>CM059805.1:15235372-15835372 GCA_030435695.1 Brachymystax lenok tsinlingensis
CTGGTCCCTCCCCCTGATCCAACCACAGCTATAACAGGCAACTGGGGGAAGAAAGACAAACAACATCCAACATCTCTGGTTGGATCTTCCATCTGTCAGTCAATCCGTTTTAACACATTCTGTTGAGACGTGTTTCGTAATGACAGTGGACGACATCTGCACACCACAGTAGAAATGAACAATTTCCCCACAACAATGAGACTGAAAAAAGACAAACCAATTTGGTCAGCATCAATATTCAGTCTCCATTAGCGTTGAAATTATGGATGATAAGCAGCAATTAGTGCAGTGTGTAAATTAGTGCATAACAATCATCACCATGTACCTTTTTAGGGTCAGGGGGAGAGGTGAGGCCCAACTCCTTTCGTAAGGCCTGACCCACTAGCACCTTTCTCTTCTTCAGGAATTCTTTTTCCTCCGGAGGGATGTCAAAATCAAGACGTACCTCAAATTCAATGTCTGGGCTGTGGATTTACAGAGGCCATACAATACACCCACCCACCCACGCACGCACAAACCCACGCACACACACACACACACACACACACGTACACACATCTAACACATTAATAACAACTAAATATGCCACGTGTTTGCATACTTCTGAATGAAATGAAGAGGTTATTTCCATCTATGTCTATATCAACCAATTTTTTGTGTTTTTTCATCAGAAATTATTGCTTATGGACACCTTTATGTGTGTGTAAAATATTACGGTTCTCAGATTTTTTTATGAATAGATTTTAGATGTGAATGATTTTCTTTTTTTTTTTTTTTTTTACGCTATACGTACATCCATTGTTTAGCTGGAATGGAAGGATCGCATCCTGTATATTTATTTGACTGTGATATGTGGTTGTCTCACCTAGCTATCTTAAGATCAATGCACTTAATGTATGTCGCTCTGGATAAGAACATCTGCTAAATGACTAAAATGTAAAATGTAAATGTTTTACATACAGATCTCATGTTACAGTACCAGTCAAAAGTTTGGACATACCTACTCATTCAAGGGTCTTTTCTTATTTTTACTATTTTCTATGTTGTAGAATAGTGAAGACATCAAAAATATGAAATAACACGTATGGAGTCATGTAGTAACCAAAAAAGTGTTAAACAAATCAAAATATATTTTATATTCTTCAAAGTAGCCACCCTCTGCCTTGATGACAGCTTTGCACACCGTTGGCATTCTCTCAACCACCTTCACCTGGAATGGTTTCCTACAGTCTTGAAGGAGTTCCTACATATGCTGAGCACTTGTTGGCTGCTTTTTCTTCACTCTGTAGTCCAACTCATCCCAAACCATCTCAATTGGGGTGAGGTCGGGCGATTGTGGAGGCCAGGTCATCTGATGCAGCACTCCATCACTCTCCTTCTTGGTCAAATAGCCTATACACAGCCTTGAGGTGTGTTTTGGGTCATTGTCCTGTTGAAAAACAAATGGTAGTCCCACTAAGCGCAAACCAGATGGGATGGCATATCGCTGCAGAATGTTGTGGTAAGCCATGCTGGTTAAGTGTGCCTTGAATTCTAAACAAATCACTGACAGTGGCACCAGCAATGCACCCCCACACCATCACACCTCCTCCTCCATGCTTCACGGTGGGAACCACACACGCAGAGATCATCCGTTCACCTACTGTGCATCTCACAAAGACACAGCGGTTGGAACCAAAAATCTCAAATTCGGACTCATCAGACCAAAGGACAGATTTCCACCGGCGGTCTAATGTCCATTGCTCGTGTTTCTTGGCCCAAGCAAGTTTCTTCTTCTTATTGGTGTCCTTTACTAGTGGTTTCTTTGCAGCAATTCAACCAGGCCTGATTCATGCAGTCTCCTCTGAACAGTTGATGTTGAGATATGTCTGTTACTTGAACTGCAATTTCTGAGGCTGGTGGCTCAATTAACTTATCGTCTGCAGCAGATGTAACTCTGGGTTTTACTTTCCTGTGGCGGTCCTCGAGAGAGCCAATTTCATCACAGCGCTTGATGGTTTTTGCGATTGCACTTGAAGAAACGTTCAAAGTTCTTGAAACGTTCCAGATTGATTGACCTTCATTTCTTAAAGTAATGATGGACTGTCGTTTCTCTTTGCTTATTTGAGACTTGGTCTTTTACCAAATAGGGCTATCTTCTGTTAACCAGCCCTACCTTGTTACAACACAACTGATTGACTCAAACACATTAAGAAGGAAAGAAATTCCACAAATTAACTTTTAACAAGGCACACCTGTTAATGCATTCCATGTGACTACCTGGCAAAGGGTGGCTTCTTTGAAGATTCTCAAATATAAAATATATTTAGATTTTTTTAAACACTTTTTTGGTTACTACATCATTCTATAGGTGTTATTTCATAGTTGTGATGTCTTTACTATTATTCTACAATGTAGAAAATAGTAAAAATAAAGAAAAACCCTTGAATGAGTAGCTGTGTCCAAACTTTTGGCTGGTACTGTGGAGCAGCGGTCTAAGGCACAGCATTAGAGGCGTCGCTACAGACCCTGGTTCAATCCGGGGCTGTATCACAACTGGCCAAAGCTGTACTACTTATTTCTCTGTAACTGAGGCAAATATATAGCGTTTGGGAAAAAACATGATTACTTGTCTCTCTGAAATGAAACCATCAAGTGAAAGATATTAATCAAATACATGCTTGTCATTGAACAATGCCATGATTAGATAGTGAAAAAACACACCAATCTCTTTCATAATTTCTTTAAACAATGCAAGCTATTTTAATATTTCTGAAAATGGATATATAGTGTTTTGGAAAGAAACTTCAAGTACTGATGGTTTGTTTCATAAAAGGAAAGCACTTTACCAGTCCTCTGTTCTCAAATGTAAATCCACCATGTCCTGTGAAGCGGGAGTGTCCATGTAAATCATATGGGCTTTATAAACATCGTTCATCAATATGTTTTCCTTGTCACTTTATGCACACACTAGAAGGGTGCAAAGACTTAAATTAGGTCTACTGTACCTCTCCCACAGGTAAAGATACTTTGAAATCATTACTGGCTGGAAGGTGCAGGAGTGGAGCAATAGATAAGCCAGTGACATTTGGATCTTCTACCTCACCCAATTTATTCTGGGGATACAAAAAACATGATTTTGGAATTTTAAAAAATCATATGGAACTTGTATAAAGATGGGGAAGATATTGGTTAAGAAAAGGATCCGTTAACCGTACCTTCACGCAAAGCTCTGTCTCCAGGTCTCTGTTGATGTAGTAGCGCAGGGTTTTGGTCAGGTTGGACGTTTTCTCAGGAGCAAGAATCTCATGCTCTTCTGGAAAGGCCCCACACATTTTCAGGACCACATTCTGCTCCACTAGAACAATAACAACATAGATGTGGTTGCTCAGTTCAATGATCTATGAATATCCTGTGTAGAACGATCTGATTATGCTCACACTGACACAGACAAACAGACAGACAGAGAAACATACATTGGAAGGTAAACATTTTATGAGTCAAGTAAAGGCCAAACTATGTTCAACAGGCACCTGGAGAAATAAGCAGACCTGATACAGTAGATAATTATTTGAATGATACTCACTGGAAGTGGTCATCAGCTTTTCTACATTCACATCCACAGTAGAGAATGGGGAGGCCTAGGACAAAGTATTATACAATAATCAGCTTATAGAATAGCTTTCTGTTCGTAGGTGTGAATTATTTGCCTTAATTTTGTACAGCATTACATTACACGTACAGTTCCTTCAGATGGTATTCACACCCCTTGACTTATTCCACATTTTGTTGTGTGTTACAAATTGGAATTAAAATTAAATTAATTGTCTTTTTTGGTTTTTACGATCTACACCAAATACTCTGTAATGTCAAAGTGGAAAAATTACAACGTTTGTTAAAGATTTATGAAAAAATTAAAGTCCCTGAGTCAATCCAAAAAAACTCTCTAGTCCTTGCCGATGACAAGCATATCCATAACATGCTTGAAAATATGAATGTGTTGTGATGTGTTTGCCGCAAATATAATGCTTTGTATTTAGGACAAAAAGTTAATTTCTTTGCCACACTTTAGTGCATTATTGCAAACAGGGTGTAGGTTTTGGAATATTTTTTATTCTGTGTTCTTTTCACTCTGTCATTTAGGTTAGTTTGTGGAGTAACTAAAATGTTGTTGATTCATCCTCAGTTTTCTCCTATCACAGCCATTAAACTGTTTTAAAATCACCATTGGCCTCATGATGAAATCCCTGAGCGGTTTCCTTCCTCTCTGGCAACTGAGTTAGGAAGGACGCCTGTATATTTGTAGTGACTGGGTGTGTTGATACACCATCCAAAGCATAATTAATAACTTCACCATGCTCAAACTGCACAAAATCTACATTTAATCAATTTTAAATTCAGGCTGTAACACAACAAAATGTGGAAAAAGGGGAGTGAATAATTTGTTGGTTCTCATAGCACATTGCTATGTCCTGTCATTATTGACCTCATCATTATCCATCTCTGACCATCCTTGTGATGTTGACTTTGCCTTAGAATGATCAGCAAACCAAATTAATGCCCTTACCACTAGTACACCATTAGAAAGATACTCGCCAGCAGGCTCTTTACTGCAAACAGGGAACACAAGAAACCAAACTTATATTTCAGTCATGGGAGTAGTTCCCTTACAAAAAGTTGTTTAAACGCTATATTAATTTAAACATTAACAAAGTGTTCTCCCCTCCAGTTTCGGTAAAGAGCTGAGGGATGGGGCTGGAGAATTGCAACCACTCTCAAATCCATAGACTACAGGGTTCCCCTATTGGAAGCCCGCTGTCCAAATTCGGCCCACGGGTGATTTTATTTGTTTTGTATTTATTTTTGTTGTTGGACATAAAAGACTGTAAAATCACCAGGAAATTAAATGGCGTGATTTTAATTTCTGAAATCTGTTCCCAAGTAATAGAGGCATATGTGTGTATATCCCAATGTAATTAAAGTTTGAAATTATTCCGTTTTTAAAAATTATTCTGTACAAATTATTTATAACTATGTTCCGGCCCCGCGACCATCCACTCAAGGAAAATTTGGGCCACGGTTTAATGTCATTGGGGACCCCTCGACTACGCTATGGATGCAAGGACTGACCATCCATGACATCATAATTAGAGTTTTAACAATGCTTTTAGTCTACACAGCGTTTGTTTACATTTACTTTGTTTACAAACATTGGAGACAGGTAGCCTAGCGCAGGGGTCTCCAACCTTTTATAGCCTGAAAGCTCCTTTTAAAAAATGAAACATGTCACGAGCTAGTCATTTCTTTCTAGCTTTCAAATAGACACATTCTTCTCCTCTCACCAGCAACTCTTCCTCGGGTCCTTACTGTACAAGAGAAAGTAGTGCACTATGTTTTCTGTCAATATTCCTGGTAAAATAATGGTTAATTAACACCTCTAAGGTAGGCCCGATAAAATCAGTTTTTTCCCGTAAATTCTATTTCATATTTTCCGAAACAATGTTCTCAGTTTCACTTTTCACCCCTAAAATTACAATTGTTCATAGAGAAACAATGACATTGGATGTTGTCACTGCAACATGTCAATGCTTAAATCGCATTTTTTTAAATGTGGTCTGGAAGAAAACAAACAATTTTGATTTTGAGTGTATTTACTTTTCAATTGCGCATCTGGTCCTTTAATTGAGCATCTAGCAAGTGAGGAATGTGCAATGTGCCGGTCTAGAGATGGTTCTGTACTGCAGCTGCTCATGGCAAAGTTTTTTACATTTAATTTAAAGGTTTTGGGGAAAGTATTTCTGTCAACCCACAAGAAGGTTATCACATCCACTGGCTACACATGGCAGTGATAAACAAATGCAGCACCACACGGACAGAGGGGCAATATTGCTGGAAATTAATTGGCGGATATTGTGTTAAGTTTGGCTTTTTAAGCCAATAGTGGCTAACCAGGCGTGGGATAATGTCAATGTTGCGTTGATTAGATAGTTGCTGGGAGATTTTTGTGAGATTTGTTTATGGCAGTTTGCGGTGGAACTAGGGCTGTGGCAGTACCAAAATGTTGTCAGCCGGTGATTATCACACAAATAACTATTGGTCTCCTGGTAATTGACTGTTCATTAACATAAACACATTTAGCATCTCCTGGCTTCCACTGCCACTAATGAACATCTACATTTTAAAAAGTCTAATAAATTCATGTAATATAGCCTACACTTCACAATAAATCCATTATGTATTTTAGACAGGTCTAAAGAAGCAGGATATGAGGAAAATGTAGCCTATTTCAGAAGACCAGAATAGCATACTCTGAGTTGTCCTTATGTTAGATCCTGATCTGGCTACGCCAAATGGCTGTGGGCTATACAAGTTCATTTAGCAGACAAGATTTGCTTAGAATTCGGTGGGATTATTTTATAGTATGAAGAATACAATTGAACAAAGCTAAATGAAATAGAAAGGATCTTTTCTCCAAACGATTTGAGGTAGTGCGCACATGCGGCTATATTGAGCCGTTAACAAAGAAATAGATATTTGCTCTACAAACGTTGGGCTATATTTTTGAGGCTGTATGATGCAACTCTAATGATGATTTGAAAAAATTAGCTTGAAAGGCATTAACCTCTTAGCGCGCCGATCCCTTTAGCGGGATCGTTTTCAGAGCAAACATAACGCGCCAAATTCAAAATACATATTCGTAATACATATTCGTAATATTTAACTTCGATATACAAGTGTTGCATAGTGTTGCATAGCCATCAAAAGCTCTGCTTCTTGGCAATATCACTGCGTTGTCAGATTTTAAAAAGGCTTTACGGCGAAAGCACTACATTTGATTGTTTGAGGCTAGTACCTCACATATTTTCCACATTAGCATAAATTCATATCCAGCTCGGTTCTCAAAATATCCATATCACAGCTAATATAAATCGCTTACCTTTCAAATAACTTCTTCTGAGGTCTTCCCAAGTGTCCAAACAAGATAATCCATGGTTCTTTGTTAGAAAAAGTAAATAATTATATCCATAAATATCCGTTGTTTTTGGCACGCTACGCTCAGCTACTCCACCAAGCATTGTCAGTCTACTCGCCCGCTTTACAGTGAAGGGATCGCGTTCAAATTATACCTCTCATCTTTTCACAAACAAATCAAATATCATTAATAATGCATCCTTATGTATTCTTTTATGAATAATAGCGATCATATTTTACAAGAACGGTAAGTGAAACGTTAAAAGACGAAAAGAAAGTTGGTCGCTGCTTACGCGTTCACGCTCGTGAGAACGTGCACGCCTGTTTACCTTTTTCCCTACCCGTAGTAATTCTCTCTCTCTAAGGATCTGGTCAGAGCTTTTTCCTTCATACCCTTTCCAGAGACTGTTGACATCTAGTGGAAGCCATAAGTACTGCAACCTCGGTCCTATTCCCCATAGAAAAATATTACATGGGCTTCAAAATGAGAGGAGAGCAACAGAAAAATAAATTCCGGACAGAAATTTCTCTGGTTTTTGCCTGCTAAATCTGTTCTGGAATAGCCACAGACTATATCTTAATGGTTTTATAAACTTCAGAGTGTTTCCTATCCAATAGTACTAAATATGTAAATATCCTAGTTTCTGGCCATGAGTGGTAGGCATTTAACTTTGGGCACGTCAGACAGGCGAAATTCGGAAAATGGGACCCTAGCTGGAAGAGGTTAACTCTGTTTTATTTTTTTGCGCAGGCTGTACACAGTTCATCAGTCTCTAATTCACAATTTGACAAGCACTTGATAATGCCTATAATTTCACGGTGGCATCCCCTTTCTGTGGCCATAATGCACCCTAAAAAAATCCATGCCTTTTTCGGCCAGTGGCGGTTGTGCCCTTCTCCCTGAGAGCTGCGCGCTCAGAATCACCTCTCACTCACATGGCTCTCCATCACGTGATCGGGTCTTTCTGACAGGCTACAAGTGAAGACAGACACATCGGGGACGCAACTGTGGGTGTCCTTATCCAATTCTGAGGTGCATATTGAAGATATTGGAAGAACTGTCCACTTTTACTTTTCATCAGCCAAGAAGATGAGTAGGCCTAACGAACAGCAAAAGCACTAGCCTGTCACGTCCAGGCCTGAGAAGACAGGCTGGTGTGTTTAGTTTTGGTTTTGGTGTAGGGTTTTTTTATGTTCTAGGTGTTATATTTCTATGTTGGGGTAATGGTTCCCAATTAGAGGCAGCTGTGTGTCATTGTCTCTAATTGGGAACCATATATATGTTTGGGGTTTTCATATAGGTTTTGTGGGTTATTGTTTGAGCATAGCTTGTTTGATGTTTAGTTGTGTTCAGCTTCACGATCTTCGTTACGTTCGTTTGTTGTTTTGTCCCAGTTACGTTCGTAATAAAAATGTATACTGGAAGCATTGCTGCGTCTTGGTCTGTCACTTCAGGAGATCGTGACATAGCCTATGTCAATCTACTATCTCCCATAGTACAAAAGTTGACCTATTCTATTCTGTGCAATAAATCAATATTCCAAACATAGTCTGGGACAGTTGTGGGATGCGATAGATCCCAAATTAATACAACCACTAGCATCAAAAAAAAACTTTTTACGCAATGTGGCTGACGCAACAGATCAGAACGTTTAGCTTTAAATGTTGAGAAGCTATTTGGATATTTCTTCACATTATAAGCGCAGGAATGCGCACATGGTAGTAGGCTATCAGCCGAATGTTCCATTAGCAGAAAACACCATTATAAAAAGTGACCATAAATGCAATTATGCATGTAATGCTTTAATTATAAAGGTGCATTTTTATGGTGAAAGTGATCTTCCCCAAACTTGAAACTCAGGCGCTGCTTATGTATGCCAGTTAGGCTCTACACCCCTTGTAAAGCAGATTAATGTGCTTAATTTATTTGGCCACTTTAGTTAAACCTTATCAAAACATATAGTCCTATGGGCTAGGCTACATGAAGTGTGCGACTATGATTAGAAAAAGTCGCAAAAAAAAGGCATTGTTTCTTATGTTGGGCATCATTCACAAGTGATACTATATAATTCACAAGTGATAGGCTAATAACAGACTATTCTTGATTTAATCTTGTTTTTACATATACTAAATAATATGTGTGAATTTTTATTTATTTAGAATGGACCATTATCATGCACCTGTATCGAAACAGGGGCAGCAGGAAAAAGACATGTAATCTATGCACTTAAATAGCGATTGGAGTAAACTTTTCCCGTGGTTCATTTTCATGCCAGCCAGGTAGGCTATACTCCTGTTGTAAATATAAGCAAAGTGCTTAATATTAGGAAAGTTGAGAACTAAATATAAACCCAGCAAAAAAAGAAACGTCCCTTTTTCAGGACCCTGTCTTTCGAAGATAATTCGTAAAAATCCAAATAACTTCACAGATCTTCATTGTAAAGGGTTTAAACCCTTGCTTGTTCAATGAACCATAAACAATTAATTAACAAGGCACTTGTGGAACGTCATTAAGACACTAACAGCTTACAGACGGTAGGCAATTAAGGTCACAGTTATGAAAACTTAGGACACTAAAGAGGCCTTTCTACTGACTCTGAAAAACACAAAAAAAGATGCCCAGGGTCCCTGCTCATCTGCGTGAACGTGCCTTTGGCATGCTGCAAGAAGGCATGAGGACTGCAGATGTGGTCCGTACTGAGACGCCTAAAACAGCGCTACAGGGAGACAGGACGGACATTTGATCCTCCTCGCAGTGACAGACCACGTGTAACAACACCTGCACAGGATCGGTACATCCGAACATCACACCTGCGGGAGAGGTACAGGATGACAACAACAACTGCCCGAGTTACACCAGGAACGCGCAATCCCTGCATCAGTGCTCAGACTGTCTGCAATAGGCTGTGAGAGGCTGGACTGAGGGCTTGTAGGCCTGTTGTAAGGCAGGTCCTCACCAGACATCACCGGCAACAACATCGCCTATGGGCACAACCCCACCAGACAGGACTCCCAAAAAGTGCTCTTCACTGACGAGTCGCGGTTTTGTCTCACCAGGGGTGATGGTCGGATTCGCGTTTATCGTCGAAGGAATGAGCATTACACCGAGGCCTGTACTCTGGAGCGGGATCGGAGGTGGAGGGTCCGTCATGGTCTGGGGCGGTGTGTCACAGCATCATAGTTGTCATTGCAGGCAATCTCAACGCTGTGCGTTACAGGGAAGACATCCTCTTCCCTCATGTGGTACCCTTCCTGCAAGCTCATCCTGACGTGACCCTCCAGCACGACAATGCCACCAGCTATACTGATCGTTCTGTGCGTGATTTCCTGCAAGACAGGAATGTCAGTGTTCTGCCATGGCCAGCGAAGAGCCCGGATCTCAATCCCATTGAGCACGTCTGGGACCTGTTGGATCGGAGGGTGAGGGCTAGGGCCATTCCCCCAAGAATTGTCAGGGAACTTGCAGGTGTCTTGGTGGAAGAGTGGGGTAACATCTCACAGCAAGAACTGGCAAATCTGGTGCAGTCAATGAGGGGGAGATGCACTGCAGTACTTAATGTAGCTGGTGGCCACACCAGATAATGACTGTTACTTTTGATTTTGACCCCCTCTTTGTTCAGGGACACATTATTCCATTTCTGTTAGTCACATGTCTGTGGAACTTGTTCAGTTTATGTCTCCGTTGTTGAATCTTGTTATGTTCCTACATGTGAGGTGTGCTGTCGACCTGAGCTGTGCTGTAATGTCGACCTGAGCTGTGAGGTGTGCTGTCGACCTGAGCTGTGCTGTGCTGTCGACCTGAGCTGTGAGGTCGACCTGAGCTGTGCTGTCGACCTGAGCTGTAAGGTGTGCTGTCG
Source organism: Brachymystax lenok tsinlingensis (assembly GCA_030435695.1). Classification (NCBI taxonomy): domain Eukaryota; kingdom Metazoa; phylum Chordata; class Actinopteri; order Salmoniformes; family Salmonidae; genus Brachymystax; species Brachymystax lenok. Next base: position 15,246,181 of record CM059805.1, read on the forward strand.
ACCTGAGCTGTGCTGTAATGTCGACCTGAGCTGAGCTGTGCTGTCGACCTGAGCTGTGAGCCGTGCTGTCGACCTGAGCTGTGAGCCGTGCTGTCAACCTGAGCTGTGCTGTGCTGTCGACCTGAGCTGTGCCGTGCTGTCGACCTGAGCTGTGAGCCGTGCTGTCAACCTGAGCTGTGCTGTCGACCTGAGCTGTGCCGTGCTGTCGACCTGAGCTGTGAGCCGTGCTGTCGACCTGAGCTGTGAGCCGTGCTGTCGACCTGAGCTGTGAGCCGTGCTGTCGACCTGAGCTGTGAGCCGTGCTGTCGACCTGAGCTGTGCTGTCGACCTGAGCTGAGCTGTGCTGTCGACCTGAGCTGTGCTGTCGACCTGAGCTGAGCTGTGCTGTCGACCTGAGCTGTGCTGTGCTGTCGACCTGAGCTGTCGACCTGAGCTGTGCTGTACTGTCGACCTGAGCTGTGAGGTGTGCTGTCGACCTGAGCTGTGCTGTAATGTCGACCTGAGCTGTGCTGTCGACCTGAGCTGTGCTTTGCTGTCGACCTGAGCTGTGCTGTCGACCTGAGCTGTGAGCCGTGCTGTCGACCTGAGCTGTGAGCCATTCTGTCGACCTGAGCTGTGCTGTGCTGTCGACCTGAGATGTGCTGTCGACCTGAGCTGTGCTGTGCTGTCGACCTGAGCTGTGAGCCGTGCTGTCGACCTGAGCTGTGAGCCGTTCTGTCGACCTGAGCTGTGCTGTCGACCTGAGCTGTGAGGTATGCTGTCGACCTGAGCTGTGAGGTATGCTGTCGACCTGAGCTGTGAGGTATGCTGTCGACCTGAGCTGTGAGGTGTGCTGTCGACCTGAGCTGTGCTGTGCTGTCGACCTGAGCTGTGCTGTGCTGTCGACCTGAGCTGTGAGCCGTGCTGTCGACCTGAGCTGTGAGCCGTGCTGTCGACCTGAGCTGTGAGCCGTGCTGTCGACCTGAGCTGTGAGGTATGCTGTCAACCTGAGCTGTGAGGTATGCTGTCGACCTGAGCTGTGAGGTATGCTGTCGACCTGAGCTGTGAGGTATGCTGTCGACCTGAGCTGTGCTGTCTACCTGAGCTGTGAGCTGTGTTGTCGACCTGAGCTGTGCTGTCTACCTGAGCTGTGAGGTGTGCTGTCGACCTGAGCTGTGAGGTGTGCTGTCGACCTGAGCTGTGAGGTGTGCTGTCGACCTGAGCCGTGAGCCGTGCTGTCGACCTGAGCCGTGAGCCGTGCTGTCGACCTGAGCCGTGAGCCGTGCTGTCGACCTGAGCCATGAGCCGTGCTGTCGACCTGAGCCGTGAGCCGTGCTGTCGACCTGAGCCGTGAGCCGTGCTGTCGACCTGTCGACAGTTAAGTTTGCTGAAAATAAATGCAGTTGACAGTGAGAGGACGTTTCTTTTTTTGCTGAGTTTAGTTGGCCTAGCCTATAGAAAGCTGATGGGATCCTCCTCTTTAATAGAGGCCATCACTAGAGGCATCAATAGAGGCCATCACATCACGTTTTCTCGCGCAATTGCATAGCCTATAGAAATGTTGCGCAACATGAGCTCATGGGCACTCATGAAGTGTTTGATTAGATTTTTTATTACATTTGCATTGATGTCAGAGCAATTAGAGGGACAATAGAGTGCTGAGTACCAGGCAGTTAGCAAGCTTGGTAGGCTACTAACGACCAGCTGCATCAGAGCTTGGAGAAGCCTAATTACAGTGACTAAACGGTCACATGGAATTTGACTGCCTTCATGACTCCTGACCACCCGGTGTGGCGGCAATACGGTCACTGCAACAGCCCTAGGTAGAACACCTGAAAATACATTTAGAATTGTTTGGAGGCACACCCCTGGCCTAGCGGTTAAGAGCGGCAGGTAGCCCAGCGGTTAAGAGCGGCAGGTAAACTAGTGGTTAAGCGTGGCAGGTAACCTAGAGTTTAAGAGCTTTGGGACAATATCCTTAAGGTTGCTGGTTCGAACCTCTGAGCCAACTAATCTGTCAATGTGCTCTTCAGCAAGGCACTTCACCCTAATTGCTGTGGACAAGAGTGTTTTCTAAATGAGTAAATGTTTTCTTACATGAGAAACTGATAATTAAATTTTTACTTTCACGTGGAAAAACAATCACATTTGAACGTTTTTCACATATGAAACTGCAAATTAGATTTTTCCATGTGATTGTTTTTTACATGTGAACTTGCAATTCCACTGGTGAAATTTAAGCTTAACATGTGAAAACAGCTATATCACATGTGCTTTTTTGTAAGGGTTGTTACAACAAAACATTTCAACATCTTCTTCTTCAATGGCATGGATGTCAAAGTTTACACTCACCTCTCCAGCAACTCAAACTCAACCCACAATTCATCTTTGGTCTGAAATAGAGAGGAGGCATTGGAGACTAAGGATGTGATTCATTAATTACATATTCTAGTTATATTCCTTAGTGCTAAAATAGTCCTACCGGTTCACAGATGAAGGTCTTTGTCTCCTTCTTCCCAGGAGTGAGGTTATTGACGTCAAACACTATGAAGGAGCACAGGTCATCGCCATCGCCAATGAAACTGTCCTCATCGTACACCTTCAACTCCACGATATTCTGAAAAGACAAGCGCATCTCTTACTCGATTGGATGTACCGTATTTTGATTTACATGATATGTTTGTTTACACATGCAAAACTAGTAAGTCTATAAACTCTCATTCTGGAACTTACCGGAACTTTCACACAAGATAACGCATTCCTTTTGCAATTCTAATCTGTTACATGGCATGTGAAATAACATGATAACCTATTATTTTCAATATATTTAAGGAAAGAAATGCATCCAAACTAGCTTTTCAGGTGTTTGTGAAAGCAAAGAATGCATCTGTGTTTTAATGACATGTGTTATCGTGTAATTATTGTAATTCCATTTTCGGTAGGAAAGGAACATGTTTCATGATTACATCTCTGCAGCTAAAAGGTCTCTCATAGTCTGTAAAATATCCAGTCAATTCCATCTTTTACCATCTTGTAAACTCCCAGTCAAGACCCCTGGGCTTTTCTGAGATAATGATTGGGGTCTAAAGGGCCCTAAGCAGAGGACGGAACCTTGTATATGGTCCGTTCCAAAAATTGAGCTGCACAAAAGTATGTTGCTGCATTTGCGTAGTTTGCTTAATGTGTAGCGACCTTAAGAGGATTCTCAGGGAGGTGACTTACCAGCATGCCCAAACACCCAAAATGTGTAGCTACACTGTCATTACACACTACCTATGTGCAAATACATATGTTTTAGGGACACCATGTCCCTATGAGGTATATCTGCCTAGTGATTGGCCTACTGTATGAGGGGGTTAACCTTGACATGACTGTGGACCCTGAATTGGAAACTCTCATTCCACTCTGGGGTCTTGCTGTTGGGCACAGTCTTAGTACAGAGGGTCCTGGCAGACGCTGTGGGGAGACCTACAGTAACATAACAGTCGGACTCAGACACTGCAAAACAAAACACGACCGTTAGAAACTATTTTGTGTGTAGAAACAGATCAGAGATGAAATGGTTAAAGCAACTGAAATAATTGTTTGGTCTGATAATGAATTTAGAAATCTATGAAAAGTATATACATACTGTATATTGAAAACAATATGACTCACAATAATCATGAGAGCAGTTGTTTATTGCTCGGAGTACGGTAACAGTCAGGCTCTGGTAGGTCTTAACCTCTCTCTACCAGGGGAGGCAAAAACATACATGGTTACAGAAATACAAACACATACTGTACACCCCACATATTATGGACAAATGTGCTGAATGGTGTACAGATATCGGATCTCTTAAGTCACAATTTGTATTCCTTGTGCATCAGGAAATTCAAATGAGCTTTGTGAAACCCATGTCTCTTTCTCTCCATGTGGAGGTAGTCATCATTCAGACCAGCGGGTCTATCCATTGTCACATAATTGAAAGTGTGAAAATTGATAATAGGCTACTGTTTGTGTTTCCCTGAGTTGATGAGCTGATTTGGGCCATCAGAGGATATCTTAACATTTCTAGCAAACCTAAGGTTACGAATCAACTGTCAACATTTTGTTGAATTGTGGCCTGGGGTGATCTAGTGGTTAGGGCCACTGCCTTCAGCGCGCACATTTCGGCCCACTGATTCCGGCCCATGCCCTTCTGGCACAAATAACTCAATTCCCTCGATTAACAAGATTTAGTTACACATTTCAAATATGGACAGCCCAGAGATTATTTACCCCCAATCTTGATAAGAAATGACCATACCATACACTTTTATTTTAGGCCATGGATGCATATCCAACTTTTGGGGGATTCGCTGACTAAAAGATCCGGAGCTTCCCAAAGCTTCTGGGCATGTGGGGATCACGTTCTGCACGTGTGTATATTCTCTATGCATAGAGAACAGGCTACTCAGAAGAAGTGTGCTCATTCAATAAAGTTTTATTCAGTCAAAGCTGAATAAATGTCTGCAACATCACATGTTGATCACAGTATTCTACCTAACATAACCAAATATAATAGCATAGTATAAGGTTAACATAAGACAAAAACACCACCTCATTCAAAAGTAAATGCTAATTCTTCAAGTTTTACCAGTAAAACATTCATGCAGCATCTGCATAGTAACCATTTGATCTCAATCAGTTTTATCTGGATATGCATTTAGATCTTCTTGAGTTATACAGTGTTGTTTCAAAGTAGCCTACAGTGTTGTTACAAAGTATCCTACAGTGTTGTTTCAAAGTATCCTACAGTGTTGTTTCAAAGTATCCTACAGTGTTGTTTCAAAGTAGCCTACAGTGTTGTTTCAAAGTATCCTACAGTGTTGTTTCAAAGTAGCCTACAGTGTTGTTTCAAAGTAGCCTACAGTGTTGTTTCAAAGTAGCCTACAGTGTTGTTTCGAAGTAGCCTACATTGTTGTTTTGAATGGTGAGCAGATGGTGTTAACAAACCATAGAATAGCCTACCTGTGTATTTTTCCTAGTGTTGAGTGTTGACCACATGAGAGAAAAATGTGGCGATGTTACGTTAAACTACTATGCTAAAATATTTGATTCTGTTTTTTACAATAATGTGATCATTATGGGATCTTGCAGACATTGATTCCGCTTTGATCTAACTTTATTAAATTACCACTGTTCTCCTGAGTGGCCTGGCCTACTTTGCGTCTCACAAAGACATGGCGGTTGGAACCAAAAATCTCATCAGACCAAAGGACAGATTTCCACCGGTCCAATGTCCATTGCTTGTGTTTCTTAGCCCATTCAAGTTTCATGTTCTTATTGGTGTCCTTTAGTAGTGGGTTCTTTGCAGTAATTCGACCATGAAGGCCTGATTGTGGATTGACTGACCTTCATGTCTTAAAGTAATGATGGACTGTTGTTTCTCTTTGCTTATTTGAGCTGTTCTTTCCATAATATGGATTTGGTCTTTTACCAAATAGGGCTATCTTCTGTATACCACCCCTACATTGTCAAAACACAACTGATTGGCTCAAACATATTAAGAAAGAAATTCCACAAATTAACTTTTAACAAGGCACACCTGTTAATTGAAATGCATTCCAGGTGACTACCTCATGAAGCTGGTTGAGAGAATGCCAAGAGTGTGCAAAGCTGTGGCTGTGGCTCAAGGCAAAGGGTGGCTACTTCGAAGAATCTCAAACATAAAATATATTTAGATTTTTTGAACACGTTTTTGTTTACTACATGATTCCATATGTGTTATTTCATAGTTTTGATGTCGTCACTATTATTCTACAATGTAGAAAATAGTAAAAATAAAGAAAATCCCTTGAATGAGTAGGTGTGTCCAAACTTTTGACTGGTACTGTATATATATATATATTTTTTTTTTTTCTTCCTCATAAAACTTTATTATTAGTATTTTTTTATTTAACTAGGCAAGTCAGTTAAGAACAAATTCTTATTTACAATGACGGCCTAGGAACAGTGGGTTTAACTGCCTTGTTCAGGGGTAGAACAACAGATTTTTCCCTTGTCAGCTCAGGGATTTGATCTTGCAACATTTCGGTTACTGGCCCAACGCTCTAACCACTAGGCTACCTGCTAACTTGGGGGGGCAAATAAAATCACCTGCAGGCCACTAGTTGGGGAACCCTGGGCCTACACTGTCCTCACAAGTTCTCAGAAGATCTGTTGCATAAATATTCTAGCTATATATTTAAAATAAAGAGGTACCTTCAACATGGTTAGTTAATGTTCCTCCTACGGTAGGTTTGCAGAGAATTGAAGATCCTGTCAGCTGTCGGGTATCCTTCTCCCTGCAGAGTGGAAGGTATCAACACTATATAGGTGAGGCAAAATGGGAGGACCCACTGTTGTGCTCTTTTCGGGCTCAAGCATGTCAAACTTCATGCAGGTCAATGCGAATGTGGGAAGGTTGCTCTAAAGCTGTCCTTTTGAGATGTAGGGCTTATAAGGGCTCGGTTGCAACATGACTGATAAGCATGGGATGACAAATGAAAAAATAACTATTATCAAGAGCAAACATTCTGACAAGAGAAGCTGCTGATCAAAGCGTAGTTTTGTTAAATTGAAGCCAGATGCAAAACCACTTCCATGTTCTGAAAAAGTCGGTCAAATCAAGTTACTGAATATTCTTCATATTTCCACACATCAAATGATCACCTTTATGTATATTGTATGTGCTTGAATTGGACAAAATGACACTTTGATCAGCAGCAACTCGTCAGTATGTTTGCTGTTGGTAATAGTTCCTTTTTCATTCATACCATTCTAACAGAGGCTTCATGAAACCTGCATCCTAAAAGGACAGCTTTAGAGCAACCTTCCCCTACATTCAAGTTAACCTGTGTGGAGTGGGCACTGGCTGGGAATTTTCTGTCTGTCCATTAACAGTTACTAAATGGCCATGCCATCAAAACCTTTAAATAAACCATCCGGGATTCAAAAAACAACAAAGCAGTTCCCCTGCCACTTGTTTTGGTAAAAATGGATGACCAATTCTAGATTAGGATTGGTACATAATATTTGTTTTGCTTTTATATGAATATAATTGTAAACAGACACTGCATACTGTAGCTTCAAAACGGTTACATCATGGATGGTTCAGGTCGGCCGGTAGCCTAGAGATTAGTGCGTTGGGCCAGTAACCAAAAGGTTGCTAGCTTGAGCAAGGCACTTAACCCTGACTGTTCCAGGGTCATCATTGATAATGGCAGACACTGGCAGTGAACCCACTCTCTCAGGGTGTCTCATTTCCCATTCACACATGCATATGAATACACACTTGTACATGTGTGAAATAAGACAAATATAAGCAGCATCACATTATTATTATTATAAATGCCTCATGAGCTTAGTTGAACTGTCGTACCCCACCAGAACCCAAAATATAAGCCTGTTTTACTCCAGTGTTTATAAACAAAGGAAATGTAAACAAACATGATATAGACCCAAAACATGGTTTAAACTATACTTTTTATATCATCGATGGTCAGCCCTTGCGCTCATATCGCTGTCTAGGAATTTGAGAGTGATTACATTTCTCTAGCCCCATCCCTCAGCTATTTACAAAAACAGTGGTGGTAAATATGCTTTGTTATTGATTCAATTCCAGATTGGCCCTTAAAGCTACAGTGTGGTATTTTGGGAAGCTGTTCAATTGTCATTTAAATTCTTGGTATTTACCTGTCTTGTTAAAAACCCAATGGGCCCATTGCAACCAACAGGCAAAATGTAACATGCAGCTGTATGTTAGCATAGATTACGCATATACTGACAAGATACATGCAGTACATGTCTCTCAGCCCTAACAATGGGAGTCGTTGTCCACAAAGCGGCATGGTGGGCTGTCTTGCTATCCTTTCTTTGGATTGGTGGATACATCTCATTATTGTATTCCTTTTTTGAATTTTCGACGAGGGTTGTTGACGTCAACCGCCTGTATTCAAAGGAGAGAGATGCTATGAATTTGCATATCCATCTTGAGACAACTCCGATATAAAGTGTTTTTTTCTCAAAGTTGCCGGCATGTCATGTGTCCCACTCATATCAGTACTCCTTGTGCAAATCTCCTTGTGCAAATCACCCCTCCACCCCCTTCGCTTCCCTTCATTGAATGGGGCCCTGTTGTTTCATTGCCCCTAACGCATTCGAAGGATCACGGCCGTTTGAGACTGAAAAGGCCTGTACGGATTGACCATGCAATGCAGGCTTCTAGCAGAATGCACAGCCAACAACTATGGTTTGCATGTCCTGCCGAAGGACCATATTATGCGGAATAGGTGGTTGGAGTTCGTTGGTCCCCAGTGGTGGTGAGTATACCAATAGCTAGACCATAGACTGTATCTGGTTATGTATATTTTGACAATCATTATCACTATCAGCACTAGCATAGCCATTTCCAGTTTCACTGTACCGGCCGTGTGTACTTAGACTTGTATGCTACTGGCAGCATCAACCAGGTAGCCCCCCGCAACATAGAGGTTGGACCTTAGCGCACTAAGCGGTGAACGGCCGGGGCACAGTCCTCCCCCGTGAGGGCCCTCTCCCTGGGCCTAAGGGTTCAGCTTACTCCCTGGACCTCCAGGCCTCCACACCTACTCTCCCTACCCGGCCAACACCCCTCTCTCTGGGCATCACCCATCAGAGCATCCCGGCCGTGGCTCAGACACCTCCACAACCTTGCCCACCAGGCAAACCGGGGCAGCCGCATCCCTCTCCCGGCCACTAAGACCTCGCATGTCAAGCTTCCCTTATTTTAGAGCTAGTCTATTTAAAAAATATATCTGACCATTTTATAAATGGTATAATTGCGTGATATGATCGATTTTGCAACCCCACTCTCCCAGTTGCCCCAACATTAGCTCGCTAGATAAGGTTAGCAAGATAAGGTTAGCATGCTAGCTAGCTAAATAAGGTTAGCAGCTGTCAGTGCCCTATTTGTTGTTTCTCCACTCAACCTGGAAATCACCACTATGTCATTCTTCGGAGGTGGAACCATAACAAGTTTTTCCACTCAAGGACAGGTCATTACGTTGGAATAGTGGTGCCATTGCCCTCTGGTGGCAATGGCACAAGAGGAATGTGGCAGGGTCTACAGTCAATCACGGACTACAAAAAGAAAACCAGCCCCGTTGCAGACCATGATGTCCTGCTCCCAGACAAACTAAACAACTTCTTTGCTCGCTTTGAGGACAATACAGTGCCACCGACACGGCCTGCTACCAAAACCTGCGGGCTCTCCTTCACAGCAGCCAATGTGAGAAAAACATTTAAATGTGTTAACCCTCGCAAGGCTGCCGGCCCAGATGGCATCCCTGGCCGTGTCCTCAGAGCATGCGCAGACCAGCTGGCTGGTGTGTTTACGGACATATTCAATCAGTCCCTATCCCAGGCTGCTGTTCCCATATGCTTCAAGAGGGCCACCATTGTTCCTGTTCCCAAGAAAGCTAAGGTAACTGAGCTAAATGACTATTGCCCCGTAGCACTCACTTCCGTCATCATGAAGTGCTTTGAGAGATTAGTCAAGGATCATATCACCTCCATCCTGCCAGACACCCTGGACCCACTCCAATTTGCTAGGTCCACAGACGACGCAATCGCAATCACACTGCATACTGCCCTAACCCACCTGGACAAGAGGAATACTTATGTAAGAATGCTGTTCATCGACTACAGCTCAGCATTTAACACCATAGTTCCCTCCAAGCTCGTCATTAAGCTCGAGACCCTGGGTCTCGACCCAGCCCTGTGCAACTGGGTCCTGGACTTCCTGACGGGCCGGCCCCAGGTGGTGAGGGTAGGAAACACCATCTCCACCCCACAAGGGTGCGTTCTCAGCCCTCTCCTGTACTCCCTGTTTACCCATGACTGCGTGGCCAAGCACGCATCCAACTCAATCATCAAGTTTGCTGACGACACTACAGTGGTAGGCTTGATTACCAACAACAACGAGACGGCGGTGAGGGCCCTCGGAGTGTGGTGTCAGGAAAATAACCTCTCGCTCAATGTCAACAAAACAAAGGAGATGATCGTGGACTTCAGGAAACAGGAGAGGGAGCACCCCCCTATCCACATCGAGGGGACAGTAGTGGAGAAGGTGGAAAGTTTTAAGTTCCTCGGCGTACACATCACTGACAAACTGAATTGGTCCACCCACACAGACAGCGTGGTGAAGAAGGCACAACAGCGCCTCTTCAACCTCAGGAGGCTGAAGAAATTCGGCTTGTCACCAAAATCACTCACAAACTTCTACAGATGCACAATCGAGAGCATCCTGTTGGGATGTATCACCGCCTGGTACGGCAACTGCTCCGCCCACAACCATAAGGCTCTCCAGAGGGTAGTGAGGACTGCACAACGCATCACCGGGGGTAAACTACCTGACCTTCAGGACACCTACACCACCCGATGTCACAGGAAGGCCAAAAAGATCATCAAGGACAACAACCACCCGAGCCACTGCCTGTTCACCCCGCTACCATCCAGAAGGCGAGGTCAGTACAGGTGCATCAAAGCTGGGACCGAGAGACTGAAAAACAGCTTCTACCTCAAGGCCATCAGACTGTTAAACAGCCATCACTAACATTGAGTGGCTCCTGCCAACATACTGACTTAAATCTCTAGCCACTTTAAACATAGGAATTGGATGTAACAATGTATCACTAGCCACTTTAAACAATTTTGTATATAATGTTTACTTATACGACATACTTATATCAAATGTATACACTGTACTCTAAACCATCTACTGAATCTTGCCTATGCCGTTCGGCCATCGACCCAAATCTCTAGCCACTTTAATAATTATAATTGGATGAAATAATGTATCACTAGCCACTTTAAACAATGCCATTTATATAATGTTTACATATCCTACATTACTCATCTCATATATATATATATATATATATATATATATATATATATATATATATATATATATATATATGTGTGTATATACTGTACTCCATACCATCTACTGCATCCTGCCTCACTCATCCATATATTTATATGTACATACTCGTATTCATTCCGTTACTCTTGTGTGTATAAGGTATTTGTTGTGAATTTGTTAGATTACTTGTTAGATACTACTGCATGGTCGGAACTAGAAGCACAAGGATTTCGCTACACTCGCATTAACATCTGCTAACCATGTGTATGTGACAAATAAAATTTGATTTGATTTGATTTGATTTGGTGGGGCCTTCAAGTCATGGTAATGTATCACTCACTCCACCCACCTGTTACTATAATGGTTATTTTCCTTACACAATCTCAGTCTCCAACAAAACATTCTTACCTGTTATCAGTGTGATTCTAGAAATCATATTTCTGTGTTAGAGAGGATGTTGTTGAAGAAGGATGTGGATAAAATGTGTTGGTGTGTTGCAACCATTGCTAATGTACCATTGTTGGCCACAGTATTATCGGCAGGTGATCTCTCATTAAGCCATTAATATGCGTTATCACCCGCACAGCTGATATTAATTGCAACCATTACTGGCCACCGTATTATCACTCCCTATAGCTGATGTTAGAAAAAAAAGAATTGGTGTTAACTTAGGGATTGGGGTACATGGAGAAAATCGTACCTATCTGCAATGAAAATGCACAAGTGCTCTTTTTGTACTTCATCTTGGAATAACAAAAATAGTTGTATAAGGAGGAGCACAGGGTAGTGCAAAGTAGGTAGTGCGCAAAAAGAATATCACCAAATTCACTGAGCAACACAAACATTGGCACAGACACACACACACACACACACACACACACACACACACACACACACACACACACACACACACACACACACACACACACACACACACACACACACACACACACACACGATGTGTGGGGGGTCCATGGGTGGCTTTTGACTATTTCTGGGGATTCCTCATGTCTTACTCATTGTTAGAAACAAGTTTGGTCCAAGTCAGATGTTGGGTACTATATCTATGTATCTATAACTATCTTAATTTCTCAGAGATCAAATTAATATTTCAACAAAATAATGTTGCAGGAATTCTAATCTTGTCTGTTTCTAACTACAGAAACAATGTCAACACAATCTGACATGGTGGGTGTCATGGCTTGCTGAAATGACATGGAACGACCCAGTCTGTCTATGTAGCCAGTTGGTTCTTTGCTATGTAAAATGTGTTATTTGTTCTAATGAATGTCTCCAATTCATGAATGTTGAAGGTCAAAACTTCATTTTGGTAAAGCACTGACAGGACACTTACCCACTCAATTCAACATGTATTATTCCAATATTACAGTATATGAACTTTAAAGTGATCACAACTGTAGTTACCATTTTTCTAACTACTAATACCAAAGTAGACCCACAAGTAGACCCACAATTTTTGTTTAGTCTGGACAATATTGCAAAACATGTTGATGCTCTCAGTATCACTGGAGGTCTTACATGTCTTGACTCATACTGTTTTTTTATGCCTTTGCCTGGATGAGCTGGATGTATATCACACACCATTAACTCTAGCTGAACTGAAAGAGGAGACTGCAGCCACTGTATGGTCCATGTTGTGTCTACAACCGTCTCTACACTGACAGGAAAAGATACACACTTCTTGACAAGGATCCTGCCCAACCAAAATGCTTCAAATGGCACAATTACATAGGAACCTGTCTGTTTGATAGGTGTTTATCAAATGGAAACCACCAGAACACTATCCTTCACAATATAGACAAAAGTCAGTGAATAAAGTGATTGTTTGATAGAACCTGTTTTGTCATAAACAAATGATTAATTACATGTTGAAGACATATTTTATGTTACCCTTTCCCAATATGATTGAATAAATCCTGACTGCTGTCTCTAGGTTAGTCTTGTTAGGCACAAACACTTGTAGCTGAATACATTGCTAAGACCGCCCCAAAAACATAACCATTCCCATGCTGTTTCATTCTATGTATCTTATGAATAATTTACATTGACGTCTGTGTGTGCTACGTTGTGAATTTTTTTCCTGTGTTTACAGTTGCAATGGTCAAAATAGCAAGCATTACAAATGTATTTGTCACGACTTCCGCCGAAGTCGGTCGCTCTCCTTGTTCGGCCAGCGTTCGGCGGTCGACGTCACCAGTCTTCTAGCCATCGCCGATCCACTTTTCATTTTTCATTTGTTTTGTCTTTGTTTTCCACACACCTGGTTTTCATTCCCCAATTACTTGTTCATGTATTTAACCCTCTGGTTCCCCCATGTTTGTGTGCGTGATTGTTTGTTGTTCATTGTCAGTGTTTTTTCCGGCTGGTATTTTCGCCCGTTTGTATTGAGTACCGTTATTGTTGGGCACGTGGTAAATTGTTTACCTTGTGCTGTATTAGTAAAATACGTTGTTCACTCATCTCTGCTCTCCTGCTCCTGACTTTATGCACCAGCTACACACACCGACCTGACAGTATTTATACATTTTCTTTACTTGTTGATGAAAAGAAAATCATATGATGAAAAATACATGTACAATGCATTTTTTCCACATTTTGTTATGTTACATCCTTATTCTAAAATGTATTAAATCGTTTTTTCCCATCATCAATCTACACACAATACCCCATAATGACAAAGCAAAAATCAAATAATCAAAACGGAAATATCACATTTAAGTAAGTATTCAGACCCTTTACACCTACAGCGGTTACAGCATCAAGTCTTCTTGGGTATGACGCTACAAGCTTGGCAAACCTGTATTTGGGGAGTTTCTTCCATTCTTCTCTGCAGATCCTCTCAAGCTCTGTCAGGTTGGATGAGGAGCATCGCTGCACAGCTATTTACAGGTCTCTCCAGAAATGTTTGATAGGGTTCAAGTCCAGGCTCAGGCTGGGCCACTCGAGGACATTGAGAATTGTCCCAAAGCCACTCCTCTGTTTTCTTGGCTTTGTGCTTAGGGTCGTTGTCCTGTTGGAAGGTGAACCTGAGCGCTCTGGAGCAGGTTTTCATCAAGGATCTCTCTGTACTTTGCTCCGTTCATCTTTGCCTTGATCCGGAATAGGTTCCCAGTCCCTGCCACTGGAAACATCAGCACAGCATGATGCTGTGACAATCTGGTTCTTGGTCACCTCTCTGACCAAGGCCCTTCTTCCCGTTTGCTCAGTTTGGCCGGTTGGCCAGCTCTAGGAAAAGTCTTGGTGGTTCAAAACTTCTTCCATTTAAGAATGATGGAGGCCACTGTGTTCTTGGGGACCTTCAATGCTGCAGACATTTTTTGGTACCGTTCCCCAGATCTGTGCCTCGGCACAATCCTTTCTTGGATCTCTACAGACATTTCCTTCTAGGTGGACTCCAATCAAGTTTTAGAAACATCTCAAGGATGATCAACGGAAACAGGATGCACCTGAGCTCAATTTTGAGTCTCATAGCAAAAGGTCTGAATAGTTTATTCATTTTTATAAATTTGCAAAAACAATTAAAACCCTGTTTTCACTTTGTCATTATGTGGTATTGTGTGTAGATTGATGAGAAAAAATAATAATTTAATCAATTTTAGAATAAGGCTGTAACGTAACAAGATGTGGAAAAAGGGAACGGGTCTGAATACCTTCCGAGTGCACTGTATATACACACTACACTGAACATACAAAAAATTATGTGGACACCCCTTCAAATTAGTGAATTCAGCTGTTTCGGCCACACCTGTTGCTGACAGGTGTACACAATCAAGCACACAGCCATGCAATCTCTATTGACAAATTTTGGCACTAAAATGGTCTTACTGAAGAGCTCTGTGACTTTCAAAGTGGCACCGTCTTTCCAAAATCATGGACATTAATATGGAGATGGTCCCTCCTTTGTTGCAATAACACTCTCCACTCCTCTGGGAAGGCTTTCCAATAGATGTTCCACTAGGGTCTGTAGTGTGGTGGCATATTCTAATCAAGTGAGAGAGACTTTGTCATTTCTTCAAACAATCATCTTTATTCAATATTGATTAATTATTGTAATAATAAATGCCTTAGACCGCTGCGCCACTCGGGAGGCCCCGAACGGTGCATGTTTGTCTGCAACAGAGTTAAACAGGGAAATAAAACAATTAGGGTCCTGATCCAAGTCAGTTATAGTTGACATAACCCAACCCCAGCTCAGACAAAAAAAATTGCTCATAAAAATTCTTAGAATTTATCTTTGTCACTGAACTCATTAGCAAATATCCCATTGGCTGTAAACTTATGAGGGGCATTTGTTAGAATAATATCTAAGAGAATAGATTTTTCAGGGTGTTTAAAGGCGAGTTGCGTTAGTTTTCAGCTGAGTTAGATTTAGCTCAGTACAAACCTCTTTCAGCCTATCAGATACTGGCATCAACCAATCCAGATTAAGATCACCCACTATTAATAATTTGGATTTAGCGTAGTTAGACAGCAGGTCATATAATTTGCTAAGAGCACATAAGGAGGCCGAAGGAATGCGATAAATTCCCACTAGTGTCAGATGGGTATTATTACCAAGGCCTTACTACCACTAATGTAGAAACACTCACATCAAACCACACCCCCAAGACAACTCTTGTTTGCCTTCTGTCATTACCGCTAGCATTTCTTATTGAGCATTGATGAGAAGTAGTGAAATCCCCACTTAGTCTTCTCGATTGCCAGGTTTTATTTCAACTGAAGATAATACCCTGTAGAGGGCGAATATATCTTGGAAAAGTTTGAAAGAAAGCAGGACTAAGTTAGCACCGACCTCACACATATTTCAGCTTTATGGAAGCGGGACATGTTAGAAGCATCTTAGTGCGTATTAAAGATTTAATGAGAGATCACCTGGAGGTAAAATGGTGGCGAACAGTTGTTGCAAAAGGCCTACTATGGGTGGTTGTGACTGAGTAGTTGCTTTAAAGAGCGACTGCCCCTAAAACTAATCACTTTAAAAACGCCCCATGTTGCATCTATATGAGTCAGAAACATTTATTCTAGTGTCAAAATTGACTACAAAGTGTAAATGGGATCATTTTGGTCATAAAGTCAGTCTTATCTAAAATGTAGATTGGAACCTCAGTGCGTCACAACGAGTAAATGAAGGTTGGGTTTGGATTACAATCATGTTTACAAATCATGCTTCCCTTTGCCAAGCTCCACGTGCAAATCGCTCCTCTGCCTACTTAGCTTCCCGTCATTTAATGGGGCTCAGTTTTTTCATCCCACCCAACCAACGCGTTAAAAGTATCACGGCCGTTTGAGACTGAAAAGCCCTATATGGATTGACCATGCAATGCATGCTTCCAGTAGGATGTAGAGCCAACAACTATGGTTTGCATGCCCTGCTGAAGGACCATATTATGCGGAATAGGTGGTTGGAATTTGTTGCTCCCCAGTGGTGGTAGGTATACCGGTAACTAGACCATAGACTGTATCTGGTTATGTATATTTTGATCATCTTTATCATTGTCGTCGCTAGCATAGCCATTCACATTTTCACTGTACCGACTGTGTGTACTTAGACTTGCATGGCTTAATCTTTGAGACAAGCATATGCTACTGGCAGGATCAACCAGGTAGCCCCCCGCAACGTAGAGGTTAAACCTGGGCGCGTTAAGCGATGAACGGCCGGGGCACAGTCCTCCCCGTGAGGGCCCTCTCCCTAAGGGTTCAGCTTACTCCCTGGACCTCCATACCTCCAGGCCTCCACACTTACTCTCCCTACCCGGCCAACAACCCTCTCTCTGGGCATCACCCCTCAAAGCATCCCGGTCATGGCTGAGCTACCTCCACAACCTCGCCCACCAGGCGAACCGGGGCAGCCGCACTTAAGCACCCCTCTCCCGGCCACTAAGACCTCGCATGTCACGTTTCAATAATTTTTGAGCTAGTCAGTATAAGAAATATATTCATCTGACCACTTTATAAATGGTATAATTGCATGATTTGTTTGATTTTGCAAACCTGCTTCCCCTGTTGCCCTAAAATGAGTGGTTTTGACCACTAAAGTTTTGCGTCACTACACACTCCACTGCTTTGAATAGTGCAGCTAGAAACCACAAGTATCTATCCTATAACAAAAAGGCACCCGCAAAAGACATTTAAAGTAACTTGTTTAAATATTTTGTTCTGCTGTTGTTACATTTGTATTGGTGTTTTATGCCCGAGACACAGTGTTGTTACATTGTTGTTGTTTCTCCACTCACCACAACGTAATTCTTCGGAGGGGGAAACTTAAGGAGCTTTTCCACTCTAGGACAGGACTTACGTTGAAATGGTGGTGCCATTGCCCTCTGGTGGGGCCTTCAAGTCATGGTAATGTATCACTCACTCCACCCACCTGTTATTTTCCTTACACAATCTCAGTCTCCAACAAAACATTCCTACCTGTTATCAGTGTGATCCTAGAAATCATATTTCTGTCTTAGAGAGGATGTTGGTGAAGAAGGATGTGGATAAAAGAAATGTGTGTTGCAACCATTGCTACTGTACCATTGTTGGCCACCGTATTATTGGCAGGTGATCTCTCGTTAAAGCATTAATATGCGCTAAGATCATTAACACAGCTGATCTTAATTGCAACCATTATTGGCCACCATATTACCACTCCCTATAGCTGATGTTGGTGTTAACTTAGTGACTGTGTTATTTATAGTAAGGAGTACATGGAGAAAATCATACCTCTCTGCAAGGAAAATACATGCTCATTTTGTAATTCATTTTGAAATAACGGAAATAGTTGTATGAGGAGGAGCACAGGGTAGTGTAAACTTGTAAAACTTGGTAATATCAGGGTGTAGGATGGGACATTAACCTAACAACTTCGAAGACAAATTTCTCGGAACAATGGGCAAAAAAAATCACCTAATTCATTGAGAATATGTTACA
Source organism: Brachymystax lenok tsinlingensis (assembly GCA_030435695.1). NCBI lineage: Eukaryota > Metazoa > Chordata > Actinopteri > Salmoniformes > Salmonidae > Brachymystax > Brachymystax lenok. Next base: position 15,264,005 of record CM059805.1, read on the forward strand.
TAGGATGAAGAAACAATACTCTGAATCCCAGCTCCATACTACTTGTATAGAGAACTGATACTGTATACTTGTTGAGGGGGTGGGATTGGCGTGGGGTGTGGGGGGTCCATGGGTGGCTTTTGACTATTTCTGGGGATTCCTCATGTCTTACTCATTGTTAGAAACAAGTTTGGTCCAAATCGGATGTTAGGTACTATATTTATTGAACGCGTTTATTTGATAAATCCTATAAATTCAAATGTCCAATTTGGGTGCAATTGTAATTTCTCAGAGATCAAATTAATATTTAAACAAAATTATGTTGCAGGAATTCTAATCTTGTCTGTTGTTTCTAACTACAGAAACAATGTCAACACAATCTGACATGGTGGGTGTCATGGCTTGCTGAAATGACATGGAACGACCCAGTCTGTCTATGTAGCCAGTTGGTTCTTTGCTATGTTAAATGTGTTATTTGTTCTAATGAATGCCTCCAATTCATGAATGTTGAATGTCAAAACTTAATTTGGTAAACCACTGACAGGGCAGTTACCACTCAATTCAACATGTATTTTTCCAATATTACGGTATGAGATAACTTTACAGGGATCACAACTGTAGTTATCATGTTGGTAACTTAGCATTTTTCTAACTACTAATACCAACTTTAAAGTAGACCCACAATTTTTGTTTAGTCTGGACAATATTGCAAAACATGTTGATGCTCTCAGTATCACTGGAGGTCTTACATGTCTTGACTCATACTGTTTTTTTATGCCTTTGCCTGGATGAGCTGGATGTATATCACACACCATTAACTCTAGCTGAACTGAAAGAGGAGACTGCAACTACTGTATGGTCCGTGTTGTGTCTACAACCGTCTCTACACTGACAGAAAAAGACACGCACTTCTTCCCGACCCAAATGCTTCAAATGGCACATTTATATAGGACCCTGTCTGTTTGATAGGTGTTTATCAAATGGAAACCACCAGAACACTATCCTTCACAATATAGACTATAAACAGTGAATAAAGTGATTGTTTGATATAACCTGTTTTGTTATAAACAAATGATTAATTACATGTTGAAGACATATTTTAGTTTAGTTTAGTTTAGTTTATTGGTTTATAATGACGTGGACAGTCCCTTTTGATAAAAAGAGCAGCTTTAGCCTCTACGGCTAATTTCCAGCTGTAGTCCCCGGCCAGTTGTCAATAGGCATACATCAAATTTTATGTTACCCTTTCCCGATATGATTGAATAAATCCTGACTGCTGTCTCTAGGTTAGTCTTGTTAGGCACAAACACTTGTAGCTGAATACATTGCTTGGAGGGGAACCGACTTCAGTCGAAGTCGTGAAAGGACGGCTCATAGTAACGCGTGGAATGGCTCAAATTGAATGGTATCAAACCAGGCTGGTCTCAGACTAGATGTAAAAAAGTAAACGAAAATCGTAGACATTCAAATTAGTATGATATGTTAGGTTTGGTATGGTTACATACGACTGAAGGGCACTAAAAGAAAAAATGAAAGGAGGGTGGTTGGTTGGTTGTTTGTTCGGGGTGGATGGGCGTATAATGCGAATGTCCAGCAACCCAAAAGTTGCGTGGTTGAGTCTCATCACGGACAACTTTAGCATTTTAGCTAATTTGCAACTTTGCAACTACTTAGGGATGGATCTACATTTACATAGTGGGTACCTGTATGGGGGAGGATCATGCTTTTTCAATTTCAGTTAAGGAGAGGGTTTAGTATTTTTTAAATCTAGTCCAGGGGAGGGTCATATAATTATGTAATTTATGAAATGTCTATACTTTTCAGTGTTTTAGAATGAGTTGCTTATTAGTCTATATATCGATGTGTGCCCGATGCCCCCTCACCTCTGATTCTGCTCTGGGCGCAATATCAAGTTTGCCTATAAGCTATTTAGTGTGGTCTCAATCAAATGATCCATAGCCTGTAGGCTATAGGCTACAAAGTGAAGAAGCACAGAGCAAAGTTATATTTCTAAGACAGTTGCTGGGATGGTGTAAATAAAACTATGGCAGTTCGGGATGAGAGTCAAAAAGTATTCTACCGCATTAGGCCTAGTCCAAAAAATGCACTGTCTTGCGTGTGGACTAGCCTATAGCCTATGTTCTGTTCAGTTTGAGAAAGAGAGCTCGAAGATGACAAGGAGGACCGGAGGTCAACTTTGATAGCATGCTACTACTATAATTAATTTAATTAAAAACAATATGTTTCTTGCCCATGATGTATTGACGAGAAGCTGGCGTATGCCACGGTTATCGATGCTACATCCAAGTGGAGGCATGTCACACACCGTAAACCCAGCGCAAGGCAGCAGTCTTTGGTGAATAGGGGTGGAAATGGCTTTGGGGGATCCCATACTACTGACCAACAGTTTTGTCCACCTGCTTCCAGAGATTCCTGCTCCTTCATATTTTACCCTGTCTCCTGAGGGTCCAGCTTAGGGGGTCTCTACCATAGGCCCGTACCTAACGGGCTCCCTCGCACATCAGGCCTCGATGGTGTCTGAGGCTCCAGCACCCCCGCCCCCCTGCTCGGAGGGCTTCTATTGATGATGTGGGTCCTCTGTACTCCATCTCCCATCAGTCCTCAAGGAGGCTCAGAAAAGGCCGGACAGCCACTCACCTTCCTCCAGCCATCATCATTGTTAGTTTCATGGTGAGGCACATCTTCGTTCCTGGAGTAAAGACCCTGTGCTACCCAGGGGCTACGGTGAAGGATATCACAGAATTTCTTCCGTCCGTCCTACATCAACAGCTAAGAGCTGCTGCTGTCGTAGTAAGAATGGGATCAAATTATATCAAAAAGGGTAAATCAGAGCTAATGAAACAGGATTTTATTGAGCTGATCAACACCCTGAAAGGCTTGAAAAGCATCCAATTATCTCTGGTCCCGTGCTGTTGCTGGGTCATGGGTCATGCCTGCGAATGGTGCAGCCCGCTCTTAGCACTTCCTATCTGGCTTAAAGACTACTGGCAACATTTATTGACAATTTCAACACTTTTTGGAAACAAAAGATACACTACAGGGATGATGGACTTCACCCAAACCATCTAGGAGCCTGGACCCTCTCTTCATATCTCGAGGCTGCAATAAGATATTGACTTAGAGACAGACCAAACACCGCTCAGGTAATACCTCCCATCCTCTCTAAGAGTTATCGTCATACGGTTGTCTATACTGCCAGGGGTATTGTCAGTTGTAATCTTGAACCCATTCATTTGAACTCCACTCTTAGATCTGCTATTGTTAGCTCAAAAGAGGAACCCACTGTGGTATGCTCACCCAGTGCTTTTAGTTCAAATGTGAATTCCATAAACTTGAATACCCCTTGGTTTTCAAATCACGTTCAAATCACGTAGAGGGTTTTGGCTGTTGCACAATAGCAACCAAAGCCCATGTAAGTCAGTTAATAACAATCCATCATTGGTTACTCTGAGAATTCCTCATATTGACATTGGCTGCGGCCTCAGGCCCTATGCTGCTAACCTATGGTGCTAATTCCAATTTCTTCTCCTTCCTCTATTACTAATAGGGATAAACCAAACAGTGCAGGTCTATGCAATCTTAAAGCCATACCAACTATATCAATATCAACCATCAGACAGGGCCTGCAACCATAGCTTGTTTCAGTTTGAGTTTCCATGTGACTTTAAAATCGGAAAGTTCTTGGGTTGATGCATCTGAACATTAGGAGTTTACTTCCTAAACTGGATTACATCAAGATCTGGGCTATGCAGATGAATCCGGATATTCTGGTATTGACTGAAACTTGGATCTCTGGGGACATTCTGGACTCTGATATTACAGTTTTTCTCAATTGTTTACACACAAATACTGGTACTTGAGACACAATGACCACAACATGTAACTCATGCACAAACCCCCTGAACCAATTCTGCTAAACTACAAGCACAATTCCTGCTTTACACTCAAATTGCAGTTCTAAAACACACTTTTTTCGAAACACTACACACAATTCTTTGCATTTGGCACAATTTTCATGCAGAAAATCTCTTGTTTTCACAATGAACACACTGCCATTCAAATATGCACACTGACTCATCACATGGGCAAACACCCGTCACACAGTTTTACAATTAGCAATCAGAGCTTTAGCATAAAAGGGCAACAGGTGAGCTCTTCTGTTTTGGAGCAATGGATGCCAACATTGGAAACAGAGGCAGAGCCAGAGGAGTGAGAGTAAGAGGAGTAGGACGGGGAGGACAAGGACGAGGACGAGGAAGGCCAAGGACCGTAATCTCTGATGAGATCCGAGCCACTTTGGTTGATCATGTGGTCAACCATGGTCTAACAATGAGGGAGGCTGGGCAAAGAGTACAGCCGAATTTGAGCAGGTACACTGTAGCATCCATCATCCGGACTTTCCGAAATGAGAATAGGTAAGAAATCTACTCTCACTAGAAAATGGCAGTACTGCATATCAATACAGTACTCAATGAGTACAGTAGTACAGTATTGCCTGTGGACTGTTCTGTAGGACTGTAAAAATAAAGTATGTTTCAAGTATTTGGGAAATGTATTCCTACTTTGTATTTACAGTATTTTACTATTTGTTTGGCAGAACTGAAAGATTACCAACACAAGGTGGTCGGGAACGTGTTCTGTCTCCTGAACAGGAAACTGAAATCATGAACATGGTCCTAGAAAATAACGCCATAACATTACGGCAAATACAAAGAAAAATACAGTTTTTCTCGATTGCTTAAACACATTTGCCCACTCTGACATCACATTTTCAAAACAGTTAACACACAGGATAAAACTGAAGCTCAATGGCCAAAAGGACTCATTTTGTTAGCAAAATGCTCTAACACTCACAAAACATTAAAAACATGCAACATAAGCAAATATTTCCATCAAACACCACAACTTGTGGTCAAATTAATTTATTCTTTCAATCAATCATTACACAATGGACAACAAAATACAGCCATCAATATGAAATATGATACTTTACAAACTCAAATGGATACCGGAAAAAAAAAGCTACCAAAGGAAACTTATGGGTGGAAATACCTTTAAAAATATATATATATATACATTTTATCTTTCACATTTAGTCCATTCGTTCTTGACGATTATGCCACAGGTTCTCATCAACATCGCATTGAATGTTTTCCCTTGCAATGCACCGAGGGAAATATCTCCTTGCATGGCGTATCCATCCCTGGCAGTCCTCTGCACCTATTGCCAGGCAACCAGCATTCATTGCCTCCAGGAGGGGCATCTGCTCATATGGCCGGTGATCACACACCTTCCACCTCCAAGCAGAGAAGAACTCCTCGATTGGGTTCAGAAAAGGCGAGTATGCAGGGAGGAATTGCATCATAATACGAGGCTGTGCTGCAAACCATTCATTCACAAGGCGAGAGTGGTGGAAAGCCACATTGTCCCAAATTATGACATACAGAGTCATGCCAGGCCTCAACAGCCCTCTCTCTTTGGGTGGAATCAGTATTTCTTTCAATGCATCAAGAAATGTGATGAGGCGTTCTGTATTGTATGGGCCAATAGTTGGTATGTGGCAAAGGACCCCATCATTGGAGATGGCAGCACACATGGTGATATTGGCACCCCTCTGACCTGGCACTGTGACAGTGGCCCTCTGCCCAATGATGTTCCTCCGCGTCTCCTCACTTTACAGAGGTTGAAGCCGGCTTCATCCACAAAAATGAATTTGTGATGTGCCCCTTCAGCTTCAAGCTCCATTATTCTCTAAGAAAAAGAGCAAATTCATAAAGCAAATTATTCCAGTCGCATGTAACTATGGTAAACAGGGTATTACAATAAAAATCTGTACCTGCACATACTGGAATCGTGCCTCCTTTACGATGTCAGAGTTTCTTTGAAATGGAACTCTGTACAGCTGCTTCATTCTGACATGGTTTCGTTTAAGGACTCGATCTATAGTTGCCAAACTCACACTGTTTATATTTCTAAATGCTCCTGATCTGCAATTACTGCTGCCTGGATGTCACGCAGTCTGATTGCATTGTTTGCCACTACCATATCTACAATGGCAGACTCCTGTTCAATACTAAATATCTTTCCTCTGCCACCAGTGTGTGGTAATGTGTGGATTCTATAAAGTAAAGCAAAAAGCATGTCAAAATTGACATTACTGTATGACAGTCACATAAATGGGATTGATAAAACATCTGCATTACTGTAGACACAGTTTGTTCTGCTAACAGGGCAATACAGTAAAGCTGAAATACACAGTGGTATACATTACAGTAACACTGTGAATTACCTGTTCTCATTCCGAAAAAGCCTGACAATAGATGCCACAGTGCTCCGACTCAGAATGGGCTGGACCCTTTGTCCAGCCTCTCTGAAGGACAAGCCATGATTGATGACATGGTCAATAATTGTTGCCCGAATTTCATTTGAAACTTGAGCTCGATTTCGTCCTCTTGCTGCTGCAGCTCCTCCACCACGCATACAAACTCCTCTTCCTCGGGCCCCTCTGCCATGGCCTCTTGGTCTCCTTCCGTGCCTATGGCCTCTTTGATCCATGCTTGCAAATAGCAACACAGAGGTGGCATCTTTTATAGATGGATGAGGACTGATTGCTGATTGAAGAGTTGTGCAAATGAGTTTCACACAGGTGCATAGAGATTTATAATTATGCAGGTACTTTCTATCAGCTGTGAATCGATGTTTTCCTTTTGTTCAACACAGTGAATCCAATAGAGTTCGGGGTCTTTCAATGAGATCAGATGTAACTGTTTTGACAAAGGGTGTGAAAAATGTGTGAAACAAATGAAAAAGTGTTAAAACATTTGCAAGAGAAGACTTCTGCTGTGCTAAAATATGTGATGATGAAGATCAAGCGGATCTCAGTTTCATTTAGTGTGTCTTAGCAAATGAGAAACTGTAATAGAAAACAATGAGATATTTCAAAATATTGATAGGGTAAGCTTATCAACACTGGACCGTGTCTTGCGCAGAAATAATCTCAGGATGAAGCAGGTCTACAGGGTGCCATTTGAACGCAATTCAGAAAGAGTCAAAGAATTGCGATATAACTATGTGCAAGTGAGTCCTATACAAACCCACAATTGATGCATACTCTCAACACTGTATAAATTATACATATTTCAGTATTGTAATCATAATGATTGTGCTTCACAATAGTGACCACTCCATGTCTATTTCTGATATTGTCATGTGTGTTTCAGAGAGTCCTTGAGCTAGAGGTGGCTGCAGTGGAGCACCAGTTCATCTTCATTGATGAGGTTGGATTCAACCTCACAAAAAGACGAAAGAGGGAAGGAATATCATCGGCCAGCGTGCCATTGTTCAAGTCCCTGGCCAGCGCGGAGGGAACATCACAATGTGTGCAGCGATTACCCACCACACTCATTCCACCAGATCAGGAAGATGGCCCAGAGCAGCTCAGGTACGTTGTCATTTGGGACAACGTAAGTTTCCACAGAGCTGCTCTGGTTCGTAACTGGTTCACTGCCCACCCACGCTTTTTAGTTGTTTATCTCCCTCCATATTCTCCATTCCTCAATCCTATTGAGGAATTTTTTTCTGCCTGGAGATGGAAAGTGTATGACCGAAATCCACAAACGCGTATACCTCTTCTCCAAGCTATGGAAGACGCATGTGGAGATATAGCAGCTGATGCTTTTCATGGCTGGAATCGCCATGCTAGGCGATATTTCCCCCGCTGCTTGTCCAGGGAAAACATTGCTTGTGATGTGGATGAGGTGCTGTGGCCAGACCACAACAGAAGAGAGGATGCAGCATAGTTTTTTTTTTTACTGTAACTGTATACATTAAATTCTTCTGTTTTGTATGTAGAGCACTGTATGTGCATCTTTGTGTTGGTTGGGAATGGGATGTACACTGTGTACATTGTTTTTGTGGGAAAAATAAAATATATTTGTTACCGTGTATTTGTGTGTTCTGAGTATAAAAACAATATTCTCAAATATTTTACAACACACTTATGTATGTACTGTCTGTAGTAATGGCAACACTGAACCAAAAAAAGGCCTAAGTCATTATGATGAATGGAGAAGAAGTGTTTTCCATTCATCATAGTGTTTTACATTGAGCACATCAGTGTTCAACTGGTTCTTATAAATGTCTATTCATATGATGGTTTGTGTGTGTCATTTGAAAACAAAATACCATTTTGATAAGAAATAACATTGTTTTGAATGTAAAGTTTCATTTTGCTGGAGAATTGAGGGGTTTTGCCCATTGTGTGTGTGTTTTTTGATTTGTGTGTAGAGTTCTGAGAATATGAGGCATGCTTTCAGAAAATGTGTGTAAACAATCGAGAAAAACTGTAACATCAATGCTGTAAGCCTGTCGACCATACAACGCATTTTCCAACGGCACCGAGTGACGATGAAACAACTTTACAAGGTGCCATTTGAGAGAAACTCTGACAGAGTCAAGAATATGCGACATGACTTTGTAGAGGTATGTATGCAACACTACTTCCAGTACTTCAGACATACCATATTTACTCATCTGTATATCCTTTTGTCTGTTACAGAGAGTATTGGAGCTGGATGCCCATGTAATTCGCCATGAATTTATTTATGTGGATGAGGTTGGCTTCAACTTCACCAAAACCAGGCGCCGCAGAATAAATGTAATAGGACAGAGGGCAATTACCGATGTCCCTGGACAGCATGGGGGTAATATAACTATGTGTGCTGCCATCACTCAAAACGGGGTCCTCCATCACAATGCCACACTGGGTCCGTACAACACCGGCCATATGCTCACTTTTCTGGATGCAATTTACACAATGCTTGTCCCTGATCCAGATCAGGAGCCTGCTAGAATTGTGGTTTTATGGGACAATGTTAGTTTTCACCGGGCTGTTCTGCTCCAAAACTGGTTTGCCACCCATCCACAATTTGTAGTTTTGTACCTACCCCCATATTCACCTTTTCTAAATACCATAGAGGAATTCTCAGCCTGGCGCTAGAAAGTGTGCCAACCCTATGCCCGCATGCCGCTTCTCCAGGCAATGGAGGACGCATGTGGGGACATAGAGGTTGCCTCTGTCCAAGGTTGGATACGCCATGCTAGGAGATACTTCCCTCGATGTTTGGCAAGAGAAAACGTATCTTGTGATGTGGACGAAGTATTGTGGCCAGACCCAAGCCGGAGAAGAAATTAAGCGTAGCTTAGCACTGGTGACTGCCCCCCCGGGACCCCACACACACAATTGTGTTCTTTACTGTATTCTAAAAAATATACTTTTGGTTTACATATGTTTATGGTTTTGTTGTATGCTACTGTATACAACAGTAATGTTTGGCCTAATAAATATTTTCTGTTTCTACATTGCATTGGTGTTTACAGTGTACTTGTTACCCCTCTCAGCAGATTACTTTCACTGTAGAACATTGTATTGAAATGTAGATATAAGCCTATGAAAGACCAAAGAGCTTTAGATTTAAAACAACAGTGTTTACATGGTATATCCAAAAATGTACTATTATGAAAGCCGTGTTTGCCATTTGATGCAAATGCTTCATTCTGACATGTGTTTATGGCATTTTGAATGCAGTGTTACATTTTGAAGGAGATGTGAGGCATTTTACATTTTGTGTGTGCAGTTTTGGGAATTGTGTGTAGAGGTTTAAAAAAAAAGGATACAGTTTTGAAAACGTGTGTAAGCAGTTGGAAAAAAATGTAATATTGGCAAAACTAAATACATGTTGTTTTTAAACTCTCGTAAGAATGTTTCAGATGAACTCCATGTTCACTCAGTAGATTGTTCTCCAATCAAACGTGTTCCCGCATATACCTGCTTGTCAAACATCTCATTCCAAAATCATGGGCATTAATATGGATTTGGTCCCCAGATATAACAGCCTCCAGTCTTCTGGGAAGGCTCTCCACTAGATGTTGGAACATTGCTGCGGCACTTGTTTCCATTCAGGGGGGTTGAGGTCAGGGTTCTGTGCATGTCAGTCAAGTTTTTTCTTTATTTTTTAACCTTTATTTAACTAGGAAAGTCAGTTGAGAACAAATTATTATTCACAATGACGGCCTACCCCGGCCAAACCCTAACCCGGACGACGCTGGGCCAATTGTGCGCTGGCCCTATGGGACTCCCAATCACAGCCTGGTTGTGATACAGCCTGGAATCGAACCAGGGTCTGTAGTGATGCCTCTAGCACTGAGATGCAGTGCCTTAGATCACTGCGCCACTCGGGAGCCCAACATGTAAACAACATGTAAAAACAAGTTCTTCCGATCATGTCACATCATTTCTGTATGGACCTCGCTTTGTGCACGGGGGCATTGTCATGCTGAAACAGGAAAGGGCCTTCCCCAAACTGTTGCTACAAAGTTGGAAGCACAGAATTGTCTAGAATGTCATTGTATGCTGTAGCGTTAAGATTTCCCTTCACTGGAACTAAGGGGCCTAACCGAACCATAAAAAAACAGCCCCAGACCATTATTCCTCCTCCACCAAACTTTACAGTTGACACTATGCATTCGGGCAAGTAGCGTTCTCCTGGCATCCGCTAAACCCAGATTTGTCCGTCGGACTGCCAGATAGTGAAGCGTGATTCATCACTCCAGAGAATATGTTTCCACTTTTCCAGAGTCCAATGGCAGTGAGCTTTACACCACTCCAGCCAATGCTTGGCATTGCGCATGGTGATCTTAGGCTTGTGTGCGGCTGCTCAGCAATGGAAACCCATTTCCTGAAGCTATCGACAAACATTTCTTCCAGAGGCAGTTTGGATCTCGGTAGTGAGTGTTGCAACCGAGGACAGATGATTTTTACGTGCTACACGCTTCAGCACTCGGCGGTCCCATTCTGTGACCTTGTGTGGCCTATTACTTCACGGCTGAGCCGTTGCTCCTAGACATTTCCACTTCACAATAACAGCACTTACAGTTGACCGAGGCAGCTCTAGCAGGGCAGAAATTTGTCAAACTGACTTGTTGTAAAGGTGGCGTCCTATGACGGTACCACATTGAATGTCACTGAGCTCTTCAGTATGGGCCATTCTACTGCTAATGTATGTCTATGGAGATTGCATGGCTGTGTACTCAATTTTATACACCTGTCAGCAACAGGTGTGGCCAAAATAGCTGAATCCACTAATTTGATGGGGTGTCCACATACTTTTGGTCATGCAGTGTAAATAAACTCAGCAACAAAAAAAAACGTCCTCTCACTGTCAACTGTGTTTATTTTCAGCAATCTTAACATGTGTAAATATTTGTATGAACATAACAAGATTCAACAACTGAGACATAAACAAGTTCCACAAACATGTGACTAACAGAAATGGAATAATGTGTCCCTGAACAAAGAGGGGGTCAAAATCAAAAGTAACAGTTAATATCTGGTGTGGCCACCAGCTGCATTAATTACTGCAGTGCATCTCCCCCTCATTGACTGCACCAGATTTGCCAGTTCTTGCTGTGAGATGTTACCCCACTTTTCCACCAAGACACCTGCAAGTTCCCTGACAATTCTTGGGGGAATAGTCCTAGCGCTCACCCTCCGATCCAACAGGTCCCAATGGGATTGAGATCCGGGCTCTTCGCTGGCCATGGCAGAACACTGACATTCCTGTCTTGCAGGAAATCACGCACAGAATGAGCAGTATGGCTGGTGGCATTGTCATGCTGGAGGGTCATGTCAGGATGAGCCTGCAGGAAGGGTACCACATGACGGTACCACATGTATTGCCCTGGCCACATCTGAAGTCCTCATGCCTCCTTGCAGCATGCCTAGGCACATTCACACAGATGAGCAGGGACCCTAGGAACATTTATTTTGGTGTTTTTCAGTGTCAGTAGAAAGGCCTCTAGTGTCCTACGTTTTCATAACTGTGACCTTAATTGCCTACCGTCTGTAAGCTGTTAGTGTCTTAACGACCGTTCCACAGGTGCATGTTCATTAATTGTTTATAGTTCATTGAACAAGCATGGGAAACAGTGTTTAAACCCTTTACAATGAAGATCTTTGAAGTTATTTGGATTTTTACAAATTATCTTTGAAAGACAGGGTCCTGACGTTTCTTTTGTTGCTGAGTTTATAATTTCTCTTCATTATTGCTCTTCATATGACAAGGATGAAAAAGAATTTGCCAGTAGATTGTCGACTTGATTCATGATGTTGGCTGCTAGCTAAGATTTTGAAGGTATGATGTTGACATGATCAGCCCAATCAAAGCCACTGTAGATATAGTGTGATTTGACGTCATTTTATCTGTGGCCAATGACCTTGAGCCTCCTTGGATGGGCACTTCTAATGTAACTCTATGGCAGCACCCAAGGGGCTAGAATTTTTTAGCTCTACCCTTAGACTTGGCGGTGATGTAGTGTCCTCATGACTTACAGAACGCTGAGCCAATCACAGCGCAACGCTCCGTATTTTCTGCTGGCTTTCCCCACCACCACAGAAAGCACTGAGCTAGGCTGAAACACCTGCATTTTGGAGTTTCCTTACTCAAAACAAAAAAAGAGATCCTGTTTGTACGCGGCTTTATTAACTCAATTATATATTTTTTTACATTTGTTTGCAAACTGATATGTGACACGTATTAATGCCACAATAACATGCAAAACAAGCAAGCCTGTTGCCCCACCTGCCCTGAATGATGGGTCGCAAATGTTTGTCAGTCAATTCACCCACCGTGCACTCTTTAAGTAACAGCCCCTTTATGACACGGAGGGAGGTTAAGTTAAAACCAAGACTCGAATTGAGAGGGTATGCCAAGAAAATGGCAAAAAGCACACGCCTACCCCTTGTTAGCTTAAGATTTTGAAGAAAATAAAACGCATCCGATTATATAAAGTGATCTATGACAGCTCTTTGGTCCGCGATGCTTTATGCTAGGAACAATCTGTAAAACACCTGGGAAAAACTTAACTCCATTACATTATGGGGATATCATCATTCATTCAGAGGCTGAGCTACAACCTACAGCTGAGGAGACAAAAAATGTACTTTGCTTGGGAAGTAATCTAATTCTGTCACTATCAATTGATTAAGCTATTCACTCTCTGTACAATAGAACAGGGGTTCCCAAATCTTTTCACTCAGGCCCCCCTTCCTGCAGGAAAATTTTCTTGCAATTCTATACATTTCTGCAATGTCTAATGTGTATTCATGTGATATTTGAGTGACTCAAACATGGGCTACTTGATCTGGACATTTCTGACAAGGTCTAAACTGCTCTCTAAGGTATGGAATGACTGACATGACAAGAGGAAAACTGATGATGCACTACCGAATTTCAAAATTACCCCTAATGCATTCTACTATTACAACTTTGAAGAGTAAGTTGAAAGCCGAACTGAGTTCCTTTTTTTGGCTTAAGCCTCGGAAGAAGAGTAGCCAGCAGTTAAAGCTTACATTTTTCTGTTTCGGTAGGCCTGCGGTCTGGGGTGGAAAGGTACCATGCTCAGATTCCTAATGACGTCCCAGATGTAATTATTTGCAAACAGGACACACTGATTTGGCATTGGAGAAATATGATAAGATAAACACATGCCTATCTCTTTTGTGCTAAATTGTGCTAATATGTAAAATTACGTAGAATTGCATGAAACGTTTGTAAAAGCCCTTTTTTTTATCGAACTTGCAAATACGTTGATAGATTCATGCAATGCTTTTACTAAAAAAGGAGATCTATCCACATCTACTCTTGTCCACTGTGATCTGCGAAACCACAACCTTCTAGCCTCAGCCCTGTGCGATGCCATGTAATGCCTACAGGACAACGAACAGTTCCTAAAACTGCATATCTAAGGTTCTGATCTGTCCAAGAAGTGAGGGTAAACAGTAGACATGTTCTCTGCTATCCACTTTGTTTTAATTGTTATTTTGGGTATAGGGGAGGGTCACTTCTTAAAAAAATCCTATTTTGCAGGAGCGCCATCCATTTTCATTTCAGAGAGGTCCGTTTTTTTTAATACTGAACAAAAATATCAACTCAATATGCAACAATTTCAAAGATTTTACTGAGTTATAGTTCATATGAGGAAATCAGTCAATTTTAATTATTCACATGGATCGAGAGCATCCCAAACATGCTCAATGGGTGACATGTCTGGTGAGTATGCAAACTTGCAAACTATTACAGACTACAAAGGGAAGAACAGCCGCGAGCTTCCCAGTGACACGAGCCTACCAGAAGAGCTAAATCACTTCTATGCTCGCTTCGAGGCAAGCAACACTGAGGCATGCATGAGAGCATCAGCTGTTCCGGACGACTGTGTGATCACGCTCTCTGTAGCCGACGTGAGTAAGACCTTTAAACAGGTCAACATTCACAAGGCTGCGGGGCCAGACGGATTGCTCCGGGCATGTGCTGACCAACTGGCAGGTGTCTTCAGTGACATTTTCAACATGTCCCTGATTGAGTCTGTAATACCAACATGTTTCAAGCAGACCACCATAGTCCCTGTGCCCAAGAACACAAAGGCAACCTGCCTAAATGACTACAGATCCGTAGCACTCACGTCCGTAGCCATGAAGTGCATGAAAGGCTGGTAATGGCTCACATCAACACCATTATCCCAGAAACCCTAGATCCACTCTAATTTGCATACCGCCCAAACAGATCCACAGATGATGCAATCTCTATTGCACTCCACACTGCCCTTTCCCACCTGGACAAAAGGAACACCTATGTGAGAATGCTATTCATTGACTACAGCTCAGCGTTCAACACCATAGTACCCTCAAAGCTCATCACTAAGCTAAGGATCCTGGGACTAAACAGCTCCCTCTGCAACTGGATCCTAGACTTCCTGATGGGCCGCCCCCAGGTGGTGAGGGTAGGTAGCAACACATCTGCCACGCTGATCCCCCCAAGGGTGCGTGCTAAGTCCCCTCCAGTACTCCCTGTTCACCCACGACTGCAAGGCCAGGCACGACTCCCAACACCATCATTAAGTTTGCAGATGACACAACAGTGGTAGGCCTGATCACCGACAACGACGAGACAGCCTTTAGGGAGGAGGTCCTGGCCGGGTGGTGCCAGAATAACAACCTATCCCTCAACGTAACCAAGACTAAGGAGATGATTGTGGACTACAGGAAAAGGAGGACCGAGCACGCCCCCATTCTCATCGACAGGGCTGTAGTGTCCACCAACAAACCAGAATGGTCCAAACACACCAAGACAGTCATGAAGAGGGCACGACAAAGCCTATTTCCCCTCAGGAAACTAAAAAGATTTGGCATGGGTCCTCAGATCCTCAAAAGGTTCTACAGCTGCAACATCGAGAGCATCCTAACTGGTTGCATCACTGCCTGGTACGGCAATTGCTCGGCCTCTGACCGCAAGGCACTACAGAGGGTAGTGCGTACGGCCCAGTACATCACTGGGGCTAAGCTGCCTGCCATCCAGGACCTCTACACCAGGCGGTGTCAGAGGAAGGCCCTAAAAATTGTCAAAGACCCCAGCCACACCAGTCATAGACTGTTCTCTCTACTACCGCATGGTAAGCGGTACCGGAGTACCCAGACTATTTACATTGTGGGCCCCCCCCCAACCCCTCTTTTACGCTGCTGCTACTCTCTGTTTATCATATATGAATAGTCACTTTCATGTAGCCTCGCTACTGTTATTTTCACTGTCTTTTTACTGTTGTTTTTATTTCTTTACTTACCTATTGTTCACCAAATACCTTTTTTGCACTGTTGGTTAGAGCTTGTAAGTAAGCATTTCACTGTAAGGTCTACACCTGTTGTATTCGGCGCACGTGACAAATAAACGTTGATTTGATATGCAGGCCATGGAAGAACTGGGAATGGGGTCATGCATTGTCATGCTGAAACATGAAGTGATGGCGAATAACCACCTAGCCAACACTAGCCACAACAAATTGGAATTTGTAACATATACGAATTGTATATGAATTGTAATTCCTAACATATCATACGAAATGGATAATGAACATCCACAAATTAATACCTACCATACCAAACATAACATATCATACTAAATTGAGTGTCCCGGATTTTCGTTTACTATGAGTCCAAGTTGATTAAACACATGGAAATCCTATGTTTGATGTATTTGATACCATTCCACTAATTCTGCTCCAGCCATTACCATGAGCCCATCCTCCTCAATTAAGGTGCCACCAACCAATGAAAACTTGAGCGAAAAAGTACATTTTGTCTGCATTTGTCATCACACACTGATTTTTATCCTCAACAAGTCTATTTGGTAGAAACACACCACTGGTAGGAAAATGCACATAAAAACATGTGTGTCCCTCTACAGATGGCTATATAGGACCGCTAATACAGGAATAGTAAAGGCCCAGTGCACTACTTTCATGTATATAAAAGAACAAATCAAATCAATCATTTGTTTTTTAATTATGATTTTTCAGGGGGTGCTGCAACACTTCCTGCGGAAATAGGCTTCACATGCTCGTGGGAAATGGGAAAGTGGGAAGTGATAAATCAGACATGATTGTGTTCAAGTACTTTTGAAGTCGGAAAACTTATTCAGCCATTAATATTTTATTTATCTTGATAAGCTAGTTAGCTAGCATTGCTAATAATAAAGTAAGCTTGCTTGGTTAGCATTGGCAATATGGTCAAACTAGCTACAATATACATAGTGATAAGGTTGTAATTGTAAAAAAAAAAATGTTTTGGTCAGTGGTGAGACATCACAACTGCAACTTGGGTAACAACATTTTCTCTGAGTTTCCCAATTGTAAATTCCGACTTGGAGGGTCATTCAAGTGAAACTTCCAACTGGGAACTAAGAGCTTGCAATAACTCCGATAGCGCATAAACGCCGCATAATTACCAAACTTGTGACTTCCAAGGTTCCTGATAGGTCCATAGGGCGGTATTCAGGAGTGTTTTAGTTTAATTGTAGT
Source organism: Brachymystax lenok tsinlingensis (assembly GCA_030435695.1). Taxonomy (NCBI): domain Eukaryota; kingdom Metazoa; phylum Chordata; class Actinopteri; order Salmoniformes; family Salmonidae; genus Brachymystax; species Brachymystax lenok. The sequence continues at coordinate 15,280,910 of CM059805.1, forward strand.
CTCATTATGACATGAAATCGACTGATCTGCTGAGGGGTAGTCCCGTGCAGCTCAGTTGGTAGAGCCAGGGTTGTGGGTTCGATTCCCATGTGGGACCAGTATGGAAAAAGTATTAAAATGCTTGCACTCCCGAGTGGCCAAGGCACTGCCTCTTAGTGCTAGGGGTCGTCAGTACAGACCCTGGTTCAATTCCAGATTGGGAGTCTCATAGGGTGGCGCACAATTGGCCCAGGGTCGTCCGGGTTAGGGTTTGGCAGGGGTAGGCCGTCATTGTAAATAAGAATTTGTTCTTAACTGACTTGCCTAGTTAAATAAAGGTTCAATAAAATAAAAAATACTGTTAGTTGCTCTGGATTAAACCGTGTGCTAAATTACTACAATAAAACAAATGGCTGTACTACAAAGCACGATGAATGAGTTAGCCAGCAACTTGCTTAAATATTCCCGAAATAACTTTTAATTTTTCAGAAGGATAAGCTTGCATGTGTCAGCAACGTCTGAGCAGTGTAACACAACCATCATCCCCTGTTAGTAACATTCTAACGCACATCTATGTGCAGTTCTGTCCTGTGGTTGCGATTGGGTAAAAAGGTTTTAGTACTCGATTGTTTACAAACAACAGGAATGTAAACAAACATTGAAAATTCTAAATATGGTTAAACTATCTCTTGAATGTCATGGACTGCCAGTCCTTGCATCTAGAACACTGTTTTTGACATTTTAAGAGGGGTTACATATTAGTTGTATACCAAAACAAGTAGCTTTCATGTTTTTCGAGTCACAGACGGAAGAATTGACAACTCTATGGCTTTACTACTAATCTGTAAACACTAAATAATCTGTAAATAATCTGTATTACACTGTATTACATTATTTTTGTTCACAATTATCTGTTTCTGATACCCCCACCACCACGAATACTCATAATTATCACTACAGGGGATGGGGATGGCCACATGAGGGCGCTAGAGCCTCAATAGTCAGAGACCTCCAGTCTCAGTAATCAACCGATGAGGCTGCAGCTCATTGAAACCCATGGCCATATTTTATCGTCTGTGCTTGATCACCTCTCTGTTTGGTCTTTGTCATGGTTTGTTTACGGCTCACCTTACTTCTTAAAAAAAATAAAAAATAACATTCAATTTGAGATGTTTTGTATACCCAGGCAGTAAAAATACCATAATCAACATGTAAAATAGTCTGATTGACCAGTAGTAGCCTAAACATACACCATCAGTTCGCATGTTAGTAAGTGTTATATACATCAACTCTTTGGCGATACGGGGCAGTGGAGAGCATTTTGGGTAGTCTACCCTAAAGCAAGTCCAGTTTGGATGTCATTTTCTCACTTTCACAGTGGTCTATGTCAGAGCATTTTCATGGAGTTACGGTAATCATCAATTTATCTTTCACATTTGTTGTTCTAAATTAGAAATGCCAGTTAAAACGGTAATCTCAAAATAGCCCACATCGAGATCTCTTTAATTCCCAAATCAGAGTCTGATTAAATATAATTAGTTCTTCCCCCCTAATTTACCCGTTGAACTCATTTTAGGAACAGGGGACAGCTCTAATGTGTAAGAGGCTGCCAGACAAGTTTAAAAACCTTGCGAACAGATTGGAGTCTTTAGGATATTCCTATAAGCAGAGCTTTGAGGACGAAATGCTGATACCAAGCTAAAGTGGGACACTCAGGGGCGGGGGGCTGGAGGGCGTTTGGGGGGAGGGGATACTCATCTTTAGATTTAAATGTGGCTGGCTGCACCATACAACTCAATCTATGTGCACAGGAAATATTCTAATCTAAATGTTTTAAATGTTGAATTATTCAGGCTAGTAGTCATAGACATGAGATGCTTATAGTTTTCATATTGATGTTATTGTGGCTGTATAAGATACTGTAATGAGGCCCAACACCCACAATCTCATAGCTAAGCTAATAAGCCTCTGCACACCTTTGTCCAAATGCTGGCTACGTTGAAGTTGAATGTTGACAGTGTCAAGATTATCACATTTCATAGTTGCAGCTGTTGAATACTGTATGCAAACATACATAATGAATCGTTTTTCAAATGCTGAATGTTTTCTCCTGTGAACAAAATATTACAATTACAGTAAGATAATAGTTATATTAATTGTTTTATGCTATTTGAATAAGAAATTCATGAATTTAACTAAACATGAACATAAACATATTTAGTAATCTCGGACAGTGTTATATATAGATGCTACTTTTCTTATTCCTTTCATGAAAACAATCTGGACTCTGTGCATGAAATGTGTTTTTATATGCTTTATTTGAAGTGCTTGCTCTTAAATGATTCACAGGTTCAAATTTTACTGTATGCATAACCACTATACATAACTTTTTTATTGATGCCATGTTGAGCAACTGTACACACGAAATTGAGTGTACTTTATTTATTTCCTTCCAAATCTATGGTACTTCACATCTATAATGCCTATCAAGTTATTGATCACTCCCAGCACAATAATCCCTTTCCCTCTTCCAATGATTGCCAATGTTGGTAAGATTCTGTTTTTCCTGACTGTATCAACATATATGTCTTGATCTGGGCCTCAGGAGCCTACAATAAAGAGAGCACATATCCTTTCTGATGAGGAAGATCAGGCCATGCACTTGACAAGAATATCACCCCAATACAGAAAGACTAAACACAGGGTAATGGGGACATATTTGAAAAGAGCTGAATTCATCCAGGTAGTCATTGTTGTGCAGACTTGGTTCACTGCACTGGTTTGTTTATTGAAGAAGTAGACTACTTATGAAGGTATTGATTTTCTTTGGAGACTGAATGATCGCATATGGCTACAGATCCAGATAGAATGCAGTTTGATTATTGAGGATATTTGTAACAATTATTCACTTAAAACCACCAGGTGACAATATTATTGTTTTTGTTTACTAACCTTGAATCATTTTTTTTCTGGTGATATTGATAGAAGGGGACCATAATACACACGATTAAACGCAGTCATTTATTTACAATTTTCAGTCTTTTCTATACCCTCTGTTATTTGCTGGGATGTAAACTGTATCTGATTTGTTACATGCACATGATCATATCCTCATCAGTTGAGAGTGTAGTTTCTTTTTAAAATCATAGCCTTGAGAGTGACAGTATGTCAGCAAGAATCCAATCAAACTCTTCATACCGCATCCCTCACAATTTCAGAGCAAAATAATTTGATTTTATCTGATCAGATATGTTTCATTATAAACTGAGTGTTTCGAGCCCTGAATGCTGATTGGCTGACAGCCGTGGTATATCAGACCGTATACCACGGGTATGACAAAACATGAATTTTTACTGCTTTAATTACGTTGATAATAGCAATAAGGCACCTCGGGTTTGTGATATATGGCCAATATTCCACGGCTAAGGGCTGTGACCACTCACTCGGCATTGCGTTGTGCGTAAGAACAGCCCTTAGCCGTGGTACATTGGCCATAAAACCCACCTCCTCAGGCCTTATTGCTTAATTAGACCACAATTGTACTTCTAACTCCACATTACAAGACTACAGTGTTCAGTAATTAATTAAGATTTCATATTAATTGTTTGTTATTAATCACATGCAGTACAGTTCTCATGTTCTGTCTGGATGAAGGCATCTCAGGCCTCCGGTGAACACTCATGCCGTTGGTCACAAGATGGTGAGGGAAATACAAAGTGACACCTTGTTTTCACCCTGAGGGTATTGTCTGCCTACCTTCCTATGATATCTTTGTATTGAACCGATTGTGCTGTGTTCTTTAAAACCGTTGTGTTACATCACTCCACATCAGTATGATTAGGTCCACAGTTTAATTGATCTTATTGTACAATGAAGTGTAGCCAGGAGAATCAAAAAAGGATACCATTTATCTCTAATTGATTTGAAAATATAAATATTTTACATTGACAGGTGTATCTTTCAATATTCTGGATATTCTGAATAGTCAGGAGGCTGGTGTATATATATATAAAGAAACAAAACATTAAAGTGTGCATGCACTAATCTACTATTTAAAATACCATACATTTTTTACATTACCAGACTGCTTAAAAGCTATGATGAAGCAAGTATAATTCTTATATTTTTCTACAATATTCCCGAGGAGTTCTAGATAGCACTCTTTGTCCTGTATAATTTATCGGTGTAGTAATTGCTACAGGTGTAATTTGAGCTGTTCCTTTGTATCTCTGAAACACTTATGTGCCATTGTCAGTCACTGTATAGCTTTAGACTAAGGATGACAGTCTTGATGAAAAGCGCCATAAAGGCTTTTAAAATAGATCATTTTCCGCACCCAACAATAGATGTCATTTCAGGCGCACAGATGGATTTTTGGGGTAAATCTTTGTGAGTGTTTGGAAACATGGGAGGCCGAGTGGGGAAGGCTGTGGTGCTCTCCGTTTAACCTCATCTTAACTGTATTACGTGATAGAGAATTACAGAGGATTACTCCTGCTGTGAGTTGTACCTATTACGCAACGTACAGTTGTGGAACAGTCACTACATAAGAACAGGCCTGGTGTGTGATGAGCGCCTACACTCTTAGAAAAATAGGTTTGAAAATGGTTCTTCGACTGTCCCCATAGGAGAATCCTTTTTGGTTCCAGGTAGAACCCAGCAACCAAAAATTGTTTTTTAAGAGGTTTCTCTTATGGGGACAGCCGAAGGACCCTTTAAGGTTCTAGATAGCACCTTTTTTTTCTAAGACTGAACCTATTGAAATATTCCACCCACTCTCCCTCTCGCTGGCTTTTGTTCCTCGTCCTCTCCCTCCCCCTCACTGAGCTCATAGAGGGGAGAACAGGTCTCATGGTAAAGCTTTGGTGGAATATGATTTGGTTATGGTTATGTTGCCTCATGTCTGTTTCTTGATATGAAGGCACCATTTATTTAGGCCTTGTTACATGAAACAGCAGTACAACAAGACATTAAATATTAAATACTAAATCCATTCTTTCTCTTATTTCATTTACAGGCTACATTTCAGTCTTCAGTGTAGTATACGTTAGGATTCAGTAAGTTTACATCACTTCATCTTAATAACCTGCTGATTGAGAAAGGGCATAAGATTAGCTCACACCCCACAACAGAGTTTCTATTGGTGCAGATAGGACCTTTAAGAACATATGGCACTTCCACCTGAACCCAATACAAACTCATTCATCCCAATTATTAGCTCACTTGTCACAATTGGTCATTTTTAAACCCCAGTACACTGAGTGCAAACCCATGTCTCAAAATGTTGAGTATAATTGGGAAGCAAGTTTATTTTCAAAATATCAATGTAAAGGCTCGAGGGTTTTGACAAGAAAAAATAAATGTCTAACCAGGATAAAAATGACAGCTTGTGCAATGCTGTAAACATCCACACAAGACTCTCCAGCTCAGCTCCCTGTGCAGTCCCCTACGTGCCTATGTAGAATAAGCTCCTTACTACAGAATTCAGTTTGGAAAACAGTTGGCTTCACTACTGTGCAGGACTTCACTAGTGTGCAGGATAATCATGCTAATTGCAAACGTAAAACTCTTTAAAATACGTGCATTTACCTTGAATTACCAACATTTTTTTTAAACTTGCAAAGGTCTATCCCCTGGTAGCAAGTTATCTACTATTAGAGGCTTTGTTAGTGAGTGCCAAGTAACATTACCCACAGAAACACTGGGAAGCTTTGTAATTACGCATTAATGACCTACAACAAGAGAGTTCTCAGGTTCTCTCTGTTGACTGAGCAGGTTCTTCACTAATGCCAGGAGTACCTTTGCTTAGGCAGCATAAAGGAATTAGAATAGAAATACAGACGGATGTTATTGTCTGGGACTGTGTCAACATTTACCATTTCATATTTTAGATAGCTACAAATGTCAAGCCACACCATTGAACCAATTTGTATTTTACCTGCAGGCCTATTTGATTTCTGGGCGTCTGATTGTGAAACACATTGATTTCTATCCAGGCATTAAATGTGTTTAGAGCAAACCTCTGGTTTCTTGCCTTCATTGTTGGAAGGATATTGAAATGTCCTCTCTCTGTTTCCCAATCCATTACACTATACACACACAATCATCAGACTGAAGGAGCAAGGCTCTGATACTGAACCTTCCCACCAATCATGCTGGCTGTGATCATGATGGATGTTTTATGGCATTACTAGAACTGGTAGTGGTGGTGGCCCTGCTTGCACTTGGCCTTTTCTGTAAACAGTCGCTAGCCCACCCATGATGACCAATCTGTCATTGGGGACTGCTGCTGTTAGGTGTTCTGAAAGAGGTTTTGAATGGAGCTACAGATGCATATTATATGATAGGATAGTGGTAAGTGGGATACTGGTGATGCAGGTTGGGGGAAAGATTAGGGGTAGTTTCCCTACCATCTGCCATAGAGCTATACATACAGTTGAAGTCGGAAGTTTACATACACCTTAGCCAAATACATTTAAACTCAGTTTTTCACAATTAATCCAGGTAAAAATTCCCTGTCTTAGGTCAGTTAGGATCACCACTTTATTTTAAGAATGTGAAATGTCACAATAATAGTAGAGAGACTTATTTATTTCAGCTTTTATTTCTTTCATCACATTCCCAGTGGGTCAGAAGTTTACATACACTCAATTAGTATTTGGTAGCATTGCCTTTAAATTGTTTTGGCCCATTCCTCTTGACAGAGCTGGTGTAACTGAGTCAGGTTTGTAGACCTCCTTGCTCGCACACACTTTTTCAGTTCTGCCCACAGATTTTCTATAGGATTGATGTCAGGGCTTTGTGATGGCCACTCCAATACCTTGACTTTGTTGTCCTTAAGCCATTTTGTATGCTTGGGGTTGTCCATTTGGAAGACCCATTTGCGACCAAGCTTTAACTTCCTGACTGATGTCTTGAGATGTTGATTCAATATATCCACAGAATTTTCCTCTCTCATGATGCCATCTATTTTGTGAAGTGAACCAGTCCCTCCTGCAGCAAAGCACCCCCACAACATGATGCTGCCACCCCTGTGCATCACGGTTGGGATGGTGGTCTTCGGGCTTGCAAGCCTCCCCCTTTTTCTTCCAAACATAACAATGGTCATTATGGCCAAACAGTTCTATTTTTGTTTAATCAGACAAGAGGACATTTCTCCAAAAAGTACGATCTTTGTCCCCATGTGCAGTTGCAAACCGTAGTCTGGCTTTTTTATGGCGGTTTTTGAGCAGTGGCTTCTTCCTTGCTGAGCGGCCTTTCAGGTTATGTCAATATAGGACTCGTTTTACTGTGGATATAGATACTTTTGTACCGGTTTCCTCCAGCATCTTCACAAGGTCCTTTCCTGCTGTTCTGGGATTGATTTGCACTTTTTCGCACAAAAGCACGTTCATCTCTAGGAGACAGAATGCGTCTCCTTCCTGAGCGGTATGACGGCTACGTGGTCCCATGGTGTTTATACTTGCGTACTATTGTTTGTACAGATGAATGTGGTACCTTCAGGTAATTTGGAAATTGCTCCCAAGGATGATCCAGACTTGTGGTGGTCTACAATTATTTTTCTGAGGTCTTGCCTGATTTCTTTTGATTTTCCCATAATGTCAAGCAAAGAGGCACTGAGTTTGAAGGTAGGCCTTGAAATACATCCACAGGTACACCTCCAATTGACTCAAATGATGTCAATTAGCCTATCAGAAGCTTCTAAAGCCATGACATCATTTTCTGGAATTTTCCAAACTGTTTAAAGGCTCAGTCAACTTAGTGTATGTAAACTTCTGACCCACTGGAATTGTGATACAGTGAATTATAAGTGAAATAAGCTGTCTGTAAACAATTGTTGGAAAAATTACTTGTGTCATGCACAAAGTAGATGTCCTAACCGACTTGCCAAAACTATAGTTTGTTAACAAGAAATCTGTGGAATGGTTGAAAAAGGAGTTTTAATGACTCCAACCTAAGTGCATGTAAACTTCCAACTTCAACTGTACATATGTGAATAATGTGTACCACAATGTCCTTCTCTTAAAATAAACAAATTCAACCCACATAACTTTGACAATCGTATAACCAATTGCTTCTTACAAGCAGAGTAAGTAATTGTAAGTCTACAAACGTTTCTTTCCCTTAGTTTTTTCCCACCATAAATTATTTTATCCGTGATTCTTATAAGCGGAAACCACTGTATTTGTAGGAGGATAATGCTAAAGGAGAGTGCTATCTCTGTTGCAAAATGCTACTGTTACTCAGGCTGTTATGTCTCATGCCCATTATTGGGAGTGATGTAACCTTTTTTGGGGATAGAGTGGAAAATATGACTAAAGCTGCAGCACCATGGGGTGCAGCCTCTAAGTGTATTCGTTTTGCTTTTGCCATCTGATCCGAGGGCACACTGCTCTGCCAGGACTGATACTGGGGAGGGCTATGCCCATTTAGTACCCGCAGCACAACCAGTGGCTTCCTCTTCATATTGTGCCCAACCAGTTGCACTTTGACCAGTATTAGCGTACTCACTGGTTCTGGTAACACTTTACATAAACTTGCTATTATGCTTATGTAATAACTATGTTAGTACCAGCAATTTAGTTATTGAAATGTGATTACATAGTAATGGAGTTCAAATAAAAATGTATTTGTCACATGCACCGAATACAACGTGTATAGACTTAACGAAATGCTTGCTTACAAGCCCTTCCCAACGAATAAAAAAATAATAATACAAAGAAAATGAGTAGCACAAGAGGAATAAAATACACAAGAATGGAGCTATATACAGGGAGTACCCGTACCAGATCAATGAAGTATGAAGCATTTGAGGTAGATATGTACATGAAGGCAGGGTAAAGTGACTAGGCATCAGGATAGATAATAATAAGAGTAAAATACATAACAGAGTAGCAGCAGCAAATTATGAGTGTAAAAATGTGTGTTTGTGTTGTGTTGGTATGCATGTGTGTGCGTGTGTGTGTATATGTGTGTTTGTGAACGTGTGTGGGAGTATCATTGTAGTGTGTGTATGAGTGTTGGTACTGTATATAGTATGTGTATATATAGTCGTGTGAGTGTACATAGAGTCAGTGCAAGGTAGGGTCGGTGCAGATAGGTAAATAATGGTTATCCATTACCGTTTGCTGGACGGTACCAGACCCTCGAGGGGCTCTGTGTTGAGGGTCAGCACGGCGGAGGCGTTGTTGCCTACACTCACCACTTTGGGCCATCCCGTGAGGAAGTCCAGGATCCAGTTACAGAGGGAGGTGTTCAGTCCCAGAGTCCCCAGTGTTGAACGCTGAGCTGTAGTCTATGAACAGCATTCTCACATAGTTATTTCCCCTCTTGTCCAGGTGGGAGAGGGCAGTGTGAAGTGCAATTGAGATTGCGTCATCTGTGGATCTGTTGGGGCGGAATGTCAATTGGAGTGGGTCCAGGGTTTCTGTATCTTGACTGTTCCTTATTTCACTAACAAAGAACGCTCAACCCCATAACCATTGCAAAGTGATTAACCGCATGTTAATACAATGTTGTTACTATAGTAATTACAACATTACTACACAGGTACAGAGTTACTGTTACTGCTGTGCTGTTTTACTACCTTGTTTGATGTATGCAAAGCTTTCAAGTGAGCTCATAATTAAAAATGAGAAACACAACAAACACATTGTGATAAAAACCTTGGAATGAATTGGAAAACTAGCTGTGAAGCCTGTGAAAAGACATGCAAGTAGCTAAGGCAAAAAATAGTAATTAATTTCCCAACAAGCCCACCCATTGATTTTCAATACTCAAAATGTTGAATGTGCATACTATTTTCCGGTATTTTACATGGATTTTGCATTTTAACATTATATTCATACTATTCTGCGGTACTGTCTTTGCAATATTGCTGTAGAACTGGCCATTGAGGACCGGATTTTTCAAGATGAGCCATTGTTGGAACCCGAGAGGCCACAGTGCTGCGTGTACAAGCTGTTTCCCAGGCTGAAGCTCAGCAACACAGCTTGAGAAGCAGAAGTCCCCTTCAGTCGCTTTCTTTTTAGCCCCCTTTTACCTTTATTTAACAATCGCTCCTTCTCCACTCCAATCAGCCACCCCCAAACACTCAGTGAATAAAGTTAGTGCAACATGCGGCCCTTAAACCCACCCCAAGTTTGCTGCCTGGCAGCCACACTCACAGAATTGTTTGTTAATAGTCCAATTAGATAATTGCCATCTTTCACTCCTTTTCCTCTCTGTTTCCCATAAAGGACTGAATGGTGTTCAGGGAGGGGGGCAGCTTGAAGAGGGCTTCTGGCCCCACAAGGTGACGAGAAGGGCCGGAGAATGTTCCTTGCACAAGGTCATTGGTTTGAATTGAATCATTGTAGCCTAATCAATGGTCTTATTGGATTACTGGCAACTGCTGTTCCCCGAGATATTGTTGCTCTGACAATGAAAATAGCTAAAAGTTGGTGGGTGGGTGGGTAGTGGGGTGGAAAGAGAGTGCTGGAGAGGGGGGGCCGTTCCAGGGGTGTTAGTGTAGGCACTAATGACAAGTTTTGTCCCATTTTTGTGTTTTTCAAATCGTGCAGGTTACGATTGTATGAGTGCAACAGACTGCTTCTGTGGTGCATATATGAATGGTGGGGACGCAGCATTAATGACTAGGACCTGTGGGCTACTCTTCGTGCTGTTGTTTGTCGTGCTGAGTGCCGTGGGTCAACACAGGAAACTTTAACACAGTTCCTGTGAAGCAGAGCCGGGTGGTTTTTATGAATCAGCTGTCGTGGCAGTACAAATTCCAATTGGGGTGGATTCACTTTTTTTCTGTATCCTCTGTCTCTCCGCCTCTCCTTATTCTCTCTGTCTCAGTCTCTCTCGTTCTCTTCGTTCTCTCTTGTTCTCTCTCTCATCTCGCTCTCACTTTCTCTCTCTCTATCCCTCTCTCTCTCTATCCCTCTCTCACTCCCACTTGCCTGGGATAGCACAATAGCGGTGAGAGCTGTATGTTGCAGAGGGACGATCATCGGCGAAAGACAGAGTAAATGCGATTAAAGTTAGCCATCGTGGCCAGACAACCAACTCCGGAGAAACGTTGAAAATGGCTGGCCATGTTTCGGGGATCGAAGAATGAAGTGCCTGGGAACTTTTCTGGAAGTGTCGTACCCCTGTGATTGTGTCTGTGTGCTCAGGAAGGCTTTTTTTGCAAAGTGAGACCAATCATTTCTCTTGATTCCCTGGCTGAGAGCTGGCTGACAGAGAGGGACGGAGCGAGCAAACCCCTCCATTAGGACCTGATATATTTCCCAAACAATTTAGTGTATTCATGAGGCTACGCAAATGTGGAGGCAGCAAAATTACCGTAATCAATTGAAACAGTGAGCGTGCGTCGGTCCATGGCTCTGATTATTTGGAGATCATCTATCAGCCTGATGTGTATGTAACAAGGCTGTTGAGTTTCAGTGATAAGTCCATGATCATTGGGCAAGTGAGTTGGACAACGATAATAGGGCACCTTGGCAGGTGAGGCAAGTGTTCCCCGAACATTAGGTAGGTGACTCTCTGGTCTAAAAGGTGCTGTTTTAAAACAAAGCCACACTGTTGAGACAACACAACCTGCAATACTCTCTGTAATCGCTTTTTTCTTCACCTGACAAAGGAAAAAAAGAAAGAAACATTCAAGAGGATAAGTTAGTATGGAGGTCAGATACAACCAAGAGCCAGAACCAGGGATGGGGCTGAAGAACGGCATAAAGGATGGGAAAGACGGCAAGGATTCCCAGGGAAACCTTTCCAAAACCTTCCTAAAGGATCAGCAGGAGTCCTTCTCGCCATCTGGGACGGTGGAAAGCTGTGAGAAAAACCGGGGGAGCACGGGGGACCCGGACTACTGCCGGAGAATACTTGTCCGAGGTAAGAGGATTTCCACTCATATTTACTCCTGTTGCAGTGTATGGGCTCTGTTTGCTCATTGCTTTACTTTATATGTATCCACGGGATGAAATAAGATCATTTGCTATGTGAGATATGCTGAATTGCCAGACGGATGTTTTGGATATGGGATTCTGGTATTGGCTTTCTGTAGACTCAAGAAGCATAGAAATAGCTTTTGGTTTCACAGACATACTGCTACATTGTTCCCAACCAAATGCTATGTTTTTATACTGTATGTACAATATATTTGAGGTATTGGATCGCTAAAATGTTTCACCCATTAGAATCGTTAAACTTCATTCGACTTTATAGGTTTGACACAAAGCAGCAAATTTCTCCCGAGAGCTATTTGATTTATTTTGTTGTTTTTATCACTCGTTAATTTTCAGAAAAAGATCAGGAAATTAGGCACTATCAGTTAACAAAGCGCTATAGTCCCTTTTGCAGCTTCCGGGGCATTCTCGGGTGAGAGTGCAACATTATGCCAAAGAAGAAAAAAAGAAAAAACACACACCCCCGCTCACTCTTATCTGTCTCATGGTAGTTTTAGTCATTGTAAAAGTGTTTTTGGCTTTTTTCTTAAACCATTTGGAATTCAAAGTAAATACAAACATACATTATTTTTTTGTTGCACTTTTGTAAAAATTAACTATCTGCACATTTTTATGAATTTTGAATGTTATTTAATTTTACCCCTGTGATATACTCCTATCAAAATGGTTTGCATCACAACTATTTTGTTCTTAAACTGAATTATACAGCACACTTCTAGAATCATAGAGCACATTTATTTAAAATATTAAGTACTGTACATTTGGTTTTAAAATTAAGGATGAATTTCATGCGACGTTATATAAACTCTCTCCATGAAAATAATATTTCATTTGAAAGCAATATTCACAGAAGTTTCAAATCATAAGATACACAGGTTTTCACAATCTTATCTTATTCGGATACAGATGATGAATAAGTAATAATAATGGACGTAAAATGCATTTGCTTACATCATCTTATTCGAAATAACCTAAGGTATTTCATATGCAGTTAATACAAAGAAATGTTAATTGTTATGTGGTTTTAGTACTCTTTCTGAGTGTCATCTGGCCTCAGGGTTAAATAAGTGCACATCATTTATTTAATCTGTTTAACACTGTTGGTCAAACATGGAGACTGTTTGAAACATGAATATATCCTTGCTAATTGGTATGGAAATAATTTAGCAACGAAATGACAACTAAGTTCAAACATAAATGTTTATACCTTCAGGTTATCTTTTGCTGCTTTTAGATGATGAGAGAAATAATCACAATTTAAAAAGTAATAATTCATTTTAGTTCATTGAGTAAATTCTTATGAAAAAAACGTTCCTTATTATCTTTCCTCATTTCTCTCTTTTTTATTAAGTCATTAAAAGCTCATACAGCTATAAAATTATATCCTTTAATATATCCTTTAATTATTTTCTGTTTTTAATTACACGTTACATTTTGATTGTAGAAAACTATAGGGAAAACAACTATTTTGAGGTTAGTTTACTATTTAGGATAGAGTACTGATTGAGATGCTAAAATATGATCATTTAGATTAGAGTGTTGATGCAATTAAATGGGTTAACCAAAGGAAATGATCACAATGAAATAAAAAAATGTATCATTGTATTTTGTATTTGTTTTATACTTTTGATCAACTTTCTTCTGTAAACGGTACTTTTTCAAATGAATTAATTGTTATTTTTGACTGCTTTTAATGTGGTTGAGGTTATCCCCTAGTATGTTTGGAAAGTACACTAGTTGGTTGGGAAAATGTCAGTGTATTAATTTAAGTTACGCATATTACTGTGGTTGATATTGTGCATTTGATGCATTCATATAAATAATGTACCATATTCATGTGCATACCTGAATGGTTAATTTTGCAATTTTGCAAACATTGTTGGTTATCTGAAAACATTGTTTTGTGTAATGTAATTGAATAGAGATCCTCAGTTTTATTACCCTAAATTATGTATTTTACTATGTATTTAATGTATTTTACTTTGAAAATACAGTAAAATCCTCATAGATATCTCAATATAGCTTTATGCTATGCACTGCAACAAGACCTAAGTCTTTCATTGACGGAAATCTGTCATTTCATGGACAACAGAAGGCCTACACACCTTACTAAAAAGGATGAATGGTCATTCTGATGTTGTAATAATGATGAGCCAAAAGTGTTTCTACATTTGAATATAGTTATCATTGACAAATCTTCAATGGTCACTTGGTATTTTTTGTAGATGCGAAAGGGTCTATCCGAGAGATCATTCTGCCAAAGGGACTGGATTTGGACCGTCCCAAACGAACCCGGACCTCGTTCACTGCAGAGCAACTCTATCGTCTGGAGATGGAGTTCCAGAGGTGCCAGTATGTGGTTGGGAGGGAACGGACAGAACTGGCCCGCCAGCTAAATCTATCTGAAACGCAGGTAATTCAAGCAATACAATACATGTACCTATTTCACTCTGGCCATCAGTAAATAAATACCAAATCCACATTCTGTGTTATCATAGATATGTTATGGGTCATTCCACAAATAGAGTGCCTTTGGGTAGTGTAATTTTGTAAAATATAACTGTTTTTTTTCACCCCATTTGAACATTCTGTCATAAAGAGCACATGTTCAACTTCATAAAAGTATGTTTTCCCATGTCAAGAGGTTAGGTAAGAAAAAAAAGACTATAAAAGTGGCAATTAAAGAAATAGGGCTGACCGTAACAGGATTGACCGTAACAAAGTTGACGATTTCATCTTAAATCAGCCATAACTCCCTTTGATACAGGGGAAATGGAAGCTTGTTGTGTGCAACAGGGAGGGGCAATTGAATGCAAGCTTTCCAAAAAATAGAGCTAGCCTATCAATCTAGTGTAACAAGCGTGACATGTTATGCTCGTTGCACTCAGTTTTCTACCACAAAACACCAGCAAATGGCCAAAATGAGTAGAACCAGCTCACCTGCTTTTACAATATTATTTGACTATTAGATGTTCAATGTTAGATGTTTAATATTAATCACTAAATCACAATAAATAAATAATCATCTTCAGAAATTACTTTGTCAAAGCAACAAAAGAACTAGGGCTTTACAATGACGGTAAAAGGGGCGGCAGGTAGCCTAGTGGTTAGATTGTTGGACTAGTAACCGAAAGGTTGCCAGATCGAATCCCCGAGCTGACAAGGTAAAAATCTGTCATTCTACCCCAGAACAAGGCAGGTAACCCACTGTTCCTAGGCTGTCATTGAAAATAAGAATTTGTTCTTAACTGACTTGCTTAGTTAAAATAAATTAAGTGGTTTACAATCTTCCTAGAAGTCATGAAAACACTACTATTGGAGTATTTAGTGATTTATCAAAATGTACACAGATAATCTCACAAGGACATAAAGGGCACTCTATTTGTGGAACAAACCTTATGTATTTCAAAATCTTATCTCAAATCTTATCTCACTTACGCAATGCTTTCTATGTTGTCATCATACTACTGTAAGCATATCCCATTCCAATACAATCTATACAAGTGTTCCTATAACCCTGGCATTTTTTATTTAGCCGACTGATTAGTTAAAGATCATTTAGAAAAAGACAGACTGCTTCACTGATCATATAGCTCTGGCAATAGTATTGTTAAGTTATGATCATGTACAAAGCTCTAATCAAATCTCTTTAATTGTATTTAGCCTAGTGAACTATGCATCTCATTTCACTGCTATCCCAACAAACCTTGTTAGCCTAGATTGTTGCATTAAGGAGGCTCATTTTCAGTGTAGAAACAGTATGTTTCTAGTCCATAGGCCTTAAAAAAAAGAAAAAAGTGCTTTCACCTCTTGCTTAGCTGTGGGGTCAGGGAAAGGTCACACTGCGCTCACTGTGGGTGAACTGTATTTGCACTTGTCTGCTCGTTCTCGACGAGATAGCAAGCTTAGTCACCCTCCAATGTATAATTTTCACTTCAGGGAAATCTTGCTCTCTGCTTCAGAGCTTAGTCCAAAATATTTGTAGCACAATTTTATTTCTTAGTCAGCCACATTTACCTTATATGTTTATTACGTACATCATGAATGTTTCAGTGGGCCTAAACAAGCTTTACTTTGGACAGGGGTCAGACTGGAACATTATGTAAAGTTATTTTCTGAGTCACAGCATAGACACGTGTTTCTGTTACATATTTCTGATCATTACAAGAAATATTAATATTGATCTGGGGGAATTTCCACTTTAGTGTGTTTGTGTGTGTGTATATATATATATATATATATATATATATATATATATATATATATATATATACACACATACATTTTATAAAGATAAATAAATGTTTTCCTGACCAATACATTTGGACCAATACATTTGATTCTTTTATTTTGTATTCAACTACAGTATTCATGTAGTTTACCATGTCAGCACACAATGAATTCAGAATTCTTTGGTGGTTTTTAGAATAGAATAATGGTGCTTTAGACTCCACACAGCCCTTAGGTCCCCATTCATAGGGAGGACAATAGGCTTGAATTTCTTAATGTATTTTCACATGCAACATTAAATGTTGCACGCCGCCATGCTCCTTGATTGCATTAAATCTTCAAATGTCTCCTTCATTCGTTGATGAAGTGGTCTCTAATGATGGCATCATGAAATTAAAATTTTGTTCCAATGCACTCTTGGGGTGTTACATTAAGAAACGACAGCCATATGCTGAAGTGTGCACACCTAATCATCTTTGTTGGGGTTGCTTGCTTCAGAGCCCCTCGTTGGACCTTGTTGAAAATGTATCCTCTCAGATAAAATATGTTCACCAACAATTTAGGATATTCTTATAACATGAGGGAATATGGTAATAATGTAATTCCTTACTTCCAGAGTGTAAAATAGATTTGCGATTGACCCACTAACCTTGAGAATGACTGAGTTGTTTATCTACAACAGCGACATGGAGGAAAACATGCTATTCAGATGTGATTGAAGTAGCTGCAGTTTGAGGTACTGTAGCTGGAGGCTCATTGATTGAGACACATTCACTCTAATTATGGTCCGTATGAAAGCAATCAGGTTTAATTGCCACAGACTTGATAGAGGTGGGGAAATACACGAAGAAAACTGCAAAAAAAATACAAACTCCTATTATTCTTTTTGGAAAAGGAATAGAATATATAAAATAGAAATATATGAAATGCAAATGGAAAAAGAGAGGTCTATTTTCATTGTTGATTGACTATCAAATGTGGAATGCAAATGCGGTAGCATTACTTCTTCAGTGTCCAAATGGCCTCTTCACAACACGTTTTTTCTTTATCCACATGAATAGGAATACAATAGCCATGTTTATCTGTATGCACACTTTACCTTGTTATACTCATGTCCTTGTTACAGTATACTTCAGCCACACACATACATATATAATCATTACTATCTGACCCTGCTTCTGTTACTTTCATGTCTTTGAGTTCATTAATTATTATTTCTTTTCATAACATTTCTAAGGTCATGGAAATACATTTAATTAATTTCTAGCTACTTTATCTTACAGTCTGCATTTCACTAGAAGAAAAATGTGTTATAAAGTAATTTATGCCACCCGTTACGGAAAGTTTAGACCACAAACAGTACTGTATTGTATATGTGTGACTGATAACATCCATTAATGTGACGTTGATATGTAAATATTTATATGGCATTAGGTTTGGATTTAATCCGTATTTCTGTAAATTAGCTACTAAATCTGTCAAGGGGTAGAAGCCGGGCCCCCTGGTCTAAGTCCCTGATCGTGCTACCAATGTTATTACTATCACAATTCAATTCATGTGGACATCAAAGTGACCTATACTGAGATCACAAGGGAATTAGTAATTATTCACAACAATCCAAATTATTCAGTCAGTTTCTGCAAACATTGGCGTTGCAATAAATGCCTACAGATATTAGAAAATAATACATATTAACCAAAGTATATTAATTTGGCTTTTGTAAATAGACCCTGTTGCTGAAGGTTTCTACTGCTTGTTTTCTGGCTGATTTTGGAGCGATTTTTTTGTCCTCCCTTCAAGGTTAAAGTTTGGTTCCAGAACCGACGCACAAAGCAGAAGAAGGACCAGGGCAAAGATTCAGAGCTGCGCTCTGTGGTGTCGGAGACGGCAGCCACCTGCAGTGTATTGAGACTTCTGGAGCAGGGCCGGCTCCTCACGCCACCAGGCCTGCCGGGGCTCCTGCAGCACTGTGGCAACGGCACCTTGGGTGCCGCCCTGCGAGGACCCTCCATGGGCATGGCCAGCAACGGAAGCAGCAGCAGCAGCAGTGGTGCCAGCTCAGGGACGGCCGGCGGCAGTCCCCCTCTACCTATAGTGACGAGCTCAGGGACGGTGGCAGGCCTCCAGAGCTCCCCGTCAGCTCACGGCCTGTTCAGCTTCCCCATGCCCTCTCTGCTTGGCAGCGTGGCCACCCGCATGTCCTCCAACCCGCTCTCCATGGCCGGCTCCCTGGCCGGGAACCTGCAGGAACTGTCTGCCCGCTATCTGAGCTCTTCTGCTTTTGAACCTTACTCACGGACCAATGGCAAAGAGAGTGTGGACAAAAACGTTTTGGAATGATGTTTCTCAAAGGATTTTGATTTGTTTTGTTGTTCTCCTTGCTTTTTATTGTCTTGGTTTAGTTTGTTTGTTTCACCCTCTTCTGTCCTGTTTGTGTTGTGGTTGTTGTTCATGTAAATCCAACTGAACATCTGATGCCTCTCAGTGGGAGGAAAACAAAAACATACACATGTATACATTTTCATTCTTACTTATGCACTAAATTCAAATTGAATCTCCAAGTTCTGAATTTCAATACAAATGATCAGAGGAACAAATATCCATGAGATTACAAAGGAGCAGCATTTTATTTTCTTGACACATTTTCTCACATTTATTTATCTGCAATAGTAATCACAAAAAAAGCACAGAAAATTAGTCTGTTTATGTTTGGGTAACACATCACAAATGTTTAGCTACTGGAGGTAATTGACACATTACATTCAAAGCTTTTGAATGGTTGGCCAAGGATGTAACATGATGGTACCTTTTTGATTTTGTGTTTTATTATTTGCTTGTTTTGGGTAGACTTGTGTCACAGTGTGTAGACTTAGAGTTATCCAGCACTACAGCTTGTGCAATTCAGGTGACAGACTGTCAGTTCAGGACGGCATGGTGAACTTGGAGTTAATTCGGCCCTTTGTCAAATATGACATTTCTGTTTACGGAAATATCGCAGGACTCTTTTTCCATTTGCAGATACTCATGAGGAACACAGGTATTTAACATGCAAATGCCATTTACATATGCAGTTTTCCAATATTAAGCTACAATAACAGTCTTTTATACCAGTTTGTATTTGTTTTTATTTTTGGCCCAAAACAAACTGAAGAAAAATGTTGTCATACAGTATGATAGTTAAATGGTTCTGTGTTTAGTTGTTTTCTAAATGGTTTTGTGAGGGTTTTCCCAATATGATTTTTAACACAGTCTAAATTTGTGACTTTCATGTCTTAAAGATGCAGTATTCCACTTTTTCGTCTGTGATTTTAATAATATTAGAGTGGTAGTCCAGATTTACATGTACAGATAAGAGTTGGAGAAAAGCTTGGAAATGTGGGGTGGGGAAAAGAGACGATGGAGGAAAGGGTTCTGGGAAAGCTTTTGAACTTCAGAAAGCTGCTTGCATAGTTGGATATACAGAATGGGCTTGATGAAACATGATTGAAAACGGCGCAGAAGGTTTTGCAGTCTTTAAGACAAGAAGTTTTC
Organism: Brachymystax lenok tsinlingensis; assembly: GCA_030435695.1. NCBI lineage: Eukaryota > Metazoa > Chordata > Actinopteri > Salmoniformes > Salmonidae > Brachymystax > Brachymystax lenok. The sequence goes on from CM059805.1 coordinate 15,300,607, forward strand.
TCATGTGAAATGTTTTAAGATCAGTCGCCATGGCGGGAGGTTTGGAGGGAAATGAGCATGAGGTGACTGAGTGAAATTACTGTAGTATAAAAGAAAAGAAAGAAAATGAGATTTGTACCTAAAATTGTTATTTTATTGTAAATTATTCACGTCTGTAATTAATAGATGATTAGTATATCTGCTAAATAATGAATGAATGAATGTAAAAGAGGGGGGTGATAAATCAATCAAAGCTCTTTGGTGCTGTTGTTGTGAAATATCTTGAACTTTGTGAAATGTGTGGTACGACTGTGGATATATATTATATATATATATATATATGGCTACCAAAAAAGCCATGTGTGTTTTTTCAATTTCTTTCATGGATTCGTCTTGATGATTATCCAGTTATGATAAAAAGGCCATGTTGTACCTTCATTGACAATGGGTTTGAATAGCAGTTTATTTCATATTTGTTTGGTATTCAAATGAGGTGTTATGCCCAATGCAGAAACCTTTTTATGTATTATTTTGGGTTGCAATGCTACTTATTGTAGCCTATTCAGCGTATGGTGAACTCACACAGCACTATAAAGGAAATGCTGACACAAGCGGAAGGAAATTTGAGTTATTGAATTAGTCCCCCTAAGCTGGTAACCAGGATTGTGTTCAACAGTAGCATACATGTTTTGGCGGAGGGTTTTTGTTTGCTACCTTAACCCTAATCCAAACCCTAACCACTCACTCATGGGAAAATGTACAGTATAGTGAGCTGCAGATGGAATCTCTATAAACAAATCGTGTGAGACAGTTTTAATAAATACTGATAGGAGCATAGAAGAATAAATGTTATATGTTGATACATTTTTACCCTTTAATTAATAAAAAAAATAGTGCACTTCAAAAAGTGCAACTCTCTCAAAATGTTGTATTCACAGTATAGTTTTTAATATTACCACAAAAGTCAAAGGACTTTGAAAAGATGTTCGTAAGTTAACTGGATAAAGATAATTATAACATAGAGGAGGGGAAGTGAGAGTACATAGTCCTAGGGCTTCCGAGTGGCGCAGTGGTCTAAGGCACTACATCTCAGTGCAAGAAGGCGTCACTACAATCCCTGGTTCGTTTCCAGACTGTATCATTGTAGGGTAGGCTGTCATTGTAAATAAGAATTTGTTCTTAACTGGCTTGCCTAGTTAAATAAAAAAGATGCATAAATATAACCAATTATTTGCCCAATCACAAATTCAAAAATGTGATTAAAGGAGGGTGAAGTGATATAAAAAATATGGTCTGGCTCACTTTTGGAACGAGATGGGGTTAGTTGAAAGGTTAAAAGTGTTATAGAACTGTTAAAATGGACAATGAACATTGTGTCTGGAAGCCAAGCAATGCAGCGAAAAGGGCCTTTGCAGTCTCTGTCTTCAAGAACCCTTGGAGGACTTTTCATTAGTACTGTTTTCTATGGAATAGGAAAAAATCCCACTCCGGCCTATGAAAAGAATTGAATTTAACCATTCAAAATGCAAAAAAATGTCACACAACTGTCTCTTCAAAAAGCAGTTGCAGTGGTCTTAAGTTAAAATTTAAGACGCAGTTCCATTCTATCCATCCCTCTCTCTTCTGTGGGTGAATGAAGTGATGCTTCAGTGGCATTGGAAACTGAGGGTCTTTTGTCTATCAGCAGTATGAGCATAGGCAGAGAATCTTACCTTCCCCACTGTTTCTTGGGAATCTCCCTGGAGAAAAAACACAAAAAACATCTCTTAAAAAAGTTGCCATGGTCAAAACCATGAAAGTCTGTGGACGAATGTGATTATTGTTGTTATCAAGGTAGTACAGGGTTTCCAAACAAATAAGCACATAGCCCACCATGTGGCTAGATGGCATAATACCCCTGGAATGGCTACTGCTCTACCATACTACATGTGTACCAAATTGTACGACCGTGTGTCAAAAATTTTCTGTTTGTTTGAGTCAATGATTATTGCATAAAAATATGTTTTTTTTCAAATGTATTAGCGTTGGCTTATATCAGCCAAGTTCATTAAGTTGTACCTGGTACATTGGCTGTCAAATATTGTCACATATTTAAAAATTCTATAGCCCTCTTTTGCCACAGCAACAATTTAAATATGGACCAGTACAAAGAGCTTGCACACAAGGTACATGGCAATTCAACCAGTGATTCATAAATAAAGAGGGGAATAATCCAATATGGTTGAAGTTATGGCTGCAGTTATGGTTCCATGTTGGACATATATTTCCCTGTGTGCGGATGGAATTTGATAAAAAAGGATTCATATTTTTTTACTTTGATACCTAACTTTAAATTAGTAAAATTAGCATTTTAGTCATGTGTTACTGTGAAATATATGCTACAAGGAAATCTGATGATACGAGAACAGTCTGTGTCCATTTATATATTTGAACTCAGAGTGCTGATGCTGCACCTCCTATTACATTTGGGGTACCATGTGAACACAAACCCCTGTTCAGATTTAACATGCCATATGCATTTATAAAAATGTTCAGGGCATGTTTGCATTGGGCCTTAAGTAAAATTTGAAGACGCAGTTCCATTCCATCAATCCCTCTCCCTGCTGTGGGTGAGTGAAGTGATGCTTCAGTGGCATTGGAAACTGAGGGTCTTTTGTCTATCAGCAGTATGAGCATAGGCAGAGAATCTTACCTTTCCCACTGTGTCTTGGGAATCTCCCTGGAGAAAAACGGTCACATTTATGCCCCCACCCCTACCCCCACCCATTATCTCTCTTCTCCTGCAGTCCAATTAGACAGAAGGTTGGGAGATTTTGTAAGTGGGGGGTCAGGGAGCCGGTGGAGTTGTTGGGGGGGGAGTGTCATAGCTTGAGACCACCAACACATTTCTCCCATCACATGACCTGTCTTTAAGCTAAGGCCTTGGGAGGAAAGAAAAGCTGCATCCAGTCTGTTTTTGTTCTTTTTGTTCACCTCCTTCCTCTTTCTGTTTGTACATATGTATGGGGATTAGAAAGTAAACAGGTCTTATCAAAGCGTCAACCCTCTCATGGCACATAAGACCAGCGAGAACTAGTGACCTCAGTTCCTGAAGTGCGACAAATCTAGAGGATTTCCTAGTCCTTCCCAGAATGTTAAGTGACCCGCCTACCTTGGACAGGCTGGTAACCGCACTGAATAATTAATCCAATTATGCAATCAAAGGATTGAGAAGAGATAAAACCCTTAGTGACTAATCTCCTACATGTCTGTACTATGAGACTACTTTGAGTAGTGGACCATTCCAACATTACGGACATTACATTTGCATGCAAAATTAGAACTTTAATATTTCACAGAATGGACAAACAAAATATAAATGAAACTTTATATGCGTGCCTCTAAAAAGCAGACTTCTAAATATTGGCATGTTGGAGAAATAAAGTAAATAAGAGGCGTCATTGATGTTAAAATGAAATTGACAAGCTTTTTGCAGAGACTGAACATATTACCAACAGTCTGTGAGTTTGTAAGTATTTGGTCAAAACATGGATAGCCATTTCAAGGGAACGGCTTTGCTGAACACAAATATGATCATTTTCAAAATATTGTAGTTTCCATTATTACTTTGGAGAGGAACAATTACTATTATGAATGTTACACCCTGTTATTGACGTTACAGAGTCTGATTTCTTGATCAAAATCTATCATAACACATTTGCCGACAGCTGAAAAGTTTTTAAAAAGTAATAGAAGCCATAATACCTTAGAACTCCATAATTACAGTTAGCTTGAATAACATACTGTACAGGCTAAAGCCAGGCACCACACCCAAAATAGAGTATTTCTTTCTCTTTATATATATATCAAAATAACAATTTCCAGTTGAATATAGACACAATTATGACATTATTTGTATGACACACTTTCTGAAATATTGTATTAAAATATGCAAATTAAGCAATATACATTTGCCTATTCCGCCAACCCACTTTTCTACACTTTTCTAAACTTTTCTAAATAAACACGTCAACTTCGTTACAAACATTGGGGGACAGTTGTGAGTGGCAAAACAAGCGCTGTGAGTCCTTTCCCAAACAACACTGGTAAAATAAAGTATGCATACCAAAATATAGCCTATAGGATAATTAGGAATCTGGTTTCATTTTTAAAAGGCCATATGGTTGACGCTCTGTTGGAGTTGCCCTAGTAGTACCTTCACAGTTTGTTTAGTCGTAAAATCATCTCAAATGTGGACATTAGAGGACCTGCAGTCCAGCTGACCAGTGCACATGGGATTCCATACCTTCTTATAGTACCTTCAGAAAGTACTCATACCGCATGACTTATTACACATTTTGTTGTTACAGACTGAATTAAAAATGGTTTTTAAAAAAAATGTAATGCACCCATCTACACACAAAAATTACAAAGTGAAAACATGTTTTTAGAAATGTTTGCAAATGTCATGAAAAAAAAAGCTATTACAGCTGGAAGTCTTTATGGTTAAGTCTCTACGAGGTTTGCACACCTGGAATGTAAAATATTTGCACATTATTATTTTCAAAGCTCTGTCAGGTTGGTTGTTGATCATTGCTAGACAGCCATTTTCAAGTCTTGCCATTAATTTCCAAGCTGAGGGTCAAAACTGTAACTCCCGCGTATATTTGGCCTTGCGTTTTAGGTTATTGTCCTGCTGAAAGATGAATTCATCTCCCAGTGTCTGGTGGAAAGCAGACTGAAACAGGTTTTTTTCTGGGATTTTGCCTGTGCTTAGCTCCATTCCAATTATTTTTTTATCCTGAAAAACTCCCCAGTCCTTAACAATTACAAGCATGATGCTGCTACCACTATGCTGGAAAATATGGAGAGGTGTATTTGCTTTAGGACTTTGTATTTAGGACAATTTTTTAATTGCTTTGCCACATTATTTGCAGTGTTACTTTAGTGCCTTGTTGCAAACAGGATGCATGTTTTGGAATATTTTTATTCTGTACAGGCTTCCTTCTTTTCACTCTGTAAATTTTATTTTATTTAAGACCTAAGACAACAACATAGCAAGGCAGCAACACATGACCACGCAGCATGGTAGCAACACAACATGACAACAACATGGTAGCAACACAACATGGTAGCAGCACAAAACATGGCACAAACATTATTGGGCACAGACAACAGCACAAAGGGAAAGAAGGTAGAGGCAACAATATATCATGCAAAGCAGCCACAACTGTCAGTAAGAGTGTCCATGACTGAGTCTTTGAATTAAGAGACTGAGATTCAACTGTCCAGTTTGAGTGTTTGTTGCAGCTCGTTCCAGTCGTTAGCTGCAGCGAACTGAAAAGACGAGCAACCCAGGATGTTTGTGCTTTAGGGACCTTTAACAGAATGTGACTGGCATAGCGGGTGTTGTATGTGGAGGATGAGGGCTGCAGTAGATATCTCAGATAGGGGATGAGTGGGGTCTAAGAGGGTTTTATAAATAAGCATCAACCAATGGGTCTTGCGTCAGGTATACAGAGATGACCAGTTTACAGAGGAGTATAGAGTGCAGTGATGTGTCCTATGAGGAGCATTGGTGGCAAATCTGATGGCCGAATGGTAAAGAACATCTAGCCGCTCGAGAGCACCCTTACCTGCCGATCTATAAATGATGTCTCCGTAATCTAGCATGGGTAGGATGGTCATCTGAATCAGGGTTAGTTTGGCAGCTGGGGTGAAAGAGGAACGATTACGACAGAGGAAACCAAGTCTAGATTTAACTTTAGCCTGCAGCTTTGATATGTGCTGAGAGAAGGACAGTGTACCGTCTAGCCATACTCCCAAGTACTTGTATGAGATGACTACCTCAAGCTCTAAACCCTCAGAGGTAGTAATCACACCTGTGAGGAGAGGGGCATTCTTCTTATCAAACCACATGACCTTTATTTTGGAGGTGTTCAGAACAAGGTTAAGGGTAGAGAAAGCTTGTTGGACACTAAGAAAGCACAATGTTACCTTTCATCCATACAGTTAACCACTTCATTTACAACTAGGGATGCAACAGATATAGTGCTATGACCTGGTCTAAAACCAGACTGATAGGTTAGGTTAGTGTTGTGGTTAGGTTAATATTGTGGAGTAACTACAATTTTGTTGACGAATCCTCAGTTTTCTCCTATCACAGCCATTAAACACTGTAACTGTTTTAAAGTCACCAATGGCCTCATGGTGAAATCCCTGAGTGGTTTCCTTCCTCTCTGGCAACTGAGTTAGGAAGGATGCCTGTATCTTTCTAGTGACTGGGTGTTTGATACACCAACCAAAGTGTAATTAATAATTTCACCATGCTCAAAGGGATATTTAATGTGTGACTTGTTATGCACATTTCTACTCTTGAACTTATTTAGGATTGCCATAACAAAGGGGTAAATACTTACTGACTCAAGACATTTCAGCTTTCCATTTTAAATTATTTAGTAAAAATGTCTAAAAACACAATTACACCTTGACATTATGGGGTGTTGTGTGTAGGCCAGTGACATATGTTGTGTGTAGATGGGTGAGAACCATTTAATTCAGGCTGTAACACATCAAAACGTGTAAAATGTCAAGGGGTGTGAATACTTTCTGAAGGAACTGTATGTGAAGGCATACTGTGCAGCTCTTCCTCAATGTTGCATTAATACTAAGTCATATAAAATAAATACACATGAGAAATACAGTGTTTGTGCCTGTGGATGTGTGGGTAGAATCTATGAGTGTGTATAGCATACAGGAGGCTGCTGAGGGGAGGAAGACTCAAATTAATGGCTGGAACGGAGCAAATGGAATGGCATCAAACACATGGAAACCATTAAGATGCCGCCAACCTCCTGTGGTATAGCTCATATAAATGAATCAGCAAGTTAGCTACCTAGTCTTTACTTGTTTTAAACGTGTTCTGCTGCTGTCTGCTGCCTCTTACTAATGAACAGTTGAACTGTCAATGCCCCCCTTCCCTTTCCCTGACCGTGAGACGACACATGAAACTCCCAAATTAACCTACTTTTCAAGTTGAACAACGCTGGTGGTGTTGACATGCACACAGGGTGTTATCTCGTGGGTTTCATAACCACGTCTTTATAGATGATGAGACGGGAGACCGGAATTCAGGTCAACTATTTATCTAGAACCTGATCATCTCAACAAACATAATCCCCATGATGCTCTGCGGCACAACCCCAATACATAACTCCTCCCCTCCTACACTCAGCAAAAAAAGAAATGTCCTCTCACTGTCAACTGCAAAACTTAACGTGTAAATATTTGTATGAACATAACAAAATTCAACAACTGAGACATAACCTGAACAAGTTCCACAGACATGTGACTAACAGAAATGGAATAATGTGTCCCTGAACAAAGGGGGTATCTGGTGTGGACACCAGCTGCATTAAGTACTGCAGTGCATCTCCTCCTCAAGGACTGCATCAAATATGCCAGTTCTTGCTGTGAGATGTTACCCCACTCTTCCACCAAGGCACCTGCAAGTTCCCAGACATTTCTGGGGGGACTGGCCCTAGCCCTCACCCTCCGCTCCAACAGGTCCCAGACGTGTTCAATGGGATTGAGATCCGGGCTCTTCGCCGGCCATGGCAGAACCCTGACATTCCTGTCTTGCAGGAAATCACACACAGAACGAGCAGCATGGCTGGTGGCATTGTCATGCTGGAGGGTCATGTCAGGATGAGCCTGCAGGAAGGGTACCACATGAGGGAGGAGGATGTCTTCCCTGTATAACACACAGCATTGAGATTGCCTGCAATGACAACAAGCTCAGTCCGATGATGCAGTGACACACAGCCCCAGATCATGATGGACCCACCACCTACAAATCGATCCCGCTCCAGAGTACAGGCCTCTGTGTAACGATAATTCCTTTGACGATAAACGTGAATCCGACCATCACCCCTGGTGAGACAAAACCGCCATTCGTCAGAGAAGAGCACTTTTTGCCAGTCCTGTCTGGTCCAGCGAAGGTGGGTTTGTGCCCATAGGCGACGTTGTTGCCCGTGATGTCTGGTGAGGACCTGCCTTACAACAGGCCTACAAGCCCTCAGCCCTCAGTGCCATCCTGTACCTGTCAGGTGTGATTTTCGGATGTACCGATCCTGTGCAGGTGTTGTTACACGTGGTCTGCCACTGCGAGGACAATCAGCTGTCCGTCCTGTCTCCCTGTAGTGCTGTCTTAGGCGTCTCACAGTACGGACATTGCAATTTATTGCCCTGGCCATATCTACAGTCCCTCATGCCTCCTTGCAGCATGCCTAAGGCACGTTCACGCAGATGAGCATCTTTCTTTGGTGTTTTTCAGTGTCAGTAGAAAGGCCTCTTTAGTGTCCTAAGTTTTCATAACTGTGACCTTAATTGCTTACCACTTGCAAGCTGTTAGTGTCTTAACAATCATTCCACAGGTGCATGTTCATTAATTGTTCATGGTTCATTGAACAAGCATTGGAAACAGTGTTTAAACCCTTGACAATGAAGATCTGTGAAGTTATTTGGATTTTTACGAATTATCTTTGAAAGACAGGGTCCTGAAAAAGGGAAGTTAAAATTTTTTCTGAGTTTACATTAACTGTTGGGAGGGTATGTTTACAAGTCCAAACATCTAGGTGCCCACCTATCTCTCGTAGGCAGTCAACCTGACTTTCAACAATGCCTTTGGACTGTGGCGTTGAGGCATGCGAGTTGCCTGTGTCACAGTCTCACCACACACCTGTGTTGGTGCGGCTGAGCTGGTGTCCTGAGAAGGTGACTGTGAGCCCCTAGATGATGACCGCTGGGTCAGGGCATCACCCAGCAACAGCTCCAGACCACTCACAACTGGTGGTCCTGTTGTGCCTTTACTCAACAGTAACTGATCTGTGTGCTTTTTCCAGATGACGTCCTCTGCAGTTTGGACAGTGTAGGACACAGGACCAGTCTGAGCAATGACTGTAGCAGGAACCCACACTGGTCCTTTGAGGTAGTTCCTAGCTAAGACAGTTTCTCCAGGATTGAAAGCTCTGTCCTTCGCTCTCAGTTCACAATGTTTGACTTGACTCTCCTGTTGACATCGCACTGTCTCCTTTGTGTTCAGAGGCTTGAGTAGGTCGAAGCTTGTGCGTAGCTCTCTCTTCATGAGTAGCGATGCAGGCGAACCCTTGGTTGTAGTGTGAGGTATGATCCTGTAGGATAGCAGGAAGCTGTTCAAGCATTGGTGCAGTTTCCCATGACCCTGAGACACTTTTAAGGCATGTTTCATGGTCTGTAGAAACCTCTCCACCAGCCTGTTGGTAGAAGGAGGATATGGTGTGGACCTGATGTGTTGTACGCCATTCACCTGTAGGAAAGTGACCATTTCTTGGGACACTAGCTGCAGTCCATTGTAGCTAACAAGTTGGAGTGGCGATCCACTTAAACACTTCTCCAAGCTTCTCTGCAGTAGTAGACTTCCTGATGGAAACCTCTGGCCACTTGCTATGAGCATCCACAACTTCAACAAACCCCTACTTTGTATTCTGTCTGCAGCAAGTGACGGACCTAAAATCGTCCCTTGCATTTCTAACACACCGGCCCATTCTTTTCTTTGAGGCCCCCACACTGGCCGATTATATTCCTCCAGGCCCCCACTATTAGCCAGATAATGAAACCTTTGCGAGAAAAAAAAAAGTTAGACAGGTCCACTGGGATAAAAATCAAATGGCCCTCTTCTCCAATAAAGAGGATGTCATCCAGGTAGCATTGTACTCCTGGTAATCCATTCAAGATCTGATCCATCGCCCTCTGGAACAGGGCTGGCGCACTTGTGATTCCAAACGGTAGACGACAAAACCTGAAGAGACATTTGTGTGTCACGATGGTCAGGAGCTCCTTTGACTTTTCATCCACGTGCATCTGCAAGTAGGCTTGCAGAGGTTGATTTTGGGGAACTTTTGACACCCAGCTAAGCCCGCGAAAAGGTTGTTGATGTGTGGTAGCGGATACTGCTCAGCCGACAACACAGGGTGACTTTAAAGTCTCCACATATCGTGATTCCACCATCCTTGTTAAGGACTTCTACGATCAGTGTTCCCCATTCACGCACACTGACCAGCTCTTTTTCTTTCGTTGGAATGTCTCTTTCTTGTTTTCAGTCTTTGACGTTTGCTCTGACCTCTATTTGTTTTCGACAGGCTTGTTCAATGTGGCACTTTCTTACCAGAGACTTGGCAATCCATGTCCTTACACCAGCATGTAGACACCTGGTCTCCCGCTTTGCCACAGCAAAAAGCATGTACCTTGATTTCCCTGTGTCTGATTTTCAGTTGTCTGATTTTCATTTGTCCTGATAAACTCAAATGCCGAGCCTCTTTAGCAGATAGTTTCATGGACACACTGACTTCAATGGTCCTGACTTCAATGCCAAGGTCAGATTACTTTCTGTAAATAGTCTATTGTGTAGCTTCACTCCGTAGCCTACATACTAGTCTGTCTCTAATGGTGTCATTTAGTAGCCCCTGGATGCAACCTTAGAACAGTGCTCTGATAGTTTCTTTAATGCAGCAGCAAACATTGACACTGATTCTCCCTCTTCCTGATTCATTCTGTGGAACTTAAACCTTTCAGCAATAACTAGTGGTTTTGGTGAAAAGTGTCCTTTAAGTACACTACATGACCAAATGTATGTGGACACCTGCTCATCAAAAGTCTCATTACAAATTCATGGGCATTAATATGGAGTTGGTCCCCCCTTTGCTGCTATATCAGCATCTACTCTTCTGGGAAGGCTTTCCACTAGATGTTGCTGCAGGTATTTGCTTCCATTCAGCCACAAGAGCATTAGTGAGGTCGGGCACTGATGTTGGGCGATTAAGCCTAACTCGCAGCCGGCATTCCAATTCATCTCAAAGGTGCTCGATGGGGTTGAGGTCAGGGCTCTGTGCAAGCCAGTTAAGTTCTTCCACACTGATCTCGACAAACTATTTCTGTATGGACCTTGCTTTGTGCGTGGGGGCATTGTCATGTTGAAACAGGAAAAGGCCTTCCCCAAACTGTTGCTACAAAGTTGGTAACACAGAATCGTCTAGAATGTCATTATGTGCCATAGCATTAAGATTTCCCTTCACTGGAACTAAGGAGCCTAGCCCGGACCATAAAAAACAGCCACAGACCATTATTCCTCCTCAACCAAACTTTACAGTTGGCCCTATGCATTTGGGAAGGTAGCGTTCTCCTGGCATCCGCCAAACCCAGATTTGTCCGTCGAACTGCCAGATGGTGAAGAGTGATCACTCCAGAAAAAGCGTTTCCACTGCTCCAGAGTCCAATGGCAACAAGCTTTACACCTCTCCAGCCAACACTTGGCATTGCGCATGGTTATCTTAGGCTTGTGTGCGGCTGCTCGGCAATGGAAAAACATTTCATGAAGCTCCCGAAGAACAGTTATTGTGCTGAAGTTGCTTCCAGAGGTAGTTTGGAAATCGGTAGTGAGTGTTGCAACCGAGGACAGATGATTTTTACGTGCTTCAACACTCGGCGGTCCCATTCTGTGAGCTTATGTGGCCTACTACTTCACGGCTTAGATGTTGTTGCTCCTAGACATTTCCACTTCACAATAACTGAATTTAGTGTTGACCGGGCGGGGCGTCTCTAACAGGGAAGAAATTTGACAAACTGACTTGTTTTAAAGATGGCATCCTATGACAGTGACACGGTGTGTTCATCTAGGTCACAACAATAGACAAACAAAGTCTAACACTTTTCATGTCTTTATTGAACACACCGTGTAAACATTCACAGTGCAGAGTGGGGAAAGTATGTAAACCCTTGGATTTAATAGCTGGTTGACCCTCCTTTGGTAGTAATAACCTCAACCAAACGTTTTCTGTAGTTGCGGATCAGCCCTGCGGTCAGGAGGAATTTAAGACCATTACTCTTTACACGACTATTTCAGTTCAGCAATATTCTTGGGATTTCTGGTGTGAACTTCTCTCTTGAGGTCATGCCACATCATCTAATTCGGGTTGAGGTCAGGACTCTGACTGGGCCACTAACATTCTCCCGAAAAATGTCTTGATAATCTTGGGAATTCATATTTCCTTTGATGATAGCAAGCTGTCCAGTCCCTGAGGCAGCAAAGCAGCCACAAACCATGATGCTCCCTCCACCATACTTTACAGTTGGGATGAGGTTTTGGTGTTGGTGTGCTGTGCCTTTTTCTCTCCACACATAGTGTTGTGTGTTCCTTCCAAACAACTCAACTGTAGTTTCATCTGTCCACAGAATATTTTGCCAGTAGCGCTGTGGAACATCCAGGTGCACTTTTGCAAACTTCAGATGTGCAGAAATTGTTTTTTTTGGACAGCAGTGGCTTCTTCCGTGGTGTCCTCCCATGAATACCATTCTTGTTTAGTGTATTACGTATCGTAGACTCATCAACAGAGATGTTAGCATGTTCCAGAGATTTCTGTAAGTCTTTTGCTGACACTCTAGGATTCTTCTTAATTTTCTGCTGTGCTGTGCTCTTGCAGTCATCTTTGCAGGATGGCCACTCCTGGGGAGAGTTGCAACAGTGCTGAACTTTCTCCATTTATAGACAATTTGTCTTACTGTGGACTGATGAACATCAAGGCTTTTAGAGATACTTTTGTAACCCTTTCAAGCTTTATGCAAGTCAACAATTCTTAATCTAAGGTCTTCTGAGATCTCTTTTGTTCGAGGCATGGTTCACATCAGGCAATGCTTCTAGTGAATAGCAAACTCAAATTTTGTTAGTGTTTTTTTATAGGGCAAGGCAGCTCTAACCAACATCTCCAATCTCGTCTCATTGATTGGACTCCAAGTTAGCTGACTCCTGACTGCAATTAGCTTTTTTCCTCAAATGCGCTAATTAAGCTAATACATTTTTAATTACAAAGTTAGTCTTCACAGTTGAATAAATGTCCTTTCTTTTACCAACTGTATATTCCTCCCTTTTTAATTACATTGTTTTCACAGACTAAACCACAGAAAATAACTTTTAAACTTGTAAAAACTGACTTCTTCCAGACAGAATAGTTACTGTAGGTTCAGACTTACTTGTAGCCAAACTTTTGTTATGTCTAGTGGGTTTAGAACAATTCAATAATGATGAGATGGGAGACAGGAATTCAGTTCAACCATTTATCTAGAATATGGTCATCTCAGCACACATAACCCCCATGATGCTCTGCGGCACAATCCCAATACATAACACTAGCGTCGCTAACTATCAGTCTGTGCAAAGCCAGGTGTTACAGAACATTTTATTTAAACTTACTCAGTCAGTTGTCTGGGTGGTTAGTCCTTATACCGTTGGGAATTTGAGATAAAATATCTGAAATAATGTATTAATAAACAAACTTTCCAAACGTGGGTCTGCTGCCTGACAAATCTCTTCCTCACTGCTTCACCTCATGTCAAAGTAAAAGTCCTGCACATGCACCATATGTGCCAAAGTAAGCGATAGCTTGAGGAGGACTTTTATTTCGACATGAGGTAAGCGGAGAGGAAGTGGGTCTGCAGCAGACCCACGTTTGGAAAGTTACAGCGACTGTCAAACAAACACCTTAGCAATCACAGTAAGGAAAAAAAGTATTTGATCCCCTGCTGATTTTGTACGTTTGCCCACTGACAAAGAAATGATCAGTCTATAATTTTAATGGTAGGTTTATTTGAACAGTGAGAGACAGAATAACAACAACAAAAATCCAGAAAAACACATGTCAAAAATGTTATAAATTGATTTGCATTTTAAGGAGGGAAATAAGTATTTGACCCCCTCTCAATCAGAAAGATTTCTGGCTCCCAGGTGTCTTTTATAGAGGTAACGAGCTGAGATTAGGAGCACACTCTTAAAGGGAGTGCTCCTAATCTCAGCTTGTTACCTGTATAAAAGACACCTGTCCACAGAAGCAATCAATCAGATTCCAAACTCTCCACCATGGCCAAGACCAAAGAGCTCTCCAAGGATGTCAGGGACAAGATTGTAGACCTACACAAGGCTGGAATGGGCTACAAGACCATTGCCAAGCAGCTTGGTGAGAAGGTGACAACAGTTGGTGTGATTATTCGCAAATGGAAGAAACACAAAAGAACTGTCAATCTCCCTCGGCCTGGGGCTCCATGCAAGATCTCACCTCGTGGAGTTGCAATGATCATGAGAACGGTGAGGAATCAGCCCAGAACTACACGGGAGGATCTTGTCAATGATCTCAAGGCAGCTGGGACCGTAGTCACCAAGAAAACAATTGGTAACACACTACGCCGTGAAGGACTGAAATCCTGCAGCGCCCGCAAGGTCCCCCTGCTCAAGAAAGCACATATACATGTCTGAAGGTTGCCAATGAACATCTGAATGATTCAGAGGACAACTGGGTGAAAGTGTTGTGGTCAGATGAGACCAAAATGGAGCTCTTTGGCATCAACTCAACTCGCCGTGTTTGGAGGAGGAGGAATGCTGCCTATGACCCCAAGAACACCATCCCCACCGTCAAACATGGAGGTGGAAACATTATGCTTCGGGGGTGTTTTTCTGCTAAGGGGACAGGACAACTTCACCGCATCAAAGGGACGATGGACGGGGCCATGTACCGTCAAATCTTGGGTGAGAACCTCCTTCCCTCAGCCAGGGCATTGAAAATGGGTCGTATATGGGTATTCCAGCATGACAATGACCCAAAACACACGGCCAAGGCAACAAAGGAGTGGCTCAAGAAGAAGCACATTAAGGTCCTGGAGTGGCCTAGCCAGTCTCCAGACCTTAATCCCATAGAAAATCTGTGGAGGGAGCTGAAGGTTCGAGTTGCCAAACGTCAGCCTTGAAACTTTATGACTTGGAGAAGATCTGCAAAGAGGAGTGGGACAAAATCCCTCCTGAGATGTGTGCAAGCCTGGTGGCCAACTATAAGAAACGTCTGACCTCTGTGGATTGCCAACAAGGGTTTTGCCACCAAGTACTAAGTCATGTTTTGCAGAGGGTCAAATACTTATTTCCCTCATTAAAATGCAAATCATTTTATAACATTTTTCACATGCAATTTCCTGGATTTTGTTGTTGTTATTCTGTCTCTCACTGTTCAAATAAACCTACCATTAAAATTATAGACTGATAATGTCTTTGTCAGTGGGCAGACGTACAGAATCAGCAGGGGATCAAATACTTTTTTCCCTCACTGTAGGCCTCCTGATGAGGTCGCTAGGTGTTGGGTTAAGGTTGTTACAATATAACTAATGCCTCACAAGCTTAGTTCAACTGTCTTACCCTATCAGAACCCATATTATAAGCTTGTTTTTACTCTGATGTTGTAATGTAATTGTAAACAAACACTGTATAGCTTCAAAACGGTTTGCTATTTTTACAATCCCGGATTGCCCCTTTAAGTGGCCTTACTTGAAACAATAACAATTGAATTGCAGTATTTACCATTATATGTACAGACAGTATGTCATTCTTATATAAAGGCATTCTGTAGGCATGATTACTCAACCTCAAGTAATGTGTTTCAAAGGGCTTTTACATTTTTCGAGGATGTGTGAAACAATCTAATTTCGTGTAGGTCGATTGTCCTTGAGATATAAGATTATAGAAATCTTTGTGTAGTCATATCAATACATTTTTGTCAAATTAAATGATACAAATGTAGCCACTAATAGCCTAATAAAACAATAGGGCTTTATTATTTTATCAATTTGTTGGTGGATCTAACACATAAACTAACACCAAATGTTGGTGGACCTAATATATCAACTAACACCAAATGTTGGTGGACCTAACATATCAACTAACACCAGATGTTGGTTGATTTAACATATCAACTAACACCAAATGTTGGTGGACCTAACATATCAACTAACACCAAATGTTGGTGGATCTAACATATCAACTAACACCAAATGTTGGT
Source organism: Brachymystax lenok tsinlingensis (assembly GCA_030435695.1). Classification (NCBI taxonomy): domain Eukaryota; kingdom Metazoa; phylum Chordata; class Actinopteri; order Salmoniformes; family Salmonidae; genus Brachymystax; species Brachymystax lenok. The sequence continues at coordinate 15,316,470 of CM059805.1, forward strand.
GGATCTAACATATTAACTAACACCAAATGTTGGTTGATTTAACATATCAACTAACACTAAATGTACAATGGCCTCACCTTTACAGTAACACAATATTCCAAGTAGCTTAGGTAGGTAGTAACAAGGTGTTTGTGCGAAATCATATCCTTTGAACTCATTTGAAAATACTCAGGAAAAAAGCGGATATTTTTAAAATGAGGGCAGTGCTCCTGTGGGTGGGAGCCCTTCAGTAGCATTAATTTGCTATTTTTTGTATGCAGTCTGAAACGTTTGGATAGGCTCTCCAGGGACTACGGGAATGGGTTGTGTCGTCAGCATCACCGCTGCAGCGCTTACCCACTTCAATCTGTAGTGCTTTTTTCTGCCATCAGAGAGCTGGTGTGTATGTGTGTGTGTCAGTTGGGTAGGGGGCACCAGTTCAAAACCATCTTCAAACATTCGCTTACAACCTATTGTGCAGGACGTGCTGCTTCAAGTGAGACAGAATCAGTGCTGTTTTTTTTCTGTCACTCAAAATAAGTGATAATGCACTCACCAGAACAGTGTGAGTGTGAGGCACATGTGATTTCAGCAATCTGGAGGCCAGTAGGCTACTACTGTAGCTCAAAGGACACGATGCACAAGCAGATCACCGATTGTGACAGATCACTATCTCGTACAGTATACCAATGTGCTGTAGGGTAACAATAAGCTATGTGGAATACAATGTAAGATTTCAGACAAAGCACCTCCCTTTTGCCAGAAATTCCATTAAACTAAATTATAAAGTGAGATGATTTTCAGTTATGATATTCCAGTGGGAATTGCATACTGCTGTTCTCTCATAATTTGCTAATAGCGTACCTGAAACCACACAACTTCATAAGTTCAAAGGTTAAAATAAAAAACATTTTCTGCGATAATAGACACTGAAATAGGTTTTACCGGACCACTGGCAGGGTGAGAAGTCATCTAATTTGGGCCTTTTGTAGCCCTGTTAAGGTATTCTAACTGAAGTAGCCTACTTTCAAGGACCTTTAAAACTGTAGGCCCTCAATATACAAGTACCACTATAACCAAAAGGCAGACATGCTGGTAGAATGTCCATCTCTAGATAGGCTACCTGAAAAGCAATCCCACATGTTCTGTGAAAGACAACCTAGATAATCACATTTTCATTTGGCATTATGAAATCTATTAAGTGTGTGTGTGAAAATGTTCACCTATTTCCTCCAATTAATCGGTTGAGAGTCGTGTTAATATGATTACATAGCATAGGATCGGTCTGTAGGCTATCCCATATTCACTGTACGCTCAGAAAGATGACTGTGCTGAGGCGTGCGCATCTAATTGATAAACAGCAGCGTGCGCATCCAACTGAAGACCTTGCCTTCTTGTACACTCAAACATCCCGTCGTCACTAGTTACCACAGCCACAAAGTCATAAACCCCGTCTATTTATACAATTTATCTTCATAACATCTGGGTTTTAAACCTAACCCTTACGACAATGATAACCCTTATGCATAATCCTAACCTTAAATTAAGACCAATAAGCCATTTATTTCATACATTTTTGCTATAGACAATTTTGACTTTGTGTTTGTAGTAACTAGTGGAAACCCAAACATCCGGATTCCAAAGTCATATGACTAGCCGCCAGCGCAGTGTCATTGAATAGCCTCACAGCTAGCAGCACACTGTAACGTAGCAGGTAACTAGTGACTTTCGTTCATTTAACCATGGCAACATTGGTGGGAAACAGGACAATGGACATCAACGGACCTGCTGCGGCAAGGACACACACACAGGCTGTGACCAGAAACTACATCTCACAACCAAGGCTCAGTACGTACCTAGCCAGAACAAATGTTGATTTTCCATAGTTTGGTAACGTTAGCGAGAAAACAAAAACTTACAGTGTCTGTGAAATATCCAATATAAAACTTAGCCGACTGTCACTGTCGGCGACATAAGTAAAATGCGAAAAGGAATGAAATGACTAGCTAGCAAGCTAACATTAGCTTATGGGCCCAATTGTTAGCATTAGCTCGTTAGCAAACCTGTACAGTACGCGGAGCTGTTTTGCAAAACAGTCTAAATCATCTTTGGTTGTATGTTTATATGCAATTCTGTAATCAGAGTTTAATAATATTTATATGCATATGTTTAAAGCTATGTACTCTGTTGGACTAAATCAAGCGTTATGCGAACATTAGCAAGCTAAATTAAGCAAGTTCAACTAGCGTTAGCAAGTCAGCTGACTGTTCCTGACTGAATAACCGTGGAACGGTAGCGAAATATATCGTGTCACGCATTCAACAGCTTTAGCTACTTTTTTTTAATACACTGCAGCCTTCGATTTTGCTGCATTTCTTGGAAATTGTAACTAGCTAATTGTATTGGTTGGTGGACATTATTTATAGGAAGACATGAATAGTGACAGATGGGTTGATTATCCCACTCATGTGACGTAATCACGTGAGAGTCTGCAGGAGAGGATGTGTCATGCATTCATTCATTTTTCATCGATTCATTCCCTCTTGTATTGCCATCCTAGCTATAATTTACATAAATGTTTGACTATGACATTGCGAAGAGTAAAACTAATAGCCAGTCGATGCCCCATTCTAAAATATACATTTAAGGGTCTTTCTTATTGTGTGGTGCCTTTCATGTCCCCCTTATTTAGTGTAAAATGTGGATTCTAAAAAGATTCAAATACAATTTCAGGTGTCCTTTACCTTAACACAAAAATGTGGATCTTGAAAGGGAATTTTATGCATTTTAAACACTTTATTTGTTTTCATTGGATGTAAGTGTTTTGTCCAAGGATGTTATTCATCAACTTCTACATAAAAGCCATCAAATAATACAAAATTTAAAGTCTCTCATCAAAAACAATTTTTTCATGAATATTGTATTTAACATGTTCTGAGTCCCTGATATCACTTTCCACCCTTTTAGTTTGTATTAATTTCCCACCAAGTAGCCTAGTGGTTAGAGCGTTGGACTAGTAACCGAAAGGTTGCAAGATCGAATCCCCGAGCTGACAAGGTAAAAATCTGTTGTTCTGCCCCTGAACAAGGCAGTTAACCCACTGTTCCTAGGCTGTCATTGAAAATAAGAATTTGTTCGTAACTGACTTGCCTAGTTAAATAAAGGAAAAAAATGTATTAAAATCCCCTTTCCACAAAGCCCCTTTCAACAATGACATCCCATTCAGGTAGTGTCATTGTTTTGTTGGGAGAACAATGGTGCAAAGTTAAATAACACTGGGTTTTTATATGTTTTTTTCATGATGCTAGTCTGTCTCACTCTTACATTTCCACCCTCTTAGGCTAAATTATAGAGAGAATTAATCAAATTCTAAAAGTTATAATCCTCAAGTATTTACCATTATGCTATCTTAATGTCAATCATCCACAGAGCTATGGATAATTTAGGCTCCACATTTCCACCTTGTTAGGTTCCACCATTTTAAGATTATGCAGTGACTGTATGCGATTATGCACCTAACAGGGATTTAACTGCCCGAGTGGGCCAATATGTTTTTTTGAAAGTCAAACATGTCCATTTTTCTGATAGAATATCAAAAAATAAAAAAATATAATTTTCCCCTCCAGAAGTTGAGGTCCAAAAGGCACCGGATTGTAGGAATGACCCAAAAGTTTGAAATTGGCTCCGAAGATGTAGCCTAGCCATCAGCAATTTTGAAAATGTGACTAACGTTAGCATTATCAACGTACTCAGATTAATAATAACAAATTATGACCAGCTTTATCAATAAACTGGAGCTTGTAATGACTTTTGCTTGTCAGTACAAAATACCGGTCTGCATAGAATTTTGTGTTGCTAAATTTCTAACTAGCGTCCTTCGCTAATAGTCTCTTTGCAGCTCAGATTCATAAATTAAAGTAAAACCAATATGTTTAAACGGGCCTTTGATGTATTCTTCAGCAGTGGCCAAAATAATTAATACAGGTTTATATGAAAGAGAACATATAGAGAAATCATATCCCCATGTTGTTATTTCAAGGAACAGTTAATGGAGTCACCATCCATCTGTGATATGTCTCCATCTCGGAGGCCTTTTAACAGTGGTTTATTGGGAAGAAGGTGCCTTTCAGCCATCTTTTCTTCACCAGGGTGTGAAAATAGACATGGCCAACATCCAGATGGGGTGTGGAATCGGCTGTCTGATTCCGGCTAAAGGCAGGACTTTAGAACCATATTGTAGTCAGAATTCAGCCTCTATCTGCTCTTGGTGACATGTGTGGAAGGACATTAGATGTAGGCATATAGGCTTATATTGTATGTTTTGAGTTTGAACATAAAATGGTAGCCCATAGGCCTGCCTGTCAACATAACAAAGGAGTAAACCTATGTACATCTCTGTAAAGGACAAGACGCAGCATAATGAGCAAAACGAGTGACCTAAGCGACTGAGTGTTGTATGATTGTCGGTGCCCGGCGCGCTGGATCAAGTATCTTAGAAACGGCCACCCTCCTGTGCTTTTCACATGCAGTGTCTAGATTTTACGAGAATGGTGCGAGGAACAAAAAACATACATTCAGCGACAGTCCTGTGAGTGAAAACAGCTCGTTGATAAGAGGTTGAAGTAGAATGGCAGGAATTTTGCCAGCTAACAGGCGGTCCAAAAACAGACAAATAATGGCGCAGAACGGCATCTCGAACGCACAACTCGTCAATCCTTGTCACGGATGGGCTATTGCAGCAGACGACCACACCGGGTTCCATCAGCTGAAAACAAGAAGATGCGGCTCCAGTGGGCACGCGATCAGCAACACTGGACAATTGAGGAGTGGAAAAACATTGCCTGGAACATGACAGCGAGTTCAGTTTACTTGAGTGGCATGAGCAGTTCCCAGACCTCAATTCTATAGAGCATCTTTGGGATGAGATGTAACGGGCTGTTAGCAGCATGAATGTACCAGCATGAATGTATCAGCGTCCAATCTGCAGCAACTGCGTGATGCCATCGTATCAGCATAGACCAACGTCCCTGTGGAACTTTCTGACACTTTGTATTATGTCACAAAGAATTCAGGCTGTTCTGGAGGCAAAGGGGGGTCTGACCCGGTACTAGATGGGTGTACCTAATAAACTGAGTCTACATGTAGGTTAGTTTATGATGGAAAGCGGTGATTGTTAATGAAACATTTTAAGTGGCACTTTCAGGGTGGGAAATGAACTCCTTGTGCCATTCTTGTGATGTTGCTATTCATTGAAAATGTTTGAAGGACTATGTAGCCAAATTGTATCTATGATCGTATGCTAGCCATTCGTGTTTTATATGTTCTATTTATATCTGTAAATTAACCAATGTTATCAAGCCACACCTGGTCATGATTACAGACACCTGTGTGTCCTTTGACACTATATAAACTAGTGACCCGCAGTGTGTGTTTTATACCCTGATGAAGACGGCTTATCTGTCAAAGCGTTGGTTATTCAATTATTGCATCTGAGCTCCTAGAGTGTGTGGCTCCTTACTTTTTCAAGGGAAATTATCACCCGCCAAATGCAGGTAGATTTTGGCATTGGCAGGTAAGAATGTCCTTTTCACCAGTCACGTTGGCAGGTGGTCAAACAGCCTTTGGGAACAGTTAAAACATATTTTTTTAATCCAAAGCCCAAATGTAGAAGTTGGTCGAATTGACCTGAAAGGCCTTCTAACGATCCTTGTGGTTCTTGGCTAGTTGCATCGTTTTGTTCACATGCTAGGTTGTTTTCCAATATTAGTTAAGATTTTTCTACAACAGAGATTCCAGTCTCTGAAAGACACGGAGTGCCATTACCACGGTAAAGGCCCTCCCCTTAAAGGGGAAGCTGAAAAGGTCTTGCCTAACTGACTCATATTTTTGTGAGTACATTGTGCTTGATTGACCATGGAACACTCCAAAAACCTTTTATTCATGAACTTTTAGTAATTTCTTATCATTAAAACACTAAAATAATTTAATTGTGCTCATAAATGTACTTTTAAGCTTCAATTAATAGCCCAGGCTTTTATTTGCTTAAATCACTGAACAAAAGGCGCTTAGAAGAAAGGCTTCTATTTGAGCCAGGTGTCTATTTTCTTAATGCACACAGCTTTTGCTCATTTTTATAGTTAATTGTTTAATTCCTGCATTCACTACCAGCATTTTAATGTCTTTATTTCCTGCACTGTGTGATCATTTACACACTGTCATGTTTCTTTTGTCTTAGTATGCCTCTATTAAAAATAAAAAAATTAAGCTTTTTGCCAGTTAGCTAGAAGTTCTCAGTGGCCACTTATTTAATGTAAATAAACCTTGTAAACATTCATGGTAACCTCGTAAGCAGTTCATTTAGACCCACTGTTTATTTAAAACTGCAGTTTATTTTCTGAAATGTGTGCTGTTGCCTGGCTATTAAAAGGGACAGGCAGCTATTTGAGATTCAGTGTTTAATTTTATGGTATTTGTGTGCTCCTAGATATCAACTTATGTACTCATTGTAAAAAAATGTCAGCATTAGAGCTGTGATCTAATAATAATAAATAAGCTGTATCACAGCATTTTGTGGCAGGGCAGGCACTTGATTCTTGAAGTTCAGTTGTTTATCTGTTTTTACTATTGTCTAAATTGTATCTTTTAGCATATTGGTTAAAAGATTTGGGTCACAAAAATGTTAATGAATTGAGCAATATACCACATTCTTACTAGTAATATATTTTTTGTTTTAGAAACAAGCATGCTCATCCGGTACTTGTGATTTTTGGTGTATTTATGGCAAAAATATTTTAGCCACTCAGATTCATTTTTTTTTTCATCTAACAACAGTGGCTGGTGGACCAAAAAGTTAATGTCCCACCCTGGGCATTTTATGATTATCACAAAGTTTTAGCCTTTGTGATGGTTCTAATTTCCTCATTGGAATCTTGCCCTCATTGTCTGTTGGGAAATTACTTATTGTTTCTTACTACAACTTTTCATCAGTTTTCCACTACCTGAAGCCATCTTCACCCTTTGTTCATCCTAAACTTGTTTCTTGGTAGATTTGGTCTTGCTTCCCCTAGCCTTGATTAACTGAAATACACAATGTATTTAAGACCACAATGGAAAGTATTGGAGGGCAGGGAGGGAGTCTTACTTGAGAAGAGGACTATGATCACGACAATGAACTAGGCCTTAGTTGATATTTCTGATCTAAATCAATGAAGAACCTTTCTTGAAGATGTATTTAAATATGTATGTTTCTTGTACAGACAGGTTTTCAGGACATATTTTACAGTCTTACAAGGTATACAATATTCCTGCTGTAGCCAATAGCTAGAAATACATGTTCAATGAGATTTTGACTAAACGTCTTTAGCCTAAAGACCAAAAAGATTCCATGTACTGGTCCGACACTATATTTAGGTTACAATAATGAGCTCTGATTGATATTTACCTTTGCATAGGAAATGCAGGTAACTAACAAAATAAAGGAAACACCAACATGCGTGTCTTAATAGCCAGAACAGCTTCAATGCACCTTGGCATAGATTTTACAAGTGTCTGGAACTCTATTGGAGGGATGTGACACCATTCTTCCATGAGAAATTCCATAATTTGGTGTTTTGTTGATTGTGGTGGAAAATGCTCTTGCAGTCGCCATTCCAGAATCGGACATAAGTGTTCAATCAGGTTGGGATCAGTGGCGGTTCTAGACCATTTCAACTGGGGGGGGCCAAGCTGGGGCCAGTTGTACTGTTAGAGGGGCCAGTTACATTAGACGTTATTGTTGTCATATATCGTTTTCTTCACTGCATTGCAGGCATTAGCAGGCAAAATACCATGTTCATAATCATTCAACAATTTATTTGCATTTCCATTTTAATTTGCATTACATATTCAGTATCAGGTCACATCAACTGTATTCTCCGGTTTTTGTGTTTTTTTTGCAAAATGATCAGCAAATTAATCTAGACTCAAGGCCTTTGCCCTCCTAAACTCAATACTTAATACACCTAAATTGCTTAATCTGTCATCTGACATTGTGGACCTGAGATATGTTTTCACCAGCTTTAGTGCAGAAAACTCTGTTCACAAGAAGCAGTACTAACAGGGATTGAAACAGCTATCTTGCACAGTTTAAAGAGCTCAAAGAAAACTTCTTTATAAGGCTCAATGAATAATGCCAGCTCTACTACACTGGAGGGTCTCTGCATGCCACTCTGTATTTTCCTTTCTAAAATTATTCTGAACTGATGTAGTTCATGCCCCAAGTCCTCAATATTTGATTCATACATTCTAGCAACTGGAAACAGGGACTTCTCTTTGAGAAACACATCACTTGTAGGGTTTAGAGTTTGGATGCCATTCATTATGTCACAGTTTTTGCTAGAGAACCTTCTGTTAAGCTCATTGAGCATATGATCTAAAACAGGGTAGAAAAGGGTTGTACAAAAACTGCCTTTTTCTTGTTCTGAATCTGACCTCTGACCCACTGTACTGAGTACACAGTCTCCATTAAATTGAGAGCTTAGCTTTTTTGGTCGTTTTGCAGGGGGGTGTATTGCAGTATCACATTGCTCAGCTGTGTTCAACACTTCATTCCATAGGTCATCAAAAATGACATCTGTAGTCATTCAAAGTTTGAACTAAGGCTTCAACTAAATCAACAGCCTTTGACAGGTCAAGTGATGAAGACTGTAGCACATCTGATAGAAATTTTGCTTCTCCAAACACTTTATGGAGTGTAACAAGGCACACAATGAATTGTAAATCTATCTGTGCAAGCAGACGTCGTGCCTCAACAGATCTGTCACCATTGTGTTCTTGGACTATGTCTTGCAGGACTCTCTTAATGGCAGGTAATCTACCCATAATAATATGTAGAGCCATATATCGACATGCCCAGCGAGTGTCACTTAGTCTCTGAAGCTCTCTAGGTGCACCTGGGTACATCTCTTTTTGTATGCTAAGCCATTTTAGATGCACATATGACCCAGATGTGAAGACGTAAAGTCTTTCTAGTAAGGAGAAGAACTGTCCTACCTCAGGGACAGCTTTGACTATCCACTAAAACTAAGTTTAGACAGTGTGCACTGCAGTGGATGTAAAAGGCATGCTTTGCTTGTTCTTTAATGCGTGCCTGGACGCCTGAATGCTTGCCACTCATAACGGAAGCACCGTCATATGCTTAGCCTACTAGGTTGTTTTTGTATTCAAGACCATGACTTTCTAATATGTGTATGATTTTGTCAGTAAGCCCTGCTGCATCTAGTCGAGCAGCCGATTCAAAGTGGAGAAAGCTCTCATGGACAGCTCCTCTGAGATAGTACCTGAGTACTAGAGATATCTGGTACTTTTTTTTTTTTTTACATCTTTTGTTTCGTCTGCCATTATGCTAAAGACCTCACTGTCTTTCACTTCTATAATTTTTGTTCGAACCATGTCTGCCAAACAACTCAGAACCTCATTCTGAATCCCTTTGCTTGTATATTTTGCATTATGAATGGAAGTCAACCTTTTTTTCACAGTTGTGTCATGCTTAGCTATTGTTTCTAGGATTGCCATGAAGTTCCCTTTATTATCTGACTCTGCAGACTCATCGTGTCCTCTTTGTGCAATGTTTTGTGTGGCTGTAAGTAGTAGTACTTCTGTTGTTTTAATTTAGTCCCGATTTTCTTGAACCTGTTTGTTGTGTTTCTTGTTTAGGGCATTTACCAGTGTTGCATTACTTTTTACAGCTTTCTGATAGTCTCTTCATGTAATCATTGCTTGTTTGTGCCGCTCAGACCTTGCATGAATTGCAAATCCCCCCTCTTTGTAAGTTGCCTTCTTCCAGTTGTTAAAACCCAACTGTGAATCAAATACAGTCTCTGAGACTTTGGGAGGGCTAAAATGCCTGCAGGCGTAACAAAACACAGAGTCTGATTTTTTTTGAATATTCAAGCCAGGGGTGGATATGGTACCAGGCCGCCTTGAAGCTCCTCCTCCGGTCCCCCATCAGAGTTCTTGGGTATATGTTCATTATTGGCTGCACCGGTGGTTCCTCCTGGGATTTGCTGATATCTGCCAAATAAAAAAAGATATAATTAAAAGTATCTATTTGGGTAATTTTTGATATCCCATTGCCATCAGGCAACTTCTGAAATCCATCTGATATCTATATCACAAGCCCAATAGCATGTTAAATAAGAATTTATTTCAATCACAAACCGACTCATTTCTATACACCATATAAACTGACTAATTGCACTGCTTTACTAGTAACCACAGATTTATTCAACATCACAAACCTGATGGTCCACTGCTTGTGGACGCACGAGGCTCCTCTGTTGGTGTCTCACTCTCAGCCTCTACCTCAGTCTCTCCATCGGTCTCACTTTCCTGCTCTACTATGCCTTCACTCTCAGTCTCTCCAATGGACAAGTCTTCCTGCTCTCTCTCTGCAGGCTCTCTTGCTCTCTCCACACCTGAACCATCTGGCTCTGTCTCACTGTCTGCCTTGTCTTTTCTTTGGAAGAAGGACATGATGTCCTTCTTTCTCTTCATTTTTGTGAAAACTAAAGAGCAAAAGCAATGGGGACCACGCTTATTAATTAATTTACTTAAAATAACTGACTTGCTAGGTAACTACCCTTTATGTCTAACTGTTTTACGTTACAATGCGTTTACGGAGTGTGGTTTAAGTATAAACACTCGGCACCATGAGTTTGTTGATCATATATTTGATCATTTTTCATACTGCCACAAAGTAACAAACGGCCAGGTTAAGATAAGCTGATCTAACGTTACACTTCTGTAATGCATTTAATACAAATACAACATATTAACAATTTTACTCACCTCTATATTTCCTTCTTTGTGCTTGAACTATAATGCTCATTCGGAATTTCTTACAACTTCTGAATAGAAAAGAACTTGCAGATGCATGTGGTACGATACTGTTGTGTTCCGTCTAAAGCCGTCCCTCTAGAAAATGTGTGGGTTAAATTAGTGTTCCGCGTAACGGATGTAAAAAAAAAAAAAGAACGATAGCAAAAATTAGTTATGTAAAAATTATTTCATACTCCACATTTAGGGGGGCCACAGGGGGTCCAACATTGTTGTCACAGGGGCACTGGCCCCCCCCTGGCCCCACCCCTAGAACCGCCAGTGGTTGAGATCTGGTGACTGACACACACTTTTTATAAACCCCCTATGCTCCTTTGAGACCCCTCTTTCACAGAGATCTCTTCTTCCAGCAATGGTAGCCAAAATAATGGGCAACTGGACATTTTTATACATTATTTTTTAAAGCATGATGGGATGTTAATTGCTTAATTAACTCAGGAACCACACCTGTGTGGAAGAACCTGCTTTCAATATACTTTGTATCCCTGATTTACTGAAGTGTTTCCTTTATTTTGGCAGTTACCTGTAGATGGTACCTCACATTGCCTCTTTGTCCATATCTCACTGATGTTCTTCACTGTCCCTCATTAATTTACACCTCAAACATGTCCTATCATAGAGCTAGCCAAGGGGTATTTTTCCTTGAGTATCAGAGGAAAGCATGGACTAAAAGCCTCTTAGCAAACTGGAAGGAAATTACTTAATGGAGCGGAGGCCATCTGAAAGCTAAGGCGAAGATGCTGCTTTGCTTTATAACCCTATTTCCCTCCCATCTTACTTTTCAAATGTCCCCTCTAATGTAGGCATGCCAGATTGAACCATTTTTCATTCTCATCAAACATCATACTGAAGAGCCGCCATTCAATGCATGTTTATAGTCCGGGCAGCAATTTGAACAAATAATATTTTAGAAAGCAGTTTAGCCTTCTCTCTGTTAATGTAGTGCTGCGTGAGCTGGCACATGTTTTTCATAAGAAGGCGTCCTGTTTTTCTTATTTAAAAAATTTGTCAAAACTGGAATGAAAATAGTGACAAACACTCTTTTCATGAATAATTTAAGATGGAACACAAGATGTTCAATGCCTACTATCATAGTAATGAGTTGGCATCCTTGCAGTACCATGCGTGTCATAGACCCAACTTTATTGGGAGAGGTTTGTGGGTAACCTATAACCTGTACTTTCAGAAACAATTTCCCTGGGGTAGCTATATGAATGTAACCTAGGCTATAAGATCACAATGTACCAATGCTTTGGAGTACATCAGTGAATCAACAGTCATCTGAGTGAGGCAATGAAAATATCCTCTGAAATGGAGGAACAATAGAGTTGTACAGCAAGTCTTTGATTGTATAAAGGTCCTTTGTCTCTCATGTCAATTTCAACAAAGGTAATTAACCCAGTGGATGGCTTCCCATTGTTTTAGTTGGACACAGTCAGTGTTATAAAGACATTGCGCAAGGCAGACTATTTCTTTGTAATGATGTAGTAGGCTAATGATAAACAAATGCCTCAGATGGGACGTAGAAATCATTTTCAATGTACAAAACCCGTCCTAAACTTATTTCTTTGAACAATTCTATAGTGTTCATTATTTGTCTCTGCAATTATTTAAGCAACTGGCTTGTCAGAGAAATAAATACTTTCTGTGGGCGTTTGTCTTAACATGAAAGAAAATGAACATGCCACATTTATTTTTGGCATTTTGTATGAGGAGAAATAAATCCAAGTGAGTTGAGACATTTCCTCAGCTTGGTGTTTTTCCCATTTCTTCACATGCCTTCCTTAGACTGTAATGAGCTTTATGGAGAAGTGAGAGGCCAGTTTATTTTCCATGTCAAGAAATCTCCTCTGTTGCTCCATTGATCACTTCCTCCATGATTAGAATAGGGATTTCCCCTTTTCAGATACTATATGTTGTAAGTGGCTACCCTTTTAAATTACCCAGTGAATTACTAGAATTTGTTAGAATTGAAAGTGCTATAATTTACTTTGCAAATATTCAGTGCATTTCATGACTGAAATTGAATTGAATTCAACCTTCCTTTGCTCCTGCCGACAAGGAGGGACCCAAACTGAGCCATCTCTAGACAGGTTGGCTACCAAGAGAATGCCACAATGCTCCTCGCCCCTGAAAATGGCTCTAAACTGTTGCTGTGGCATCCTTCTTGTTTCAATCTGTTATAACTGCACCACCTTTGCAGATGGGCTCTGGGGTTAACCAGCTGTCTCTCTGTATAGGTGTCCCCCATCAGTATGCTCCCCACCAGCAAAACTACCCCACAGATTAGTGTTCCCACCCTGCTAGCCAATTCTCCCCTGGTCCGAGCCTGATTACATGCTTCCCAATCAATGCAGTCAGGTGGGGAGTCCTTTTTCCATATTGGGGCCATCTACCTGTAAGGTTAAAGGCATGCCCATTTGATGGGGTTGTCATCACTAAGAGGAGCATTGTTAGAAGAGCTGTATGTTAGAAACAGTGGTGGGTAGGAGGTACTGGCAAATTGGACAGCATCCCCATTTTGGTCAATGCCCGGTAAATAACTTTGATCAATGTTAACCTATTCATATTATTTGATACCTGTCTTTTAAACATGTGCATGCTTACCTTTATAATCACTGTTGGAATAGTGTGGCTTCTCAGAAATTGGACACTTTTTTAATATATATTGAGTTTCTGCTATTTCAATAAAAAATGTACAAAGTCTGTAACATACCAATGCCTGTATGCAAGCTTTTATAGCCTTAACAGTGTTTTCAGGAAGCAGGCTGGTTAGGCTATTCAATTTCATATTCATCAAAAATAATGCTGCTCAGCTGTCCTTGTACCATAGAATATATTGTTCAAAAGTTTGTGGTCACTTTGAAATGTCCTTGTTTTTGAAAGAAAAGCACACTTTTGTGTATTAAAATAACATCAAATTGGATCAGAAATACAGTGTCGACATTGTTAATGTTGTAAATGACTATTGTAGCTGGAAACGGCAGATTTTTAATGGAATATCTACATAGGCGTACAGAGGCCCTTTATCAGCAACCATCACTCCTGTGTTCCAATGGCAAGTTGTGTTAGCTAATCCAAGTTTATCATTTTAAAAGGCTAATTGATCATTAGAAAACCCTTTTGCAATTGTGTTAGCTCAGCTGAAAATTGTTGTTCTGATTTAAAGAAGCAATAAAAATGTCCTTCTTTAGACTAGTTGAGTATCTGGAGCATCAGCATTTGTGGGTTCGATTACAGGCTCAAAATGGCTAGAAACAAAGCACTTCCTTCTGAAACTCGTCAGTCTATTCTTGTTCTGAGACATGAAGGCTATTCCATGTGAGAAATTGCCAGGAAACTGAAGATCTCATACAACGCTGTGTACTACTCCCTTCACAGAACAGCGCAAACTTTCTAACCAGAATAGAAAGAGTGGGAGGCCCTGGTGCACAACTGAGCAAGAGGACAAGTACATTAGAGTGTCTAGCTTGAGAAACAGATGCCTCACAAGTCCTCAACTGGCAGCTTCATTAAATAGTACCCGCAAAACACCAGTCTCAAGTTCAACAGTGAAGAGGCGACTCTGGGATGCTGGCCTTCTTGGCAGAGTTCTTCTGTCCAGTGTCTGTTCTTTTGCCCATCTTAATCTTTTCTTTTTAGTGGCCAGTCTGAGATATGGCTTTTTCTTTGCAACTCTGCCTAGAAGGCCAGCATCCCGGAGTCGCCTCTTCACTGTTGACGTTGAGACTGGTGTTTTGCGGGCCTTCTGATCAATTTTATGTTATTTTAATGGACAAACAAGGACATTTCTAAGTGACCCAAAACTTTTTATCGGTAGTGTATTTTTTATAAATTGGTTTCCATTTGTGATCGCTCTTACACTGGTTTTCGAAGCAATTGAGATTTTATCTGAAGGTTGCTTTAATTCCGTTTGGAAAGGTCCATCTTATTTTATTTGTGCTGTGGTAGAAATTGGCTTATTTTCTCCCACCAGCCTGAAGGTTTGAATTGTTAAACAATTATGCCAACATCTTGTCGAAATGGCACCATAAAAACAGTTAGCCTAATGAGGATATTTAAGGTATTTTGACATCGGTATGTTAATGCTTGTCTACAGTAGTTGGGCTAATCTTTGGAACTGTCATATTTTAACACCACCATCATGATCCTTGTATGACTTAATCACCCCTACTATCCAGAGAACCAGCAGTATTCTGTTCTACCTGATAACTAATTGTATCCACCTGGTGTCCCAGGTTTAAAGTAGCTGTTTCCAGATTTCTATGAAATATCATCTATTATGAATTACAATTGTTTTCCTTTTGAATTTATTTTGATCAAGTATGTTAAAAAGCAGATTTTCTGTGTTTTTTGAATGGTGTGGGTGTACCCAACAACAAAATGGTGTGGGCATAGCTGTCAATAAAGAATATTACTGACAAGTAAATAGCTGGTTTGCTAGCTCAGCCAATGAGACATCCTGGCCAAAAACATGACGTCATCCTCTGAGGAAATGGCAAGGATTATTGAAATGGTCTGTTTGAGATACAAGTTTGATTTATTATTATTATATTTTTTTTGTGTGTTTAATTTTTTAAATTTATGCTTTGGCCACAAATGCAAGTATAGGACGAGTCAATTATATTATTTGGGTATGAGTTAACAGATTATGAACTTTTAAAAGTGAGATTTTCACTGGACAATTACTAATGCAATAATGCATGAGAACTCTGGGACTATCGGCTGATAACTCTGGGCTGTTCCTAGGCCCAAGGCGGGAGTTACCACACGATAATTTATGGCTTTTATAAAATGGTTGCCAACATGTATAAAAAAAAAAATGATTTGTTTTTTTTCATCCTTCCACCAGATGATATAGTCCAGGCAAAAGCCAATTAGTTCTGAAGTTGCAAACCAAACAGGCTGGTCGTTAATTATATTTTCATGTTTTGACCCAGTCGTTCATTCTATTAATTTCACGTTGCTATGCTAAACAAAACATTGGCATGTAACTAGCTAGCAGAGGTTCAATGATGACTAGAGACAACTTCAATAAATCATTATTTAATAAATAACGTATAAATGGTCAACAACGAGCTGATTGTCGACTTAATATAGTTCTGGAGGATAGCTAGGCTAACGTTACTTCACATTTGCTAGCCAACTAAACCTAACACACTCCCATCAAGCAGCTGAAAAAACAGCAAACTGGGCTTTTTTAGTTTGTTTAAACTTTGTTTCTATTGCCAATTCTTCGCATATATCTATTATAATGATCCTGGATAGCACAAAAAGGAACATCCATACCCTAAACCTTTACCCAGGGCTTGCGTTAATGCAGAGTTATGCAAAAAAAAAAGAACGCATAAACGCACGTCTAAAATGCTTCTTATTGTAATTTCAGCTAGCCTCAGACTACATTTGTACTTGAGTTGCACTTCTCCTCCACTCGGATCAGAATTCACAAAGGGGCATTCTATCAGCAGACAGCGCTCTGACTGATGTGTCGCTACTTTTCTCTAGTACTTTTCTCGGTTTAGCCAACATTTTCTCTGGTTATATGCATGATTAACTTCATGCAAAACAGTAGGAAATGTAGCTGGCTACATTCTTTCTATGATAAACATTAGAAATGTGATGGCCATAGTTTTTGTAAAGAACACCTTGCTTTTTCATTGTAAGCACTAATGTATATATTCTTTAAGGGGAACTATAGATGCACGCCCATGATCACTCTATTGAAGCAAAAAAACGGACTTTCAATATACATTCAGGTGAAATGGTATAAAATGCAGATTTCTGAACTCTTAACGCAACCCTTGCCTTACCTACCATTACCTAACCCTTACTCAACCCTAACACTAATCGTTTTAAATTTCAACTTCAATGGGGTGACGTCAGAGTTGGGACATCCCATGGAACCTGTTCAGACTTAAGTTTTTTGGGTGGAGTGGGTTTGTTGGCTAGTTGGATGTTTTAGAATGAGGAGGTTCCCTGGTTTCAGGCTTGGGCCAATTAGCATTCCCATCTCCTGGCGGCCTGTGAGAAGCCCCCTGTGCATGCTTGTGGTCGGGTAGAATGTGTGATTGTGAGCCGCACATCACTGTTACCACTGCTTTGTACCATTTTATTCAGCATTCAAATGATGATGCACCCCATCTCCATCCCAGCACCCCCCAGATCCCCCTCTTTCAGCTGGGAAATTGAATTGTGTTGGAATGCTCTGTGCCTCTTTTCTCTGGTACTTGAATGGGCCCTTTAGTATTTCACACCAAGGTGTTCTTCAGGGTGCGAGGTCAGGCTACCAAAACAGCTTCTAGTGGCGGATTAGGACCAATTAACATCTTTGTACACAAAGGGCTCTGGCAGCTGAACAGGCCGGAGGGTGACCCACGCTGCCGTTGCATGCCAAGCCAGGGGACCGCTGCACTTGAGCTCAAGTAGAAAAAGAGAGGTGGAGAAAGTTTTTCAAACCTAATGGGAAATGTTGCTACTTCACACCATATGAATGTATAGCCCATTGATTAATCGTTATCTTGTGTAAAGAGTGACCTACCATATATTTCTTTGTAGTGTGCAACTGTCCAAGGATGCTTTTTTTAGTTTTTCATTATTCTAAGTTCTGGTGGGCCTTGTCTAAACCATAATTGCAACAATGTGTTTTATTTGTTTTGTTGGAAGGACTTTTTGGGGGGTATTTTAGGAGGTCACCATTCACCAGATGCTGCGAGCATCATTTTCTTTTTTTCACAATAAATACGTAGATGAAGTCTCTGAAAATAGGCCCATCTTGAAATTGCGCTTACGTTCCCATTTGTTTTCATATATTTTCCATTAGAGCTTTGTGGACTTGTGAAAAGATTTTAAGAGGTTCATGTACAATTATACAGCTGCAATTTTCTTGCATCATAATTATAACCCTTCAGTAAATAGCCATATGAATCTCCTTTTTAGACATATGGACAATTTGTAGGGTAAGTGTAGCTATTAACTCCATAATAGGTCTAAACACAACCAACCAATGTACATTCTGCAATTTGTCTGAGGGGAAAAATGGGCGAACAAAAAACATATTTTCTAAAGGGGGTATCCAAGATTTGTTGGAGGCGAAAGCATAATCCTGTCAGTCATGAGGCTAATCTTTTATTTAGTGCAGCCATGATTGCAAAGACTGAGCTTGTGGGCCAATAGAAGTGACACATTTTTGCTGGCCTGCACTACACTCATTGTTGGGATATTTGCAGTGCTTCTGCATACTTCTGCATTCATATTATTGTACTTTTAGTTTTGGGAACCATTTTAGAGTGGAAACACAAGGGCTTTAGGCTATGAAAGGAGTCCTCCGAGAGGAAGTTGAATTTTGCCAGATTTTAGATGTGAGATCAATTACAAGGTTTAAATATAAGGTTTTTCGTTTGAGTATATGCCAACAGTGACCCCTAACCTATATAAGTAAATTCTAACTAAAGATGGGCATATATTGTTTATCAACAGGGTAGAATGGAAACTCAAATGCTAGGCTATATTATGATGCGCCATAGTTAATAATTTAGGCTAATATCTCGAGTCAAGATATCATCAAGGCTAGCCTAAATCATGAATAGAGTAGTGACACGTTCTGAATTAAAGTTATGAAATAGAGCTAACCAGGATTCATAGCTAATTAGGAGATCATTTCAATAAGTGTTGAGACTTAGGCGATCGTGGGCTCGCACTGAGGCTTAGCACAGTGTTAATTAATGCTAGACGACTCATTAGCCTACATTCAAGGCCTGTGCCATAGGGTAGAGGGAGGCAAAACAGGGAATCAATCAGTGACTTTAATTGCCTTTTTATGGGTAGGTTCTGTCTCTATCTATCTGGTTCAGATGAGGTACTGCAGAATTGCATTGTGCATTTTAGAATCTTAAATAGTCTATTTTCAACTCTACAAATGTCTTCACTCCCGGTGCAGGGGGTTGACAGTCAGAGCAGAGGCAGTTTATTTGGAGAATGAAGGGCAACTAGCACCCCTCTGTTGTGCTGGTTCTTTTTAGCACACTTGAGCGCGCCATCTGTCTCTCACACTCTTTCTCGCCCCCTCTCTCTCTTACGCTGGGTAATAGGGGTTGAAATGTGTGTGTGTGTGTGTGTGTGTGTGAGAGATGGCTATAGCGCATTGACAGGTTATTTGTTGGCCGCTGCCTAATTAGTGGCATAGTGGATGCACCCCGCCAGGCTTTAGTGCTCAGTGTTAGAACCAGTCTGCTCTAATTTCCTTGCAGCTTTGATATTGGCCAAGAGATTGACGGTCCACACAAAAAAAGAAACGAGGGCATGATGGAAGACCTGGTGGAAACAATGCCCCCCCTCCCTCACCGTACTGCCCTTCTCCTCGCCTCCACATGCTACAGATGTGCGAGGAGAAGCAGGCGGAGGCGCACATTTTTACATACACTGGCAAATTGGCTCCAATGTCAGCAGAGCTAATGTTTTCCCAAAGAAAGTAAGAGGACAAAGTTTGGACCACAGCCATGCTCTTCTGTTTGTCTCTACTTGGGCCTTTAATGACAGCCTCCAGGCCCGCCTCCACCTATTCATCCACCTGTATTTTTCCCATGACACTGACAGCTTGGGCTCTTCAATACACTGTGTGGTGAGTTTGGCTAGTTAACCCTATGAGTCCCGAGACCCCAGCAAAAATCAGCTTTTCATTTATCGGACTTTAATTTATCTCCATGTCCAGCCCTTATATTTAGCCTCACAATGAAGTGTTTAACCATTTTATTTTCAGGACAAACAGGGATATAAGTAGAACACAAACCAATTTGACATAGAGTTGCATTCGTGGGTTTTACTGACAACTGTCAATAATGATAATAATGTCAGCTAAAGCAAAAGCCTTAATTAAATGTATTTGAATGCTGTAAGTACAGAAAGTCTTTGCTCAGTGGGATAACCAACTAGTCAGTGACAACTGTTTGGAGTTTGTGACCACAACTATGTTAGTTTATTACAGTTTTATAGACATTATGCCCTAGGATTTCCTATTGTCTTCTATGTAGAAGAACCGCTTGGGGTGAGCCTGTGCGTTTTTGTGTTTTGGAAGCAGAAAATGGGCCCATGCACCCATGCTGTAGTAGAAAGTCAGTTTGGGAGGGCTTTGAGCACTGTGGTCGTGTAGAGCTCCTGGCCCTTAGGGAGGGATGTGGCCCCTAAGGCGGTTAGTGTTCTTATATGTGTATTTACAATGGGGTTTAGGGTCTCGGCACCAAGTGAACACAAGAGTGCTGAATCCTTGATCCACCTAAAACGGAGGTTTTGGAGATGGGTGAAAGTAATTTTAAGGAATTAATAATTAGGCTAATTGCTTATTGCACAGACAAAAGAGGTGGTTGGAGCCAAAAAACCTAACAAACTTGCAAAAGCAGAGACACTGGGGTGAATGTGAGTACCGGGAATTAATTAATTAATGGATTGTGCTAAGGACCGAAGTTATAATTCTATGAAATTCACTAATTCCCATAACAATCACCTTTGCATGTCTGTCCTATTGTTTAAGAAGTTGTAGACTTTGGCCTAGGTAAATACAATTTTCCCCTTATGTTCAAAGTGTGTATATTTAATGTATTTTTCTGTCCATTTGCCTGGCCTTGACATTTTGGCCATGAAATGCATGAAAGCCATTTAAACCCCTTTACGAAAGGTCACTTTGTAATTACTAACGTAGGTATCCTGAAAAAACACTAGCCTACTTATTACCATATGATTGTTGGCTTTCATGCAGAAAAGCCATGCCCCTTTCTTAACCTCTGTCACTATTGCTTTTAACATTTTGGTTCAAAGGTGTCGTGTCTCTTGTCTAACATTAAGCCCACTCTTGGGCCCACTCTGGGCCCACTCTTGGGTCTGGTGGACATGTTTTTCATGTTTTTTTCCCCCCTTTACTGAAGGTCATGGTTTTGATCTACTTGCAGCCACTTCCATTCAAAACTATTTTGCCTATATAGCTAGGTTTCCATCCAATTGGCGACAGATTTTCATGCGAATATTCCAAATCTGTATTAAGAAAATATTTCATTTTCCCACCAAAATGATTTGTTGCGGTTAAAAATCAGTGCATGATAACAGTGCACACACAATGTACTTTTTCCCTGAAGTTTTCATGTACCCAATAAAAGGTTCAATGTGTTTCTACTGCATTTTCAACTCTACCCGATTTTAGTTTTGTCACAAACTTTTGCGTTAAATAGCAAATGTGCCTATTCTGGCATGTGCTCTAGCCATCAGCTTGCAGACACTTTACGGGTAGGCTGTGCTGGAAGGCTAGTCTACATGAGGTTATTATGGATAAGAGCGAGAATATTTGTCAAACGACAGTCAAGCGTCGATCATGTCACCAGAATAAGACCTTGATATTTATTTGAAAGGTGCATCAAGCTCATCACTGTCTGCTTTCACCACGCTGTGAAGTTCATCATTCATCACAAGTTTCCTTCGATTTGATGGTTATTATATCAATATTTGAGCATAAAGGAGTTTCAACTGCCATTTCTTGCATAATTAATTTTACAGACACAAAAAGATCCCACCATGTCAAACAAACAAATTATCTGTCGGCATATAAAGTTGTACCGAAACTTCCTGTTTCCATCACAGCTGTCGTGATTTTTTTTATTTCTCCATACGGTACGACTTGACTCGCATAAAAACTGTGGATTGAGACGTAGTTAGTGATGCAAAACAAATTGACCGTTCTTCTCTATTTCAGCTTATTCTACTGTGTCTGGAGTGAATGGCCCCCTGGTGATTCTGGATAATGTGAAGGTGACTGAAGACTTAACATTACTTCTCTATTAATCTCTCGTGGACAGACGCACGTAACATAACTGGTATCGTAACGTCTGTCAACAGACTGTGGCATGTGACTGATAATGAGGAACTTTGTTCCGGTATGCAGATTGTTCGTCACTGATCATTTGGACTAATCACGATATCTCAATGCTCGCATCATTTCAATTTCGGACGGGGAGGGGACATTTGGCCCATAGAGTTGCCTGAAACTTGCAGAGAGTTTCTGTTAAGGGAGGGTGGAGACTTCGCAAATTGCATTCATCTTCCTTTTAACGTCGCCTCACAGAACTTAATCGGCATCTGATGCAATTATGCCAGATTTTTGGGGGGGTTTCCGAGATTACTGCTCTATAATAATTTGTGTATTGGCTTGCTTATTAATATTCTTATTCTCTGCAGGGTTAGCCTTATTGATGGCTGTGTATGTTTCCTGTTTTGAAAGACCATAAGAAACATGTTTGTTAAATAATGTTTTTCCATCTTATGTGGTAGTTTCCCAGGTATGCTGAGATTGTGCATCTGACTTTACCTGATGGCACCAGGAGGAGTGGCCAGGTGCTGGAGGTGATTGGCACCAAGGCTGTCGTACAGGTGAGCCCCCCCCCGCACACACACAAACACGCGTACACACCACAAACAACTGAAAGTTCCTGTTTAATGTCATTTTCAGGTGTTTGAGGGCACATCTGGTATTGATGCCAAGAAGACGGCCTGTGAGTTCACCGGTGACATCCTGCGCACACCTGTGTCTGAGGACATGCTGGGTAAGATGAGCCCTCCACAACAAGCTGAGTGGCATCCCGTGGGCGCTAGGCAGGAGGAAGCATGAAATCCACCACTGATTAAGACTTAATTAGGCTGCTCTACGTCTGTTTTCATCAATCTGTATAACTGTTTCCTCCTCCCCCTTTCTCACACAAAGAAGAACATACCCTGTAAGCGTTACTCTCTTGGTGTGCTTAATACAATTGTTCTGCTCCATTCTTACCTCTGTTAATTCCACAATTTGAGTCCTGCATTGAGTCTTCCCCACACGTGATTTAGGGGAACAAAACATTGAAGAAAATCTGAGGCTTGTATGACCTTTTGTAAATGTCAAACCACATCATTGGGACTCAAGGTCAGGTGTATTTGAATAGTAGAGAGTGAACCATTTGTTGCTAGAGTATTCTGAGTAATGGGCCTAAAATGAATGAAAATGTTAAATATAGTATCTCCACTATTGGCTGAAACCTGAAATAACTGCTGATATTTATTAAGGAATTATAGGCAGAGAGAATTATGTTGTTAGCAATCCATGTACTATGAAATGAAACCAATAGAGAATGTCTTACGCTTTTTCATTTCAGGACGTGTTTTCAATGGCTCAGGCAAGCCCATTGACCGTGGCCCCACTGTGCTGGCTGAAGATTATCTGGATATCATGGGTAGGACGGAGCTATAATTCAGTTCATTCACCAAGTGAAAAATATTCCTAGATAACATTGTCTGTGGCGAAATTAAATTGACCCTGACATGATAAAAAAAATAGAACCATGGTACCTTGACGATAATCATAATATACTGAGCTCACAACGGATAAGCGTCCATCTCTACTCTGCTAGTGGATCTAGATGTGAAACTATATTTTAGCTTGTATAGTGTGATTTCAGTCTTTAGTTGTATCTCACTGCCACAAGGCCAAACTGTCTTTTTATATTGAGTGTTGATCCCATCCCCAAGTCCCTTTTCACGTGTAGTGTGTCATCGTGTAGGCATGGCATCCCAATGAATAGATGACCTGAAGAGGGTCATGAGTCTGCCATCTTAAAGGCAACAATGTGTTTGACCCTGACTTCCGTTCTGACCTTTCGTTCCATCTTCCCACCATGTATTGATGTGAAACCTTCTGGGGATTTCCTACATCTCCCACATGTGTACTTTTTGAATTGTATTTTCTGTTTTATTTGTGTGCAGCTACACATAGTCTAAATAGCCGAATTGAAACTATTATGCCAACTCTACCATTTATATCCATTACAGTGCCCTCCACTAATATTGGCACCCATGGTTGGATCTTCCAGCAGGACAATGATCCAAATCAGACCTCAAAATCAACACAAAAATGGTTCACTGACCACAGAATCAAGGTTTTGCCATGGCCATCCCAGTCCGCTGACAGAACCTGTGGGATGAGCTGACTGTAGGCTCTTGAGTTTGTTGACGGCAAAAGCTTTTTTTATGGTTACCCTCCCAAACAACTTGCGGTCATGTAAGTGGCGTCTGATCGTGGTTTTGGAGACTTTCTGACCCCAAGACCCAACTAACGTCTGCAGTTCTCCAGCTGTAATCCTTGGAGTTTTTTTGGCCACTCAAACAGTCCTCCTCACTGTGCGTGAGGTCAATATAGACACACGTCCTCTTCCAGGCCGACGATTAACATCTCCGGTTGCTTTAAACTTCTTAATTATTGCCCTGATAGTGGAAATATATTTTTAACCATTGAGCTATTTTCTTATAGCTATTTCCTGATTGGTGCAGCTCAACAACCTTTTGTCGCACATATTCTCAGGTCTTTCCCATAGTGACTATGGGAACTTGGCCTGTGTGTCACCTCATATTTATACCCCAGTGAAACAGGAAGTTGTGGCTTACCACTTAAGTGGTCCTAATCACTCAGGTGAACTTTAAAAACTTAAAAAATAAAATATGAATGGGAATATACTTCGGTTAGATTTTACTCCAAGGATTTCTTGGGTGTGCCAATAATTGTGGCACACGTTTCGGAGAAAAATATTTTTTCCATGTATTTTTTCCCAATCATTTTACTTCAATTAAAGGTTCGATTTTTGTGACTATTTTGAATGAAAGACCAAGAAGATAAACAGCAAAGACATTTTTCACAGACCGTTTTGCTCATAATTTCCAAGGTTGCAAATATTAATGGAGGCCACTGTATATTACTTCTACCTGGCCAATACCTGGGTTGGAAGTGGCTTACCCTCTGGTTTGTGTTTTTGAACCTCTGCTTGTGACCTCTCCCCTGTCCCAGGCCAACCCATCAACCCTCAGTGCCGTATCTACCCTGAGGAGATGATCCAGACTGGTATTTCTGCCATCGATGGGATGAACAGCATTGCTCGAGGTCAGAAGATCCCCATCTTCTCTGCCGCCGGCCTGCCCCACAATGAGGTACAATGGAGACGCTATCTCTGACAAGGCTAGGCCACACAAACAAATAAACTATATGTGCCTTAGGCTACATTTTGCCATATTATAGCCTCAGTCAATAGCATTGGAGAGGAGTTTCGAACACTAACAGAACAATGTGATCTGTAACATGAGGCAGTTCATTCTGTTAGACACCTAAGCAATTTGCATTATCGCAGCCAGGGGATTCTAATTTAGTATAATCTGTTTTGGTTTGTAGTAATCTATTCTTCTGTGCTTAATTTTTTTCTGTCAAACATCCCTTGTGGAGTGTGCCCGCACTTAAGTGTGCAAGTGAATGCATGTATGTGTGCGTGTGTGCGTGTGTTTAAATAATTAGTGCTAATGGGCTGAGAAGATTTTATTGTTTTGGCCCTGTTGTGCAGGAACTGGCAGAAACAGCGAAGTGGGTCAGGAGGACATCTCAGAAATCCACTTTGACATTTTACTGCCTGTGGAGGGCATTTTCTTATTTCACACAGAGCCTTGCCTCACCCTGTCTCCATCTCCACACACAGAACTCCAGAATGCCAAACACATTTAATCATTTCACTGCCTATATATTGGACTACTTGGAGTCAATTGAGAGCATAGGTCTTGTGTCCTGTGTGGCTCAGCTGGTAGAGCATGGTGCTTGCAATGATAGTCTGTTTTAGACACACTGTTAACTAGATTCTTGTTCTCCATTTAATTTTAGGCTCATATTAACAGCCTATTTAGTAAATAGTATGAACACATTAAACCTACTAAAGAGAAACCTGAAGGTGGCATAATACCATATTCTAAGGCACTACTTTAAAATCTTTTGAATATGTCAAATGATTTAGTTTTAAGTTGATATTGTGCCATGAAAGCATGACTCAGAGCCATGCCTCTGTGTCAGTGTGTTAGTTATCGGCACATGGCAGCCATCTGGACTTCCCATCTCAGTCTAAAAATAGAATTGACCAACCAAACCCCCCAAGAGTTCTTCTGGTGCCATTAAGTATTTAATTAGGACAAATGAGAGTTGAACAAATGAGAGTTGATTTGGACAAATGAGAGTTGAAACGATTCATGATTATCTGATTCATTGGAATAGTTATCTTATTGTGGTAAAGTGACAGTTAGCCTACTTTGAGTGAACTCCAATGAATAGGACATTTAGCAACTCATTGAGGACAGTGGAAGTTGATAAATGCTTATTTATTGTTAAAACTACTGTATTTTAGCCTTCATCAGGGTTTTACCTTTGACTGAACCTGAAAAGAGAGGAATAAAAAAGATCTGTTGGTCATTGCCAGCTTGACTTTTGTTCATCTAACTCATTCTTGTGATTTATGGCACGACATAGGGGCAAGGTGCTGGGCTGTGTCAAGGAAGTCCAAATCTTTCTCCATTCCAACATGTTCTTATTACAAGCCACGTTTGGTGTTCGTCTGATCATTCTATACTAATCTCTCCACTAAATCTCAGGGACAAGATAAGAAATATCAGTGTTAAAAGGACTTACCCAAAATGTCCAGACCACCAAACTATTGCACATTTTGATTTGGAAATGAGATGAATAGTTCATATTGTCATATCAGACAGTGTCCACGGTTTTCCATGACTGAAGGGAGGCTATTTTCTAAGGCCTTGGAGACAGAGCTGATGCCCCCTGGTTGAACTGGATAACGAATTAAACCAATAAGACAATGATGGTGAGAGGGGATTAGGCGATGGTGTGAAGGGCACTGATTAATATAGGATCGGTAGCCCAGCCATGAGGCCCTTAACGCTTGAGGTGGCTGTCCTCTCGCCAGCCATCACTGTCTGCAAACAGCCTCATTATGACCTTCAGGCCATACAATGGAGGCCCAACACTTGAGTTTTTTTTGTGTTCACAGAAAGCCGTGTTGTTGGTCAGGGCAGACTGCCAAACTGAAACATGCGCGATCAGATTCTGGCGGAGGGGGAGCCTCAGTCAAATGCATATAATCCCACTGAAACAACAGGATGACACCGATTTTGGGCGGTGTGTATAAAAAAATAAAGAATCTGGTCCCTTGATTAGCAACTGTTTTGAATGGGAATAAAATAATTATCCTCCAATCTGGAAGTGCATGATCAAAAGAGGGCAGTTGGATAGAGAGCCCACTGAAGAGTCCCACTGTACTAAAAACAGTGAACAGGGTACGCCTTGTCTGACTAATGATGCTGGTCGACTTCTCGCGTCAATGGAATGTTATAAAGCGCTTCTCGTTTCATTAAACAGATGTCATGGGGTCATTTTTGCCATGGTTCTCTATGGGCCAGGTGTCTCAGCTCAGGGTGCAATGAGAGGTCAGCCCGGATCAACAGGCGGCAACCATTACATTAAGCGTGAAATTCCTCCCCTCTCGATTCCTAATCACAGAGCTGTTCTTCAACTATGCACACCCAAACACCCCACAAACATGCATACTCATGCGCACAAGCACACGCACCGCTCCAGTAGCTAGCTGGACGGGGCGCTCCGCTGATGTCCAATCAGTTTTAATAGACTGTCTGTTTTATCAACGTGAATGTTTCAAGACGTCATCATTTTTAATCCTGTGTATGTTTTGATTCTCAGATTGCTGCCCAGATTTGTCGTCAGGCTGGCCTGGTGAAGAAATCCAAGGATGTGATGGACTACAGCGATGATAACTTTGCCATTGTCTTTGCTGCCATGGGGGTGAGTTGAGCGGCACTAGATGGACAAAATATTTCTCTCTTTATCTGATCTGTTTTTTCCTCTAGTGTTAGGCTAATCCCTCCTCTTAACCCCACCGTGACAATCCCCCTCTCCTCTTCTCGCTCTCATTCACCAGGTGACTTAGCGTTTAAGTCCCCTGTTACTTCTGCTCCTCTGAGCAGATTCTGTCCACGCCGGTTATTATTTAGCAGTCTTGAACACATTCAGCTAGCCAGTATCAAATTCTCTCCAGTTCAGCTGCTCTGCTCTTGACTATTTAACACTGTGTGGGGAGTCTTCTGTGACCTGTGGCAGAGATGTTAGTGACCCCCACCTCTGCTCCTCTGGCCCCCCTTATCCTCTCCCTGCTGATGGCTAATTCACACACCATTGAGGGCTTTGTAACATAAGCACTAACTCTCTGAAAGGGTAGTGGAAATGCAATGCGTACTGGCAGATGGGTATGAAAAGGGATTAGGACATTTTAAATCGTATGTATTCATTGAAAAGAAGATTCCAATTTAGGAAAAGGACACAGTGTAAAGAACAGTGTATTAAGCCTCTTTAACATCAGATTTTTCTAAAAAAAAAAAAAATCTGATTTTGATGCACAAAACCATTCACACCAAGTCCGATGCGCTTTCCCCCACACTTTTCTGAAATATTCACACAACGTCACATACGTCAACATCGATGACAGTTTGGAAACTGGTAATATACACTGAACAAAAATATAAACGCAACATGTAAAGTGTTGGTTTCATGAGCTGAAATATATAAGATCTCATAACTTTTCCATGTGCACAAAAATCTTATTTCTCAAAAATGTTGTGCACAAATAAGTTTACATTCCGGTTAGGGAGCATTTCTACTTTGCCAAGATAATCCATCCACCTAACAGGTGTGGCATATCAAGAGCAGATTAAACAGCATGATCATTACACTGGTGCACCTTGTGCTGGGGACAATAAAAGGCCACTCTAGAATGTGCAGTTTTGTGTCACAACACAATGCCACAATGTATCAAGTTTTGAAGGAGCATGCAATTGGCATGCTGACTACAGGAATGTCCACCAGAGCTGTTGCCAGAGAATTGAATGTTCATTTCTCTACCATAAGCTGCCGCCGATTTAGAGAATTTGGCAGTATGTCCAACCGGGCCTCACAACCGCAGACCATGTGTATGGCTTCGTGTGGGCGAGCGGTTTCCTGATTTCAACATTGAACAGAATGCCCCATGGTGGAGGTGGGGTTATGGTATGGGCAGACACAAGCTATGGAAAACTAACACAATTGCGTTTTATCGATGGTAATTCGGAATGCACAGAGATACCGTGACGAGATCCTGAGGCCCATTGTTGTGCCATTTATCCGTCACCATCACGTTTCAGCCAAGGATCTGTACACAATTCCTGGAAGCTGAAAATGTCCCAGTTCTTCCATGGCCTGCATACTCACCAGACATGTCACCCATTGAGCATGTTTGGGATTCTTTGGATCGACAGCGTGTTCAAGTTCCCGCCAAAATCCAGCAACTTCTTACAGCCATTGAAGAGGAGTGGGACAACATTCCATAGGCCACAATCAGCAGCCTGATCAACGCTATGTGAAGGAGATGTGTCGTCCTGCATGAAGCAAATGGTGGTCACCAGATACTGACTGGTTTTCTGATCCACGCCCCTACTTTTATTTTTTTAAGGTATTTCTGATGAACTGATGCATATCTGTATTCCCAGTCAAGTGAAATCCATATATTAGGTCCTAATTTATTTGAATTGACTAATTTCCTCATATGAACTGTAACTCAGTAAAATCTTAAATTGTTGCATTTCATATTTTTGTTCAGTATTTTTTTTTTTTTCAAATAATGAGAAGTAATGACCTGAATAGCCTTCTATATTTTTTTGTCCAACTTTTTTTTGCCTTCGATAGTTTTGCGTTTCCCCTCTTTGAGCAACATGGCCGCTGAGAACGACCGCAGCAAAAGCGTTTGTATGGAAGGCCGTTCAGGTTGAAGTCGTCTTGTTATTTTACGTGTCAAATAACACTATTTAAAACTTGTTAAAATTTCCTAAAGGCCTAGTTTGTCTGGACTCCATCTCTTTAATCAGATAGAAGGAACAACTACACTGCTCAAAAAAATAAAGGGAACACTAAAATAACACATCATAGATCTGAATGAATGAAATAATCTTATTAAATACTTTTTTCTTTACATAGTTGAATGTGCTGACAACAAAATCACACAAAAATTATCAATGGAAATCAAATTTATCAACCCATGGAGGTCTGGATTTGGAGTCACACTCAAAATTAAAGTGGAAAACCACACTACAGCCTGATCCAACTTTGATGTAATGTCCTTAAAACAAGTCAAAATGAGGCTCAGTAGTGTGTGTGGCCTCCACGTGCCTGAATGACCTCCCTACAACGCCTGGGCATGCTCCTGATGAGGTGGCTGATGGTCTCCTGAGGGATCTCCTCCCAGACCTGGACTAAAGCATCCGCCAACTCCTGGACAGTCTGTGGTGCAACGTGGCGTTGGTGGATGGAGCGAGACATGATGTCCCAGATGTGCTCAATTGGATTCAGGTCAGGGGAACGGGCGGGCCAGTCCTTAGCATCAATGCCTTCCTCTTGCTGGAACTGCTGACACACTCCAGCCACATGAGGTCTATCATTGTCTTGCATTAGGAGGAACCCAGGGCCAACCGCACCAGCATATGGTCTCACAAGGGGTCTGAGGATCTCATCTCGGTACCTAATGGCAGTCAGGCTACCTCTGGCGAGCACATGGAGGGCTGTGCGGCCCCCCAAAGAAATGCCACCCCACACCATGACTGACCCACCGCCAAACCGGTCATGCTGGAGGATGTTGCAGGCAGCAGAACGTTCTCCACGGCGTCTCCAGACTCTGTCACGCCTGTCACGTGCTCAGTGTGAACCTGCTTTCATCTGTGAAGAGCACAGGGCGCCAGTGGCGAATTTGCCAATCTTGGTGTTCTCTGGCAAATGCCAAACTTCCTGCACGGTGTTGGGCTGTAAGCACAACCCCCACCTGTGGACGTTGGGCCCTCATACCACCCTCATGGAGTCTGTTTCTGACCGTTTGAGCAGACACATGCACATTTGTGGCCTGCTGGAGGTCATTTTGCAGGGCTCTGGCAGTGCTCCTCCTTGCACAAAGGCGGAGGTAGTGGTCCTGCTGCTGGGTTGTTGCCCTCCCACGGCCTCCTCCACGCCTCCTGATGTACTGGCCTGTCTCCTGGTAGCGCCTCCATGCTCTGGACACTACGCTGACAGACACAGCAAACCTTCTTGCCACAGCTCGCATTGATGTGCCATCCTGGATGAGCTGCACTACCTGAGCCACTTGTGTGGGTTGTAGACTCCGTCTCATGCTACCACTAGAGTGAAAGCACCGCCAGCATTCAAAAGTGACCAAAACATCAGCCAGGAAGCATAGGAACTGAGAAGTGGTCTGTGGTCACCACCTTCAGAACCACTCCTTTATTGGGGGTGTCTTGCTATTTGCCTATAATTTACACCTGTTGTCTATTCCATTTGCACAACAGCATGTGAAATTTATTGTCAATCAGTGTTGCTTCCTAAGTGGACAGTTTGATTTCACAGAAGTGTGATTGACTTGGAGTTACATTGTGTTGTTTAAGTGTTCCCTTAATTTTTTTGAGCAGTGTATATGGTCGTTCCACAAAGTGCCTTTTGCATCCCTTTTTTATAATGGAAGTAGAAATGGTGCGCATATAGAATATTAGATGTGTAAAAGCAGGGGAGCTGATTCTATTATTTTGGGCCTAGGTTGAGCATAACAAGTCACGCTGAAATGGAGAGGCTGAACATTTTTAACAATGTAAAATTTTTTTAGGGGAACTTTCATTAAATTGTCGCTCCCTGCACCCAACTCCTTTTAATAGGCACCTACTATAGTCGTTTTATTTATTTAACCTCTTGAGATGTGAAAATGTGTTTGATGTTAAAAATGCTCTTTGTGAATGAAGGTAACATTTTTGTGAAATTAAATCAAATTACCAAGTTACATTTCTCAAAAGGCACCAATTTGTTGCAACAAACCTATAACTGAAATGAGCAGAACAAAAATGTAGTCAAGTGTCATGAGGATCAACTTGTGCAAGGAGTAACTAACTACCTGTGACAGTTTTGCGGTTCCTCTCTATTTCAATGTGATGGAACTGAAGCAAACGTAGCCTACCTTTTTAATCATGTTATAATATTTTAAGTAGCTTAGCCAGTATATTGTAGTGCTACAATAGTATTGCTCTCTCATTACCGCGTCCTCTCTAGATACTTTGAACAACATATTGCCGCTGAGAATGACCGCAGCAGTAGTTGGCAATGAGCTGGCAGGAAAGTTTGAATGGCGAGAGCTTTTGGCTCTGGTGTGATCGCATTGGCTGGTGGTGCTTGATTGAATTGTTGCGCTGATGCATTGCAAACGTACAAAACAGGCAGAGAAATGTATTAAATAATGAATTCACACATCCAACCTGTCAGTGGCCGTGCGCAGCCTGTCAGCGGCAGAACGCGTATCCCAGAGAACACTTTCTATTGGTCAAGTCTCTTTTCGCATTTGTGAAAAAACTCAACAATCAAACCTGTTCCTAATAGGGTTGAGCCGATTTATGATTCACTTGATTATTTGACATTGAGGATATATCGTGATATGCAAGACTTTATTTGAACTTTAAATATAAACGAATTAATTAATTAACTAAGCCTAATTATTTCGCCATTAATGAGAATGAGACTATAATAGCATAAATAAGCACATAAATGGCACAGTCTGGAATTATTCAGTAATTAATGCCGCAAAACGATTCTATCGAATTTCGCGATATTTGGACTAGGAGCTGGTAGAAGAGGTCTCCCCAAATATCGGTCAACCCCAGTTCCGACTAAATAATTGACAGGTTGCAGCAGGACGATATTTCGCAATTGGTGTGAAAGGCATCAAACAAGATGTGCTCATATTTCAGGGATTCTTGAAAGTCAGGACAATCCTTGTCCGGGAGGGAAAATGTATTTTTCTTTGTTGAAATGTATTTTGTTTAATTATTTTGAGCTTAAAATTACTTTTAGTGGAATTTTATAAGGGAAAATATCTGTTTTTGTTTTCCAAATATTTGTTTACGTTATTCAGTTCCATGGCTCTGTGCCACTAATGTCCATGTCCGGAGCAAAGGATCACCATTTCAAACTCTCCCAAAAAGATAGAAAAATTATGTATTAACTGACAAAGGATCCCATATTTATCTCTGGAGTTTCGGTCAGCTCCCTCAGTTTTGTCAAATCAATTAATAAAAAATTGGCAGGGTCAGCTATACTATGGGAACACCATCTCCTGATTACGTGGAGCGCAACAAGACCACTCATGGCCTGAATAGTTCTCTACTTTTTATACTTTAAACAAAACATTTGATATCACCATGGTCACAACCATAACCTGTCAACTCTATCTCCCATATAGAAAAAGATTACACAATTACTCAACATCACAAAAATAAAGTGAAATATGTGTGAAATCAATATGTAAACATGGCTCAGACATTGTATAAGCCACTGTTTCCCAAATTGGGGGTCGCGACCCCATTTGGGCTTGTCTGATTTCAACCTGGAGTCATGAGAGAAATCGTGCTTGATTCATAGAACCGGGGTTATGTCAGTAATAAACAAAGCGTCTTCTTCCTACAAATGTGGGTCTATCTTTTGAACCGTTTTTAAGCTACAAAATATCCCTGAAAGATTAATGTCAGGAACACTGTCTCTACAATGCCCATAAGCTGCCCTTGGACTCATTAGAACAGAGTGGACAAGATCAGGCACATAATCAGACTGGGGGGGAAAGCACATTGTCAATGATGTTCTTTTCTACACAGAAGATCATACCAAATTATTGCCTGATGATTTTCTGAACTTCCCAATACCTTTCTGATGCATTTGTCACTTCAACTTCTTTGAGATTGAAATACTGTCAAATGGGGTCACGGGCCAAAAGTTTGGGAACCCCTGGTATAGGCCTATGCTATAATGTTTTCTTACAAATAGAAATATATGCACACTTGTGTGACTCATAAAGAGGTCTGTAGCACAGTACTTCAGTGTTAAGTAGCTCTCTGTAGCCCTGGAGGTCCATCCATCTAGTATTTTATTAGGATCCCCAATTAGCTGCTGCCAACACAGCGGCTACTCTTTCTTGGGTCGTAACAGAAAACAAAACATATAATAAATAGAATACATCATTTACATAATACAATACATCATGGGTAGGCAACCCTGGTCCTGGGGTGCCGCAGGCACTTCATGTTTTTGATTTAACCGACCTGGAAGACCATGTGTTGAATGGAGGCAATCATTAAACTGATCAATTAGCTCAGTTGGTCAGGTGTGGTGCCTAGTTGGAACAAAATCCTACAGTACCTGCAGCACTCCAGGAAGGTGTAGCCTACCCCTGCAATACATAATACAATACAAAATATATAAAAATGTCTCATCACAGTCCTTGTCGTGCCGTACGTTTTTACTTAATTTTATTGTATTTTTTTTTTTTTTTTTGCCCGCTTGAGTTACCTGGTCTGGCAGAGTGCCATGTAGTCATGGCTCTATTTTAATACTGTGTCTTTCCCAGTCTCTGTTCTGGACCTGGGGACTGTGAAGAGACCTCTGGTTGCATGTTTTGTGTGATACCGATGAGCGTCTGAACTTGGACAGTTCAGTACCTTCGCACAAAGGCCAGTAGAGTAGTCACTCTCCTCAACTTTGAGCCAGGAGAGATTGACATGCATGTCATTGACATTCTCCCTCCTTATGCAGTACGTGCTGCTCTGTTCTGGACCAACTCCAATTTTCCTAAGTCTTTTTTTGCCGCACATGATCACACAACTGGGCAGTAGTCCAGGTGGGACAAAACTAGGGCCTGTAGGACTTGCCTGGTTGATTGAGATGTCAAGAAAGCAGAGCAACGCCTTATCATGGACAGACCTCTTCCCTTTTTAGCAACCATTGAATCTCTATGTTTTGACGATGACAGCTTACTATCTAGGGTTACACCCAGCAGCTTAGTTGTCTCAACTTGCTCAATCGCCACATTATTCAATAATAGATCAAGATGAGGTTTAGGGTTGAGCAAGTGATTTGTCCCCAAAATATGCTTTTAGATATTTAGCACCAGCCTATTGCTAGTTACCCATTCTAAAACTGACTGGAGCGCTGTGTTAAAGGTGTCAGTTATTTATTTTACTGTCGAAGCCGACATGTATACTGTTGAGTCGTCAGCTTACATAGACACAGGCTTTAATGAAGGTCAGTGGAAGGTCATTAGTAAAAACAGAAAACAATAATGGCCCAAGACCTGCGGTACACCACATTCAACCGAACTGGCATTGGAGTCTTCCATTATAGAAAACCCTCTGTGTTATATTAAATAAGTTACACTCAATCCATAAGGCAGAGCATGTAAATCCATAACACCTACATTTTTTTCATCAATGATATCAAAAGCTGCACTGAAGTCTAACAAAACAGCTCCCACAATCGCTCCCGCAATGCCGAGCATGTTGAGTGCCCTACCCTATAAGCATGCTCAAAGTCCTTTGCCAATTTGTTTTCTGTAAAATAACATGATTTTTTTCCTTAAAGTTTGCTAAGCACCGGTAAGACTGAGTGGTCGGCTGTTTGAAACATTAAAGGGTGTTTTGCTATTCTTGGGAAGTGGAATGGCAAAGCACAACACAGGCTGCATTGACCAATTCA
Organism: Brachymystax lenok tsinlingensis; assembly: GCA_030435695.1. Taxonomy (NCBI): domain Eukaryota; kingdom Metazoa; phylum Chordata; class Actinopteri; order Salmoniformes; family Salmonidae; genus Brachymystax; species Brachymystax lenok. The sequence continues at coordinate 15,351,793 of CM059805.1, forward strand.
TTGACAACTTCAGCTTTAGCTTGCTTAAATAGAGCGGGTACTACCTGTTTACTGAAATGGGAGCGAGAGGGTGAAGTTCATAACGTGGCTCGAGCACTTTCACGAGGTAATTCTTCTCAACCACCGAGAATGAGCGCATATCTGCAGCTATAAACAAACCGGTCAGAATCGGCTGCGACCGGCTGCTTGAATGTTGCATTTCCCGTCTTGTTCTGATGGTAGGAATACTGGGGTGATGTCGGTGTTAACTACTCGGAAGCCAATTTTAATTTTGGTTACAAAGTGCGAGTAGGCTCTAGTTGTTTTAACGGAATAGCCTGACATGTTTTTAATCAGCTTTACTCAAGTGGTGTCTGATGGAGTTGCCATAAATCCAGTTAGGTGCATTTTATGAAATAAGGTTTTAATTAGGAGGTTGTTCCTTTACATTGTGTGATAGCTCATACTTTGGTCTATAAAAAAAGATATCCTCAATGTTATTATTTGAAAAAAGATTATCCCATCTTTCAAGAATCCCAGATTTATTTTTATTCGGACGGGGGGAAAAATCAACTTGGTGAGAAAGGGCCTTTACACTTAACCATGTTTTCACATACGATCAGAACATGTGCAATTACCCTGATTAGAAAGCAACTGATCCAGTAAGCTGCAACATAATTTGCAGTACATTGCTCTTTGTATAGTGTTTAGGAAGAATTTGCCTTCATTTCTTGTGATAATTGCAAACTGACACTCGTTTTTCTGATATAGGCGTGTGTGTTTTTTTCTTGTCCGTGGGCGACTCTTATACAGTATATTCGTTCTTTTGTTGAAGAATGTTCAAGGCCTTATACTATCAACTTGGTATGTAATCACAAACCAACCTTTTTTTCCCCCCTAACCTATCTTTTCAGGTGAACATGGAAACTGCTCGCTTCTTCAAGTCGGACTTTGAGGAGAATGGATCCATGGACAATGTTTGCCTGTTCTTGAACCTAGCCAATGACCCCACGTGAGTTTATGTGCATAAGCTCTGTGCACTAATGTAATGCTTTCATGGTACATCTATGGAATCAGGAATTCAAGGCAATAAGGTGTCTAAAATATTGCTGTATAAAGGCAAGCCTGTCATTTTGACCATTTCAACAGAGTATTATTAAAGTCTATTGTGTCTTTCCCTACCTTTTTTTTATGTTAATGGTGTAAACCTTTTAATTCCTTCCTTTGTCTTTCCTTTCTCAGTATTGAGCGCATCATCACCCCTCGCCTGGCTCTGACCTCAGCTGAGTACCTGGCCTACCAGTGTGAGAAGCATGTCCTGGTCATCCTGACTGACATGAGCTCCTACGCCGAAGCTCTGAGAGAGGTGGGAAACCAAACTAACTCAAGGAAGTCTGCTGTTTACTCCTGAAAAAACCCTCAAGTGTCAGACTTGCACCTTAATTCTGTATACATTTGAGAGCCATAACTTTTCTTTTGATTATGGGTCGCAAATTCAATGTGCCAGGTAGTGTAGTCAGTACGGCCTTACATGGATGTGGTATTGAAAACCTCCACATCCCACAAAAGCTGACCTTGACACAGTAAGTGAGGTGAGGAGTAATCTCAGAGGTGGGATATGTGCTTTCCACACCAAGGAAATACATTGGGGGGTGGAAATGACACCTAGGTATCCGCATCAAGGTTTTCAACCTGAAAGATGTTACATGGCCTCATTTGTAGGACCAAACAGTATTGTTAATAGTCCTATGCAGGTTGTTAACAGATGGTTATTACATTCTGTAAAGATAATGGTCCTCCATATAGTGTCCACGCTACCACCTTCCAAATCTTCAGTGCTGCCGTCTATTATATTGGTCCTCAATATTGAAAAAATAACCTTCCTAAAGCAAGAACTCCTATTATAATACGTACAGTCAATTAGAGTATTCTTCCTAGAACTATTTTGATAAATGTGTTCCATTGAACCACACACCCCAATTCCTGATTGTGCGTACATGCGTGTGGAATAAAAAAAAAAAAGTGCATCAGTTCTTGGTATGCTAGCTATAAGTTAAAAAAATATATTCTTTCTGCAACTCCCAAATAAATGCCATGTAATGTTATTTAAAACAAAACCAGACAACTCCAGAATAGTTTACCTAGTAATGTGTTCTATGCGGGAGGATATATATATTTTTTTATATACAGTGAGGGGAAAAAAGTATTTGATCCCCTGCTGATTTTGTACGTTTGCCCACTGACAAAGAAATGATCAGTCTATAATTTTAATGGTAGGTTTATTTGAACAGTGAGAGACAGAATAACAACAAAAAAATCCTGTGAAAAATCCTGTGAAAAATGTTATAAATTGATTGCATTTTAATGAGGGAAATACGTATTTGACCCCCTCTCAATCAGAAAGATTTCTGGCTCCCAGGTGTCTTTTTATACAGGTAACGAGCTGAGATTAGGAGCACACTCTTAAAGGGAGTGCTCCTAATCTCAGTTTGTTACCTGTATAAAAGACACCTGTCCACAGAAGCAATCAATCAATCAGATTCCAAACTCTCCACCATGGCCAAGACCAAAGAGCTCTCCAAGGATGTCAGGGACAAGATTGTAGACCTACACAAGGCTGGAATGGGCTACAAGACCATCGCCAAGCAGCTTGGTGAGAAGGTGACAACAGTTGGTGCGATTATTTGCAAATGGAAGAAACACAAAAGAACTGTCAATCACCCTCGGCCTAGGGCTCCATGCAAGATCTCACCTCGTGGAGTCAGCCCAGAACTACACGGGAGGATCTTGTCAATGATCTCAAGGCAGCTGGGACCATAGTCCCCAAGAAAACAATTGGTAACACACTACGCCTTGAAGGACGGAAATCCTGCAGCGCCCGCAAGGTCCCCCTGCTCAAGAAAGCACTTATACATGCCCGTCTGAAGTTTGCCAATGAATGATTCAGAGGACAACTGGGTGAAAGTGTTGTGGTCAGATGAGACCAAAATGGAGCTCTTTGGCATCAACTCAACTCGCCATGTTTGGAGGAGGAATGCTGCCTATGACCCCAAGAACACCATCACAATGACGGTCTAGGAACAGTGGGTTAACTGCCTTGTTCAGGGGCAGAACGAGAGATTTTTACCTTGGCAGCTCGGGGATTCGATCTAGTAACCTTTCGGTTACTGGCCCAACGCTCTAACCACTAGGCTACCTGAGGGAAACGTATTTTGACAAGCAGTCAATGCACAACAATTCTTAATGCATTTGTGGGAGAACACTTTTGTAAGCAGTTTTGCAAATGTATTTTGAAAGCAGTTTTGGATCCCAGTTTTACAAATGCAGTTTTACGAGTTTCAAGCATGGTTTAGGACATCCTAAGCAAGGGGACTGAAATTGGTCAAACTCTGTTTAATACATGTACAAAATTTACCTCGCTCCGTAAAAGAATGATGATCATAAGTTTCTTACATAAAAGGGGAGGTTAACTTGGCCGCAGACAATCGATCTGAGACAAGTTTCAGTCATGGGATTTTTGGTTGTTGCTTTAACCCCTGCACATATGTTGATAACTAGCACAGAATCCCCCAGAAATAGTAACACTATTTCAAGAGGAAGTAGTTTGGACTACCAAACTTTGGCTCCTAAACATCTCAGGAGGTGTTGGCCAATTGATGAACTCTCTAATGTCCCCTTGTGTTCTCAGTGAAAGGCAGGATAATGTGGCCTTCTGGAAATGCCTTGACTTAATTCTCAGAAGCTTAGTGTGAAGCTTTCTGTGGCGAGTCAGACCTTCTCATCTCTTTTATGCCTGTAATATTCCTTATGTAGCAGAACATGTTTTGATGTTTCAATATTCCAGCCGCACAACGACAGTTTGAAATGTTTTCTGTTCATCTGAAAACATAGCTCCCTTCCCTCGTTGTCTGCCTGTAACCTTGGGCACACGTGCTGTTTCAATAAAGCCTCGGCTAAGACTCTGGCTTGTAGGGTATTTAACCACTTACAAAGACTGACAAGGGGCATTAACATTTAACTTATTTTCCCATTCACCCTCTCGAAGGTCGAGTTTTGAATTTAATCCACAGTTCACACGTGTTGGCTATCTCCATCCTCTGGAGCTCTGGATGAATGCAAGTGCCTTTCTTCTCAGAATTCAACTAACTGAACAATTTGAACAGTGCTTTGGCCTGGGTTCCGAGTCATTTCTTTTATACTATGTCTGCTGAGAAAATGTCAGTGCTTGACCTCCTTTGGGTGATTTGAATAACACTTCACAACAGGTGATTTTAAATGAGAATATAGTACAGTGTTATTAGTCAAATCCAATTCCTATTATTTTGTCCTCCTTTAGAGGGTGGGTGGGGGTGTGTGTGGGTGTATAAACTCAGCAAAAAAAGAAACGTCCTCACTGTCAACTGCGTTTATTTTCAGCAACTTAACATGTGTAAATATTTGTATGAACATAACAAGATTCAACAACTGAGACATAAACTGAACAAGTTCCACAGACGTGACTAACAGAAATGGAATAATGTGTCCCTGAACAAAGAGGGGTACCAGTCAGTATCTGGTGTGGCCACCAGCTGCATTAAGTACTGCAGTGCATCTCCTCCTCATGGACTGCACCAGATTTGCCATTTCTTGCTGTGAGATGTTACCCCACTTTTCCACCAAGGCACCTGCAAGTTCCCAGACATTTCTGGGGGGAGTGGCCTCACCCTCCGATCCAACAGGTCCCAGACGTGCTCAAGGTATTGAGATCCGGGCTCTTTGCTGGCCATGGCAGAACACTGACATTCCTGTCTTGCAGGAAATCACGCACAGAACGAGCAGTATGGCTGGTAGCGTTGTCATGCTGGAGGGTCATGTCAGGATGAGCCTGCAGGAAGGGTACCAAATGAGGGAGGATTTCTTCCATGTAACGCACAGCGTTGAGATTGCCTGCAATGACAACAAGCTCAGTCCGATGATGCTGTGACACACCGCCCCAGACCATGACGGACCCTCCACCTCCAAATTGATCCCGCTCCAGAGTACAGGCCTCAGTGTAACGCTCATTCCTTCGACGATAAACGCGTATCCGACCAGACAAAACCGCGACTCGTCAGTGCAGAGCACTTTTTGCCAGTCCTGTCTGGTCAAGCGATGGTGGGTTTGTGCCCATAGGCGATGTTGTTGCCGGTGATGTCTGGTGAGGACCTGCCTTACAACAGGCCTACAAGCCCTCAGTCCAGCCTCTCTCAGCCTATTGCGGACAGTCTGAGCACTGATGGAGGGATTGTGCGTTCCTGGTGTAACTCGGGAAGTTGTTGCCATCCTGTACCTTTCCCACAGGTGTGATATTCGGATGTATCGATCCTGTGCAGGTGTTGTTACACGTGGTCTGCCACTGCGAGGAGGATCAGCTGTCCGTCCTGTCTCCCTGTAGCGCTGTCTTAGGCGTATTCACAGTACGGACATTGCAATTTATTGCCATGGCCACATCTGCAGTCCTCATCCCTCCCTGCAGCATGCCTAAGGCATGTTCACGCAGATGAGCAGGGACCCTGGGCACATTTCTTTTGGTGTTTTTCAGTGTCAGTAGAAAGGCCTCTAGTGTCCTAAGTTTTCATAACTGTGACCTTAATTGCCTACCGTCTGTAAACTGTTAGTGTCTTAACGACCGTTCACAGGTGCATGTTCATTAATTGTTTATGGTTCATTGAACGAGCATGGGAAACAGTGTTTCAACCCTTTACAATGAAGATCTGTGAAGTTATTTAGATTTTTACGAATTATCTTTGAAAGACAGGGTCCTGAAAAAGGGGCTTTCTTTTTTTGCTGAGTTTAGAATGCCAAGAGTCTGCAAGCTGTCAAGGCAAATGGTGGCTACTTTGAAGAATCTCAAATGTAAAATATATTTAGATTTTTATAACACTTTTTTGCGTACTACATGATTCCCTATGTGTTATTTCATAGTTTTGATGTCTTCACTATTATTCTACAATGTAAAAAAAAATATATACAAAATCTGAAAAACCCTTGAATGAGTAGGTGTGTCCAAACTTTTGACTGGTACTGTATGTGTGTGTCTCCTTGGGACCGCAAGGGGTGCATGTTTTGGTTTTTGCCTTAACACTACCCAGCTGATTCAAATGATCAAAGCTTGATTAGTTGACTGGTTTTGAATCAGCTCTGTAGTGCTAGTGCTAAAACCTAAATGTGCGCCCCTTGGGGTTCCGAGAACTGAGTTTGGGAAACCCTGCTATAAATGAATGAATGAGTTTATGCTCATTGATTCAATCATACGCTGTTAGAATTAAATGTTCAGAGGTGGAGTAGTTTGTGTTCGGGGTCCCATCTCTTATACCCTGGTTCCACTTATGGCTCACTTGTTTGTCCCATGTCTCCCCAGGTGTCAGCTGCCAGAGAGGAAGTCCCTGGCCGTCGTGGTTTTCCCGGTTACATGTACACTGATCTGGCCACCATCTACGAGCGTGCCGGCAGAGTGGAGGGCAGGAACGGCTCCATCACTCAGATACCCATCCTCACCATGCCCAACGATGGTAAGACGCTTTTCTCAGAGGAAAAAGGAAAAACAACCTAGAATTTTTTTTTTACAAATATTTTTATTTATTAACTTTTTACATTTGCAATTCCGTTGAATCTTCTGTTTTCGTCTGGGTTTGACGAGCACAAAAAAAATATATTTTTTATGCTTTCCGTTACTATAGCAACTTCTGTGATGGGCCTCCAATCTGTTTTTGAATGGGAGTCCCCTTTTAACATCAGAAAACATTTGTGCCAGCATATTTTAGAGCACTAAAATTGGGGATGTAGATCAAAACACTTATTTTAATGTCCTTAAACTGTAAGTTGTAGTCATTTAAAGTGTATGCCTGGTTCATTACATTTCTTTTGGGCAAGGTGATCTAGGACTGTGCTCAGTGCATATGTTTGAATGTGGGCATGTATCGGTTTGATAGAAGGCCACTTGATTTAGCGTGACTTTAACCCTGGATATTATCTCTTGACTTCCATGTAAACTGTGTTTTCCAGATATCACCCATCCCATTCCTGATCTCACTGGGTACATCACTGAGGGACAGGTCTATGTGGACCGACAGCTGCACAACAGACAGGTATTCCCATTCTCGCTTATACGTCTCCAAACAACCCCTTGTGACCTCGCTATTAAATAGTGTCTCTAGCTATTGAGTACTGTCATTCTCTCTCCTGACAATTGCCCAATGATAATTTGTTTACTATTTATTTGTTTAGTATTGACTTGACTTCTCTTATTTCATGCTTTTCATTCAGATCTACCCACCCATCAATGTGCTGCCCTCTCTGTCTCGATTGATGAAGTCCGCCATCGGTGAAGGAATGACCCGTAAAGACCATGCTGATGTCTCCAACCAGCTGGTAGTCACTCTGCACACTGCCAAAATATCCTCTATAACCAAGCCTAATTTCTATTGAACCATAATACACATGAATCATTTGTTGCATAGAACGACTTGCACTTTCTGACCTCCCCCACACGTCTCTCTCTCTCCATCCCCATGCCTCTGTTCCTCTCAGTATGCCTGCTATGCCATTGGTAAGGACGTGCAGGCCATGAAGGCCGTGGTCGGAGAGGAGGCCCTCACCTCCGATGATCTGCTCTACCTGGAGTTCCTGCAGAAGTTTGAGAAGAACTTCATCGCTCAGGGTAAGACACTGAAAAAACGAATGAGACTCGACCTGTGACATTAGCACCACATGCAGAGCACATGGCTATTGAAACTATTTTAAAAAATGTAACCTTTATTGAACCAGGTAAGTCATTGAGAATACACTTCTCTTTTACAATAACAACCTGAAATTCTGGTTGTATGAAATCAAAAGGTGAAAACGGGAGCACGGCAACCGCACTGTATGTGACATTCCCCCTGGGTCAGGTATTTGGTAACAGAATAAATGGGAGTGTTGGCAGTCTTTTCACACCGTTAAGTGGGAGGCATTAGGCTGCACTCGTGCAGGTCATTGACACTCTCCTGCTCTGAGATCTTGTCTGGTGATTTTATTTACTTGTCTAAATACTGTTACATTAAATATGAGATATTATACCTTTGCCACCTTGGCTTCTCCTGTATCTTATGTTTATGCTACCTTTATTCCACTCATTCCTTGAAATTGTGACCCATTTTGTGTTTCCCTAGGTCTTTGACCTTATTATACCTTATTACCAGAAATCCACACTGCATAGCGCTATCATTCAAGTGTGGTATTAAAATGGAGATCGGTTTTGCCCAATGAAATAAAAAAAAAATAGCATTATTGGGTTAATAATCTTATTGAATATTATAAAATGTTGCATAGCTTGATTTTGAAATATATTTTACTGAGACTTGACAGATCTTAGCTCTAACAAAGGACAAGATAAGTCCTATTTGGCATTGCATGCTGTTATGCTACTTCCTGAAGTACATTGAGTAAAAATCTAGTAAAAGTTATTTTCAGTTCCTTTCAAGCATGATTATTTTTTCATCAGTAAAACCAATGGAAAACTTCATGTCCGATACACTGTGGATCTTTTCCAACACCTTGGTGTCAGATGCAACAAGTCATTCAGCGATAATGTGTCGTCAAAGCATTATGCCGTACCTATTCTCACACTTGTCCTTGGAGTGGAGATTGCTAAAGCAAGGATTTGTGAGCTTTTCCATCCAGCCTAGTATATAGTGAGCCTGAAATATTATTGAGTCAGAGCCTAATGCGATCCATTAAAATTAGAATCTCATTAGAATTGATGAGTCTTGAATTGAGTTAAATTAAAATACTGTGAAATGCAAGTATCATGTCAGACTTTTGCATATCTTCTCTCTGTTGAAACCGAGACAAATGGAGCCATCTTTTGGGCAAGGAACAAGAGCCTGCCGTTCAGTCGTCTTGTCCTTCAGATGATTTACAAGCATTTCGCTACACCCGCAGTAACATCTGCTAAATATGTGTATGCGACCAATAAAATGTGATTTGATTAGATTGAGAAGTAGGGATTGAACTATTGTAGGCTATGCATCATAGGGATATACTGCATTTAATCATGTTGTGACAGCGTATGATTGGCTTAATATCTAGTATATCAATAATATCTTTCCTGGCAGAGTAAGCTGGGAGGTAGGGTGGGGTGCATTTCAGACATGTTAGCTCCATGACCTGATGTTGACTTGTGAAAAAGATCTCAATCACTGGGGGATATTGTTGTATTTATGCTCCTATTTAAACCACGGAATGAGTCAATTGTCAACTAGTCGTCATAAGGAATATTGTCAAATGTCGCAGCATTCGAGACCTAAAATGCTGTCACCTCACCCCTCAGGCCCCTATGACAACAGGACCGTCTATGAGACCCTGGACATTGGCTGGCAGCTGCTCCGAATCTTCCCCAAAGAGATGCTGAAGAGGATCCCCCAGAGCACCCTGGCTGAGTTCTACCCGAGGGAGTCTGCCGCTGTCACTGAGCGCCTTTGGCTGCTCTGACCCCCCAATCCTCTAACCCCTTAGACCAGTGTTGACCCCCCCGACCACTCAGAGAACAGAGCAAGGATCTCAGCCCCCTCTGTACATGTATTCTACTGTATCTGTGTCCAGAAACTCGTATGGATAGTGTCTGTGATTGTATCTCTACAGTTTGTTCAGAGATGTGAACTTGCCCTTAAATCAAAGAATGATCCTGTTATTTATTGGGGTATTTTACTGCTAGGTTTTGTTTATTGAATGTTGTCCCCACCTAAACTAAATTCAACCTTCCAAAAATATAAAAACATCCTATACATTAGAGCTTGACAGGAATTGTTATGTTCTCTTTTACATTTCAATGGTTTGAATTTGTCCAATATGTTTGTCACCCAGAAGATAGCACTTCATTCACTTATTTCAGATGGGGAGAAATTACTTCTTAACCATATCTGAAATTGTAGGACTTCACCAAACACCTAGGAGATCAAAGTGACATGACGTACTTTAATGTATTAGACCGAACATCATCGGTACTTAAATGTTTACTTTTATAGGAATGAGGTAAGGGTTTCGATATTGGACAAACTTTTGGGCCACTTGAAATTGTCTATTGTAGATATAGACCTTTTGTGTGAACTGTGATTGCTTTTTGGCCTCTGTTGGTGTTATTACTATCGAAAGAAAAGGATGTTTACATTGTTTGCTGTATGTATGTGCTGTTAAAAGAAAAAGAGTACTAAACATTCCCCTGTTGCATTGCTAATTCTCTGTTTGCAGAAATCAGATCGGTGTGTTTGTTTTCCTGTCCATAAATAAATGTATATTAGAATTATGAAGGGTGACATGTTTGTAATCCCACCAGACACCTAATATTGAGGTTGGTAGTTTATAACACACTTAGCCTACATTATTTGTAATATTAATTGCCCAAGACCTAGACCATATATACAGTGCATTCGGAAAGTATTCAGACCCCTTGACTTTTTCCACATTTTGTTACATTACAGCCTTATTCTAAAATGCATACAATTATTTTTTTCCCCTCATCAATCTACACACACTACCACACACTACCACTACCACAAAGTGAAAACGTTAGAAATTGTTGCAAGTGTGTGTGTGTGTGTGTGTGTGTGTGTGTGTGTGTGTGTGTAAACAGAGTATTCAGACCCTTTGCTATGAGACTTGAAATTGAGTTAAGGTGAATCCTGTTTCCATTGATCATCCTTGATGTTTCTAGGATAATCAATGGAAACAGGTCAATTAAATTGATTGGACATGATTTAGAAAGGCACACACCTGTCTATATAAGGTCCCACAGCTGGCAGTGCATGTCAGAGCAAAAACCAAGCCATGAGGTTGAAGGAATTGTCCGTATAGCTCCAAGGCAAGATTGTGTCGAGGCACAGACTTGGGGAAGGGTACCAAAACATTTCTGCAGCATTGAAAGTCCCCACAAATACAGTGGCCTCCATCATTCTTAAATGGATGAAGTTTGGGACCAGCAAAACTCTTCCTAGAGCTGGCCACCCGGCCAAACTGAGCAATTGGGGGAGAAGGGCCTTGGTCATGGATGTGACCAAGAACCCAATGGTCACTGACGGAGCTCTGGAGTTCCTCTGTGAAGATGGGAGAATCTTCCAGAAGGACAACCATCTCTGCAGCGCTCCACTAATCAGGCCTTTATGGCTGTGGCCAGATGGAAGCCACTCCTCAGTAAAAGGCACATGACAGCCCGCTTGGAGTTTACCAAAAGGCACCTAAAGGACTCTGACCATGAGTCACAAGATTATCTGGTCTGATGAAACCAAGATTGAAGTCTTTGGCATGAATGCCAAGCGTCACGTCTGGAGGAAATCTGGCACAATTCTTAAGGTGAAGCATGGTGGTGGCAGCATCATACTGTTGGGATGTTTTTAAGCGGCAGGGACTGGGAGACTAGTCAGGATCGAGGGAAAGCTGAACGGCGCAAAGTACAGAGAGATCCTTGATAAAAACCTGCTCCGGACTGCCCAGGACCTCAGACTGGGGTGAAGGTTCATCTTCCAGCAGGACAACGCAGGAGTGGTTTTGGGACAAATCTCTGAATGTCCTTGTGTGGCCCAGCCAGAGCCCGGACTTGAACCCGATCGAACATCTCTGGAGAGACCTGAAAATAGCTGTGCAGCAATGCTCCCCATCCATCCTGACAAGAGTATGAGAGGATCTGCAGAGAAGATTGGGAGAAACTCCCTTAATACAGGTGTGCCAAGCTTGTAGCATTCAACCCAAGACTCCAATTTGTACACATTTCTAAAAACAAGTTTTTGCTTTGTCATTATGGGGTATTGTGTGTAGGTTGATGAGGGGGAAAAACTATTTAATACATTTTAGAATAAGGCTGTAAAAAATCAAGGGGTCTAAATACTTCCCGAATGCACTGTAGTTCCAAGTCAACAGAAACCGTTGATCAAGGGAAAAAACTAAAATTCGAAGCCTAGATCAGACTTTACAATGGCCAAAGGTGAGATTTGTGCACAGGTGTGTCAAGGTATCATTTCCTGTTGCACGTAAAGTGTAACCACCCCGATGTATACTGTAAATGTATATAATTTCTCACAATGGCGGCCGAAGAGGAACTAAATCAAATGAAACTCATTACGGAGCTGTCCAATCAAGGTAAGAGTTATAATTAGTCTCAGGGCTAGGTTACAGTGAAGGCTGTAGCTTTCTGTTCGAAGTATTCGTTATGTATTTGCAGTTCGATGACTCCAGCTCTTTCATAGCCTGCCCTGACATTAACCGTTGACATTAAAATGGATACGTAGCCAATTTCTTTCGGTGGCTCGAGGCATGTAAATAACACGTCTTCAACTCGAATGTAGCCTAACTTGAATTAAACGTGTGACTTCTTCTGTCTTCATTTGTATCTGTACAGTTTAGTACTCATTAGTTAGAGCGCTGTTGTTGCGTTCAAGGCAAGGGTAAAGTGTGTAAGGAATAATGTAGCCTATAACTTTATCTGAGAGGTCTTATCTATGTTTTCAATGTTTTTTTGTTAATTTTGTACACATTTTTCATTTCCCCTCCTGAAGAAATCTATTGAATAATAGTAGACGTTTAAAGGAATAGTTAGGGATTTTGTCAGAGGCCATTATCTACCTCCCCCAGAGCGTTAGGTCAATGACTGGAAATCGAGCGTTGGCTCGTTAAAATACCCAGCACATTCCTTCATACTGGACGCAGATTAATTTGGCAAAATCCCGAACTATCCCTTTAACAATCTGAGTTCAGATACAAATAACTCCGATTGTTAAATGTCTTCTTTTATATATATATATGGCTAAAGAAAGAGCCAGAATGACGCCTGAGAACTTCCTCAAAGACCACAAAACAGACATGAATTCACAACGGATGGTCATCACACTTGATTTAAACGGTCTTTCTGTTCCTCATATTTCTTTATTCAATAAATGTTTCCAGACACATCGTAAAGGGGAATAACAAAAGGTGCATACGAGGTCAGTGTAGTCTGAGGTGCCCTCTGAATCACCTGCATATTATTTGGAACACCATATGAATACACATTGAGGGTGCAACTCCAGCAAAAATGAATCACTACATTCAGAGTGGGTAGGGTGTGGTTAGACAGCATGATGTGGAGTTAGAGCAGCAGTGTTAAGTATTCACGTGACCTGAATGTTGTAACCTAAAGGAAATAGTACTTGACTTGGTTTTCAGATTTAAATATGAATGTGCAGTGCCTCAAAGTACAGTATCTACTAAACAACCAATTCTGATTGTTAAATATACACTGAACAGAAATATAAAACGCAACATGTAAAGTGTTAGTCCCATGTTTCATGAGCTGAAAAAAAGATTTCAGAAAAGCTTATTTCTCTCAAATTTGGTTCACAAATTTGTTTACATCCCTGTTAGTGAGCATTTCTCCTTTGCCAATATATTCCATTCACCTGACAGGTGTGGCATATCAAGAAGCTGATTAAACAGCATGATCTTTAAACTGGTGCACCTTGTGCTGGGGACAATAAAAGGCCACTCTAACGTGCAGTTTTGTCACACAACACAATGCCACAGATGTCTCAAGTTTTAAAGGAGCGTGCAATTGGCATGCTGACTGAATGTTACCCAGAGCTGTTGCCAAGTAATTGAATGTGAATTTCTCAACCATAAACCGCCTCCAACGTCGTTTTAGAGAATTTGGCAGTACGACCAATCGACCTCACAACCACAGACCATGTGTAATCATGCCAGCCCAGGACCTCCACATCTGGCTTCTTCACCTGCAGGATTGTCTGAGACCAGCCACACGGACAGCTGATGAAACTTTGGGTCTGCACAACCTGTCAGAAACCGTCTCAGGGAAGCTCATGTGCTCGTTGTCCTCACCAGGGTCTGGACCTGACTGCAGTTCGCCTCGTAACCGACTTCAATGGGCAAATGCTCACCTTTGATGGCCACTGGCAAGCTGGAGAAGTGTGCTCTTCACGGTTTCAACCGTACCGGGCAGTTGTGTGGGTGAGTGGTTTGCTGATGTCAACGTTGTGAACAGAGTGCCTCGTGGTGGGGGGGTTATGGTATGGGTAGGCATAAGCTACGGACAACAAACAGAATTGCATTTTATCGATGGCAATTTGAATACACAGAGATACCGTAACAAGGTCCTGAGGCCCATTGTCATGCCATTCAATCTCCGCCATCACCTCATGTTTCTGTATGATAATGCACAGCCACATGTCTCAAGGATCTGTACACAATTCCTGGAAGCTGAAAATGTCCCAGTTCTTCCATGGCCTGCATACTGTGTATGACAGCGTGTTCCAGTTCCAGTCAATATCCAGCAACTTCGCACAGCCATTAAAGAGGAGTGGGCAACATTCCACAGGCCACAATCAACAACCTGATCATCTCTATACGAAGGTGATGTGCCGAGCTGCATGAGGCAAATGGTGGTCATATCAGGTACTGACTGGTTTTCTGATCCACGCCCCTAACTTATTTAAAGGTATCTGTGACCAACAGATGCATATCTGTATTCCCAGTCATGTGATATCCATATATTAGGGCCTCATTTATTTGAATTGACTGATTTCCTCATGAACTGTAACTCAGTAAAATCGTAGAAGTTGTTGCATGTTGTGTTTATATTTTTGTTCAGTGTTAGCCAGTTATCCTCAACCGTAGTAGTTAAGGTACAATAGTAGACTTTTATCATACCACTGTGTAGGAATCCATTCTTGTTATGCCTCCTGAGTAGGACACATAATGGACCAAGGGGGAGCTTCAACATCAAATGATGATCAAAATAATGTGTGTTTTGTTGACGTTTTCGATCTCCTTTCACAGTGGCTATACATTCCAATATCCAGTTCTTTGTAAAGATCCAGGCATTCATAGATGCAGCTTTATGGCGCGAACCATACATAGGCCTGCCCAGTAAAAAAGCTTGCTCATGAGGCACTGATGATCTTGGCAAACAGTTGGGTTTGGAACAACCTTTATTCCATGTCTTTCTATATTGATTAACATTATTTTCTGTGGTTTAAATCTAAACTAACTCAAGTATATGTAGCAGAGCATTGAGATAATTGTTAAGGTGGGTGTGAGTAATAGTCATGTTTCACTTAGCATGTGAGGCAGTCATTGGGTTGGAATGAATAGATATGTTTCCACATGGTTGTTCTGTTTTAAGAAACTCAATAAGAGTTCAAGTATGTTTCCTCTTATGGGATGATGAACAGTTGAAGATGACTGACTGGAATCCTTTGGTCCTTACAGCTGTCCATGAGTATGAGGGTCTTCAGAGGGAGCATGAGAGAGCCACCATGGAGGTCAGTGTTGTATAAGGCTTGTTATAACTGTTCAGTTAATGTGTATAGGTATCCATGCAAGAGGTCTTGTGTGTAATTTCAACTGTGTTTGCAATTAATGATTGATAGGGATTAATAAAATAAAATAAAGGTTTGCTTATTTTTTTAAATGGTTGTACGTGTGAAGGAGAGACTGTGTGTATGTGTCTGTATGTGTGTGTGTGAGAGAGAGAGAGATGCTTTATTGTGGTGCTATAGCAGGGCTTAGAGGCTTGGAAAACCTGGAGGCAAATTCAATCAGTGCCATTTCCCTACAATTTTCCAGATAGTGGTTATTTTAGCATGGCAGACAAAACAAACGAACATGAACTGCCCTGTACATATGATACTGCTCAGGACTCGCTGAACTAGCTAGTACTTTCACTGCAATGCTTTCAAGAGAGAAAAGAGCTCATTAATTGTATTATAAATATCAGATTTACATGCTGTTGTGATAAACGTTCAATCTCATATCATATGTATTGTATGCATTGAGCCTCAGAGATATCAATGTAGTCTGAATTTTGGAGGATTTTGCTTTCATCATTTCACTTTAAGCTATGTGGTGGTGGTTTAAATAGCACTTGTTAAGGTTCACATAAGGTTTATATTGGGAAGCCTTTTTACAGAGTCCATCATCTTCATGACCTCAGCTGTTCTCCCACTGAAATGTCATTCTCAGATTGAGTTCAAGTGGTGTATGATCTTGCATCGACTGGCTCAATGAAGGTAGGACACTAATGTAAATAAATACAATTGTTGTCTTTTGTGCTTTGGTCATATCAGTGTCAACGGATGCAGGCAGAGAGAGACGAGGCAGTCAAAAGGCTTGAAGAGTTTCAAAAAGGTGAGAACATTAAAAGAAAATGTTTAAGTCAAGTCCATCTTTCGTCAAAGATGATTGATCTAATATTGATCTGATATTCTTACATATTAGGTTGCTCTTGTTTTCCTCCTGGTAACATGCATCATTGCAAACTAGTCAGGGATTGTACAGGATGGACTGTAAACACCTACAGTTCTGTTATGTAATGTTTACCATAGCATTCTTTTCATGCTGCTGTGACCTTTGAACCCTGGACTCACTATGAACAATGTGTGTTTGTCATTTACCTTGGGTAAAGGCACACCCTTTAGGCAGTAACATGGCTTTGTTTACTCTTATGCTTGCCACTTCTGTCAATGCAAATTGATTAACCTTTAGTTATATCAGAGAAACATACAGTCATATGATTTTCTTTTGTAAATACTAGTCTTCAGGATGCAAAATGACACTTAAAGCGTCTTCTCTGCCTCTTCTCCACTATTACTGTTTCCTTCCACACACACAAATGTGCTTGAAATACAATGCATTTCTGTGTTTTTTCGCAGGGAATTTTTTTCTTAAAACCAAAATGCGTCACTCGAACCACTCAAGCCAGTAATTTGATCTCTGGAATTTTAGAAGGTATAAATATGTCAGAGATGGTTGAAATAGTTGTTCTTTGTAATCACATCAGTCGAGGGATTTTCATCTGAATAAATGTGGCCTCTGCTCACACATCTAGTATTTCTCCAGCCAAAAAAACACATATTTTGTTTGACTTCCAATTTAGTAGAGGCTGCCTTGCTATGCCAAGCAGCTGCATATTAGGACCTATTACGTGATTTCATAGCTCCGAGAAAATTGCTCCTATTCACAAAGAAACGACGGGACGAAGAGGGAGAGAAAAAAAGCCCCCAACACACAATCACGTCTTTTCAATTGACGATGGCAAGGTTGATGACAACATGACCATTGTGTTATAATGATAAGACCACAAAGGCATCTGCCCCCTCATCAAGGCTTCAGTACGGCTGCAGATACAATTTAATTCACTGCTCTGTCTGCTCGCTGATACCATTATACCACACGTCAGCACAGGGGTAATCACTGTCTTCCCCGACAGGACGGAAAAAGAGGGGAGAAAAAGATGGAGCGATGATGGTGAGGCCGAAACGTACAATTAAGACTGCCAATTCTGACGTGTCAGAACCCCAGTCGCCCTGCACTTGTACACTTTCCACTTCCAGGCCTGTTTATTTACCATGCCTACCAGTAATTACAATTAACGTGTAATTTATTTCAAGGCGTCCTTTGCTGGTGTTGAGTGTGTTGGGCATTATGGAGTCTGTGAAAGAGCGGAGCAACAGAGATGCTGGGATGAAGCTGTCAGCTAAGTGCTATTGAATGACTTATGTGGAGAGGGTGCAGGAGGAACTTTGATATCGCAGGCACAGACGTTCATCAAGTTTCAATTAGGTGTCATTGGGAAGGGATAGGCCTGTGTTAACGGCATTAATTCCTATTTTTCCTCTTCGACCACAATGTTTAATTAGTTAAGTGGCAGTAAGCCTGTTCTCTTTTATTGGGGTTTGTGATTATGCCTGCAAATGAAGTCAACGTTTAGAGCATTAAGTGAGTCTCTGAAAGTTTTTTGGGGGCTAAAGGGAGCTTTTATACTTCACAATTTAAAAAGTCTTACATCAGGGGCTAGAAAATGGTCGCTAAATTGTAATATTTTATCCTACAGTCAATCTCATGCCCTTTGAGTTTCCATCAGAAATTTCCATCAACAAACACTAACTAACCACTCTGGTGAAATGATCCATTATGGTTCTATAATCATTTGCCATGTCTGACCATGAACATACAATGACATTAATTAAATTGTAATAAAATGCACCCATTGTTGCAGGGAGGTTGTTTTCTTTGACCTTCCTATAGTGGTTTTACATAGTCTCAAATGTGTTTTCATAGTTCCACTGATGTTGTGATTTTTCCGGAAAGCAGAATCACTAAAACCTCGGTGGCATTAGTAATATTAGTTAACTTCTTTTTTTAAATTGAAAAGAGAATATATTTGGTTCATGGCAAATCTCTGACACAAAAGAAAAGACAAACATACATACTTACACTATCGTTCAAAAGTTTGGGGTCACTTAGAAATGTCCTTGTTTTTGAAAGAAAATCACATTTTTTTCCCATTAAAATAACATCAAATTGATAAGAAATACAGTTTAGACATTGTTAATGTTGTAAATGACTATTGTAGCTGGAAACGGCAGATTCTTTTATGGAATATCTACATAGGCGTACAGAGGCCCATTATCAGCAACCATCACTCCTGTGTCCCAATGGCCTGTTGTGTTAGCTAATCCAAGTTTATCATTTTAAAACGCTAATTGATCATTAGAAAACCCTTTTTCAAATATGTTAGCACAGCTGAAAACGGTTGTTCTTATTAAAGAAGCAATAAAAATTTCCTTCTTTAGACTAGTTGAGTATCTGGAGCATCAGCATTTGTGGGTTCGATTACAGGCTCAAAATGTCCAGAAACAAATAACTTTCTTCTGAAACTTGTCAGTCTATTCTTGTTCTGAGACATGAAGGCTATTCCATGTAAGAAATTGCCAAGAAACTGCAGATCTCGTACAACGCTGTGTAGTACTCCCTTCACAGAACAGCGCAAACGGTCTCTCACTGAGCAAGAGGACAAGTACATTAGAGTGTCTAGTTTGAGAAACAGACGCCTCACAAGTCCTCAACTGGCAGCTTCATTAAATAGTACCCGCAAAACACCAGTCTCAACGTCAACAGTGAAGAGGCGACTCTGGGATGCTTGCCTTCTAGGCAGAGTTCCTCTGTCCAGTATCTGTGTTCTTTTGCCCATCTTAATCTTTTCTTTTTTTTGGCCAGACTGAGATATGGCTTTTTCTTTGCAACTCTACCTAGAAGGCCAGCATCCCGGAGTTGCCTCTTCACTGTTGACGTTGAGACTGGTGTTTTGGGGGTACTATCAGGCGTTTCAATCAACAATATTAATTTACAACATTTACAACATTAACAATATCTACACTATATTTCTGATCCATTTGATGTTATTTTAATGGACAAAGAAATAGCATTTCTTTCAAAAACAAGGACATTTCTAAGTGACCACAAACTTTTGAACAGTAGTGTATATCGTCAAGTGACCTTGTGTTGACATGAGTATATTTCTTAGTAAATGATATTCCACGGTAAGTGTGTCAACAGAAATGCTAATGTTTATCTTGTTTAGCTGGTTTTGTAAAGAGGCATAAGAAGTGCACAATGCCCTAGTCGTCTCATCCTTGAAGGGTAACGTTACCTCTAACCTTGGGATGTAAAGCTAATTGTCAAAGCAACTAAATATTTCCAACCAAAGACATGTAAAAAAAAATCTTTATGATATGCAAGACTGAAACTGTAACGCCCAGTCCTGGGTTTTCAGGCTGGAGCGTTTTGGGTTCATTTTGGTTTAGGGGTTTTCACAGTTCTATGGTGTCTAGTTCTATGTTGGGTTAATGGCTCCCAATTAGAGGCAGCTGAGTCTCGTTGTCTCTAATTGGGAACCATTTATATGTTTGGGAATTGCACCTTAGTTTCGTGGGTTATTGTATGTTTATGTCATGATTATGTTAGGTTCATCAGGTTCTTGTCTAGTTAGGTTTCTCCGTTCGAGGTTTAGTTAGGGTTCTTCCGTCGTGGTTAGGTTTAGTTCTCTTTGTGTATAGTTTAGCGTTAGGGCTCTCGTCTTGTTCTTCGTTTTCTTGTTTTGTTCCGTCTCGTCTTTGAATAAATCATGTATTCTGGCTACATCGTTGCGTCTTGGTCTGTCCCCTCAGAAGTGAATCGTGACAGAATAACCCACCAACAAAAGACCAAGCAGCGAGAGACCCGGGAGCTTAGCTCTTGGGAAAAGGAGCAGCGCAGGTGTGCGAGGACTGAGCGTGGGAGCTATGAGGACTTATATGGCGTATGGACCCCGGAGAGAGAAAAGTTCATTGAACTCGCCTGGCACGGAAGCCCGTAAGGCAGCCCCAAGAAACTTTTGGGGGCACACGAGGGGGTTGGCCGGTTCAGGAGGGACTCCTGAGCCAACTCCTCGTGCTTTATGGAGAGAGCGTAGGGAGAGCGTCGCAGCGAAGGGAGGCCGTGCTATGCAGTG
The DNA here is from genome assembly GCA_030435695.1 of Brachymystax lenok tsinlingensis. Taxonomy (NCBI): domain Eukaryota; kingdom Metazoa; phylum Chordata; class Actinopteri; order Salmoniformes; family Salmonidae; genus Brachymystax; species Brachymystax lenok. Next base: position 15,372,080 of record CM059805.1, read on the forward strand.
TTGCGCACGGTTTCCCTATAGGGATTCAGAGGCCGGTGCGAGTGATTCCCGCTCCACTCATCAGTCGGGGAAAATAAGGGTGCAGCCAGAAAGAGTGGTGCCATCGCTGCGCACTAAGTCCCCGGTACGTCTCCTGGGACCCGGATATCCTGCTCCAGTTCCGTGTGCGGTGTCTCCGGTACGTGTCCGCAGCCCAGTGCGAGAGATCCCAGCGCCACTCATAGGTCGGGCCGAGGTCTGTGTGCTACCTGGGAGAGTGGTGCCAGCTCTGCGAGCCAGGCCTCCAGTGCGCCTTTGGGACCAAGCTATCCTGTGGTCCTACGGGCAGAATCTCCGGCACGCATCCACAGCCCAGTCCGAGAGATTCGGCTCCACTCACCCGTAAGGCCAGGGTTAGTGAGCTAGCTGGAGGTATGTCGGCTCTCCGTATCAGGTCCCAGGTCCGGGTGGAGGTTTCTACACGCCCAGTCCCGGTTCCACGCTCCAAGATCCCTGTTCCACGCCCAAGATCCCTGTTCCACGCTCCAAGATCCCTGTTCCACGCTCCAAGATCCCTGTTCCACGTTCCAAGATCCCTGTTCCACGTTCCAAGATCCCTGTTCCACGTTCCAAGATCCCTGTTCCACGTTCCAAGATCCCTGTTCCACGCTCCAAGATCCCTGTTCCACGTTCCAAGATCCCTGTTCCACGCTCCAAGATCCCTGTTCCACGCTCCAAGATTCCAGTTCCACGTTCCAAGATCCCAGTCCGTGTAGTGGTTTCTACACGCCCAGTCCCTGCTCCGCGCACTCCAGCTCCCGTGCGCTCAGAGAGTCCAGCACGTCCTGCTCGGCCCCGCGCACTCCAGCTCCCGTGCGCTCAGAGAGTCCAGCACGTCCTGCTCCGCCCCGCGCACCCAGCTCCCCGTGCGCTCAGAGAGTCCAGCACGTCCTGCTCCGGCCCCGCGCACCCAGCTCCCCGTGCGCTCTGAGAGTCCAGCACGTCCTGTTCCTGCTCCACGCATCAGAGTTCCAGTGAGCAGCACGAGTCCAGTACTGCCAGTTCCTGCTCCACGCATCAGAGTTCCAGTGAGCAGCACGAGTCCGGTACTGCCAGTTCCTGCTCCACGCACCAGAGTTCCAGTGAGCATCACGAGTCCGCACGACCAGTTCCTGCTCCACGCACCAGAGTCCCAGTGAGCATCACGAGTCCAGTACGACCAGTTCCTGCTCCACGCACCAGAGTCCCAGTGAGCATCACAAGTCCAGTACTGCCAGTTCCTGCTCCACGCACCAGAGTTCCAGTGAGCATCACAAGTCCAGTACTGCCAGTTCCTGCTCCACGCACCAGAGTCCCAGTGAGCATCACGAGCCCAGTTCGGCCTGTTCCCGCTCCACACACCAGAGTCCCAGTGAGCATCACGAGTCCAGTACGACCAGTTCCCGCTCCACGCACCAGAGTCCCAGTGAGCATCACGAGTCCAGTACTGCCAGGTCCTGCTCCACGCACCAGAGTTCCAGTGAGCATCACAAGTCCAGTACGACCAGTTCCTGCTCCACGCACCAGTGTTCCAGTGAGCATCACAAGTCCAGTACTGCCAGTTCCTGCTCCACGCACCAGAGTTCCAGTGAGCATCACAAGTCCAGTACTGCCAGTTCCTGCTCCACGCACCAGAGTTCCAGTGAGCATCACGAGTCCGATAGGGCCAGCTTCTGCTCCACGCACCAGAGTTCCTAGAAAGGGTCCAGGGCCTCCGGTGCGTGACATCAGACCAGCACGGCCAGCACCGGAGCCCCCACCTGGGACAAAAGGAACCCACCCTAGATCCCCACAGATTTTTGGGCGTCCGGAGTCCGCGCCTTTGGGTACTGTAACGCCCAGTCCTGGGTTTTCAGGCTGGAGCGCTTTGGGTTCATTTTGGTTTAGGGTTTTCACAGTTCTATGGTGTCTAGTTCTATGTTGTTAATGGCTCCCAATTAGAGGCAGCTGAGTCTCGTTGTCTCTAATTGGGAACCATTTATATGTTTGGGAATTGCACCTTAGTTTCGTGGGTTATTGTATGTTCATGTCATGATTATGTTAGGTTCATCAGGTTCTTGTCTAGTTAGGTTTCTCCGTTCGAGGTTTAGTTAGGGTTCTTCCGTCGTGGTTAGGTTTAGTTCTCTTTGTGTATAGTTTAGCGTTAGGGCTCTCGCCTTGTTCTTCGCTTTCTTGTTTTGTTCCGTCTCGTCTTTGAATAAATCATGTATTCTGGCTACATCGCTGCGTCTTGGTCTGTCCCCTCAGAAGTGAATCGTGACAGAAACATAAAGAAACATAAAGATATGAGCTCCAATAGAGTTCCACAGTATGAGTCATAATACCCATAAAACCTAGCGGTCAAACAGGGAAATGGTTCCAATCTTTTTTCCACCATTCATTTTTCCCCATAGGGGTTTTTACAAACACTTAAAATAAGGGCTGTTTTGTGTACACTTACCCTGGTGTGACGTTTTGATAACCGTGTAAATCTCTCTAGGACAAGGTGACTTTTATAAATATATTCACCTGTATTTACCCCCCAAAAATTAAATGCAAATTAGCTGCTAATGTGGCTATCATAAAGAACTACAAATACCATGATGATCTGGACAAGACTGCCAAATCGAGGCAAATGTAAGAATCTCTGAATTCTAATGTTAGCTAAATGTAGAAATGAATAAATTGACAACATTTCTTTAAATGGAAAATTCTGTAAACTGTCACAAATATATTGTCCGAGAGAGATTTACACGGTTATCAAAATGTCACACCAGGTAAGCCTGCACGTAATACAGCCCTTATTTTAAGTGTTTTTAAAATCCCCTATGGGAAAAATGAATGGTGGAAAAAACGATTGGAACCATTTCCCCTGTTCGACTGCTAGGTTTTATGGGTATTATGACACCTCCACTGTGGGGCTTTGTAAGGTGAACCTTAGAATCAGACCACATGGCAAAAATGTTGCCTACAGTATGCCAACAAATTTAGTGTAGGCTTTAAGTTTTGGGCTCCCGAGTGGCACGGCTGTCTAAGGCACTGCATCTCAGTGCTAGAGGCGTCACTACAGACCTTGGTTTGATTCCAGGCTGTATCACAATCACATAGAGTCCCATTGGGCGGTGCACAATTGACCCAGTGTCGGCCGGGTTTGGCCGGTTAGGCCGTCATTGTAAATAAGAATTGACTTGCCTGGTTAAATGAAGGTTCAATAAAAATAAAAATACATCTCTGCTATTGATAAAAATAGATGAATGACTTAGGCCCCAATTCAATCAATCGCGGATAAAGAATAAAACATACTGCACAATGTTTATGCTGGATTGGAGGTGTTCAACAGTGTTGTTTCTGTCACTCTCCTACAGTGTCCCACATGGTCATTGAAGAGGTCAACAGCATTCAGGATAACCTGGACATAGAGAGGACATGCAGACAGAGTGTGGAAGCCCTGGCCTCCAAGGTGGGTCAGTCTAATGAGCAATGAAGGACTTTGCCCATTGTATGCTCCCAATTCTTCCCTTGAAACAAATATTGCACCTAATTTCTCTGTAGACACCATCATTCTTGGTGCAAAAAACTTTACTAACATTTTCTGTACAAAAATTGGTCCTGTAATCCAGCATACAGTTATTTTGTGAAACGCTTGCCAAATGTCTAGGTCTGATTCAGAGTGGGTAGAGTGATTTCTCAGCCTGCTGAAGCTGGACTCATCACTCTAATCATTACCCACACAATTCTTTGGACAGAATCCCTCTGCTTCCACCTGGCAGTTCTGCCAGGGGAGGGGGAGAGCCTCTGTACAATACCTCCTCCTCCCAACAATCCAGTCCCAGCCAGGCATGGTTGGCCACATGCAGCTGTGCTTTCTACACATATGAATGTTTTTGCTATAACGTTTATCTCTTCTAAAAACAGTGATGTTCTGGGGAGAACTCTGATGGAGCTCTTAGTATTAGTTGATGTTATTACAGTTGCTATTCCATGGCCATCTACGTATTTTCATCTTTTGTCATGTTTGAAATGCTATTCGATTACAGTTTTTTATTGCTTTGGTGCAATTTTAGTAGTACAGTATGTGGTACATTTTCACAACTCTTACTACAGTTGTTTCAAAACTCTAAGCACATTTTCAATTGACTAAGTACAACACACAAAATCATACAGTCACTTTTTCACCAAACTTAATCAGTGTTTCATCTAGAAATAATAATGTTTCACATTGCAATACATGTTCATATAAAGTAATTGCCTTTCACAATGCAATGCTCACATTACTTTTGATATAATGATCTCTCTTTTGTTAAAATACATTTTACTATTACTTAATCTGACTGCTCTTAATTGATGATCACTTAAACGTTTGGTGAACATATAGATTTGCCATGTATACTGGTTTGTCTACTACAGATTTTGAGAACTACATAATAAAAATATATATCTGTGAAGTAGAAACATAAAAAGTATGATACACTACATTACCAAAAGTATGTGGACACCTGCTCATCGAACATCTTATTCCAAAACCATGGGTATTCATATGTATTGTCCGAGAGAGATTTACACGGTTATCAAAATGTCACACCAGGTAAGCCTGCACGTAATACAGCCCTTATTTTAAGTGTTTTTAAAATCCCCTATGGGAAAAATGAATGGTGGAAAAACGATTGGAACCATTTCCCTGTTCGACTGCTAGGTTTTATGGGTATTATGACACCTCCACTGTGGGGCTTTGTAAGGTGAACCTTAGAATCAGACCACATGGCAAAAATGTTGCCTACAGTATGCCAACAAATTTAGTGTAGGCTTTAAGTTTTGGGCTCCCGAGTGGCACGGCTGTCTAAGGCACTGCATCTCAGTGCTAGAGGCGTCACTACAGACCTTGGTTTGATTCCAGGCTGTATCACAATCACATAGAGTCCCATTGGGCGGTGCACAATTGACCCAGTGTCGGCCGGGTTTGGCCGGTTAGGCCGTCATTGTAAATAAGAATTGACTTGCCTGGTTAAATGAAGGTTCAATAAAAATAAAAATACATCTCTGCTATTGATAAAAATAGATGAATGACTTAGGCCCCAATTCAATCAATCGCGGATAAAGAATAAAACATACTGCACAATGACTCATCACTCTAATCATTACCCACACAATTCTTTGGACAGAATCCCTCTGCTTCCACCTGGCAGTTCTGCCAGGGGAAGGGGAGAGCCTCTGTACAATACCTCCTCCTCCCAACAATCCAGTCCCAGCCAGGCATGGTTGGCCACATGCAGCTGTGCTTTCTACACATATGAATGTTTTTGCTATAACGTTTATCTCTTCTAAAAACAGTGATGTTCTGGGGAGAACTCTGATGGAGCTCTTAGTATTAGTTGATGTTATTACAGTTGCTATTCCATGGCCATCTACGTATTTTCATCTTTTGTCATGTTTGAAATGCTATTCGATTACAGTTTTTTATTGCTTTGGTGCAATTTTAGTAGTACAGTATGTGGTACATTTTCACAACTCTTACTACAGTTGTTTCAAAACTCTAAGCACATTTTCAATTGACTAAGTACAACACACAAAATCATACAGTCACTTTTTCACCAAACTTAATCAGTGTTTCATCTAGAAATAATAATGTTTCACATTGCAATACATGTTCATATAAAGTAATTGCCTTTCACAATGCAATGCTCACATTACTTTTGATATAATGATCTCTCTTTTGTTAAAATACATTTTACTATTACTTAATCTGACTGCTCTTAATTGATGATCACTTAAACGTTTGGTGAACATATAGATTTGCCATGTATACTGGTTTGTCTACTACAGATTTTGAGAACTACATAATAAAAATATATATCTGTGAAGTAGAAACATAAAAAGTATGATACACTACATTACCAAAAGTATGTGGACACCTGCTCATCGAACATCTTATTCCAAAACCATGGGTATTCATATGTATTGTCCGAGAGAGATTTACACGGTTATCAAAATGTCACACCAGGTAAGCCTGCACGTAATACAGCCCTTATTTTAAGTGTTTTTAAAATCCCTATGGGAAAAATGAATGGTGGAAAAACGATTGGAACCATTTCCCTGTTCGACTGCTAGGTTTTATGGGTATTATGACACCTCCACTGTGGGGCTTTGTAAGGTGAACCTTAGAATCAGACCACATGGCAAAAATGTTGCCTACAGTATGCCAACAAATTTAGTGTAGGCTTTAAGTTTTGGGCTCCCGAGTGGCACGGCTGTCTAAGGCACTGCATCTCAGTGCTAGAGGCGTCACTACAGACCTTGGTTTGATTCCAGGCTGTATCACATTCACATAGAGTCCCATTGGGCGGTGCACAATTGACTCCAGTGTCGGCCGGGTTTGGCCGGTTAGGCCGTCATTGTAAATAAGAATTGACTTGCCTGGTTAAATGAAGGTTCAATAAAAATAAAAATACATCTCTGCTATTGATAAAAATAGATGAATGACTTAGGCCCCAATTCAATCAATCGCGGATAAAGAATAAAACATACTGCACAATGACTCATCACTCTAATCATTACCCACACAATTCTTTGGACAGAATCCCTCTGCTTCCACCTGGCAGTTCTGCCAGGGGAGAGGGAGAGCCTCTGTACAATACCTCCTCCTCCCAACAATCCAGTCCCAGCCAGGCATGGTTGGCCACATGCAGCTGTGCTTTCTACACATATGAATGTTTTTGCTATAACGTTTATCTCTTCTAAAAACAGTGATGTTCTGGGGAGAACTCTGATGGAGCTCTTAGTATTAGTTGATGTTATTACAGTTGCTATTCCATGGCCATCTACGTATTTTCATCTTTTGTCATGTTTGAAATGCTATTCGATTACAGTTTTTTATTGCTTTGGTGCAATTTTAGTAGTACAGTATGTGGTACATTTTCACAACTCTTACTACAGTTGTTTCAAAACTCTAAGCACATTTTCAATTGACTAAGTACAACACACAAAATCATACAGTCACTTTTTCACCAAACTTAATCAGTGTTTCATCTAGAAATAATAATGTTTCACATTGCAATACATGTTCATATAAAGTAATTGCCTTTCACAATGCAATGCTCACATTACTTTTGATATAATGATCTCTCTTTTGTTAAAATACATTTTACTATTACTTAATCTGACTGCTCTTAATTGATGATCACTTAAACGTTTGGTGAACATATAGATTTGCCATGTATACTGGTTTGTCTACTACAGATTTTGAGAACTACATAATAAAAATATATATCTGTGAAGTAGAAACATAAAAAGTATGATACACTACATTACCAAAAGTATGTGGACACCTGCTCATCGAACATCTTATTCCAAAACCATGGGTATTCATATGTATTGTCCGAGAGAGATTTACACGGTTATCAAAATGTCACACCAGGTAAGCCTGCACGTAATACAGCCCTTATTTTAAGTGTTTTTAAAATCCCTATGGGAAAAATGAATGGTGGAAAAACGATTGGAACCATTTCCCTGTTCGACTGCTAGGTTTTATGGGTATTATGACACCTCCACTGTGGGGCTTTGTAAGGTGAACCTTAGAATCAGACCACATGGCAAAAATGTTGCCTACAGTATGCCAACAAATTTAGTGTAGGCTTTAAGTTTTGGGCTCCCGAGTGGCACGGCTGTCTAAGGCACTGCATCTCAGTGCTAGAGGCGTCACTACAGACCTTGGTTTGATTCCAGGCTGTATCACAATCACATAGAGTCCCATTGGGCGGTGCACAATTGACTCCAGTGTCGGCCGGGTTTGGCGGTTAGGCCGTCATTGTAAATAAGAATTGACTTGCCTGGTTAAATGAAGGTTCAATAAAAATAAAAATACATCTCTGCTATTGATAAAAATAGATGAATGACTTAGGCCCCAATTCAATCAATCGCGGATAAAGAATAAAACATACTGCACAATGACTCATCACTCTAATCATTACCCACACAATTCTTTGGACAGAATCCCTCTGCTTCCACCTGGCAGTTCTGCCAGGAGGAGGAGAGCCTCTGTACAATACCTCCTCCTCCCAACAATCCAGTCCCAGCCAGGCATGGTTGGCCACATGCAGCTGTGCTTTCTACACATATGAATGTTTTTGCTATAACGTTTATCTCTTCTAAAAACAGTGATGTTCTGGGAGAACTCTGATGGAGCTCTTAGTATTAGTTGATGTTATTACAGTTGCTATTCCATGGCCATCTACGTATTTTCATCTTTTTGTCATGTTTGAAATGCTATTCGATTACAGTTTTTATTGCTTTGGTGCAATTTTAGTAGTACAGTATGTGGTACATTTTCACAACTCTTACTACAGTTGTTTCAAAACTCTAAGCACATTTTCAATTGACTAAGTACAACACACAAAATCATACAGTCACTTTTTCACCAAACTTAATCAGTGTTTCATCTAGAAATAATAATGTTTCACATTGCAATACATGTTCATATAAAGTAATTGCCTTTCACAATGCAATGCTCACATTACTTTTGATATAATGATCTCTCTTTTGTTAAAATACATTTTACTATTACTTAATCTGACTGCTCTTAATTGATGATCACTTAAACGTTTGGTGAACATATAGATTTGCCATGTATACTGGTTTGTCTACTACAGATTTTGAGAACTACATAATAAAAATATATATCTGTGAAGTAGAAACATAAAAAGTATGATACACTACATTACCAAAAGTATGTGGACACCTGCTCATCGAACATCTTATTCCAAAACCATGGGTATTCATATGTATTGTCCGAGAGAGATTTACACGGTTATCAAAATGTCACACCAGGTAAGCCTGCACGTAATACAGCCCTTATTTTAAGTGTTTTTAAAATCCCCTATGGGAAAAATGAATGGTGGAAAAACGATTGGAACCATTTCCCTGTTCGACTGCTAGGTTTTATGGGTATTATGACACCTCCACTGTGGGGCTTTGTAAGGTGAACCTTAGAATCAGACCACATGGCAAAAATGTTGCCTACAGTATGCCAACAAATTTAGTGTAGGCTTTAAGTTTTGGGCTCCCGAGTGGCACGGCTGTCTAAGGCACTGCATCTCAGTGCTAGAGGCGTCACTACAGACCTTGGTTTGATTCCAGGCTGTATCACAATCACATAGAGTCCCATTGGGCGGTGCACAATTGACCCAGTGTCGGCCGGGTTTGGCCGGTTAGGCCGTCATTGTAAATAAGAATTGACTTGCCTGGTTAAATGAAGGTTCAATAAAAATAAAAATACATCTCTGCTATTGATAAAAATAGATGAATGACTTAGGCCCCAATTCAATCAATCGCGGATAAAGAATAAAACATACTGCACAATGTTTATGCTGGATTGGAGGTGTTCAACAGTGTTGTTTCTGTCACTCTCCTACAGTGTCCCACATGGTCATTGAAGAGGTCAACAGCATTCAGGATAACCTGGACATAGAGAGGACATGCAGACAGAGTGTGGAAGCCCTGGCCTCCAAGGTGGGTCAGTCTAATGAGCAATGAAGGACTTTGCCCATTGTATGCTCCCAATTCTTCCCTTGAAACAAATATTGCACCTAATTTCTCTGTAGACACCATCATTCTTGGTGCAAAAAACTTTACTAACATTTTCTGTACAAAAATTGGTCCTGTAATCCAGCATACAGTTATTTTGTGAAACGCTTGCCAAATGTCTAGGTCTGATTCAGAGTGGGTAGAGTGATTTCTCAGCCTGCTGAAGCTGGACTCATCACTCTAATCATTACCCACACAATTCTTTGGACAGAATCCCTCTGCTTCCACCTGGCAGTTCTGCCAGGGGAGGGGGAGAGCCTCTGTACAATACCTCCTCCTCCCAACAATCCAGTCCCAGCCAGGCATGGTTGGCCACATGCAGCTGTGCTTTCTACACATATGAATGTTTTTGCTATAACGTTTATCTCTTCTAAAAACAGTGATGTTCTGGGGAGAACTCTGATGGAGCTCTTAGTATTAGTTGATGTTATTACAGTTGCTATTCCATGGCCATCTACGTATTTTCATCTTTTGTCATGTTTGAAATGCTATTCGATTACAGTTTTTTATTGCTTTGGTGCAATTTTAGTAGTACAGTATGTGGTACATTTTCACAACTCTTACTACAGTTGTTTCAAAACTCTAAGCACATTTTCAATTGACTAAGTACAACACACAAAATCATACAGTCACTTTTTCACCAAACTTAATCAGTGTTTCATCTAGAAATAATAATGTTTCACATTGCAATACATGTTCATATAAAGTAATTGCCTTTCACAATGCAATGCTCACATTACTTTTGATATAATGATCTCTCTTTTGTTAAAATACATTTTACTATTACTTAATCTGACTGCTCTTAATTGATGATCACTTAAACGTTTGGTGAACATATAGATTTGCCATGTATACTGGTTTGTCTACTACAGATTTTGAGAACTACATAATAAAAATATATATCTGTGAAGTAGAAACATAAAAAGTATGATACACTACATTACCAAAAGTATGTGGACACCTGCTCATCGAACATCTTATTCCAAAACCATGGGTATTCATATGTATTGTCCGAGAGAGATTTACACGGTTATCAAAATGTCACACCAGGTAAGCCTGCACGTAATACAGCCCTTATTTTAAGTGTTTTTAAAATCCCCTATGGGAAAAATGAATGGTGGAAAAACGATTGGAACCATTTCCCTGTTCGACTGCTAGGTTTTATGGGTATTATGACACCTCCACTGTGGGGCTTTGTAAGGTGAACCTTAGAATCAGACCACATGGCAAAAATGTTGCCTACAGTATGCCAACAAATTTAGTGTAGGCTTTAAGTTTTGGGCTCCCGAGTGGCACGGCTGTCTAAGGCACTGCATCTCAGTGCTAGAGGCGTCACTACAGACCTTGGTTTGATTCCAGGCTGTATCACAATCACATAGAGTCCCATTGGGCGGTGCACAATTGACTCCAGTGTCGGCCGGGTTTGGCGGTTAGGCCGTCATTGTAAATAAGAATTGACTTGCCTGGTTAAATGAAGGTTCAATAAAAATAAAAATACATCTCTGCTATTGATAAAAATAGATGAATGACTTAGGCCCCAATTCAATCAATCGCGGATAAAGAATAAAACATACTGCACAATGACTCATCACTCTAATCATTACCCACACAATTCTTTGGACAGAATCCCTCTGCTTCCACCTGGCAGTTCTGCCAGGGGAGGGGGAGAGCCTCTGTACAATACCTCCTCCTCCCAACAATCCAGTCCCAGCCAGGCATGGTTGGCCACATGCAGCTGTGCTTTCTACACATATGAATGTTTTTGCTATAACGTTTATCTCTTCTAAAAACAGTGATGTTCTGGGGAGAACTCTGATGGAGCTCTTAGTATTAGTTGATGTTATTACAGTTGCTATTCCTGCTCATCGAACATCTTATTCCAAAACCATGGGTATTCATATGTAGTTGGTCCTCCCTTTGCTGCTATAACAGCCTCCACTCTTCTGGGATGGCTTTCCACTAGATGTTGGAACATTGCTGCGGGGGTTTGCTTCTATTCAGCCACGAGCATTAGTGAGGTCGGGCACTGATTTTTGGCGATTAGGCTCGCAGTCGGTGTTCCAATTCATCCCAAAGGGGTTTGATGGGGTTGAAGTTAGGGCTCCGTGCAGGCCAGTCAAGTTCTTCCACACCGATATCGACAAACCATTTCTGTATGGACATCGCTTTGTGAACGGGACACTGTCATGCTGAAACAGGACAGGGCCTTCCCCAAACTGTTGCCACAATGTAATTGTGTGCTGTAGCGATAACATTTCCCTTTACTAGAACTAAGGGGCCTAGCCCAAACTATAGAAATAGCCCCTAACCATTATTCATCCTCCAACAAACTTTACAGTTGGCACAATGCGTTCAAGCAGGTAGCGTTCTCCTGGCATCCGCCAAACCTAGATTCATCCGTCGGTCTGCCAGGTGGTGAAGCGTGATTCATCCCTCCATAGAACATGTTTCCACTGCTCCAGAGTCCAATGGCGGCAAGCTTTATGCCACTCCAGCCTACGCTTGGCATTGCGCATGGTGATCTTAGGCTTGTGTGCGGCTCCACCACAAACACTTCTTGTGCTGACGTTGCTTCCAGAGGCAAGTTTGCAACTTGGTAGTGAGTGTTGCAACCAAGGACAGACTATTTTTTACACGCTACGCACTTCAGCACTCAGTGGTCCCGTTCTGTGAGCCGAAGTCAGCCCGTCAATTGAACAGGGTTATACGAGCGGGTGTTAAGAAGCGCGTTTTTGCGGGTCATGTACAGTGGGGCATTTAGTCAGCCACCAATTGTGCAAGTTCTCTCACTTAAAAATATGAGAGAGGCCTGTAATTTTCATCATAGGTACACTTCAACTATGACAGACAAAATGAGGGACAAAAATCCAGAAAATCACATTGTAGGATTTTTAATGAATTTATTTGCAAATTATGGTGGAAAATAAGTATTTGGTCACATACAAACAAGCAAGATTTCTGGCTCTCACAGACCTGTAACTTCTTCTTTAAGAGGCTCCTCTGTCCTCCACTCGTTACCTGTATTAATGGCACCTGTTTGAACTTGTTATCAGTATAAAAGACACCTGTCCACAACCTCAAACAGTCACACTCCAAACTCACTATGGCCAAGACCAAAGAGCTGTCAAAAGGACACCAGAAACAAAATTGTAAACCTGCACCAGGTTGGGAAGACTGAATCTGCAATAGGTAAGCAGCTTGGTTTGAAGAAATCAACTGTGGGAGCAATTATTAGGAAATGGAAGACATACAAGACCACTGATAATCTTCCTCGATCTGGGGCTCCACGCAAGATCTCACCCGTGGGGTCAAAATGATCACAAGAACGGTGAGCAAAAATCCCAGAACCACACGGGGACCTAGTGAATGACCTGCAGAGAGCTGGGACCAAAGTAACAAAGCCTACCATCAGTAACACACTACGCCGCCAGGGACTCAAATCCTGCAGTGCCAGACGTGTCCCCCTGCTTAAGCCAGTACATGTTCAGGCCCATCTGAAGTTTGCTAGAGAGCATTTGGATGATCCAGATGAGAATTGGGAGAATGTCATATGGTCAGATGAAACCAAAATAGAACTTTTTGGTAAAAACACAACTCGTCGTGTTTGGAGGACAAAGAATGCTGAGTTGCATCCAAAGAACACCATACCTACTGTGAAGCATGGGGGTGGAAACATCATGCTTTGGGGCTGTTTTTCTGCAAAGGGACCAGGACGACTGATCCGTGTAAAGGAAAGAATGAATGGGGCCATGTATCGTGCGATTTTGAGTGAAAACCTCCTTCCATCAGCAAGGGCATTGAAGATGAAACGTGGCTGGGTCTTTCAGCATGACAATGATCCCAAACACACCGCCCGGGCAACGAAGGAATGGCTTCGTAAGAAGCATTTCAAGGTCCTGGAGTGGCCTAGCCAGTCTCCAGATCTCAACCCCATAGAAAATCTTTGAAAGTCCGTGTTGCCCAGCGACAGCCCCAAAACATCACTGCTCTAGAGGAGATCTGCATGGAGGAATGGGCCAAAATACCAGCAACAGTGTGTGAAAACCTTGTGAAGACTTACAGAAAACGTTTGACCTCTGTCATTGCCAACAAAGGGTATATAACAAAGTATAGAGATAAACTTTTGTTATTGACCAAATACTTATTTTCCACCATAATTTGCAAATAAATATATTAAAAATCCTACAATGTGATTTTCTGGATTTCTTTTTCTAATTTCGTCTGTCATAGTTGAAGTGTACCTATGATGAAAATTACAGGCCTCTCTCATCTTTTTAAGTTGGAGAACTTGCACAATTGGTGGCTGACTAAATACTTTTTTGCCCCACTGTATACCACCCCTACCTTGTCACAACACAACTGATTGTCTCAAACGCATTAAGAAAGAAAGAAATTCCACTACTTACCTTTCATCAAGGCACACCTGTTATTGAAATGCATTCCAGGTGACTACCTCATGAAGCTGGTAGAGAGAATGCCAAGAGTGTGCAAAGCTGTCATCAAGGCAAGGGTGGCTACTTTGAAGGATCTAAAACATAAAATATAAAACACTTTTTTGGTTACTACATGATTCCATATGTGTTATTTCATAATTTTTATGTAGAAAATAGTAACAATAAAGAAAAAGCCTTGAATGAGTAGGTGTGTCCAAACTTTTGACTAGTACAATACAGGTTAGACTCACCTTTGGCAGTGATTACAGCCGTGAGTCTTTCTGGGTAATTGTATAAGAGCGTTTAAACACCTGGATTGTACAATATTTTCCCATTATTATTTTCAAAATTCTTCAAGCTCTGTCAAATTGGTTGTTGCTCTTTGCTAGACAACCGTTTTCAAGTCTTGTCATAGATTTTCAATCTGATTTGTGTCAAAACTGTAACTCTGCTACTCAGGAACATTCACTGTCCTCTTGGTAAGCAACTCCAGTGTAGATTTGTCCTTGTGTTTTAGGTTATTGTTCTGCTGAAAGGACATCTCGCAGTGTCTGGTGGAAAGCAGAATTAACCAGGTTTCCCTCTAGGATTTTGCCTGTGCTTAGCTCCATTCCATACATTTTTTTTATCCTGAAAAACTGTCCAGTCCTTAACGATTACAAGCATACCCATAACATGATACATTCAGAACTATGCTTGAAAATATGGAGAGGGGTACTAAATTTACATTTTAGTCATTTAGCAGTGCAATTATTTCAATCCAGGCCTTTTGTCAGGCTTTGATTCGCAATGGCAAAAGGTTTTTCCCTAGGTGAACAATAAGGATATTTACTGCGATTTCAATGAGAACCTATGGCCAAATGCCCAAGACATGCTTGATGCAAACTAGTGCCTGTTAAACATTGTTAAACATGATCACACCTTTGATCACACATGGGATAGAAATGATGGTAATTTGATTTTCAGTCAATTTTAATAGGTAGTGCAAATATATTGCCTAATGTGAAAAAAGTGTAATATACTGTAATTTACAGTACTCATATTTTACATTCAAAGGGCAATTTTGAAAAATGTATCTTAAATATTTTGCTATTGGTTTAGCTGGTTGCTAAAATAACTAAATTGAGAAGATTAAGCCAATGTATTCATTATACAGTATTTCACAGTAAATTTATATTTTGGATCAATGATTGTTTAGTGAAAGATGTCTACAAACTAAATTAATTCACATTGAAAGATTTAGAATTTAAGACTTGGTGCATTGTTTTGCAGTAAGAAAAACAGTGCTGTATTATACAATACAGCATTATACTGTAAATTAATGAGCCTACTGTAATCATTACACCAACACAGCTGTATTATAAAATTACAGTCATTTGCTGGCAACTCCTCTGACAGTATAATGCTGTAAATTTACAGTACAGCATGTTAACGTAATCCGTTTTACGGTACTAATACTCTTACTGTAATATTTTTTCAGTAATTGTAATGAATGGATGAATGAATAAATTAATTAAATTCACTGAAGGGGTTTGTATTGTACTGTAATTGAATGGGATTGGTGCAAGCATATTACAGCATATCAACATTACCGGTCAAAAGGTTTAAAACACCTACTCATTCAAGGATTTTTCTTTATTTGTACTATTTTCTACATTGTAGAATAATAGTGAAGATTTCAAAACTCAGAAATATAGTGCTTTGGAAAATTATTCATCCCCTTGGCGTTTTTTTCCTATTTTGTTGCATTAAACCTGTAATTTAAATGGATTTTTATTTGGATTTCATGTAATGGACATAGACAAAATAGTCGAAATTGGTGAAGTGAAATGAAAAAAATTACTTATTTCGAAAAGAAAAAAAAGAAAAGTGATGCGTGCATTGCTTTGAAGCCCCTAAATAAGATCAGGTGCAACCAATTACCTTCAGAAGTCACATAATTAGTTAAATAAAGTCCACCTGTGTGCAATCTAAGTGTCACATGATCTGTCACATGATCTCAGTATATATACACCTGTTCTGAAAGGCCCCAGATTCAGCAACACCACTAAGCAATGGGCACCACCAAGCAAGCGGCACCAAGGAGCTCTCCAAACAGGTCAGGGACAAAGTTGTGGAGAAGTACAGATCAGGGTTGGGTTATAAAAAAAATATCAGAAACTTTGAACATCTCACAGAGCACCATTAAATTCATTATTAAAAAATGGAAAGAATATGGCACGACAACAAACCTGCCAAGAGAGGGCCGCCCACCGAAACTCACGGACCAGGCAAGGAGGGAATTAATCAAAGAGGCAACAAAGAGACCAAAGATAGCCCTGAAGGAGCTGCAAAGCTCCACAGCGGAGATTGGAGTATTGGTCCATATGACCACTTTAAGCCGTACACTCCACAGAGCTGGGCTTTACGGAAGAGTGGTCAGAAAAATCCATTGCTTAAAGAATAAAATAAGCAAACACGTTTGGTGTTCTCCAAAAGGCATGTGGGAGACTCCCGAAACATATGGAAGAAAGTACTCAGATGAGACACAACTTGAGCTTTTTGGCTATCAAGGAAAACGCTATGTCTGGCGTAAACCCAACACCTCTCATCACCTCGAGAACACCATCCCCACAGTGAAGCATGGTGGGGGCTGCATCATGCCTTGGGGATGTTTGAAGGAATGATGGATGGCGCTAAATACAGGGAAATTCTTGAGGGAAACCTGTTTGTCTTCCAGAGAGGTTCACCTTCCAGCAGGGCAATAACCCTAAGCATACTGCTAAAGCAACACTCAAGTGGTTTAAGGGGAAACATTTAAATGTCTTGGAATGGCCTTGTCAAAGCCCAGACTTCAGTACAATTGAGAATCTGTGGTATGACTTAAATATTGCTCTATACCAGCGGAACCCATCCAACTTTTAGGAGCTGGAGCAGTTTTGCCTTGAAGAATGGGCAAAATCCCAGTGGCTAGATGTGCCAAGCTTATACCCCAGGAGACTTGCAGCTGTAATTGCTGCAAAAGATGGCTCTACAAAGTATTGAGTTTGGGGGGGTGAATAGTTATGCATGCTCAAGTTTTCAGTTTCTTTGTCTCATTTCTTGTTTGTTTCACAATAAAAATATTTTGCATCTTCAAAGTGGTAGGCATGTTGTGTAAATCAAATGATACAAACCCCCCCCCCAATAAAAATATATATATTTTAATTCCAGGTTGTAAGGCAACAAAACAGGAAAAATGCCAAGGGGGTGAATACTTTCGCAAGCCACTGTAACACATATGGAATCATGTAGTAACCAAAACAGTGTTAAACAAATCAAAATGTATTTGAGATTCCTCAAATAGCCACACTTTGCCTTGATGACAGCTTTGCATACTCTTGACATTCTATCAACCAGATTCATGAGTTAGTCACCTGGAATGCATTTCAATTAACAGGTGTGCCTTCTTAAAAGTTAATTTTTGTGGGTGGGGGACTTTTTGTAAAAGACCAAGTCCATATTATGGCAAGAACAGTTCAAATAAGCAAAGCGAAATGACAGTCCATCATTACTTTAAGACATGAAGCTCAGTCAATACGGGAAATTTCAAGAACTTTTAAAGTTTCTTCAAGTGCAGTCGCAAAAACCATCAAGCGTTATGATGAAACTGGCTCTCATGAGGACCACCACAGGAATGGAAGACCCAGACTTACCTCTGCTGCAGAGGATAAGTTCATTAGAGTTACCTGCCTCAGAAATTGCAGCCCAAATAAATGCTTCACAGAGTTCAAGTTACAGACACATCTCAACATCAACTGTTCAGAGAAGAGGAATTGCTGCAAAGAAACCACTACTAAAGGACACCAATAATAAGAAGAGACTTGCTTAGAGCCAAGAAACACGAGCAAGGGACATTAGACTGGGGGTAATTTGTCCTTTGGTCTGGAGTCCAAATTGGAGATTTTTGGTTCCAACCGCTGTGTCTTTGTGAGACGCAGTGTGGGTGAACGGATGATCTCCGCATGTGTATTTCCCACCATAATACATGGAGGAGGAGGTGTTATGGTGTGGGTGTGCTTTGCTGGTGACACTGTCTGTGATTTCTTTAGAATTCAAGGCACACTTAACCAGCATGGCTACCACAGCATTCTGCAGCGATACACCATCCCATCTGTTTTGGGCTTAATGGGACTATCATCTGTTTTTCAACAGGACAATGACCCAACACACCACCTAGCTGTGTAAGGGCTAGAAGGAGAGTGATGGAGTGCTGCATCAGATGACCTGGCCTCCACAATCACCCGACCTGAACCAAATTGAGATGGTTTGGGATGAGTCGTACAGCAGAGTGAAGGAAAATCAGCCAACAAGTGCTCAGCATATGTGGGAAATCCTGTTGGAATAACATTCCAGGTGAAGCTGGTTGAGAGAATGCCAAGAGTGTGCAAAGCTGTGATCAAGGCAAACGATGGCTTCAAGAATATATTTACTAAAATAGTCTGTGCTTCATGCGTCTCACCCAACAGCGTGAGGTTGGCGCCTGAAACTTAACATTTGAATCATCAGTAAGCATAAGTTATTATTGTAAAGAAATACAGTATGTTAGAGTAATTTTTACAGGAGGCTTCCAACTACAGTTTATAACAGTATTGTTCAGCATTTTGTCCATAAGGCAGTGCCATCTACAGCATTTATTCTGTGAAAGACATTTAAGGTGTTTTACTGCTCATTCTACAGTGTTTTACTGTTTACAGAAAAGTCTTACAGTGCAGTGCTTCTCAAACCTCTTCTCAAGGACCCCCAGATGTTTCACAATTTTGTTGTAGCCCTGAACTAGCTCACCTGATTCACTAATCAAGGGCTTGATGATTAAATCAGGTGTGGTAGCTCTGGAATAGATATCTTAAGGCACCTCTTACTTTCTATGGTTTGTGATATGTGTACACAACTTTAGTCTAATGACCAGATCAGAATGAAGTTGTAGACTTGACTTAAACCAGGGGTCTTAAAAAAAAAAATGCCCAGGGACCCCCTCCCAATAGACCCAGGGACCCCCATCATATGTTAGTGAAAAATATGTATTTTCACGTCTTGTCTTATCATCAGGTGAATTAAGAAATCATCTACATTTATAAATGAATAGATTTGGTTGATATTTTTTCATTATTTTGACCTCCCAACATGACGTGGAAACAACATTGATTCAACCAGTGGGTTCCCAGTGGGTTAACTGTGATTAATAATGATGATCCCAATCCCATTTTGCAGGCACCTGATCGTGAACTTGTTTTCCTACTGACTGATCACTTAGACACTAATATGATGCATCACGGGTGTTTCCCAACAAGTAAACAATGGAATCAGGCCATTGCCCTAATATCAGTCAAGGTGGCTGTGTCATTGGAAGAGCAAGTGTACACTCTAACTTAGCCTAATAACTAGAATGATAACTTCAAACACATTTTTGCTACTACAAGAATCCATATGTGTTATTTCATAGTTTTGATGTCTTCACTATTATTCTACAATGTAGAAAATAGTAAAACATTTAGAAAAACCCTTGAATGAGTAGGTGTTCTAAAATGTTTGACCGGTAGTGTATTTTGGCAGGTTTCAAGTAAAAACACAGCCTTATTGACCCTTGTGAAAATGTGTTTACTTTTCTTGAGCCCAACGCTGCTAATTTTGCATGCCAACAGCACATAAGGAAAGCCGGAGAAAAAAAAGTTCAATAAATAAAAATTGTAAACGCTCCAACATTTTGAATTAAAAAGCAATAATAGCGTGAGCCTGCTATTTGTCGCCAATCAAATCAGATGTTTTGTGCTGATGTTTGCTCAAGGAAGATGAGGGGGCTGTGACTTTGTAATCGTGACCTCTGAAGCGCCGCGCATAGCCTTCCTGCGAGCCTGCCTGAGTATGTAATTTCATACATTCGCTTTCATCAATAGTAGATTATTATCAAAGACTATGATTCTGTGTTATGTATTGTTGATTGCATTTTTAAAAGATGCACTTTAAAGGGCATAATCAGAAAATGGAATTGCTGCATTCTGCCCTGACTAGGATGTCATTAATACATGCCTCTTTTATAGCTCTGCTTCTTTTTTCTCCTCACGCTTTCTGTCCGAAATCACATCAACAAATTTGCTTCATTATCATCCATCGTCTTGCCTTAGGCTTCATTATTCTTTACTTAGTAGTAGTATGCCTATTTGCCACATATGGCTGTCTTGATGATAGTGTAACGTCCAGGCCTGAGTTTCAGGCTGGAGTGTTTAGTTTTGTTTTGGTGTAGGGTTTCTTCTGTTCTAGGGTGTGTATTTCTATGTTGGGGTAATGGTTCCCAATTAGAGGCAGCTGAGTCTCGTTACCTCTAATTGGGAACCATATATGTTTGGGGTTTTTGCACTAAGTTTTGTGGGTTATTATTGTATTCATGCCATCGGGTTTAGGTTTATGCAACAGTGTTCGTTCCTTAGCTTAGTTAGATTCTTTAGTTCGGTTCCACGTCATGTTCATTGTTTTGTTCAGTCAAGTCACGTTCGTTAAATAAAGATGTATTCTGTCATGATTTCCTCTAGGGACAGACCAAGGTGCAGCGAGGTATCCAGAATTCATATTTACTTAACGAACGTGACTGAACAGAACAATGAACGATGATCATGACTTGGAACCGAACTAAAGAATCTAACTAAGCTAAGGAACGAACACTGTGGCATAAACCTAAACCCGATGGCATGAATACAATAATAACCCGCAAAAACCCCAAACATATATATGGTTCCCAATTAGAGGTAACGAGACTCAGCTGCCTCTAATTGGGAACCATTACCCCAACATAGAAATACACACCCTAGAACAGAAGAAACCCTACACCAAAACAAAACTAAACACTCCAGCCTGAAACTCAGGCCTGGACGTTACAGATAGAACCCAAAAATTGGAACATTTCATACTGCCAGTTCAATATGGATGGCTTAGGCTGAACTGATCGAATTTGGAATTTGTAAAGAAAAGGGATACAAAGTCCAGCATGCCATAGGAATGAGGGATGTACTGTAAATAGATGTGTTTTATAAAATACTGTGATTGTGGCCTTTCCCCTGGCTCTTTGTAATGAGATGTCTGATTTATTTATTGTGCATCCTTCCCCGATGCCACTTACAGGCACAGTGTGATTGACGGCACGATGAATGAGGAAATCGGACCAACATTTTATCTGGCATATCTTGCGACACATTTCATATTATCGGTGCATGACCCTTTACTATAATACAACTAGGATAGTTTGACTGTAATTGCAGCAGGTTGATGTTTATTGGGATAAGTCTTGTCCTGGAGGCAGAAGGTAGTGATTTCCGCTAGATGGGCCAGCTGCAAAATCAAAATTGACTATATTGTAGAAATGAATGGAAAAAAAGCTTTTTTTGGTCTTAAAGGGGCAATCTGCAGCTTGAACAATAACAAACCCCACCACTAATTTGGTAAACAGCTGAGGGATGTGGCTGGAGAAATGTAACTAAACTCATGGACAGAGCTATGGATACAGGGATTGACCATCCATGGTATCAAAATTATAGTTTGAACCATGTTTTGAGGCTATACACATTTTTTTTACATTTGCGTTGTTTACCAACAAAGGAGTAAAAGTAGCTTATATTTGGGTTTCTAATGGGGTACGGCTAAGCTCTCAATGGGTGTGTGTATATATAGATATATGTGTGTGTGTGTGTGTGTGTGTGTATACACAGTTTAATTCGGAAGTTTGCATACACCTTAGCCAAATACATTTAAACTCAGTTTTTCAATTAGTATTGGTAGCATTGCCTCTAAATTGTTTAAATTAGGTCAAACGTTAGGTCAAACGTTTCGGGTAGCCTTCCACATAGGTGAATTTTGGCTCATTCCTCCTGACAGAGCTGGTGTAACTGAGTCAGGTTTGTAGGCCTCCTTGCTCGCATACGCTTTTTCAGTTCTGCCCACACATTTTCCATAGGATTGCGGTCAGGGCCTTGTGATGGCCACTCCAATATCTTGACTTTGTTGTCCTTAAGCCATTTTGCCACAACTTTGGAAGTATGCTTGGGGTCATTGTCCATTTGGAAGACCCATTTGCGACCAAGCTTTAACTTCCTGACTGATGTCTTGAGATGTTGCTTCAATATATCCACATAATCTTCCTTCCTCATGATGCCATCTATTTTGTGAAGTGCACCAGTCCCTCCTGCAGCAAAGCACCTCTACAACATGATGCTGCCACCCCCGTGCTTCACGGTTGGGATGTTGTTCTTCGGCTTACAAGCCTCCCCCTTTTTCCTCCAAACATAACGATGATCATTATGGCCAAAAAGTTCTATTTTTGTTTCATCAGACCAGAAGACATTTCTCCAAAAAGTACGATCTTTGTCCCCATGTGCAGTTGCAAACCATAGTCTGGCTTTTTTATGGAGGTTTTGTAGCAGTGGCTTTTTCCTTGCTGAGCGGCCTTTCAGGTTATGTCAATATAGGACTTGTGAAATAATCTGTCTGTAAACAATTGTTGGAAAAATGTCTTGTGTCATGCACAAAGTAGATGTCCTAACCGACTTGCCAAAACTATAGTTTGTTAACAAGAAATATATATATATATATAATTTATTTATTTAAAATACTAAAATTGGAAGAAGCACATGCAGATTGCCCCTTTAATTTAAGATTAGGGTTAGGCATTAAGGTTCATAGTGTGGTTAAGTTTAGGGTTAACGTTAGGTTTAAAATCAGATTTCATTAGTTTGTGGTTGTGCCAGCTAGTAACCACTCTGCAGATCTGCCTCCAGAACAAGATTCATGATGAAAGCGCTAACCTGCATAATTGCATGCTAATGACAAAAGAGGAAAAAGGCCAATTATAGTAAATTTAAAGCACCAGGTTCTCTCTATGTGAAAGCTCTGAAAGAGTTCAGCCAGCCTCTTCTGCATCTGTTTTTTACAAGGTCATAAGGTGATCCATTTCTCTCCCTCTCTCTCTTTCTTCCTCTAGTTGAACCGGCAGAACTGCTCCTTGAAGAGGAAGAGTATGTTGTACCTGGCCCACCTGGGGCCGGAGACCATTGCTGAGATCGGCCTGGAGGATGAAGAAGAGGAAGAGGAGAGTGGGGACACCCAGGTAGAAAAAGAGTGCTTCTCAGCCCACTGCCAGAGCACCATCACAGGTACTGGATGTCACCCTGCTGTCCCCATTCCCGCATATTCACAGCAGCTGTTCCAAATAGTGTCCATACCGCTTTTGCTCGATACACTGATATTACACACAGATTTCAGATCTATAACAGGTTGTCTTAGATGGCATTCCTAATGACTGGAAGAGATCTCTTTTGTTGTTACTTATTTGACCGATAGACCTGGCCCTATTGGAATTCTGTACGCTCTAGTACATACAACATGATTGATCATTGATTGCAAGATTGAGTGTACTTATTTTTAATTTTCATGGGCCAGAACTGAAGAATAAATTTGAGTTGACACTGGAGGAGAAAAAGCAAGCCACCATTGATCATGAGGCTACAAGAGAGGAACTAAGGGACATCAGAGAAGAAGTAAGTCTGAATATAGATTTGGGAGTGGTTTAAAAATACTATTTGTTGCTATTAGTTTCAAAGAAATGCTGCACACTACTCTTGCTTGTATCACTTATTTTATTTAAGCTTACGTGTCAGCCTCTTGGCCTTCGTCTGAGCTTTTTTTTTTGCTGTTTTTTTTCAAAATCCATCTCTGAAATCGAAAATCTGTGTTGATACTCTCAGTGAAACAGATGAATCATGTGCAATGTCCTTATTATGTTATCATAGTGTAGGCCTATGCACATTCATTTTCATCTACAGTATTATAACAGTAGGGTCGCAATTCAGTTATTTGAGAAATCAATTAACAGCACAATCAAATCAACTCTCTTCTGTCTTGTTCTCTTCCTCTCTTCCCTGTAGTTGCTGAAAGAAAAACATGATAATATGGTTTTGATTGCCGAGACAGTCCGACAAAAGAAGCTCTTGGCGAAATACAACAGAGGTCAGAGAGTCTTCTCCACTGCAATATTTTCACTTCCAACTCCACAGCTAGTCCAAAGAGACTTGTGTAACATCCGTGTCCACCTTTCTGCAAGGCAATTAAGGCGTCCTACTCTCTGTGGCTTTTTGTGCAGCGTAACCTTGAGTGGGGTTACATTTGACAGGAAGAAGAGTCAAGTGAAGCCTGAACCACCTCACTATGCCGTGAATGCTGGGTGATCCTTAGTGACTGGAGGCATATTTCTTACAGAAAATGATCAAAAAGCAAAATCACTATTCATTTGGTCCTGGTTTGCTGGCTTGCTTTTCAGGGAGCATGTTGGTTGTGAAAAGTGAATTCCCCCTCCCCCCTTGAGTTTCAAGGTTTTCCATAGCGTTTTATACTGCTTGAAAATTACAGAATGTATTATTTTTCAGAGTTATAATTTATATTTTAGGTTACCAGTTTTCAGGTTAGGGATTAAGACTAAGGTTAGGGTTGGGATTAAGGTTAAGATTAGGGCCAATTGACCAGATAAAAGGGATATAGGGAAATATGCAAGAAAGCTTGAACTACACATGAAATATGCAGGTGAAACAGGTGCGCTATCAGCAGATTTTGATTAGATATTTTCTGCTTCCAGTGTCACTGTTTGCCGTGGAGGAGTATGAGGCCCTGCAGGAAAACCTGGATCTGGAGAAGGACCTGAGGGCAGAGGCAGAGAAATTTGCACGAGAGGTGAGCTCTCTCGAGGCACCCATAATGGGCTTAGCAGCTTTGGATGGGTATTTCTGTCAGCTCGACATGTCTCCTTCCCCTTGGGCACAGACGTCAATTCAACTTCTATTCCACGTTGGTTCAGTGTAATTTCATTGAAATGACGTGGAAACAACGTTGATTCAACCAGTGTGGTCCCAGTGGGTTAACCATGATTAATATGCTTGTTCCCAATCCCATTTTGCAGGCACCTGATCATTAACTTGTTTTTCTACTGATCGCTTAGACACTAATACGATGCATCATGGCTGTTTCCCAACAAGTAAACAATGGAATCAGGCCATTGCCTTAATATCAGACAAGGTGGCTGTGTTAATCTGCTAAGGGGTTGTTTCCGACTTAGGAAATGTACGCCTTTCCTACTCACTTCTCTGTAGTTGGTATTTAGACTTACCTTACACAGGTGCATAATGGGCTTTGCAGGCATTGTTCCCTTGCGTGCGCTCAATACATTTAATTAAACCGCTGAAAACCCTCCCAGTTACTGCCCAACATATTTTCTGGTGGAGTTTTCATTCAATAGGATTTTCTGTACATTTATCTTAAGACATCCGTTTAAATACGGTGTACCTTTAATTATAATTTTGTAGACAGAATAGATAGAGAGACCGGGTTCAGAATATAGGGATCAATGAAAGAAAGCCATCTAAATATATGCATATTCATCTCCATTTCAGCACCAACTGGTAGATTTTAAAATTATTTAGGCAAATTTGGGGGTTAGGAAAGTATGTATGAATCATTCTTTTTTTAAAGTTTGGAGAGCCTTTATGCATGGAATATATTGATGATAAAAAAATACAGCGGTTTGATTCATCCAGAAAGTTGTCATATTCAAGTTCATACAAGGTGGATTTTTTTTTACAAAAAGGTTGAACAATAGTCCTATAAATCAACCCTAATCCTCACTAATCATGGAACAGTGATGACAATGGTCCAGTTGTGGTGAACCGTGCTCCAGGTTTAAACTCCTACGTATGGTCTGAGTCCCATAATGATTCAAATAGGATACATGTCCCAAATGATTGCACAACATTACCCTAATGTGATCCACTAATGCTGGCGACCCTCAGGGACAACTACACAGACGTGACAGAGGAAAGCAGGGACAACTACACAGACGTGACAGAGGAAAGCAGGGACAACTACACAGACGTGACAGAGGAAAGCAGGGGACAACTACACAGACGTGACAGAGGAAAGCAGGGACAACTACACAGACGTGACAGAGGAAAGCAGGGACAACTACACAGACGTGACAGAGGAAAGCAGGGACAACTACACAGACGTGACAGAGGAAAGCAGGGACAACTACACAGACGTGACAGAGGAAAGCAGGGACAACTACACAGAGGTGACAGAGGAAAGCAGGGACAACTACACAGACGTGACAGAGGAAAGCAGGGACAACTACACAGATGTGACAGAGGAAAGCAGGGGACAACTACACAGACGTGACAGATGAAAGCAGGGACAACTACACAGACGTGACAGAGGAAATCAGGGGACAACTACACAGACGTGACAGATGAAAGCAGGGACAACTACACAGACGTGACAGAGGAAAGCAGGGGACAACTACACAGACGTGACAGAGGAAAGCAGGGGACAACTACACAGACGTGACAGAGGAAAGCAGGGGACAACTACACAGACGTGACAGAGGAAAGCAGGGACAACTACACAGACGTGACAGAGGAAAGCAGGGACAACTACACAGACGTGACAGAAGAAAGCAGGGACAACTACACAGACGTGACAGAGGAAAGCAGGGGACAACTACACAGACGTGACAGAGGAAAGCAGGGGACAACTACACAGACGTGACAGAGGAAAGCAGGGGGACAACTACACAGACGTGACAGAGGAAAGCAGGGACAACTACACAGACGTGACAGAGGAAAGCAGGGACAACTACACAGACGTGACAGAAGAAAGCAGGGACAACTACACAGACGTGACAGAGGAAAGCAGGGGACAACTACACAGACGTGACAGAGGAAAGCAGGGACCACTACACACGTGACAGAGGAAAGCAGGGACAACTACACAGAGGTGACAGAGGAAAGCAGGGACAACTACACAGACGTGACAGAGGAAAGCAGGGACAACTACACAGACGTGACAGAGGAAAGCAGGGACAACTACACAGACGTGACAGAGGAAAGCAGGGACAACTACACAGGACGTGACAGAGGAAAGCAGGGGACAACTACACAGACG
Organism: Brachymystax lenok tsinlingensis; assembly: GCA_030435695.1. Lineage (NCBI taxonomy): Eukaryota > Metazoa > Chordata > Actinopteri > Salmoniformes > Salmonidae > Brachymystax > Brachymystax lenok. The sequence continues at coordinate 15,399,073 of CM059805.1, forward strand.
TGACAGAGGAAAGCAGGGACAACTACACAGACGTGACAGAGGAAAGCAGGGACAACTACACAGACGTGACAGAGGAAAGCAGGGACAACTACACAGACGTGACAGAGGAAAGCAGGGACAACTACACAGACGTGACAGAGGAAAGCAGGGACAACTACACAGAGGTGACAGAGGAAAGCAGGGACAACTACACAGACGTGACAGAGGAAAGCAGGGACAACTACACAGATGTGACAGAGGAAAGCAGGGGACAACTACACAGGCGTGACAGATGAAAGCAGGGACAACTACACAGACGTGACAGAGGAAATCAGGGGACAACTACACAGACGTGACAGATGAAAGCAGGGACAACTACACAGACGTGACAGAGGAAAGCAGGGGACAACTACACAGACGTGACAGAGGAAAGCAGGGGACAACTACACAGACGTGACAGAGGAAAGCAGGGGACAACTACACAGGCGTGACAGAGGAAAGCAGGGACAACTACACAGGCGTGACAGAGGAAAGCAGGGACAACTACACAGACGTGACAGAAGAAAGCAGGGACAACTACACAGACGTGACAGAGGAAAGCAGGGGACAACTACACAGACGTGACAGAGGAAAGCAGGGGACAACTACACAGGCGTGACAGAGGAAAGCAGGGGACAACTACACAGGCGTGACAGAGGAAAGCAGGGACAACTACACAGACGTGACAGAGGAAAGCAGGGACAACTACACAGACGTGACAGAAGAAAGCAGGGACAACTACACAGACGTGACAGAGGAAAGCAGGGGACAACTACACAGACGTGACAGAGGAAAGCAGGGACCACTACACACGTGACAGAGGAAAGCAGGGACAACTACACAGAGGTGACAGAGGAAAGCAGGGACAACTACACAGACGTGACAGAGGAAAGCAGGGACAACTACACAGACGTGACAGAGGAAAGCAGGGACAACTACACAGACGTGACAGAGGAAAGCAGGGGACAACTACACAGATGTGACAGATGAAAGCAGGGACAACTACACAGACGTGACAGAGGAAATCAGGGGTCAACTACACAGACTTGACAGAGGAAAGCAGGGACCACTACACACGTGACAGAGGAAAGCAGGGACAACTACACAGATGTGACAGAGGAAATCAGGGGACAACTACACAGACGTGACAGAGGAAAGCAGGGACAACTACACAGACGTGACAGAGGAAAGAAAGAAAGTTATACGAAATGGAATGGAATGATGCTAAATGTAAGCTACAAATTGAAGAACACTAACACTAAAGGGACAGTTATAATTATGTGGGTATAACTTACGGTGGCTCCCGATACTGGCTAATATTTAATATGATACAAATTGTAAAATATAACTGAGAAAGGTCCGGGCATATAATTAAAACATTCTAAAGCGCATACAGTACATGAACTCCGCAGGTATAGCCCTACAGTAGCCTCAACATTTTACCCACAAATTATGAGGGCACACAATTATTTCAGCAAATTAGGAGGGCACACAATTACAATTCTGAATAGCCTACTTCACTGTGGAAAATGGGGCGTGATACATGTCATGTGAAATGATATGATTTTCAGTTTGCTTCCTTATGACTGGTTTCAGATCATCTCCAGGGATTATAAGGAAAGGTCATCTAAAACAATTGCTGCGTGTATTTACTATCCCTTCTCCAAACTGATTACTCATTTACCTAGCTCTTATTAATAGCTTATCAATTTATAAATTACAGTGCATGGAGAATGCTGTTATTTCCATCATAAAAATAAAGTACAGGTTTGCGAGACCTTATTCATGGTTTCCTCGCACGTAAAAGTGGTGTAATTATGATGGAATTAAGCCAAAATCAGAATAAGACGTATCTGCAGCATCACCTTCATTTTTTCCATCTCCACCCCAAACTAATAGCGGTTGAATAGCATGCTATTCTCATGCTTAAGTTCAGGGTCAGAATACGCATAGAGAGAAAAGTGCATAAAAAGGGAATTACAGGGACAACTACACAGATGTGACAGAGGAAAGCAGGGGACAACTACACAGACGTGACAGATGAAAGCAGGGACAACTACACAGACGTGACAGAGGAAATCAGGGGACAACTACACAGACGTGACAGAGGAAAGCAGGGACAACTACACAGACGTGACAGAGGAAAGCAGGGACAACTACACAGACGTGACAGAGGAAAGCAGGGACAACTACACAGACGTGACAGAGGAAAGCAGGGACAACTACACAGATGTGACAGAGGAAAGCAGGGGACAACTACACAGATGTGACAGATGAAAGCAGGGACAACTACACAGACGTGACAGAGGAAATCAGGGGACAACTACACAGACTTGACAGAGGAAAGCAGGGACCACTACACACGTGACAGAGGAAAGCAGGGACAACTACACAGATGTGACAGAGGAAATCAGGGGACAACTACACAGACGTGACAGAGGAAAGCAGGGACAACTACACAGACGTGACAGAGGAAAGAAAGAAAGTTATACGAAATGGAATGGAATGATGCTAAATGTAAGCTACAAATTGGAAGAACACTAACACTAAAGGGACAGTTATAATTATGTGGGTATAACTTACGGTGGCTCCCGATACTGGCTAATATTTAATATGATACAAATTGTAAAATATAACTGAGAAAGGTCCGGGCATATAATTAAAACATTCTAAAGCGCATACAGTACATGAACTCCGCAGGTATAGCCCTACAGTAGCCTCAACATTTTACCCACAAATTATGAGGGCACACAATTATTTCAGCAAATTAGGAGGGCACACAATTACAATTCTGAATAGCCTACTTCACTGTGGAAAATGGGGCGTGATACATGTCATGTGAAATGATATGATTTTCAGTTTGCTTCCTTATGACTGGTTTCAGATCATCTCCAGGGATTATAAGGAAAGGTCATCTAAAACAATTGCTGCGTGTATTTACTATCCCTTCTCCAAACTGATTACTCATTTACCTAGCTCTTATTAATAGCTTATCAATTTATAAATTACAGTGCATGGAGAATGCTGTTATTTCCATCATAAAAATAAAGTACAGGTTTGCGAGACCTTATTCATGGTTTCCTCGCACGTAAAAGTGGTGTAATTATGATGGAATTAAGCCAAAATCAGAATAAGACGTATCTGCAGCATCACCTTCATTTTTTCCATCTCCACCCCAAACTAATAGCGGTTGAATAGCATGCTATTCTCATGCTTAAGTTCAGGGTCAGAATACGCATAGAGAGAAAAGTGCATAAAAAGGGAATTACGTTCCATTTACGCGCGCTTAACTCAGGTCAGAATCGGTCCCCATATGAATTATGAATTTGAGCTGTAACATTGGACACCAGTATCCAATGGTATACAGTTTTGAGAAAATGTGATGCCGCTGTGTTTAAGATGTGGCATAAATATCTTAGAAGTGCCACATGATTGTATGACATGTATGTTCTATATGGTAACCAGATTAGTACACTCCCCCCTTGCAATCTAAACAGTATTCAGGAACACTCTATTCATTATGCGTTATCACCAGAGATAATTTTTAAGACCATATGTAGCTAAATGAATGACCACCCTATGCATACTGCATAATGAGACCTCAATATACCCCCTCTCTGCAAACACACATTTTGAATAGCCTCACTGGTTTCTATACATTTTATCGGTACACTCAAATATTTGTTTATTACACTGAAACTACAGGTATGGTTAATTTACTGCAAAAACAGGCTGGATTATACTTATTTTTCCTTGAGGTGTTACAAATTTCACATGCAGTAATGTATCAACACTGTTAACACTTATTGACAGCTTCTGTCTCTTGTGTAAATCCTCCTCCCATGCAGATGCTGGTTGAGCAGAAAAAGTTGAACAGACAGAGTCAGATTCTGCTAAAGAGCTCATCACCCAGTGAGGCCCTGCAGGCAGCCCTCACTGATGTCACCAGGCTCACCCAGGCCCTGGAGAGCCAGAGGCTGGAGCACCAACAACAGGTCACACACCAACATTAACACCACATCACCAACAACACAATGCTTCTTTAGTGTGATGAAAATTGTGTCTAGAATCTATTGTCAGCCAAGATATTTTTTCCCTCAAAGTCAAATATTGCTTTTTTTTTAAATTACAAAATATGACCTCATCTGAAAAAAATACACTCCAGTTTTGCACGTGGAACAAATATGAATGTGTATCTGAAAAAGACTGAAAGCCAATTAGCTCATCAATTAAACTGTGAGATGCCCTTTTGAATGATAATGGTCACAGGGAACACTTTGGGCAGCGACTTTCTGTGTCCATACTGATAAGGAGTATCAGAGACACCATTCACTCTCAGCAGGATTTGGATGGGTGAAAACAATTAGGAAAGAGTGGGATCACTGATCTCTCCCGGTCTAGGGTGGAGGTGAGCCATACCCTCCATTTAAAGAACAATTAACACATTATTTGAGGAGCAGAGCATTTTTGGGGGACTGGCACCTACCCAAAGCTACTTATCAGCAATTATCACCACAGGAGCTGTGCAGGCTCTGAGCAGCTTACGTTTTGTTCCGTTGTTTTGTGTCAGTTGTTTTGTGTCAGTGTGCGTGAGTGCGTGTGTGTGTTTTAAAGCAGCACCACTTATCACTATTTTTGCCTCAAAATGTTTCTGTCTGTAGTGAAGAACCATTGTTTGCCTTGTAAAATCATACTCTTTATTTCCTAACATTCACTTCAAATTTAGTAAGAATGTCCCGGGTACACAGCATATCTTGTAGGATTGTGAGTGAATGGGTAATGTTTGGCGGTAACAGATGAAGGGGATTGAGGAGCAGCTCAGGGGTTCAGAGCTACATAAGGAGGTGCTGGCGTTACAGTGTAAACTAGAGCTCCTGGCAGACGAGAAGAGGGAGCACGAGGAGAGATGTTCCAAGGCTAAGGTGGAGGCCAAGGATCTCAAGTTTACTGGTGAGTGGCACAGCAGAATTGGAGGACTGCACACAGTAGCTGTACATGATCCCATCAGGGAATGAGTGGGCTTTGTCAAAAGGTTGATGTTATTCTCATGGTTTGACAATGGGATTTCTACATGTATTCAACTGAAGCCAACCTTGGGTTTTAACTGTAGATAAATGCACAGAACCCCCTTCATTTGTTAGCAAAAGCAATGGACTGCATAGAAACATTTTCATTAGAGCACTTTATAATGCATTTGTAGGTTAATCATCTCAACCTGCAGTTCTCTAACCATTTTCTGAGCCATTTCCATTCATTTCAAGTGTTTGTAATGTTTGTAATGTTCCTAAATGGATGATGATGTACATCAGAACATTCTTCAGTTGTTAACAAAAGCAATGGACTAAAAACAGTGTTTCATGGAGCAGTTCAGAATCCATTTTTGGGTTAATATTCTCCAATTCCATTCAGTTGGTAATATAATGTATTCTACACCTCCTTTAATGAATGGATGCTGATGCTACTTGTCCATTTGTCCTATTGAGCAGTTGAGGAGCTGCAGAAGAAGCTCCAGGCCTTTTCTAACCCTCCACCTGCTCCAGCCCCTCCACCTCCGCCCCCCGCCACCCCCTCCTCCACCACCAGCCCCACTCACCAACCCTCTCAGGTGAGATACGAACAAATGGGAATTATTTACAATGTACATTATACATGAATTACATCTGCTTGAAGTAGTCATACTGGGGACCAGGCTTACTTCCTGGTCAGGTCACATGGTTAGGAAAAACTCCCTATAGGGCCCTATATATGGTCCAAGGTCCACTCACTCTTTTCTGTTTCTTTACAGTTCACTGCTATTGATGATTCGCAAAAAGAAAAATATCAGTAGGGATATTCCATTAGTGGTTCAAGACTCAGCAAAGGAGCCAGGTACAGTAAACAGAAAAAATCCTAAAATGTATATTTTATGAGCTTTAACAAAATGTTCTTATAACCTCTCTTTGGTAAGTCGTCGGTTGTAGCGTTTAACTGCAAGCACTGTATGCCCTTATACTATTTATTTTATTGTGCTGGCACTGAACATTTGGACAGTAGTTCAAGGGTGTCGTCGTACAGCTCCCCCCTTTCATGTAAACTACAGTGCATTCGGAAAGTATTCAGACCTCTTGATTTATTCCACATTTTGTTACGTTACAGCCTTATTCTAAAATTGATTAAACCGCTTTTTCCCCTTCATCAATCTACACACAATACCCCATAATGACAAAGCAAAAACAGTTATTTAGAGAGATTTTTTTTTTGCAGATTTAGATTTTTTTTTAAACCTGAAATATCACATTTGCATAAGTATTCAGACCCTTGACTCAGTACTTTGTTGAAGCACCTTTGGCAGCGATTACAGCCTTGAGTCTTCTTGGGTATGACTCTACAAGCTTGGCACACCTTATTTGAGGAGTTTCTCCCATTCTTCTCTGCAGATCCTCTCGAGCTCTGTCAGGTTGGATGGGGAGCGTCGCTGCACAGCTATTTTCAGGTCTATCCAGAGATGTTCGATCGGGTTCAAGTCCTCTGCCTGGGCCACTCAAGGACAGGCATAGACTTGTCCCGAAGCCACTCCTGCGTTGTCTTGGCTGTGTGCTTAGGGTTGTTGTCCTGTTGGAGGGTGAACCTTCGCCCTAGTCTGAGGTCCTGAGCGCTCTGGAGCAGTTTTTCATCACGGATCTCGCTGTACTTTGCACCGTTCATCTTTCCCTCAATCCTGAATAGTCTCCCAGTCCCTTCTGCTGAAAAACATCCCCACAGCATGATGCTGCCATCACCATGCTTCACCGTAGGGATGGTGCCAGGTTTCCTCCTGGCGTGACGCTTGGCATTCAGGCCAAAGAGTTCCATATTGATTTCATCAGACCAGAGAATCTTGTTTCTCATGGTCTGAGAGTCCTTTAGGTGCCTTTTGGCAAACTCCAAGCGGGCTGTAATGTGCCTTTTACTGAGGAGTGTCTTCCGTCTGCCCCCTCTACCATAAAGTACTGATTGGTGGAGTGCTGAGGAGATGATTGTCCTTCTGGAAGGTTCTCCCATCTCCACAGAGGAACTCTGGAGCTCTGTCAGAGTGACCATCGGGCTCCCTGACCAAGGCCCTTCTCCCACGATTGCTCAGTTTGGCCAGGCAGCTAGCTCTAGGAAGAGTCTTGATGGTTCCAAACGTCTTCCATTTAAGAATGATGGAGGCCACTGTGTTTTTGGATACCTTCAATGCTGCAGAAATGTTTTGATACCCTTCCCCAGATCTGTGCCTCGACACAATCCTGTCTCGGAGTTCTATGGACAATTCCTTCGACCTCATGACTTTGTTTTTACTCTAACTGTCAACTGTGGGACCTTATATAGACAGGTGTGTGCCTTTCCAAATCATGTCCAATCAATTGAATTTACCACAAGTGGACTCCAATCAAGTTGTAGAAACATCTCAAGGATGACCATTGGAAACAGGATGGACCTGAGCTCAATTTTGAGTCTCATAGCAAAGGGTCTGAATACTTGTAAATAAGGTATTTCTGTTTTTTCTTATTTTTTTTTGCAAAAAATTCTAAAAACCTTTTTTCACTTTGTCATTATGGGGTATTGTGTGTAGATTGATGAGGGGAAAAATGATGTGGAAAAGGGGAAGGGGTCTGAATACTTTCCGAATACACTATATGTAGCTAAGATGTACCGTCTGGAAGACTTGAATCTGTGACTCAATTGCTTCAGAGCCTATCACTATAGCAGAAGCTCTGATCTTTGGGTTGCACTTTATTTGGATAGTGCCTGTTATGTTTTAAACTAACATGGCTCTTATTGATACAGTACCTAGACATCCACATTCAGACTTTGTACAACCTGTCCCATCCACAATCTCATCTGTTTCTCATTCCATCCACATAGTTTGACTGTTTATAGTTTCCACTCTCTCTTATTTCAGGTTTCACTCAGGTAGAATCACCTAATCTTGAATTCTGTTGAAATACCATGTGCTCTGACCTTGGTTTTCTTGCAGTATCCATAATTGAAATTCAAATGTTTTATTGTTTTCTAATTTAAAACTGCATACAAGACATTTTTCTTTCACAAATTTTCCCCTCCTCGATGCAATTTGTAGAAATATCTCGGGGGGGATTGAATGGCAGCTCGACCTAATTAAGGGCCATTATTTAACCCAAAATTAAGGTTGCTCTCGAAGTAATTTCTATTTTCCAGAATCACTATGGGTCAGTTGGGTCACTTTTGTATGAGGAATGTAGACATTAATAATTAAGTAGTCGAAGGACACCAGTCTGTGCTTTACGAGCATTTATTGGGGATGCATTGGGCATTGGCGGGCCATGTTAGGTAAAGGCCCAGTGCAGTCAAAAAAATGGATTGTTGTGTATTATATATATTTCCACACTATGAGGTTGGAATATTATTGTGAATTTGTAAAAATTATGATAATCTCCTTTTAGTGTAAGAGCTGTTTGAAAAGACCGCCTGAAATTTAAACCTGTTTTGGTGGCTGTCACGATCTCCAGAATGGACAGACCAAGGCGCAGCGAGGCATCCAGTATACATTCTTTATTTAAATACGTAACTGGGAAAAAAAAACGAACGAAGATCGTAACAATAAACATAACATGTCAAAACAACAAATGCTATGAACAAACAATAACCCACAAACCCCTAGTGCAAACTACAAACATATATATGGTTCCCAATTAGAGGTAACGACACTCAGCTGCCTCTAATTGGGAACCATTACCCCAGCATAGAAATAGAGAACCTAGAACAGAAAAAACCCTACACCAAAACAAAACTAAACACGCCAGCCGGTCTTCTCAGGCCTGGACGTGACAGTGGCATGGCGGTTTTGTGCCTGCCTGGTGAAAATACCAGGCAGTATAAGTTAATAGACCAATAACAAAGACAGTTTTAAACCTCTCTGCCGATAACAGATAGTTTTCAGGTTACATATCCCTCCCATTAGGCTCGTCCAATTAGGCCCCTCACTCAGACCACTCCCAGACAGTCCTAGCAAAATTCTTGCTTGAGAAATTGCTCTTTGCAAAGAAGCAATTTTTGTTTATTTTTGAGCATTTTAATTGAAAACAGTCACAGTAAAGTACTTAATTGTTACCCAGAAATGATTTGATATTGACATAAAAATGTCTGCACTGGACCTTTAATAAAGTTACGTTCTTCCGTTTGCATGAACAAAAAACAAACCTTGAATAGTTAGAGTGGGTGATACATTTGTATGTATTTTCTGAACATAAAAATATCCTTGTTTTGTTACCAGTCCTTCATTTTCTGTGATTTTCTGTTATTGGGCACTCACTACCTTACCTGGTTGCCCCTAAAGGTAGAAGAGATCGGCTTGAATACCGTCATCAATTATATTTTTCGTTTGAATAATTTATATAATATTTTTTTTTAATACTTTGAATATTTATTGGAATACTTTGGAGGACAACATTTTCATAACAATGTGAGTTATGTGCCAGCTAACAATGGCTTTATTGTATAATCTTAATTGAAGGTTACAAGGTGATTAGGTTTACCCATTCAATTGTTGGGAGCATTGAGTGTGCAACGTTCTTACATTTCTTTCTACAAGCTGTTAAATGAAACTTTTGTCAGCTGCATATAACTTGTATTTTCATGCAGAATTTGCTAAACTTTTCTTGTTGAACTGAATAAAAACATAATGGTTGTTGGAGTATCGAACCCATTTGTAAAGACCACTATATGAACTGTTGCCCGCAATACTCGCCTTCATGGAACGTATAGACAGCAATAGAGGAGGATGGAGGTAATGTTTTTTTATTAAATCTCCAACTAAAGTGGTACTCTATTGTTAGTATGGATCAAAATCCAGACAGTTGCTTTTGGCTTTCGAGAAAAATAACCTGTGTGCTCTTTGTGTGTTGACTCCTAGAGACGGACATCAGGCAACAGGCTGTGGATGAGATGATGCAGAGAATCAAAAGGGGGGTTCACCTCCGACCCGTTGGCCAGGCCCCCAACAAAACCAAGCCCGTCCAGGTACATGCAGGATATACCTCACAAAGGGTCACCAACATTGTACCACTTCAGCTCAGAGAAAAGCAGAGTTTCTACATAAATGCACTCTTTTTCCTTGTTACAGGTGAAATGGTTTTATGACCTGTGCAGTCATGTTCATGGACCTGTGTCCTAGGAATAGTGTATGTGGTACTGAAGTGAGCTTGTTTTTGTACGTTGTAAGACTTCTAAGTCATGTCGACATGGAGCTCTGTACAGTATGTTTACCTTAGAGAAAAGCTGTGTTTCAACAGAAACACAGTGAAAGACTTAATGACCTGTTGAAATCATGTTCACGTGCCTGTATGTTTCTAAGTAGCATAGCGTCGCTGACGGAAGAAAACCTTGTATCTCCATAATTGAAACTTCAGGATATTGAAAAACTGCTGTATTTTACAAATAACGTCCATACGACGTTATTTGAACACATTGTCACATTCCAACAGGGATGACAGTGTACTGTATGTGATTACTGCATGAGCTTGTTTTTGTAAGTTCTTATGAGATCTCTAAGACATGTCAACATGTAGCACTTAGCACTCTGCCCACAGTTCTCTCAAAATTGGAGACCATTAGGACCTATACTTTACCCAAATTATTTTATAATGCGTAAATTGTCTGTTTGCATGCAAAAGTAAATAATTATACAGTATGTGGACATGTTTTTATTTTTTTACCCTGCTATAACCCGTATTCTGGTCTCTGTGGTAGGAAGAGTGGTCTAGAAAACACTACAATGCTAACAGGTTCTGTAGGCTGAAACAGTGATTGGGATAAATGTGTCAAATATGTGCTGCTTATTTACCAAACCCATCTTTCCATCTGTCCTCATCCTGTTACCAGCGAGAAAGGATACCCTCTAATTCTGCCATTCAGGAACTTAAAGGAATTCTGGTAATGGAACCTTTTAATAATAGCAGTAGTCCTTTTTGAGGTACTTTTCTTTTCCAAAATATTGTTATTTGTTGTTGGTGATAAAACCATGATTTGTTAGACACTACAGTATACAAGCTACCAGAACAAACAATATTTTATAATACATAGCTACTTTAAGTTGTTAGAGGTTATTCTCAAAACCATACCAGAATCTGTTTCCCTTTTTGTTCCAACTGTACAGGACACTTTCAAAAAGCCCCCCCCCCACCTTAAAGTTGGATCTCCATCAACAAACACTGAGTCTGAGCTGGAGAGAGTTCTACAGAGACGGCGGGGCGGATTCAAGACCTCACAGGAAAGTTGTGAGTTTTGTCTCCTTTAAAATATATACCACTAAAGAATGACAAGCCTGTACTTACTCTGGAGGGGGTTTCAGTGGTCGTAAAGATGACGAACAATATTGTATCACTTTTTGTCAATTTAGACAAAGGCAGTCTTATGTCCAGCTAATAGTTTCAGTACGAATAGCTAAATGATGGGATCATGGAGAGTCTTGTGTAACAAGGAATAGGTAAGATGCCATCCGTAGTAGAGTATCATAACGGAACGTTTCTCTATTTGTTTTTTGCTTTATTGTTAATATTAAATTAAACAATAGATATTACATTTAGGAGACTATATATATATATATATATATATATGAGGCATGTTCAAATGAATTTCTAGTAATTCATGCAAAAATAAGGTTATTGCCTTACTCCCTTCACCTGTTGTAAATGTTATATAAATATCAATCATTTGCAAACACGTTCTAATTATTTAATAATTTTTTTGTGAAACAACATATTGCAAAACTCAAAATATGACATCTCACCTTCCACACAGCCCACCCATGTTTTGTAGTATGGACACCACTTTCTGCTTTGCTGAGGAGGTGGTTCCTGGTAGTTGATTTAGTTGAATGTTCAATTATTTTACACTCCTCTGCAATAAATTAAACATATAAGAAGTTGTGCCGTGTTGCAAACATACCTACAGAATAATATCAGTTCTCTGTCACTGCAGATCCTACCATCAAACAAATAGGTAAACATACTGTAGGCCTATAGTAGCAATTTCCAACTGTTGAATGTAGAAATACTGTGGATCTATATGTAATTGTGTTTGTGTCTGTTTCTGTGAAGGTTCGCCATCCTCACCTCGTCCCTTCCCCAGCAGTGTTCTGGATGTCACCAGGGTGAGAGGGGACCAGTCCCAGACCAAGCAGAACTCCCAAGAGTCTCAGGACTCTGTCACGCTCTAGGCCCACTCAGCTGACCTGAGTCCTGGCCACTAGCACCCCAGGGCCCTGGGTAAGTACGCCTCACAGGATGTCTCAACACCTGGAATCACTGCATGATTTACAATGAAGTTTAAGTCCCAAGACCCAACCTACTTCTTTCTGTAAGATAAATCTCCTTTAGAGTAAGAACCAGTCTGGCCCTAGTTGTTTCTAATGATTACAGGAATAATTAGAGCAGCTCTGAGATCCAGTGCACCATGGCTTCATGTAGTATTAAGCTGTGATGTTTTCACACTGCTGCTTGTTTTGTTTTGGGGAGGGAGTGCACTACTGTATGAAGGATTACCATGGGGCGATTGATTTAGGTGAAATGAAATACTTTGTTCCCACAACCGGCGGCTTTGTTAAAATTTCTTTAATGGTGAAGGTGAAGCCCACATTTTTGACACAGTCTTTGTTTGCACTGAGAGGATCCGTCAGCCGGCTTTTGTAGCCTTGAACATTTGCCAAAGCAAGTATGTCTTTAAATTGGTCTGTCTAGACCAGTATTAACCTTGTAGCCTCCCAGTGAGCAATTACAGGGCACTGTGGCAGATTTTGTTTCCACTACTCCCCTCGCTCGATACTCCCCCAGTCTGTCTTTCATGGACCAAGATCATTTTTTTGTGCAGGTGTTATTTGAAGGCATTATTGTAAAGATTTTTTTATAGCAGAATCTATTTCAAGACTAAAGAATTTCAAGCATGTAAATGCACATATAGCATCGTAACTGGTAGTACTGGAGCTTAAGATTTGAGTCAAATGCTTTGGCATGTCAACTACAGGTTACGCTGTTCTGCTAGGTGTTTGTTACGGAACAATTGGATTGGGATCAACTTGCTCTCAGAACGCCACAATGACCATCACGCTTAGTTGACCATGAGGATGGGCTATTTTCCCCTCACCTGCACTAATTCGTTGGGACTATTTCTGAAGTGAGGCGGAAATGTGAGAGCCAGAAACAGGAGTGTGACGTCCCGTAGCCATTGTGTGGGGCACTAATTGAGGATTTGGGTCTCATTTGTCACTAAGGCACAATTTCCACTTGGAGCACTGTTGAGAGAAAGGGTCAAATCCCCCAAGATTGTGGAGGAAATTCTATTTGAGTGACTTTTCTTTCTGCCATCTTGTTTACATGTATACTACTTACCCCAAAAAAGTGTCCTATGTTAGATTTATCTTCCAGGCGCCTCAAGGGGCTCAGACTTCATCTTAAGACCTATTGGCTCGGCACATTCATTCATCAGCAGACTGCCCCAAAATACAGACAGGGCTACAACATTGTTGGAAGAGGAAGTCACTTTGTAATTTTATTTAACAGCAGAATTCCCCTCGACAATGGCCTTGCAGACAGAGGGATCAGTGGACAAGGGGACATTGCTTGCATCAAGGACTCGGAAATGACTAATTGTGCAGACTGACATGTTTTTCTTATGGCCAACCATTTTCTCATGTTAAAGGAAGAGGAGGTTAACTAGGACTAAACTTAGATAACGTCCAAGGAGATGAGTGTCATTGAGCATCAGACATTGCTTAAGTAAGCCACTCTACGTGCTGGACAGACAGACAGACAGACAGACAGACAGACAGAGAGAGAGAACCTTAGTAATAATGGATGTTATAGCAGAAAATGCTGCCCCAGGCTGGGATTCAAACACAGATAAACAACCTTCGCGCTGCGATCCTGATTCATAAATGTAAAATATTGCCTTGATTCCAGCTGTGTTAACTGTCAAAATGCCAATAGAACTGGTACATCATTTAATTCAAACAGAAAATTAAGCATGCTTCAAGGGAGAAAACATTTTCATTGATTTGATGGCAGTTACTGTGGTTCCACCAAGTGCAGTGCGATGTCAGTATTCTGCGTTTCTTTGAATCCTGGCCTCAATCTCTTTGAAATGATTGCACTTAAAAAGTATGTTATTGTAGGTCTTCAGGATTTCGTACGGAATCTGATTCTAGAAGTCACAAACAGTATCACCGACTACGGCCAGCTGATGCTTGCTCTCCTTGGAGCTGTTGTTTTCAGTCCATGGACAGCTCAACAGCTCCACGTTGAAACAGAGTCCATGACCTGGCCTTTCCCTGCTTCCTCTTTAGCGATCTGCCGTCTGACATTGATTGACAAGCAGTAAAGATTCTGCCGATCAGGGCGAGAATGTAATTACCCGGAGGCATGCTGTGTCCCTTTTTATTTTGGTGAGAGCCATCTTTACCGCTCTCTATTTCTGTCGCCATCAGCCAATACAATGCACCGTTTTGATGTTTTTTTCCCCCAGAGGGATTGGCAATTAGGAAGCCTCTTTTTAGTGTGTCTGGGAAACACTTAATTTAGCCTATTTTGTTAGTCATTCCGTTTATTTTCCAAACAGAGTAATTGCCTGGTGGGGAACCATGGCTGCTCAGGGCCAATTCACACGGCTGCTTTCTCTCTCTATGTCTGGCTATCCACACTCATTGATTAGAGGATGTCTGTAGATCCAGTGAACTCCCTAGCTCTCTCTTTCTTTCTCTCCTTCCTTGGCTTGTTTGGATGTTAAGTAGATGGCTATGTGAACACAGAATATTTTCTCCTCTTTATCAACAATTTGTATTATATACCATAGTATTTGAGGCAATGCCGAGCTAAGCACTTTAAAACCAAGTGAATTCCAGTCTATTATGATGCTTACAATCTTTAGTAAGTTGATATTCCAATTAAAATGCAAGTTTACTCATGCTAAAATGTTGTAAGTACGCAGGTATTCTTGATAATAGGAGTAATTGTGCTTTGTGCCATGTTCAGCTTTTACTCAGATAGAATGATATGCCTACGTAAGTTACGATAAAAATAAGCCAAGTTAAATAAGTATGGAAAAAGTATCCATAAATCCTAAATCAAGTAAATTGATAGGTTAAATACAGTAATTAATGGATAAATCAACGTTGCATTTTCAGTTGAAAAGAGCATGAATGAAGAAGAATTCCTTTGACAGGCCCATTGAGGCAGGCCGTAAGTGGTCCAACACAGCTGTGTGGTGGCTCTCCCTGTCTGTTGGTGCACAAAGCACCTCTGAACCGTCTACTACCCACTGGAACAACTGCCCCCTCTGTTACACTGACGCAGGGCATGCCGCAACTGTTTAGACCGCTGGGTTTGTCTTTAAAAGGGGCTACATAATCATTTCCTCTAGGAAGTGTGTTTTGGAGTCGGATGAGGATATGACAAACTATGAAGGGGTCCTTTCTCAGTATGTTGGCTTTACTCGCTGGTCAGCATTGTGTTGCTGTATGCTTTAGCCTTCTTTTGTGTCGGCTCTTTCAGATCCATCTGTCGTCCTGTCAACATTGCTTAAAAATAGGACGTTTCCTCAACAAGAACTTATATCAGCACTAACATTTTACATGAAGATATTGATTAATAGTGAGTTCCACTAATTGAGTAATAGTGAGTGCCACTAATATCAAATATTTTTCTCTCAGTATTAAACTATTCCAGTACTTCGGTTGATTTCTAATCAAGGTGGATTTAAAATTGCTTTACACTCAAACGCTTGTTAAGAGAGTGTAGAATGAGTGTAGAAATCGTTGGTCATGCTCAGTGTCTCATCTATGTGCCTTTTCATATATTTCTCTTTAGACAACAGACCTGCACCTGTCAATGCTGCAGTCAGCCCTCTGGTGAAGGAAAGAAGACCTCAGAGTACAAAGCCTGTCTGGTGTCCCCACTGCACTACACAGTAATGAACTACATTTGGTCCAACTAGTAATTGAATTACATTTTGCAGTAGGTTGGTGGTAGTTGAACTAAATTCAAATCTAAGTAGTGTTTTCAGTAGTTAATACATTTTTTGCCATGTAGCGGTGTAGCTAACTACTGGAACTACACACTACTCTTTTTCCAAAATGAAAAGATAATATAATATTGGCAATATTTCCCCTTTTTTTTTCAGCATCAGACCTGCCTAATTCTCACTTGAAACATAGTTTTTGTGTTTAATAGGCTAAAATACACATTCAGATGTACATATGATAATTTTTCACAAAGTAGTTTGGATGCAGATTTACATATGTTAATTTTTCAAAAAGTAGTTTGGATGTAGTGAACTACTTTTTCAAAGTAACTTCAGTTAATTAAACTATATTTTTCTTAAGGCTAGCGTTAGTGTAGCTTAAATTCTTTCAGTGTGACGTAATTGGTAGCTTGGTAACTATCTTTTCAGAGTAGCTACCCCAACACTGGCATTATACCAAAAATGTTAATATAGTCATAAGCCACATAAAAATAATGGTTATTAAATGGGCAGGTTTATTCAATATAATCGTGACCACAGTGTCTTACATAATCATTTTTGTATGTGTGTGTATTTTTTTGGGGGGGAATTTGCAAATATATGGGTAAATATCATTTTCTGTTTATTCCAGAGTATGTGATGCCAAATTATTGTGATTCCTTTATGTGGTCATTTTGATCAATTCAGTTTTGTTTCAGAGGAAAAATACAGATCAACGCTGTATTTGGTTAGCGTGAAACCTTTTTGCACTAAGTGACGACTGAAAATTAATTCATTTTAATATGGGAAGAAATGTAATGGTGTATCATTTAAATAGATTGTATGAGCTATTCATTTTAAGACTTGTAATTACATTAGATTGACGTAAACTGTCATTTTTGAATAAAAACACTATGGTATTCATTTAATCCTTGTCCTCAAGAATATTATGTAAATGACTGCTCTTCCGTTTCTCCAACAAAGAGCGAGGATGTGTGTTTTCTTAAATCTGCAGACAGAAAACAAGTGAAATAAGTTGAATGGACAACAACGGCTTTAAAAAGGCCAAAGCGAAACTAGCCCCTGCATGACAGTCTATTGAACATGTTCTTTAGAGGTCTGTGCACATTGAACATGTCCCTCTTCGCTCCAGGCCCCTCTATTCTAGGTCTGTGATGATTTCTACTGCTGTGACAATACAAAAAATATATATATTCCACATAGCCAGAGCCAAACGATATACAAGAGTCCTGTATATGCAATTGGTGCAGAAGTTAATTCTTTATTTTATACAAAGATGAACTCGCTTTTCAGTAATTGCCCAATATCCCTGTCCCTTTTTTGGGAGGCGTAATTAGGTGGCCAATTAACAGAACCAAGGTAGGGTTTTTTCGTCAGCTCCTTTTCCCCCTCTTCATGATTCCTGACACACAGTTTCCTTTCACGTCCAGGGAGAAATGTGTTCTCACCAGCCCAGCCATTACTGCCTCTCCTACCCATAGCTTTGTCTAGCCCCCTCTTTCTACCGGCTGAAAAGGCGAGAGGAAAAAGCCATACCCAGTATTCCCTGCTGTGCCAATTCTTCCTCTATAGAAATCAGACGGTTGTATTTAGTCAGCCGCTCTCCACGACTCAGACCTCCCAGTTTGACATACCCAACTCCCAGGCCTACGACCTGAGGGAGAGAGAGAGAAACGCACAATGACAAGAGTTTACGGGCGCCGAGTGCCAACGTGCGATGACTGCTCATCGCCAAGAGAAGGAGAAGACGCCCGTCACTTGGCTTTGTTTTGGTGTGAGTACACAATGACAGGCAAACTGTTTATTATATCACTTCAATAGAGGTTCTTGGGCCTTGTAAATACAGAGATTTGTATTATAAAACTTGTACAGAGCAGAATACATACATAAGTGATGAGTCACTGCAATGGATTGTCAGACTGAAATGTGCAGATTTTCAGTCCAACACATTAATAGATAAAGACAGACAGAGAGACACAATCTTTAGATAAAGATCTAAAGAGACACAATGCCAGTGAGTGAATGACTAAGCCTCACCACATCTGAGAGGGAGTTGCCACTGCAGGGCTCACCACACGTCTTTCCAACTATTACCTCACCTGACATACAAAAAGACAAACACACACAAGTAATGTATTACCAGGTCAATGAATCAACTCTTTACACCAGGGATGGGCAACTTTTGAAGGGCCTCAGATCAACCCCCTCCCCCCTTCCCTTAACTATTTTTATGTCAGTCACTGATAGTCAATCAATTAGCTCATGTCGGCTAACATTTTTTACATTGTAAAGTTAGTTTAGCAGCCAGCTTGTCGAATTACTGGCCTGGGGGTTCCCCATTGATTTTATTAATCAGTTTCACTCAGATATCATATTGAAAACTGCAAACATTATTCCCACCCTGTGGCAAAATGAGTAGAATTGCAGCAAACGTGCTTCAAAACTGCAACATTTTCTCTACACCCCATGGCAAAATGTGTAGAATTGCACAAAATTAATTCTAAAATGTATATTTTGTAATTTTTTTTAGGTCTGCTGTCAAGACGAGGGTCTAAGATGTTTTGCTCGCAAAGCGTTTTAAAAAATATATATTTATGTGACCCCCACCCTATCAAAGTTGCCCATCCATGCTTTACACTTTCTGTCATTACAGGGGTTCCTCTGAAAAACAGTGCATTCCCCAAAATAAGCTGGAACAAACTAACTAACCATAGTTTCATATAGAAGAACATTAATTTGTGAGATCTTAAGAACAAAGGTCATCTCGGACACCCAGAACTAAAATCTTGCGTAATTGCGTTAGATGCTCAGTTGAGTTCAGGGGGAGACGGGTTAGAAAATATACTAACGAAACTAGCGAAGTCTCCACCCCTCTAATCATAAACTCTCAGACAGTTCGAGCAAGTCTGAGACAAATGTCCCCACCCCTTCAGAAATTCAAAAGATGCGAGCACCTGCGGAATCATTTGCCCAAAATCTGCATACCGGAAACAAAGTTCCTCGTTAGTCGTCGCATCCCACAGTCTGTAGACAGATGATACTACCATTTATGCTACATGCATCTGTCCATGAGAGATTAGGACAAAGGTAAACCGACTGAACATCATGTTGGGTCCTATGACCTTTAAAAGTAGAAGTATCATCGGGTTGCATCATTCGATCGATACATAGCCCCAGCAGACATTCATTTGGCTCCCTGTGATAAAATGTTTGATTCGGCAGCACTCAAATGGGAAAATCTTCATTTGGAATTCATCTAACTGAATCCATCAGAGGAACCATGTAAGTCGGCGTGTCTCACACGTCACCTATTTATTCCAAAATATTTATACTGTCGTGTTCATACTACTGTTTCTATTCACAGTATTGATGTTGTGATGGCAATTATTTGAGGTCAATCTGGCCAATATGACGGCTTATTCCCCTAGCATGGATTTGACCTCCCAATTTTTCTTGACATTCCATCAATAAAATGATGCACTGTACACTTGACCTACAATAGGACAATGAGTCATGTATTAGTAAACAATAGCTCTATGTAAAACTCCATCAGTGGCTCCCTTTATGCTCTGTGGTGACGTAGGTCAGGTCGGTGACTTTATTGGTCTGATTCAGGATGTACTCCTGGAGGAAATGGGGCGTCTTCCTGTGAGCCGTGACACTGGGGCTTAGAGGAGATGTCAGAGAGCAGGCTGCAGGAGGCTCCAGCCACACTGCTCAATCTCTCCTACTGCT
Organism: Brachymystax lenok tsinlingensis; assembly: GCA_030435695.1. Taxonomy (NCBI): domain Eukaryota; kingdom Metazoa; phylum Chordata; class Actinopteri; order Salmoniformes; family Salmonidae; genus Brachymystax; species Brachymystax lenok. Next base: position 15,418,816 of record CM059805.1, read on the forward strand.
CCTTACACATCGGGTCACACACACCATGAGTTTCTATAAGCACACCAACGCATGTCTTTCGTTTAGTGTGGATGTGTGTTCTCGGAGGGGTGTTCACATCTTACCTCTTTTCGCAGAGGATCGATCAGGGCTACGACTGCTGGGTATTTACTAATCAAAGCCTCATCCACTAGTTCATCTGGAGACCAGGTGGTTCCTGTAATAACTTCATACTTTCCTTTTGGCTGTAGAGGAGCAAAGAGAGAGATTTTATTTTCTAACTTCAAAGTAGATATTTTTCCAGATTATATTTTACAGTATGTCAACATCAAATTCAAATTTTAACTAACAAAATCATTATTGAAGGTTAAACATTGGTTTCAATGGTAAATCAAATCTAATGTTATTTGTCACATGCTTAGTTAAGGGCCCTTCCTAACAATGCAGAGAGAAATAAATAATAATATAATAATAAGTAATGATAACTTGACTATATACAAGTGGTACCAGTACTGAGTCGATGTGCAGGGGTACGAGGTAATTGAGGTAGATAGCTGCCTATTCTGTAACTAAGAATAAAGTGCCTAGGCAACAGGATAGATAGTAAACAGTAGCAGCAGCGTATGTGATCAGTCAAATAAGTTAGTGCAAAAAGGGTCAATGCAGAGAGTCCGGGTAGCTATTTGGTTAACTATTTAACTAACTAATTAGCAGTCTTATGGCTTGGGGGTAGAAGCTGTTCACGGTCCTCTTGGTTCCAGACTTGGTGCATCGGTACCAGTTGCTGTACCCGCATATAGAATTGTACGCAAGGACACACTGTGCGTGTTTTAACGTTCTGTTTACATACATAGTCAATTATGTCGTCAGCAGCACAGTTTACTGCCAAATGGATTTGCTTTCCAAGTGCCAATCCAAGATTGTTATATGCTTCCGTAATTAGATGTAGAGGCTGCTCAGGATGCTCATACTCAACAACTAAGGCTCCAGAGTCAGACACTGTTGGCAGTACAGGCTGGAAAGAGAAGGAATGTCTAGTCAGCCATCATAAATGTACACAGTGTCATCGTTAATAAAATGCATATATCTGTGGAAAGAAGTGCTGGATCATACTGTATGTCAGGGATTCTACATTTCCTCCTGCAAAGCTACTGGGTATGCGGGCTTTTGCTCCAGCCCTGCTCAAACACATCTGATTCAGCTCACCCAGTAATTCTCCAGGAGGAGGGGTTGCCACCTCTAATGAACGTTAATGATATTTAAAATGCATGTACTTTAATTAGGTTAGCGGGAATGAATAGGATTTAGACGTTCCTGTTTCCAAAGCTTTTGAAGGAATTACATGGGATATATTTAACCCACCATCAATAATATTGTTAATCCTATAAATGAGCTGCTATCGTCTCATCTTGTGATGTCCATCACATAATAAAAGAGGGAAAGCGATTTCCTATCGACAACCTTTATCTATTCGCAGTTAGATAGTGCATCTAGTGCTAAACACAGGATGTTTCTGAGGGGAGGACGGCTCGTAATAATGTCTGGAATGGAGTTAATGGAATGGTGTCAATTCCATGGAAACCATGTGTTTGAGGAGGCTGATGTCATTCTAATAATTCCGTTCCAGCCATTACTATGAGCCCATCCTCCCCAATTAAGGTGCCACCAACCTCCTGTGGCACTGCTAAACCATAGACAGACGGCATTGAATTGATTCTAACTTTGAAGAACGTAACTACAACGTTGAAATTGGGATATACTCAGAGAGTTGTCATGTAATCAGTCTTAAAAATAAATCATAAGCTCCCTATACTGTACAGTAGATCCACCATACAAAGCTCTGCCGCAATGTTCCTTACCCCTATTTTTGAAGCAATGTTCATTATTTGAATCATCTCCTTTTGAAGCTCGAGGACCATTGTGATGATCTGTTGGGGGAGTTCACAGATAGTTTTAGGTAAATGTTTCTTTATACTATGTACAGTGCCGTGCAAAATTATTTGCCCTCTTTCAGATTTTCAAAAGAATTTTGTGCATATTTTTGATACTGAATTATCAGATCTTCAACCAAAACCTATTATTAGGTAAAGGGAACCTGAGTTTACAAATAAAACAAATTGATAGTTATTTAATTTAAAAAAACAATTTAATCAATTTTAGAATAAGGCTGTAACGTAACAAAATGTGGGAAAAGTGAAGGGGTCTGAACACTTTCCGAATGCAGTGTAGATGCTTCTACATCTGCATTGCTTACTCTGGGGTTTTAGGCTGGGTTTCTGGTCTTTATTTTTATTTATTAAACAAATGCATCCTTTATTTAACTAGGCAAGTCAGTTAAGAACAAATTCTTATTTACAATGACGGCCTACCAAAAGACCTCCTACGGGGGCTTTACACTCGTCGCCATATCCACTGGCTCCAGGTCATCTACAAGTCCCTGCTAGGTAAAGTCCCACCTTATCTCAGCTCGCTGGTCACCTTAGCAGCACCAACCTGTAGCACGCGCTCTAGCAGGTAAATTTCACTGGTCACCCCCAAAGCCAATTCCTCCTTTGGCCGACTATCCTTCCAGTTCTCTGCTGCCAATGACTGGAATGAACTACAAAAATCCCTGAAATTGGAGACACTTATCTCCCTCACCAGATTTAAGCACCAGCTGTCAGAGCAGCTCACAGACCACTGTACCTGTTTATAGCCCATCTGTAAATAGCCCAACCAACTACCTCATCCCCTACCGTATTTATTTATTTATCTTGTTCCTTTGCACCCCAGTTTTTTCTACATTGCACATTCATCTACTGCACATTTACCATTCCAGTGTTAAATTGCTATATTGTAATTACTTTGCCACCATGGCCTATTTATTGTCTTACCTTCCTTATCCTACCTCATTTGCACCCTTTGTGTATAGATTTGTTTTTTTTTCTACTGTATTATTGACTGTATGTTTGTTTTACTACATGTGTAACTCTGTGTTGTTGTATGTGTCGCACTGCTTTGCTTTATCTTGACCAGGTCGCAGTTGTAAATGAGAACTTGTTCTCAACTTGCCTACCTGGTTAAATAAAGGTGAAATAAATTAAATTAAAAATAAATGTAATAAAAATATAGGACAAAACACACATCACGACAAAAGAGACAACACAACACTACAAAAAAGAGAGACGTAAGACAACAACATAGCATGGCAGCAACACGTGACAACAGCAGGGTAGCAACACATGACAACAACATGGTAGCAACACAACATGGCAGCAGCACAACATGGTAGCAGCACAAAACAGGGTACAAACATTATTGGGCACAGACAACAGCACAAAGGGCAAGAAGGTAGAGACAACAATACATCACGCAAAACAGCCACAACTGTCAGTAAGTGTCCATGATTGAGTCTTTGAATGAAGAGATTGAGATAAAACTGTCCAGTTTGAGTGTTTGTTGCAACTCGTTCCAGTCGTTAGCTAGAGCGAACTGAAAAGACGAGCGACCCAGGGATGTGTGTGCTTTGGGGACTTTTAACAGAATGTGACTGGCAGAACGGTATTGTATGTGGCGGATTGATTGAAGATGGCCAATATTATTATTAAACACTTTTTTTTACTACACACTACACCCACACATATATCTGGCATTGCCTTCAAGCCTATCATTCCTGATCAATGACCTACATCACATTGCATAACATCGCATGGTGTGTGTCAGTGTGTGTATGCGTGCTCAAAGGGGAGCTCACTGACCTTTTTGTTCCTCAGAACTGTGATGTACTTGTACAGGGGGATGTCTTGCAGTAGAGCCCCAATCTTGGATCATCCAAGATGGCGTAGCAGTGCAGACGTGTTTTTGTTCGTCCCCTCGTGTACTTTTGTATTTTTCGTATTTTTTGTATATATTTCAAATGTATTTTCAATCTCTTTTCCATTTTTTTTATATTAAATATACCTCCCGGTAACCTGCCTCACCCATTGTGTTACGGAACCACTATTTTTTTAGACCTTTTTAGACAGAACTCCATCGGAAGCTAGCGAGCTAACTAGCTACAAGCTATTCAGTCACTGTTAGCCACCGCTAGCGGCCTTTACCTACTGCACAGACAGCAGCCCTTTTTTAGCCTGGATAATACTCGCCAGCCTGCCACTATCGGACTGTTTCTCCACTACAATGCCAGATCCCTGCCGTAAACCCTGGACCACTGATCTCCACAGCTAGCTAGCTGCCACTGAGTGACCCAACCCTGAGCAAGGCCCACCACCCGGACTCCACCCAAACACGGCTAGAACCCACTACTCCACCGGTTCCTTGCTGTGAGCTCTCAACCCTGGCACCGGATTCATTGCTGATACCGAGTGGCTATAGTGGCTAACGCCCCTGCCCCGAAGCTAGCTCCAGTTAGCCGCGAGCCAGGCGCATCTCCCGGCTGGCAAAGGAAAGTACCACAACAACAATACCTCTCTCGCCATCTGGCTTGGATCCCTCTCGACACGACACCCCATCGTACCCCGTCGACTGCCGACGATTACTCCATCCTCTGTGCCTGCAACCGGCCTCTGTCGGACGTCGGAGCAGACAGTTCTACCAACCCCGACCTGCTAACTCTAACTTTAAACACAGTGTCTCCTGCGTGCCGGCGTAGTAACGACTACCTCGCGGCTTCCCTGTCCCATCTATTGCTGTTCACTGGACCCTATGATCACTCGGCTACATAGCTGATGCCTGCAGGACTATTCATTAATCACGGTACTCCATTCTGTTTATTTTCTGTTTATCTGTCGGCCCCAGCCGCGTACTCAGGCCCTGTGTGTAGCTAACCAACCCTCTTTGCCCATTCATCGCAAGTTTACCTGTTGTTGTTGTCTTAGCTGATTAGCTGTTGTGGTCTTACCCGTTGTTGTCACCTGTGTTTGCTTTATGCGTCGCTTTATGTCTCTCTCAAATGTCAATATGCCCTGTTTACTGTTGTTTAGGATAGTCAGCATTGTTTTTGTTTACAGTGGAGCCCCTAGGCCCACTCTACATGCCTCAGATTCCTCCTTTGTCCCACCTCCCACACATGCGGTGACCTCACCCAGTATTACCAGCACCTCCAGAGATGCAACCACTCTTATCATCACTCGGTGCCTGGGCCTACCTCCACTGTACTCTCACCCTACCATACCCCTGTCTGCACATTATACCCTGAAGCTATTCTACCACGCTCAGAAATCTGCCTCTTTTATTCTCTGTCCCCAACGCACTAGACGACCTGTTCTGATAGCCTTTAGCCGTACCCTTATCCTACTCCTCCTCTGCTCCTCGGGTGATGTGGAGGTAAACCCAGGCCCTGTGTGTCCCCAGGCACTCTCATTTGTTGACTTCTGTAATCGTAAAAGCCTTGGTTTCATGCATGTTAACATCAGAAGCCTCCTCCCTAAGTTTGTTTTATTCACTGCTTTAGCACACTCCGCCAACCCTGATGTCCTTGCCATGTCTGAATCCTGGCTTAGGAAGGCCACCAAAAAATCTGAGATTTCCATACCCAACTACAACATTTTCCGGCAAGATAGAACTGCCAAAGGGGGAGGAGTTAGCCTGCAAAGTTCTGTCATACTTTCCAGGTCTATGCCCAAACAGTTCGAACTTCTAATTCAAAAAATGTATCTCTCCAGAAATAAGTCTCTCACTGTTGCCGCCTGCTATAGACCCCCCTCAGCTCCCAGCTGTGCCCTGGACACCATATGTGAATTGATTGCCCCCCATCTATCTTCAGAGTTCGTTCTGTTAGGTGACCTGAACTGGGATATGCTTAACACCCCGGCAGTCCTACAATCTAAGCTAGATGCCCTCAATCTCACACAAATCATCAAGGAACCTACCAGGTTCAATCCTATATCTGTAAACATGGGCACCCTCATAGATATTATCCTGACCAACTTGCCCTCCAAATACACCTCAATCAGGATCTCAGCGACCACTGCCTCATTGCCTGCATCCGCTATAGGCCTGCAGTCAAACGACCACCCCTTATCACTGTCAAACGCTCCCTAAAACACTTCTGCGAGCAGGCCTTTCTATTTGACCTGGCCCGGGTATCCTGGCAGGATATTGACCTCATTCCGTCAGTCTTGGATGCCTGGTCATTCTTTAAAAGCAACTTCCTCACCATCTTAAATAAGCATGTCCCTTTCAAAAGATGTAGAACTAAGAACAGATACAGCCCTTGGTTCACTCCAGACCTGACTGCCCTTGACCAGCACAAGAACATCCTGTGGCGGACTGCTATTGCATCGATTAGTCCCCGCGATATGCAACTGTTCAGGGAAGTCAGGAACCAATACACGCAGTCAGTCAGGAAAGCAAAGGCTAGCTTTTTCAAACAGAAATTTTCATCCTGTAGCTCTAAGTCCAAAAGGTTTTGGGACACTGTCAAGTCCATGGAGAACAATAGCACCTCCCAGCTGCCCATTGCACTGAGGCTAGGTAACACGGTCACCACCGATAAATCCATGATAATCGAAAATCTCAACAAGCACTTCTCTACGGCTGGCCATGCTTTCCTCCTGGCTAACCCAACAGCCCCCTCCCCCCCCGCAGCTACTTGTCCAAGCCTCCCCAGCTTCTCCTTCACCCACATCCAGATAGCAGATGTTCTGAAAGAGCTGCAAAATCTGGACCCGTACAAATCAGCTGGACTAGATAATCTGGACCCTCTCTTTGTTGCAACTCCTATTACCAGTCTGCTCAACCTCTCTTTAGTGTCGTCCGATATCCCAAAAGATTGGAAAGCTGCCGCGGTCATCCCCCTCTTCAAAGGGGGTGACACCCTAGACCCAAATTGCTATAGACCTATATCCATCCTGCCCTGCCTCTCTAAAGTCTTCGAAAGCCTAGTTAATAAACAGATCATTGACCACTTCGAATCCCACTGTACCTTCTCCGCTGTGAAATCCGGTTTCCGAGCTGGTCACGGGTGCACCTCAGCCACGCTCAAGGTACTAAACGATATCATAACCGCCATCGATAAGAGACATTACTGTGCAGCTGTATTCATTGACCTGGCCAAGGCTTTCGACTCTGTCAATCACCACATCCTTATCGGCAGACTCAACAGCTTGGTTTCTCTAATGATTGCCTCGCCTGGTTCACCAACTACTTTGCAGACAGAGTTCAGTGTGTTAAATTTTGAGGGCCTGTTGTCCGGGCCTCTGGCAGTCTCTATGGAGGTGACACAGGGTTCAATCCTTGGGCCAACTCTCTTCTCTTTATACATCAATGATGTCGCTCTTGCTGCCGGTGATTCTCTGATCCACCTCTATGCAGATGACACCATTCTGTATACATCTGGCCCTTCTTTGGACACTGTGTTAACTAACCTCCAAACGAGCTTCAATGCCATACAACACTCCTTCCGTGGCCTCCAACTGCTCTTAACCGCTAGTAAAACCAAATGCATGCTTTTCAACCGCTCGCTGCCTGCAACCGCCCGCCCGACTAGCATCACTACCCTGGACGGCTCTGACCTAGAATATGTGGACAACTACAAATACCTAGGTGTCTGGCTAGACTGTAAACTCTCCTTCCAGACTCACATTAAACATCTCCAATCCAAAATTAAATCTAGAATCGGCTTCCTATTTCGCAACTAAGCCTCCTTCACTCATGCTGCCAAACTTGCACTAGTAAAACTGACTATCCTACCAATCCTCGACTTTGGCGATGTCATCTACAAAACAGCTTCCAATACTCTACTCAGCAAACTGGATGCAGTCTATCACAGTGCCATCCGCTTTGTCACCAAAGCCCCTTATACCACCCACCACTGCGACCTGTATGCTCTAGTCGGCTGGCCCTCGCTACATACTCGTCGCCAGACCCACTGGCTCCAGGTCATCTACAAGTCCCTGCTTGGTAAATCCCCGCCTTATCTCAGCTCACTGGTAACCATAGCAGCACCCACCCGTAGCACGCGCTCCAGCAGGTATATCTCACTGGTCACCCCCAAAGCCAATTCCTCTTTTGGCCGCCTTTCCTTCCAGTTCTCTGCTGCCAATGACTGGAACGAACTACAAAAATCACTGAAACTGGAGACACTTATCTCCCTCACTAGCTTTAAGCACCAGCTGTCAGAGCAGCTCACAGATCACTGCACCTGTACATAGCCCAACCAACTACCTCATCCCATACCGTATTCATTTATTTATCTTGCTCCTTTGCACCCCAGTATTTTTACTTTGCACATTCATCTACTGCACATTTACCATTCCAGTGTTAAATTGCTATACTGTAATTACTTCGCCACCATGGCCTATTTATTGCCTTACGTTCCTTATCTTACCTCATTTGCACACATTGTATATTTTCTACTGTATTATTGACTGTGTGTTTACTCCAATGTGTAACTATGTGTTGTTGTATGTGTTGAACTGCTTTGCTTTATCTTGGCCAGGTCGCAGTTGTAAATGAGAACTTGTTCTCAACTTGCCTACCTGGTTAAATAAAGGTGAAATAAAAAAGAAATAAAAAAATTGGCCACAGCCATGGACACTGAACCAATGGCCATGCTTCCAGGCAGGACTGGCTCTGGAGGCGGGATGGGCTTCTCTGTGCTGCTTCTATTTTTGCCCGGAATACCAGAAACAAACTTAATCTGCCTCAATGTTGTTACACAACTTGAGAGGAAGAACAATTTCCCAAGTGACTGTCTGAGAGGCCAGCCCTCCCACAGGGACTCTCTTACAAGGCAAGGTGGGCTTTATCTGTCACTAGAGAGAGGGGAAGAGGAGGAGATGGTTTACCACAGGGGATCACTAGGGAAATAAGCCAGAGACATGAGTGCATTGGACCAGCGCTTCAACCGAGATTCTCTGTGGAGCTGGGACCTAATACTTGCAGAGCATGCTCTTCAAATAACACCTAAAATAACACCTCTCAATGTGTCTCCCAGGTGTAAACTTCAGAGGCACACTTAACCTGCACATGACCTCTTTACGCATACTTAAAACACATGGTCCCTCTGAGGTATTTTATTGAGAACAAGCTAATATTTTGAAAGGAAAGCATCCAGTGGTAATGTGATGTGATGTCATAAATCTGTCAGGCTGGCCCAGGGGAGAGGTTGTTACCTTTGTCTTCACCCTTCTTGTCAGCATGCATGAATGACACTATGGCGTTGATAAGGACAATGGTTTCTTCTACCCTTGGATGAGCCATTGTATTATAGGAGAACTTGAACATCGAAATGTCAGATAGCGACCAAAGAGGTACTGATGGAGAATGGAGCATAATCCTTATGTCTAAATTACTATCGGCCCGTAGCACTCACATCTGTAGCTTTGAAATGCTTTGAAAGACTGGTCATGGCTCACATCAAAACCATCATCCCTGACACCCTGGACCCACTCTAATTTGCATACCGCCCCAACAGATCCACAGATGATGCAATCTCCATTGCACTCCACAATGCCCTCTCCCACCTGGACAAGAGGAACACCTATGTGAGAATTCTGTTCATTGACTACAGCTCAAAGTTCAACACCATAGTCCCCTCCAAGCTCATCACCAAGCTATGGGACCTGGGACTAAACCCAGCATGCCCCCATCCACAGGGCTGTAGTGGAGAGCTTCAAGTTCCTCGGTGTTCATGTCACTAAAGACTGAACACGGTCCACACACACACCAAAACAACAATGCCTCTTCCCCCTCACGAGGCTGATAATATTTGGCATGGGCCCTTATATCGTCAAAAGGTTCTACTGCTGCCCCATGGAGAGCATCTTGATTGGCTGCATCATCGCTTGGTATGGCAACTGCTTGGCATCCGACCGCAAGGCACTACAGAAGGTAGTGCTTACGGACCAATACATCACTGGGGCTGTGCTGCCTGCCATCCAGAACCTCTATTCCGGGCAGTGTCGGAGGAAAGCCCTAAAGATTGTCAAAGACTGCAGCCACCCAAGTCATGGACTGTTCTCTCTGCTACCGCACGGCAAGCAGTACCGTTGCACCAATCTGGAAGCAACAGGACTCTGAACAGCTTCTACCCTCAAGCCATAAGACTGCTAAATAGTTAACCAAATAACTGCCTGGACTATCTGCATTGAACTCTTTTGACTCATCACATACACTGCTGCTACTGTTTATTATCTATCCTGTTGCCTAGTCACTTTACCCCGAGCTACATGTACATTGACTTGGTGCTGGTACCCAGTGTATATAGTCAGGTTATCGTTACTCATTGTGTATTTATTCCTTGTGTTATTTTATTTTTCTATTATCTTTCTATTTTTCTCTCTGCATTGTTGGGAAGGGCCTGTACGTAAGCATTTCACTTCTAGTTGACACCTGTAGGGTATCTCTGTTGGTTCATGTAAGGATGGTACAAAGGGATCAATAAAAAGACCCAGTGCGCTGTAATCATACGATTGGCTCTGACAAGCACAGAGCCTTTCTTCCCTGCATGCATGACCTCACTCTGCAAGGTCAACATACAGTGAGCTACATTTTTGTTAATAAAAAATAAATAATGTTTTACCCCTTTTTCATGGTATCCAATTGGTAGTTAGTCTTGTTTCATCGCTGCAACTCCCGTATGGACTCGGGAGAGGCGAAGGTCGAGAGCCGTGTGTCCTCTGAAACACAACCCAACCAAGCCGCACTGCTTCTTGACACAATGCCCCCTTAACCCGGAAGCCAGCCGCACCAATGTGTCGGAGGAAACACTATACACCTGGCGACCGTGTCAGCGTGCCCTGCACCCGGCCCACCACAGGAGTCGCTAGTGCGCGATGGGACAAGTACATCTCTGGCGGCCAAACCCTCCCCAAAACCGGACGACGCTGGGCCAATTGTGCACCGCCCCATGGGTCTCCCGGTCGTGGCCCGGCTGCGACAGAGCCTGGACTCGAACCTAGAATCTCTAGTGGCACAGACCACTGTGCCACTCAGGAGGCCCCACAGTGAGCTAAATTTGACCACATCTGTGCACAGATGAAGGAGACCCATTGGTAGATTTTCAGATCATTTTTGGCAAATAGGTCTATGTAGTGACATTAATAAAAACATCTAACCATCTAGCTGAATAATTTTACCGCATGGTGATACACTAATGAGAGAAATAAAAAAGCTAGACACATTCAATAACTGTTACTTGGACTTTGGTTGAATTGCACAGTATTGATATACTGTATATATACCAAATCAAGACTGCTTCAGAAACAACCCTGATGAAAGTTTGATGACTTTCATGTTCGTGACGCAATCCCGTCTAGGTAAGGGTATCTTATTAGATATTGCAGATCTGCCAAGATGAGAGGATGACGGCAGTTCAGCAGAGGGCAATACCACGCTAGGCTTTGGCATCCTGGCACAGTCTGCGCAGCAGGCAGGGGTAAAGCTAAGCAGTACCCCCCACCTCCCTCTAACCCAGTGCCCTTGTGACTCCAGAGGGATGCCAACACTGCCGCTTAACTCTGTGAGATCATTTCATGGGACCATCACAGCTAATGCTGCCACTTGGAGAAGCGCCATAACTTTCAAATAATCTAATGGGCGTGCTCTGTTATCCTCTTAAGGATCCGCCCCTTTTTTTCAATTTTCGCCTAAAATGACATACCCAAATCTAACTGCCTGTAGCTCAGGCCCTGAAGCAAGGATATGCATATTGTTGGTACCATTTGAAAGGAAACACTTTGATGTTTGTAGAAATGTGAAAGGAATGTAAGAGAATATAACATAATAGATCTGGTAAAAGATAATAGAAAGAAAAAAACGTTATTTTGTATTTTTTTGAACCATTATTTTGAAATGCAAGAAAAAGGCCATAATGTATTATTCCAGCCCAGGTGCAATTTAGATTTTGGCCACTAGATGGCAGTAGTGTATGTGCAACGTTTTAGACTGACCCAATGAACCATTGCATTTCTGTTTAAAATGTTCATGTTCAAAATTGTGCACTCTCCTCAAACAATAGCATGGTATTATTTCACTGTAATAGCTACTGTAAATTGGACCATGCAGTTAGATTAACAAGAATTTGAGCTCTCTGCCAATATCAGATATGTCTATGTCCTGGGAAATGTTCTTGTTACTTACAACCTCATGCTAATCGCATTAGCCTACGTTAGCTCAACCGTCCCGTGGACGGGACACCGATCCCGAAGAAGATTTATACAAGTCTTGGCACTTTGCACTATGCCATCTGACAGTTAACCAACTTGGGGGAGACAAACCTGAAAAATATCCCTCTAAGACAACTGGAATTTGGTATAAAGATTTGCTGGCTGGAGATTCAAGTTATTTATTAATTCATTAATTTTTTCAGGGAACATTTATCAGGCATTGATATTGCACTAGGTTTTAGAACAAGCTACTTTTTATCTGCAGTCCCTGCAACTAGATAAAAAACAACAAACCTGTTTCATCTAGATCAAAACAACAAACCTGTTTCATTTACAGTAGATCAAAACAACGAACCTGTTTCCCTACTTCATGTGGATTGTTAGGGATTTTGTTTTTGTCTTTTGGGACATTCTATAAAATAACTAGATAATGCTATAGTTAATTAACCAGATACTCTTAAATATTTCCAGCCATGATAAACTGTCTAATTACATTTTTACATTAGATACTTTGTGGTCACCCACAGGCTCCATTGAATCAGTGCATTTCCTTAGTTATAGACTAACTTATTCTGTTTTGATGATTGCTGTGATTCATCCATCACTGACCTTGGCTTTAATTTAATTGACCTGCGAGTCTTCGGGCATGCTTATTTTTATAGTTAGTAGTTACATATCCAACAATACCTTTAAAAAAGTAATGATTTCTGCAGTCTGCAAAGAAATCTAGAATTTAACTTGTACTATCTGATAATCATTAATCACCAATATCTTGACTTTCAGTATTGGCAACTACTTGTTTTGCGAACATTTCTATCCACAGAACTTTAGAGAGGATGCGTACCTAAGTATTTTGTCCACTGCTGTCTGGTCACAAGGATCAGAGCCATTTAGGATTTTACTCAGTGATTCATGGATCAAGTGGAGAGTGGCCATCACAGACTCTCTCCTCTTATCATTGTTGATAATGGTCATACCACTTGGGTCCTGGAAATTGTCTTTGAAGACCTCACTGTGGTCTAAAAAAAATCGATGGTCTCTCCTCCATTACAAACCACAGGAGGTTGGTGGCACGCTAATTGGGGAGGACGGGCTCATTGTAATGGCTGGAGCAGAATAAGTGGAATGGTATAAAATACATCAAACACATGGTTTCCATGTGTTTGATGCCATTCCATTTGCTCCATTCCAGCCATTATTATGTGTCGTCCTCCCCTCAGCAGCCTCCACTGTTACCAAGAAATGCTTACCATATGTCTATTCACATGGTCAATAAACAATAGAGATTGTTTTGGTTCAAGGGGGAAAATAATGAGAAATGTAACCAGGGTGTTACAGTGTAATAAGTCAAACAAAACAGCAGACGTCAAAAGCATTGCACTCTGCACTGAGTTAATGGCCCAATGTGTGAAACAATCAAATTATTGCACTGTGGCGGGACAGTGAGATAAACGTTTGTTTGTATTTGCTCTTCCCTCTGCCATCTTAGAGAGGGCCCAAATTGTGATGAGCACTGAGGCAGGCATCGCTGACACAGCCATCTCTCACTGACCTGAAGCCAAGAGCATTGTTAGGAGGTGGAGTATCTGAGTTAATATCCACTTTCCTCTCTCTCTCTCCCTTTAGGTTCAACCACTAGCCTCGCTGTTCCCTGTCATGGCCGATTACCATCAGCAATCTCACTGTATCTGCCAAATGGGCGTGGTAATAATCCTCGAGCATCACTCTACTAAAGGCTGATAAAGCCAGTGCGCTGTCCCCTTATGCCGACTGTGGGAGTGGGACTCTGTGTCGGTTCTAAAACTGCTGGCATCTGCAAATGAAAGCCCAGGTGTTGTAGAGGCGACTGTTTAGTAAAAACGGAGAGTTGATGATTATGTTTCTTTGGTAGCCCCTCTGTCCTCAAGTCATGGCGTCACCTCTCATTTCCCCTGCCTAAAATACTGAAAAACTGAAATGGCAAGGGGCAGGGGTCAGTGGCTTTCCTCTGATCACTACCCTCCTAGCCTGCTTGTTTCCCCAGCTGCCTCTTCACATTAGAGCTCCCTGTATGGCTGAAGAGCCCCTATACTGTCATGTCAAACATTGCCATACTGTTATGTCTCAGATCCCAATTGAAAACCTAATCAGATATTTTTGTCAACAATGCCCCAACTTCATAGCAACAAATACATTTGATTGAATATCCATAAATTGACAGATGAACAAACTTGTCCCTGGAATTGTGCTTGAAATTAGGTTATATTACGAATCTACTGCAACCTCTACACAAATTTATCACGCATTTGGCTATCTGTATTGAACATTTGGGAGGTGAGTAGGCTGCTTCAATTTCCAAGGAAAAAAGAACTCGCTAGCTAGCTTGCGCATGAACTTACCTTTTTATTTTTATGATGCAGAGGACCTCTACCTGGAGGGATAGTTGACCCTTTCCATCATTCATTTCTTTCCCCAATAGTCTGTTTATCACAGGTGGTGTTGAGAATTTGCTTACAAAATGACATAAAAATTGAAATTAGCACAGCGGAAAGAAACAACCAGCCACACTTTACATTACATAGTAGGCCTTTATTTCCCCAAATAAAATAAAAACAACCAGTGGAATACTGAATAGGCCTATATTTAAATAAGAGGAAATACTGTAAGTAGAGAAACAACTTTTTGAGACAACAGAATTCACAATAGCAAGTGTTTATAAACCCTTCCCCAGCACAGGATTACTGATTCAACTAGGCCTAAAGGGCATGATTTGGTCATCAGATTATTTATTTATTTTTAGGGCATGACAAGAGGAACTGATGATGCACTACCCAATTTCTAAATTGCACCTTGTGCATTCTACTACTACAACTTTCAAGAGTTCTCCCCAATTTTGTGGCATCCAATTGGTAGTTACAGTCTTGTCTCATCGCTGCAACTCCCGTACGGACTCAGGAGAGGTGAAGGTCGAGAGCCGTGCGTCCTCTGAAACACAACCCAACCAAGCCAAGCCGCACTGCTTCTTGATACAATGCCCACTTAACCCAGAAGCCAGCCACACCAATGTGTCAGAGGAAACACTATACACCTGGCGACCGCGTCAGCGTGCACTGCGCCCGGGCCGCCACAGGAGTCACTAGTGCGCGATGGGACAAGGACATCCCTGCCGGCCAAACCCTCCCCTAACCCGGATGATGCTGGGCCAATTGTGCGCCGCCCCCATGGGTCTCCCGGTCACGGCCGGCTGCGACAGAGCCTGGACTCAAACCCAGAATCTCTAGTGGCCTTAGACCACTGCGCCACTCGGGAGGCCCCAAGAGTAAGTTTAAAGCTGGACTGAGTTCCTTAAAGTAATGATGGACTGTCATTTCTCTTTCCTTATTTGAGCTGTTCTTGCCATAATATGGACTTGGTCTTTTACCAAATAGGGCTATCTTCCGTATACCACCCATACCTTGTCACAACACAACTGATTGGCTCAAACGTCTTAAGAAGGAAAGAAATTCCACAAATTAACATTTAACAAGGCACACAGGTTAATTGAAATGCATTCCAGGTGACTACCTCATGAAGCTGTTGAGAGAATGTGCAAAGCTGTCATCAAGGCAAAGGGTGGCTACTTTGAAGAATCTAAAATCTAAAATATATTTTGATTTGTTTAACAATTTTTTGGTTACTACATGATGTTATTTCATAGTTTTGATGTCTTCACTTATTCTACAATGTAGAAAATAGAAAAAATTAAAAATGAGTAGGTGTATCCAAACTTTTGACTGGTACTGTATGTATTATTAGCTTGCTAGCTACAGTAACTCAAATGAGCTGCTAACGTACTGTATAGCTAGCTAGCTAAGTGAATTAAATATCCCCAGCTAGCTAACTTCACTCACATAACAGAGGACAAAACAGAAAACATTTCTCTGTCCCAATGAATGTCCCACGAGAAGTGTAAAAGTCACAACAATGTATAAAATAGGGATATTAACGGTTAAATACATTAGACCGGTCATGCTTATCGGTCTATAGGTTAACTTGCATCATTTATGTAATTAAATTGGCGTGTGTGTATTATCATTAGTCATCATGTACACTGTCTTCAGAAAGTATTCACACCCCTTGACTTTTTCAAAATGTTGTTGTGTTAAAGCCTGAATTTAAAATTTATAAAATGTAGATTGTGTCACTGATCTAAACACAATACCCCACAATGTCAAAGTCGAATTATGTTTTTAGAAATGTTTACAAATGAATAAAAAATGAAAAGCTGAAATGTCTTGAGTGAATAAGTATTCAACCCTTTTGTTACGGCAAACCTAAATAAGTTCAGGAGTAAAAATGTAACTTAGCTTAACAAGTCACATAATAGGTTGCATGGACTCACTTACTCTGTGTAAAATAATAGTGTTTAACATGGTTTTAAATGACTACCCCATCCCTGTACCCCACACAGGTGGCCTAGTGGTTAGAGCATTGGACTTGTAACCGGAGGGTTGCAAGTTTGAATCCCTGAGCTGACAAGGTAAAAATCTGTCATTCTTCCCCTGAACAAGGCAGTTAACCCACTGTTCCCCGGGCGCCGAAGACATGGATGTCGATTAAGGCAGCCCCCCGCACCTCTCTGATTCAAAGGGGTTGGGTTAAATGCAGAAGACACATTCAGTTGAAGGCATTTGGTTGTACAACTGACTAATAATGGTGACTTTGACATACAATTAACTGTAAGGTCCCTCAGTCGAGCAGCAAATTTCAAACACAGATTCAACCACAAAGTCTAGGGAGGTTTTTCAATGCCTCGCAAAGAGGGATATTCAGTGTCTGATTTTATTTATTTTTTAAAAGCAGACACTGAATATCCCTTTGAGTATGGTGCAGTTATTAATTACACTTTGGATGGTGTATCAATACACCAAGTCACTACAAAGATACAGGCGCCCTTCCTAACTCAGTTGCCGGAGAAGAAGGAAACTGATCAGGGATTTCACCATGAGGCCAATGGGGATTTTAAAACAGTTACAGAGTTTAATGGCTGTGATTGATTTTATTTGATTTTATTAGGATCTCTTTTAGTCCTCATTTGGACTAGTCTTCCAAGAGTCCTTAAACATTAAAATACAGGAGGATGGATCAACAACATTGTAGTTACTCCACAATACGAACAGGGTGAAAAGAAGGACGCCTGTACAGAAAACAAATATTCCAAAACATGCATCCTGTTTGCAATAAGGTACTAAAGAAATGCTGCAAAAAATGTGGTAAAGAAATTGACTTTTTGTCCTGAATACAAAGCGTTATGTTTGGGGCAAATCCAATATCACACATCACTGAGTACCACTCTTCATATTTTCAAGCATGGTGGTGACTTCATCAAGATATGGGTATGCTTGTCATCGGCAAAGACTAGGACTTTTTTTTAGGATAAAAAGAAACGGAATAGAGCTAAGCTGTCACGTCCAGGCCTGAGTTCAGGCTGGCGTGTTTAGTTTTGTTTTTTGGTTTAGGAGGGTTTTGAGTTCTAGGTTGTTAATTTCTATGTTGGGGTAATGGTTCCCAATTAGAGGCAGCTGTTTGTCGTTACCTCTAATTGGGAACCATATATATGTTTGTAGTTTTCACTAGGGGTTTGTGGGTTATTGTTTATGCATAGCGTAAGTGTTTCGTGTATGTTAATTGTTACGATCTTCGTTTTGTTCGCTTGTTTGTTATTTTCCCAGTTACATGTGTAAAATAAAGCATGTATACTGGATACCTCGCTGCGCCTTGGTCCGTCACTAATGAAGATAGTGACAGAATAACCCACCAAAACAGGACCAAGCAGCGAGAGAATCGGGAGTTCTGGACCTGGGAGGAAATATTGTCTGGAAAGGGACCCTGGAAGAGGACTGCGGAGCATCGTCGCCCCAAGGAGGAGATGGATGCAGCGAGGGCAGAGCGGAGCGTTAATAGGGAGAGATATGCTGGAACACACCTGGCTAGAAAGCCCGAGAGGCAGCACACGGGGAGTTTGGCCGGTTCAGGGTGGACTCCTGAGCCAACTCCTCGTGCTCTTTGGAGGGAGCGTTGGAGGGAGCGTCGCACTGGTAAGACGCCGTGCTATGCTGTATTGCGCACGGTGTCTCCAGTGCGCATCCATAGGCCGGTGCGCGACATTCCAGCTCCACTCATCTGTCAGGCGAGGGTGAGTGTGCAGCCTGGAAGAGTGGTGCCGGCTCTGCGCGCGAAGTCTCCCGTGCACCTTCTTGGACCAGGATATCCTCCACCGGTTCTGCGTGCAGTGGCTCCGGTGCGTATCCACAGCCCAGTACGTGACATTCCAGCTCCACTGATCTGTCAGGCTAGGGTGAGTGTGCTGCCTGGAAGAGTGGTGCCGGCTCTGCGCGCTAAATCTCCAGTGCCCCTTCTTGGACCGAGATATCCTGCTCCGGTTCTGCGTGCAGTGTCTCCAGTGCGTATCCACAGCCCGGTACGCGACATTCCAGCTCCACTCATCTGTCAGGCTAGGGTGAGTGTGCTGCCTGGAAGAGTGGTGCCGGCTCTGCGCACCAAGCCCCCTGTACGCTTAAAGAGCCCAGTACGTCCAGTCCCAGTGCGCATAGAGAGTCCAACACGGCCCGTTCCTGCTCCCCGCACCAGAGTTCCAGTGCGCATCGTGAGTCCTACACGGCTCGTTCCTGCTCCCCGCACCAGAGTTCCTGTGCGCATCGCGAGTCCAGCACAGCCTGTTCCTGCTCCCCGCACCAGGTCCCCGGTGCACATCGCTAGTCCAGCACAGCCTGCTCCTACTTCCCACACCAGGTCCCCTGTGCGCATCGCGAGTCCAGCACAGCCTGTTCCTGCTCCTTGCACCAGGTCTCCTGGGCGCATCGCGAGTCCAGCTCAGCCTGTTCCTGCTCCCCTGCACCAGGTCCCCTGTGCGCATCGCGAGTCCAGCACAGCCTGCTCCTACTCCCCGCACAAGGTTCCCTGTGCGCATTGCTAGTCCAGCACAGCCTGCTTCATGCACCAGGTCCCCTGTGCGCTTCGTGAGTCTAGCACGAACTGTTCCGGCTGCTAGCCCAGGGCCTCCGGTGCGTGACCCCGGCCCAGGAGTGCAAAGAAAATAAAGACTTACATCTGTAATCGCTGCCAAAGGGGATTCTAACATGCATTGACTCAGGAGGTTGAATACTTATCTAATCAAGAAATATTTTTCATAAATAAAAAATATAATTTCTTCTACTTTGACATTACAGAGTATTTTGTGTGGACCGTTGACAAAAAAATTACAATTGAAGCTGCAATATTCAACTTTTTGGCCAATCCGACATGTATGTTATAGATATGTCATTCTCATTAAAAGCAAGTCAAATAAGCGGTAGATCTGTTCTATGTGCGCTATTTCGCTATTTCGTTTTTGCGTCTTTTACATGCGGTTTTGTACACAAGCTTCAAACAGCTGAAAATACAATATTTTTGGTTATGGAAAATATATTTCACAGCGGTTAAGATGGTACAATGATTCTCTACACTATACTTGCTTGTTTTGTCACATAAACTGAAATTAAACAAACTATTTGAATTTCATTTTAAAGTCAAGGGTGTGAATACTTTCTGAAGGCACGGCATCTTTTATCACATGGGCACAGCATACAGAGCCTAATTTGAGGAGCATAATGGCCTATCACCTGTCAGACAGCTCGAGAGCAGTTCCTCAAAAAGCTGGTACTGAAGTGAAACATGCCTTTATAGGGTACCACAGTATGAGTCATAATACCCATAAAACTTAGCGGTTAAACAGGGAAATCGTTTCAATAATTTTTCCACCATTCATTTTTCCCATAGGGGATTTTAGAAACCCTTAAAATAAGGGCTGTGTTTCATGTAGGCCTACCCTGCCGTGACGTTTTGATAACCATGTAAATCTCTCCAGGACAAGGTGACTTTTTTCAATATATTCGCCTGTATTTTCCTCTAAAAATGTAATGCTAATTAGCTCATAATGTGGCTATCAAAAATAACTACAAATACCATGATGATCTGGACGAGACTGCCGAATTGAGGCAAGGGTAACAATCTCTGGATTAACTATCTAATGTTAGCTAAATGTAGAAATTAATAAATTGGCAAAATTATATAGTGGGGATCCCTGCACTATATTCTGTTGGTCACGTCATTTTACTGTTTAGGAAAAACGTAGCAGTTTGTTGACCGGTTAATGAGGGTCGGTTAGTCGTCATTTGCATCCTTAGTGTAAACCTTTTACAACTGGAGCAGGCCAATCTTGCTGGGTGTGCAGGCTTCTGTTCCAGCCCAGCATTAACAAACACCTGATTCAACTTATCATACCTAATTAGTTGATAATCAAGTGTGCTATTGCTGGGATGGAATAGAAGTCTGATAAAGAAGTAGATCAGGGATCAGTAGAGCGAGGTTGGTCAGCTCTGGTATTGACTTTTTTTTTTCACATGAATTTATGCTTTAGTAATAATAGCCTACTTGTTACTAAGATGTCTAACCTTTACATATGAGTTAGCCTACTTGTACACTTTGAAATTATATGAAATAAAGTGTTGATTCTTTGAAGTGAAGTGTTAAACTTGTTTACATTTTTTACTTAAAAATATTATCTAAGACTAACTATTGTCAATGTTGATTAATCACAGATCACAATCCTGCAATAAAGAGGGGAAGGGAATCTGTCTCTTATTTGTCTGTGTTTCTGTGTTGTATTCTCAAATGAAGGTTACCTTTTTGTTCAGTTGTAAGCTCTACAATGTATATGAGGCTAATCATTATATCAGATTTTGTACAAATTGTTAAGTGCAAATCCAACCATTGTAATCTAGGTAGTGAAATGTCTGGATGCAGGAGATGGGATCCTTATCTTAAAACATACACACAACTACAACTACCAAGTTAAAAAAAGAATAGTTAGGCTATAAGAAATAAATTGTATTCAATGGCGCAAAGCAGAGATGACACACCAAATACTTTTCATTTCACCCATACAACAATATAGCGTATTAAAGTGCAGTAAGTTTACAATTTCATTAACAACACTGTTAAATAAATTACTGCCAAACTATCTTTCTGTTTAATCAGCATTTATTGCTACACCCTTCATTCTGTTTAAGGGGGCACTTCTGTCATGACGACAAGGTGACGGTGCTCTCTACTCAGATGGCACAACAGAATCATTCAGATTGACTAAGGCACAGCATATGACAACCATTTTGTCTAACTGAGGGATGTCTCATTTCATATCTGGGAGGACGAAGTAGTGGAAGTAGAAACTGATGCTGCTGCAGCATTGCTCATCTTCACAGTGGTTATCCAGTCAACATGGGTATCTTGATAAAGAAGAAACTATATGCAGTCGCTGGCAAAAGTATTTACCCCCCTTGGCGCTTTTCCTATTTTGTTGCATTACAACCTGTAATTTAAATAGATTTTTATTTGGATTTCATGTAATGGACATACACAAAATAGTCGAAATTGGTGAAGTGAAATGAAAAAAAAATATTTTCAAAAAATGCTAAAAAATTAAAAACGGAAAAGTGGTGCATGCACATGTATTCACCCCCTTTGCTATGAAGCCTCTAAATAAGATCTGGTGCAACCAATTACCTTCAGAAATCACATAATTCGTTAAATAAAGTCCACCTGTGTGATCTCAGTATATACAGTGGGGCAAAAAAGTATTTAGTCAGCCACCAATTGTGCAAGTTCTCCAACTTAAAAAGACGAGAGAGGCCTGTAATTTTCATCATAGGTACACTTCAACTATGACAGACAAAATGAGGAAAAGAAATCCAGAAAATCACATTGTAGGATTTTTAATGAATTTATTTGCAAATTATGGTGGAAAATAAGTATTTGGTCAATAACAAAAGTTTCTCAATACTTTGTTATATACCCTTTGTTGGCAATGACAGAGGTCAAACGTTTTCTGTAAGTCTTCACAAGGTTTTCACACACTGTTGCTGGTATTTTGGCCCATTCCTCCATGCAGATCTCCTCTAGAGCAGTGATGTTTTGGGGCTGTCGCTGGGCAACACGGACTTTCAACTCCCTCCAAAGATTTTCTATGGGGTTGAGATCTGGAGACTGGCTAGGCCACTCCAGGACCTTGAAATGCTTCTTCTGAAGCCACTCCTTCGTTGCCGAGCGGTGTGTTTGGGATCATTGTCATGCTGAAAGACCCAGCCACGTTTCATCTTCAATGCCCTTGCTGATGGAAGGAGGTTTTCACTCAAAATCTCACGATACATGGCCCCATTCATTCTTTCCTTTACACGGATCAGTCGTCCTGGTCCCTTTGCAGAAAAACAACCCCAAAGCATGATGTTTCCACCCCCATGCTTCACAGTAGGTATGGTGTTCTTTGGATGCAACTCAGCATTCTTTGTCCTCCATACACGACGAGTTGAGTTTTTACCAAAAAGTTCTATTTTGGTTTCATCTGACCATATGACATTCTCGCAATCCTCATCTGGATCATCCAAATGCTCTCTAGCAAACTTCAGACGGGCCTGAACATGTACTGGCTTAAGCAGTCTGGCACTGCAGGATTTGAGTCCCTGGCGGCGTAGTGTGTTACTGATGGTAGGCTTTGTTACTTTGGTCCCAGCTCTCTGCAGGTCATTCACTAGGTCCCCCCGTGTGGTTCTGGGATTTTTGCTCACCGTTCTTGTGATCATTTTGACCCCACGGGGTGAGATCTTGCGTGGAGCCCCAGATCGAGGAAGATTATCAGTGGTCTTGTATGTCTTCCATTTCCTAATAATTGCTCCCACAGTTGATTTCTTCAAACCAAGCTGCTTACCTATTGCAGATTCAGTCTTCCCAACCTGGTGCAGGTCTACAATTTTGTTTCTGGTGTCCTTTGACAGCTCTTTGGTCTTGGCCATAGTGGAGTTTGGAGTGTGACTGTTTGAGGTTGTGGACCGGTGTCTTTTATACTGATAACAATTTCAAACGGGTGCCATTAATACAGGTAACGAGTGGAGGACAGAGGAGCCTCTTAAAGAAGAAGTTACAGGTCTGTGAGAGCCAGAAATCTTGCTTGTTTGTATGTGACCAAATACTTATTTTCCACCATAATTTGCAAATAAATTCATAAAAAATCCTACAATGTGATTTTCTGGATTTTTTTTCCTCCTTTTGTCTGTCATAGTTGAAGTGTACCTATGATGAAAACTACAGGCCTCTTTCATCTTTTTAAGTGAGAGAACTTGCACAATTGGTGGCTGACTAAATACTTTTTTGCACCACTGTATACACCTGTTCTGAAAGGCTGCAACATCACTAAGAAAGGGGCACCACCAAGCAAGCTTTCACGATCGTCGAAGGAAGTAGACCAAAGCGCAGCATGGTGAGCGTATATATGCGTACATAAACAATACAAAAACAACCGTGACGCTTACAGGGCATAAGTGCCACAAACAAAGTTAACTTCCCACAAAGAAAGGAGGGAGAAAGGGTTACCTAAGTATGGTTCCCAATCAGAGACAATGATAGACAGCTGTCCCTGATTGATAGCCATACCCGGCCAAAACAAAGAAATACAAAACCCTAGAAAATAGAACATAGAATGCCCACCTCAAATCACACACTGACCAAACCAAAATGAGACATAAAAAGGCTCATACAGGTCAGGGTGTGACACAAGCGGCACCATGAAGACCAAGGAGCTCTCCAAACAGGTCAGGGACAAAGTTGTGGAGAACTACAGATCAGGGTTGGGTTATAAAAAAATATCAGAAACTTTGAACATCCCACAGAGCACCATTAAATCCATTATTAAAAATGGAAAGAATGGCACCACAACAAACCTGCCAAGAGACGGCCGCCCACCAAAATTCATGGACCAGGCAAGGAGGTCATTAATCAGAGAGGCAACAAAGAGACCAAAGATAACCCTGAAGGGGCTGCAAAGCTCCACAGCGGAGATTGGAGTATCTGTCCATAGGACCACTTTAAGCCGTACACTCCACAGAGCTGGGCTTTACGGAAGAGAGATGTGCCAAGCTTATAGAGACATACCCCAAGATACTTGCAGCTGTAATTGCTGCAAAAGGTGGCTCTACAAAGTATTGAGTTTGGAGGGGGTGAATAGTTATGCACGCTCAAGTTTTCAGTTTCTTTGTCTTATTTCTTGTTTGTTTCACAAGAAAAATATTTTGCATCTTCAAAGTGGTAGGCATTTTGTGTAAATCAAATGATACAAACCCCCCAAAAATACATTTTAATGTCCATACATGTTCCCTCCTCTTATGTATAAAGTTCTCAACAAATTGTCATTGGGTCAGTGCCACTGGAGAGTTTTTTTGGACAATAATGTTCTCCTCCAGGCTAGAGGCCTATTAAATGGTTGCATTCAAGATGAGGTCATTTCTATTGATTAGTTTGTCAGTGTCAACAGAGTAGGCCTAGGCTACCCTGTAATTTGTCGTATAAACAAATATTATGCAAATTTCTCCAGTCATATAAAGTGTACTAGAATTTAGAAGAAAAACAATGTAACAAGAGAGTTTATAAACATATCTGGTTACATTGTAAACTATAACCTGAACTATGGAAATGTGGAGAGAAATCTTTTAAACCCTTATTTATTTCAGCAGCATTCAGGGGAAATCTAACATTTCCTCTCAACAGCGGATGTTAGTAACTGCTGAAATCTTTATAAGTAAGCTATCAACTGTGAAGAAGTAAAAATGTTAAAATAATAATTGTTTTCAGCAAATGTTTTTACTGTGGTTAAACTAGAGCACGACCGATACTGATTTCCGTTTTTTTGGGGGGACCAAACTTTTCCAATATACTGTACAGCAGGGAAATGAAAAGGTTACATTTTTCCATACAGATTTCTCATATATTGCCATCAAAAAAGGAATTGTTCAAGAAATATGCTTCAAATGTTGATTTCTTAAATTGTGACAATAATGTCACATCATGAGAAAGTGTATGAGATTCCCTTTTTTTCATAAATCTTTACTGAATATCGGTTATCGGTGAAATTATCGGCCAATATCAATATATCGGTAAAAGGCCAATATCAGCCGATAGTATCGATGAGACAATAGCCTATATTGGTCGGGCTCTAAGTTAAACATATGGTCCCCAAATAGAACAAATCAAACAACGAGTTAGGAACACCTGCACTTTCCATGACAGACTGACCAGGTGAATCCAGGTGAAAGCTATGATCCCTTATTGATGTCACTTGTTAAATCCACTTCAATCAGTGTAGATGAAGGGGAGGGGACAGGTTAAAGAAGGATTTTCAAGCCTTGAGACAATGGATTGTGTGATTGCCATTCAGAGGGCGAATGGGCAAGAAAAAATATGTAAATGCCTTTTGAATGGTATGGTTGTAGTTGCAAGGCGCCGGTTTGAGTGTGTCAAGAACAACAATGCTGCTGGGTTTTTCATGCTCAACAGTTTCCCGTGTGTATCAAGAATGGTCCACCACCCAAAGGACATCCAGCCAACTAGACACAACTGTGGGAAGCATTGGAGTCAACATGGGCCAGCATCCCTGTGGAACGCTTTCAACACCTTGTATCCATGCCCCGCTGAATTGAGGCTGTTCTGAGGGCAAAAGGGGGGGTGCAGCTCAATATTAGGAAGGTGTTTCTAATGTTTTGTACAGTCAGTGTATGTCTTGAAGTGTCAGAAAATAATGGCTACGGTGTTCATAAGCCATGCAGCTGAGACAGGTATCACTGCCATAGAGAAACCAAATCCCAAAATATTACAGTAGCCTATTGGCTCCCATCGTTGGGAAAATGACTTTGACTAAACGCTCGCACAGAGCTGGAGACAAATTATTGAATAAAGGACGACTATTCCGATTCCAACCACACAAAAAAAAAATCTTTCTTCTGCCATTGGTATTTCACTCAGACCTCCACTAAATTGTAGATAGGAGATAAAGCATGATTGGAGTAGGCTATGCCTAGTTTCAGCAAAGACCCTAATGTTGTATTAGGCCCATTTAAAATAACCACAAAGGAAGATTTCAAGATGATTGGTCGATGATCTTTGGAATTCCCATTCTCACGTCTGCTATTTGACCATCGGGCTACTGTAGCAATAGCCTACATACGTCAGTATAATATCCAATAATCTTTAACATCATTCTGCTTTCCACATCTTTATTTTAGACTGCACTGCATCCCACCTTGCCTGAATCATACAACTAACTGGCTTTAAGTTTGTCTAGAAATATGGCAATATCTTTGCATTTGTCACGACAGCTAGGAGTGGTGGGTGTGGAGTCAGGCGCAGAGAGCAGGTTGTAGGGAAAATAAATCCTTATTTATTGCGGCGCGTAATACCAACGCCCCAAACTCAACAGCAGCACACAAAAACAAAGAATAAATTGCCAACACACACGTCAGCCGAATGTCCACCAAAGAACAGAGAAACAAGCCGCACGAAAGGAGGCGGACTTGACCGGCTTAAATAGCCCTAGAAAATACAAACACAAAACGGGTGCAAACAATAACAAAATCAATACATAGAAAGGAGTATCGGTGGCAGCTAATAGGCCGGTGACGACGACCGCCGAACGCCGCCCGAACAGGCAGAGGAGCCACCGTCGGTGGAAGTCGTAACAGTACCCCCCTCCTGACGCGCGGCTCCCGCAGTGCGCCGATAGCGGCCTCGAGGACGACCCGGAGGGCGAGGCGCAGGGCGATCCGGGTGAAGGCGGTGAAACTCCACCAGTAGTGACGGATCCAAGATATCCGCCACCGGCACCCAGCACCTCTCCTCCGGACCGTACCCCTCCCAGTCCACGAGGTACTGCAGGCCCCTCACCCGGCGCCTAGAGTCCAGAATGGAGCGGACTGTGTACGCCGGGGACCCCTCGATGTCCAAAGGGGGCGGAGGGACCTCCGGCACCTCACCTTCCTGCAGGGACCAGCTACCACCGGCCTGAGGAGAGACACATGAAACGAGGGGTTAATACGGTAGTGAGATGGAAGCTGTAGCCTATAACACACCTTGTTTATCCTCCTCAGGACTTTAAATGGCCCCACACACTGCGGCCCCAGCTTCCGGCAGGGCAAGCGGAGGGGCAGGTTCCGGGTCGAGAGCCAGACTCGGTCCCCCGGTGCGAACACGGGGGCCTCACTGCGGTGATGGTCAGCGCTCCTCTTCTGCCGCCCTCCAGTCTGTTTAAGTGACAACTGGACGGCTCTCCAGGTCTCCTTTGAGCGCTGCACCCACTCCTCCACCGCAGGAGCTTCAGTCTGGCTCTGATGAAATGGTGCCAGGACCGGCTGGTAGCCCAACACGCACTGGAACGGTGACATGTTTGTGGACGGAGTGAGTTCTGCGCCACCTCCGCCCATGGGACGTACCTCGCCCACTCACCGGGCCGGTCCTGGCAATACGACCTCAGAAACCTACCCACCTCCTGGTTCACTCTCTCCACCTGCCCATTACTCTCAGGGTGAAAACCTGAGGTCAGTCTGATCGAGACCCCCAGACGCTCCATAAGCGCCCTCCACACTCGGGACATGAACGGGGGCCCCGATCAGAAACAATGTCCTCAGGCATCCCGTAGTGCCGGAAGACGTGGGTAAACAGGGCCTCCGCAGTCTGTAGGGCCATAGGGAGACGGGGCAACGGGATAAGACGACAGGACTTAGAGAACCGATCCACAACGACCAGGATCGTGGTGTTCCCCTGGGACGGAGGAAGATCCGTGAGGAAATCCACCGACAGGTGAGACCACGGCCGTTGTGGAACGGGGAGGGGCTGTAACTTCCCTCTAGGCAGGTGTCTAGGAGCCTTACTCTGAGCGCACACCGAACAGGAGGAGACATAAAACCTCACGTCCTTAGCCAGCGTGGGCCACCAGTATTTCCCCTAAGACCCGCGACTGTCCTCTCAATACCAGGATGACCCGAAGAGGGTAGCGTATGAGCCCATAGAATCAATTGGTCACGAACACCAAGCGGCACGTACTGGCGACCTGTAGGACACTGAGGAGGCGCAGGTTCCAACCGCCGTGCCCGCTCGATGTCCGCGTCCACCTCCCATACCACCGGTGCTACCAGACATGACGCAGGAAGGATTGGAGTAGGCTCGATGGACCGCTCCTCGGTGTCATAGAGACGAGACAGCGCGTCGGCCTTAGTGTTCTGGGAACCTGGCCTATAGGAGATCTTGAACTGAAAGCGGGTAAAAAACATGGCCCACCTAGCCTGCCGCGGATTCAGTCTCCTCGCTGCCCGGATATACTCCAGATTACGGTGGTCAGTCCAGATGAGAAAAGGGTGCTTAGCCCCCTCAAGCCAATGTCTCCACACCTTCAGGGCTCTGACCACAGCTAACAACTCCCGGTCCCCCACGTCAT
Organism: Brachymystax lenok tsinlingensis; assembly: GCA_030435695.1. Lineage (NCBI taxonomy): Eukaryota > Metazoa > Chordata > Actinopteri > Salmoniformes > Salmonidae > Brachymystax > Brachymystax lenok. Next base: position 15,447,211 of record CM059805.1, read on the forward strand.
AGTTACGCTCCGCCGGGCCGAGCTTCCTTGAAAAGAAAGCGCAGGGACGGAGTTTCGGTGGCGTGCCCGAGCGCTGTGATAGCACGGCTCCAACACCAGCCTCAGACGCGTCCACCTCCACTATGAACGCCAAAGAGGGGTCCGGATGAGCCAGCAAGGGAGCGTTAGTGAACAGCTCCTTCAACCTACTGAAAGCGCTGTCCGCCTCCGCCAACCACCGCAAACGAGCCGGCTCCCCCTTCAGCAGTGAGGTAATGGGAGCAGCCACCTGACCAAAACCCGGTAGTAATTGGCAAACCCTAAAAACCGCTGCACCTCCTTTACCGTGGTCGGAGTCGGCCAATTACGCACGGCTGTAATGCGGTCACACTCCATCACCACCCCAGAAGTGGAAATGCGATATCCCAGGAAGGAAACGGCTTGTTTGGAAAACACACATTTCTCCGCCTTGACGTACAGGTCATGCTCCAGCAGTCGCCCAAGTACTTTACGCACCAGAGACACATGCACGGCACGTGTGGCGGAATAGATCAATATATCATCTATATACACCACCACACCCTGCCCGTGCAGGTCCCTGAGAATCTTGTCCACGAAAGATTGAAAGACGGCTGGAGCATTCTTCAACCCATATGTCATGACGAGGTACTCATAATGACCCGATGTAGTACTAAACGCTGTCATCCACTCATCCCCCACCCGGATACGCACCAGATTATAAGCACTCCTGAGGTCCAGTTTTGTGAAGAAACGCACCCCGTGAAATGATTCAACCGCCGTAGCAATGAGAGGTAGCGGGTAACTAAATCCCACTGTGATGGCATTTAGACCTCTGTAATCAATGCACGTCCGCAGACCTCCTTCCTTTTTCTTCACAAAAAAGAAACTCGAGGAGACGGGTGATATGGAGGGCCGAATGTACCCCTGTCGCAGAGATTCAGTGATATAGGTCTCCATAGCCACTGTCTCCTCCTGTGACCACGGGTACACGTGACTCCTGGGAAGTGTTGCGTTTACCTGGAGGTTTATCGCGCAATCCCCTCGTTCGATGAGGTGGTAATTTGGTCGCCCTCTGTTTACAGAAGGCGATAGCCAAATCGGCATATTCAGAGGAATGCGCACAGTGGAAACCTGGTCTGGACTCTCCACCGTTGTGGCACCGATGGAAACTCCTTCACACCTACCTGAACACTCCTCTGACCACCCCTGGAGAGCCCCCTGTTTCCACGAAATCATAGGGTTGTGCTTAGCCAGCCAGGGAATCCCCAGCACCACTGGAAACGCTGGCGCATCAATGAGGTATAGACTAATCCGCTCCCCATGACCCCCCTGCGTTACCATGTCCAGCGGAACCGGGGCCTCCCTGACCAGCCCTGACCCTAACGGTCTGCTATCTAGGGAGTGAACGGGGAAGGGTTGTTCTATCGACACTAGCGGAATACCTAGTCTCGAGGCGAGGCCGCGATCAATAAAGTTCCCAGCTGCGCCTGAATCGACTAGCGCCTTATGCTGGAGAGAGGGAAAAAACTCAGGGAAAGAGAGTAACACAAACATGTGACCAACAGGGAGCTCTGAGTGAGTCTGGTGCCGACTCACCTGGGGTGACCGAGCAGTGCTCTGCCTGCCCTCTCGATTCCCAGAGGGACTCCCCCAGCACCGATCGACAGTGTGTCCTCTCCGACCACAACTGGTGCAGGAGGAGCCTCCTCCTCTGGTTCCCCTCGATGCTGCCCCCCCCCCCAACTCCATGGGGATGGGAGCGGAAGGCCCGGAAGGTGGAACAAACAGGGCCCTTCCCGACCGTCCGCGAGCCGCCAGCAGGTTGTCCAGTCGTATGGACATGTCGATCAGCTCATCAAGGGAGAGGGTAGCATCTCGACACGCCAACTCCCTGCGGACGTCCTCCCGGAGACTACAACGGTAGTGGTCGATCAGGGCCCGTTCGTTCCACCCCGCTCCAACAGCCAGGGTCCGAAACTCTAGAGCAAAGTTCTGCGCACTCCTCGTCTCCTGTCTAAGGTGAAACAGCCTTTCACCCGCCGCTCGGCCCTCTGGTGGGTGGTCGAACACGGCCCGGGTAGTGGTCCCTGGCGGAGTCTGGGCTATCCCATACTGCGTTGGCCCATTCCAGGGCTCTACCCGTCAGACAGGAGACGAGGGCGCTCATGCTCTCCTCTCCCGAGGGAGTCGGGCGGACGGTGGCCAGATACAACTCCAACTGGAGCAGGAACCCCTTACATCCAGCCGCCGTCCCAACGTACTCCCTAGTGGGGGCGAGACGGAGCGAGCTGGATCCGGACGCCGCCGGAGGAGTCTGTTGAGGCGGGGAAGGTGACCACTCCTCTCCCATCGGTCCATTCTCTCCATCATCTGGTCCATTGCCGACCCGATCCGGTGGAGGACGGTGGTGTGGTGGAGGACACGCTCCTCCATCGATGGGAGAGGGGGAGTCGCTGCTCCTGCTGACTCCATGCTTTGGAGCGGGCTTCTGTCACGACAGCTAGGAGTGGTGGGTGTGGAGTCAGGCGCAGAGAGCAGGTTGTAGGGAAAATAAATCCTTATTTATTGCGGCGCGTAATACCAACGCCCCAAACTCAACAGCAGCACACAAAAACAAAGGTGGCCCAAACAGACGAGAATAAATTGCCAACACACACGTCAGCCGAAAGTCCACCAAACAACAGAGAAACAAGCCCGCACGAAAGGAGGCGGGCCTGACCGGCTTAAATAGCCCTAGAAAATACAAACACAAAACGGGTGCAAACAATAACAAAATCAATACATAGAAAGGAGTATCGGTGGCAGCTAATAGGCCGGTGACAACGACCGCCGAACGCGGCCCGAACAGGCAGAAGAGCCACCTTCGGTGGAAGTTTATTTAATAATAACTCATGTCAGAAGAGAAGGCTGTATGCATAATTATCTAGGGTCAATCTGGTGATTCATTGAGGTTATCCGGGCTAGATTATCCATAGACAACAGTCAGATTTTCTATGGGTTTCCAACCCAAATGTAATTTTATGTAAAAAATAAATAAACAAGCAGACAAAAAATTGTGCCTTCGCGCGGAATTTCCTGAAATGATCATTCTAGGCATTTGAACACTGCTAATATTCATTCTCAATAAACACTCGTTTTGTTTAGCCTATAGTAGCAACAGTTCATGGTTGCATGGCTTGGGTCATGGTTGATACATTGAGGGAAAAAAGTATATAATCCCCTGCTGATTTTGTACGTTTGCCCATTGACAATGAAATGATCAGTCAATAATTTTAATGGTAGGTTTATTTGAACAGTGAGAGACAGAATAACAACAAAACAATCCAGAAAAACACAGGTGAAAAATGTTATTGCATTTTAATGAGGGAAATAAGTATTTGACCCCCTCTCAATCAGAAAGATTTCTGGCTCCCAGGTGTCTTTTATACATATAACGATCTGAGATTAAGGAGCACACTCTTAAAGGGAGTGCTCCTAATCTCAGTTTGTTACCTGTATAAAAGACACCTGTCCACAGAAGCAATCAATCAATCAGATTCCAAACTCTCCACCATGGCCAAGACCAAAGAGCTCATCAAGGATGTCAGGGTCAAGACTGTAGACCTACACAAGGCTGGAATGGGCTACAAGACCATCGCCAAGCATCTTGGTGAGAAGGTGACAACAGTTGGTGCGATTATTCGCAAATGGAAGAAACACAAAAGAACTGTCAATCTCCGTCGGCCTGGGGCTCCATGCAAGATCTCACCTCGTGGCGTTGCAATGATCATGAGAATGGTGAGGAATCAGCCCAGAACTACATGGGAGGATCTTGTCAACGATCTCAAGGCAGCTGGGACCATAGTCACCAAGAAAACAATTGGTAACACACTACGCCGTGAAGGACTGAAATCCTGCAGCGCCCGAAAGGTCCCCCTGCTCAAAAAAGCACATATATATGCCCGTCTGAATTTTGCCAATGAACATCTGAATGAGGACAACTGGGTGAAAGTGTTGTGGTCAGATGAGACCAAAATGGAGCTCTTTGGCATCAACTCAACTCGCCGTGTTTGGAGGAGGAGGAATGCTGCCTATGACCCCAAGAACACCATCCCCACCGTCAAACATGGAGGTGGAAACATTATGCTTTGGGGGTGTTTTTCTGCTAAGGGGACAGGACAACTTCACCGCATCAAAGGGACGATGGATGGGGCCATGTACCGTCAAATCTTGGGTGAGAACCTCCTTCCCTCAGCCAGGGCATTGAAAATGGGTCGTGGATGGGTATTCCAGCATGACAATGACCCAAAACACACGGCCAAGGCAACAAAGGAGTGGCTCAAGAAGAAGCACATCAAGGTCCTGGAGTGGCCTAGCCAGTCTCCAGACCTTAATCCCATAGAAAATCTGTGGAGGGAGCTGAAGGTTCGAGTTGCCAAACTTTATGACTTGGAGAAGATCTGCAAAGAGGAGTGGGACAAAATCCCTCCTGAGATGTGTGCAAGCCTGGTGGCCAACTACAAGAAAAGTCTGACCTCTGTGATTGCCAACAAGGGTTTTGCCACCAAGTACTAAGTCATGTTTTGCAGAGGGGTCAAATACTTTTTTTTTTTTTGTTATTCTGTCTTTCACTGTTCAAATAAACCTACCATTAAAATTATAGACTGATCATTTCTTTGTCAGTGGGCAAACGTACAAAATCAGCAGGGGATCAAATACTTTTTTCCCTCACTGTATAAATGTTTAAATGTTTTCTTAATTTGGGTGTGCATTGCTGCTTGCAAAGACGGCCCTGGCTGCAAAGACTGCTCTTGATCGGGGTGTGTGTGGAGGGGGACCACCTGTTGTTGTACATGATATTGATACGGCTGTGAACCGTTTCTATGGTTTTTAGAAGTCGATTCGTCGGGTTTGGGTTCAGCGAGGACCACAGCAGACAGGCTTCCCCCATTCTTTCTATGGGAGGGGCCTGCGTCTGCAGCTGTCCACGTTAATTAAAGTTTATCCCTGCTTTAGGTCGCGTCCCAATCAAACAGCTGGGGAGCGTGGTGCATGACCTCATATGACTATGTCCCCAGAGAGACCGACAGACGCCTCCTTGTTGTTCACCTCGTAAACGCCCTTGGGTGTTATTCCTTCGCCCAGTTGAGAGCCATAAACTCTGCTGTTCCCACATTATAAACCACTATAAACTGATGTCATCCTGATCTACATATTAATAGGGTGGCGATCTAAGACACATAAATGTTAAGAGAGAAAAAAGCCTGCTTGGGGGTACTCGAAAAGCCAAGGGTGTTGACAGTCTACAGGAGGCTGCTGAGGGGAGGACGGCTCTTAACAACCACTCAAATATCAGTGGGTCGCTAGCGGGATCATCCCGACACTACTAGCAAAAATCTGAGGCGCCAAATTTAAAATCCGAAAGTTTAATTATTAAACATCCAGCTATATACAAGTGTTCCATACTCATCAAAAGCTCTGTTTCTTGGCAATATCACAGCGTTGTCAGATTTCAAAAAGGCTTTACGGCGAAAGCAGCACATTCATTTGTTTGAGGGTAGCACCTCACATATTTTCCAATAGCCATGTATCGATTAGCAATCATGGCACACACATAACACATTTCACAGCGAAAACAAAGTAATTACCTGTTGAAGAACTTCTGCTGAGGTCTTCCTAAGTGTCCAACGAAGACAATCCATGGTTCTTTTGTTAGAAAAAGTAACGTCTTTTATCCATAAATCCTCCATTTGGTTCATGCGTTATAATCAGAAACGACAGCCTCCATTACTCCTTTGAAACTCGGCGCCGACTCGTTAAAATTATACCTATAAACTTGTCCAAAAACAATCAAACATAGTTTTAAATGTATCCTTAGGAACCCTTTTACGTATATGTACTATTATAAATCAGCCGGAATATAAACTGAACGCTAAAAACGATAAATAAGGCACAGCGCGCCTTCTCATGCACGCGCAATGTGAAGAGTTTTCAGAAGAGGGGTCCTCATTGCCATGCTGTTTTTCAATGGTCGAAATTCCTCCAAGATGGAGTAAAACACCGTCTCGTGGTTGATGACATCATAAGGAAGCGACGTGCACTGCGTTCACATGCCTATATATGGTCATTTTGGATAGGGAGGGGCTCAAAAATGAGCAATGTGTCAAAATGACTTTTTTCAGGACAGAGATTCCTCAGGGTTTTGCCTGCCAAATGCGTTCTGATTGACCCACAGACAAATGGTTAACAGTTTTGGAAAGAGTGTTTCCAGAGTGTTTCCTATCCAATGGTACTAAATATATGCATATCCCATTTTCTGGGCCTAAATAGGAGGCATTTTACTTTGGGCACGCCAGGCTCTCCAAAACAGTCACCTCTGCTGCTGGAGCCGGATGGCTGGAATGGCGTGAATGGAATGGCATCAAACACATGGAAACCATGTGTGTGATGTGTTGGATACCATTCCATTTATTCTGTTCCAGCCATTACTATGAGCCTGTCCTCCCCAATTAAGGTGCCACTGGCCACCTGTGCCTGACACGGGTGGTGAGAAACTGCAATGAGAAAAGATGATTACTCACAGAGAGGCTTCGGAGTGTAGGCGTAAAGATGTTGAAAGCGCTGGGTCGTAAAATAAAAGATCCCTTTTCACATTTCACCTTGAGCAGAATATTGACAGCAGCTCAGTGACTTATAATGGTTTATGAAATGTACAAAATAAGCTGACCAATGCTTTTATATCCTTTTGAATCCTCTTGAATGGCCACAAATGGCAATTGTTTATAAATACTAAGCTTTAATCTTTATTTTCAAACTGAAATGCCTCAATTCTATGTCCCCAAGTACAAACATCTACAAATTATATTTCTATACCTTACCATACAGTATATATGTTCCGTTTCTATATTCGGGTCCCTCTGCCCTATCAAATTCAGTCTAACATCAATGTATACACCTTGACCGCATGATGACTTCTTTCACCTGATTCTATGTGTGTGTTTTAGGGGAGGTGTTTCCCATGTGCAGACAAAGCATGTCCCATTATTGTTCGCTATGTTGGCACGTTCCCCATCCCCAGTGGCCAACCCAATATGAAGTTCTACCTGAACCCCGGAGATGCTCAGCCCTTTGTCTGTAATAGGCCATAACGTTGGTCTCAGACTGTGAAAATTCCTTCTGACACCTCTATAAAATAAGCATGGTTCTTTACACTATTGAGCACTTACAGTGGATCAAATAATGTTACGTTTGTGTTTTTCCCATGTACAGTGCAGTCAGAAAGTATTCAGACCACTTGACTTTTTCCACATTTTGTTACGTTACAGCCTTATTCTAAAGATGTATTAAAGAGTTTTTTCCCCTCACCAATCTACACACAATACCACATAATGACAAAGCAAAAACTGGTTTTTAGAAATTGTTGCCAATTTATTTATTTTTAAATTTAAAAAATAAAATAGCTGTGCAGCAACACTCCCCATCCAATCTGACAGAGCTTGAGAGGATCTGCAAAGAAGAATGGGAGAAACTCCTCAAATACAGGTTTGCCAAGCTTATAGCGTCATACCCAATAAGACTCAAGGCTGTAATCGCTGCCAAAGCCAGGGCATTGAAAATGGGTCGTGGATGGGCATGACAATGACCCAAAACACATGGCCAAGGCAACAAAGGAGTGGCTCAAGAAGAAGCACATTAAGGTCCTGGAGTGGCCTAGCCAGTCTCCAGACCTTAATCCCATAGAAAATCTGTGGAGGGAGCTGAAGGTTCGAGTTGCCAAACGTCAGCCTCGAAACCTTAATGACTTGGAGAAGATCTGCAAAGAGGAGTGGGACAAAATTCCTCCTGAGATGTGTGCAAACCTGGTTGCCAACTACAAGAAACGTCTGACCTCTGTGATTACCAACAACGGTTTTGCCACCAAGTACTAAGTCATGTTTTGCAGAGGGGTCAAATACTGATTTCCCTCATTAAAATACATTTTTCACATGTATTTTTCTGGATTTTTTTGTTATTCTGTCCATTAAAATTATAGACTGATCATTTCTTTGTCAGTGGGCAAACTTACAAAATCAGCAGGGGATCAAATACTTTTTTCCCTCACTGTAACAATAAATCGAAGTTTAAAAGGAGGTTGATGGCTGTTTAATTACAATTCATAGCCAAATCAATATTTCTATCAAAAGTAAATGCCTAATGACTGGCCTAGAGGCAGACATCAATACACCTGGTTTAACTGCCAATGTAATAGCCTTCAACAACTAGGCCTATCTCTAGGCTAACCATCACTGTGGAATAAATTATATTAATATTTGAATCTTTCCCATAGAGGCTATATCCATATGAAATACGTTTCACTTCATGATGTAAGGATGAGAGCATTCCGCTTCGTCTTTCCTTTTAAAATGTTTGTGACCTTAACCTCTTAAGGATCCGCCCCCTTTTTTAAAGTTTCGCCTAAAATGCCATACCCAAATTTAACTGTAGTTTAGGACCTGAAGCAAGGATATGCATATTCTTGATACCATTTGAAAGGAAACACTTTGAAGTTTGTGGAAATGTTAAATTAATGTAAGAGAATATAACACATTAGATCTGGTAAAAGATTTAATCACTTGGGGTATATAGGCATACCATGGTGAACTTCTGACCATCTATTTTAAACCCTGTTAGAGGATAATGGACAAGCCTATCTGGCACATAATTATATTGCAGTCCAGTCTTGTGTTGAAGTCATAAACACTATTACACGATCGTAAGTGAGAACAGGACTCTTATATTCTGTTTTCATAGGGGTGCATTGGAGTATGAGGAGCGCAATATGCACAATTCAGGAATACTCTTCTAATTGCTAATCACTTTTCCCAGCTTGGTCCTTTATAGAGAATTTAAAGTCAATTTCAATATCCCCAATATGCGTAAGATTGTTTAATCTGCGTTTCTATATTTACCACATCCATTTCTAATAATAACACCTGGGCATTCAGGGTTGGCAGAATGCCAGAGTTCAATCCGGCAACACAGGGTCGAATAGCGGGCAGAGGTGAGATTAACACCAATGTGGCCATGTCTCGTTTAGTCTTCTATCAATAATCATGTTCGATATCATAATACTCACTTGCCAGAAGCTGAGGCGCAACCTGGACTCAGGGGTAGACATAACATAATAAACGGAAATCCGGGACACTCCAATTAGTATGATATGTTTTGTATGGTATGTATAAATCTTTGGAAGTCCATCATCCATTTCGTCGTATGATATGTTACGAATTACAATTCATATCATATGTTCCGAATATGCAAAATGTATGATATGTTACGAATTCCAATTTGTTCTCGCTAACATTAGCTAGGTGGCTAACGTTAGCTAGGCTAGGGTTAGGATTAGCTAACATGCTAAGTAGTTGCAAAGTAGTAAGTACTGTAGTTGCAAAGTTATCTGTAATGAGATTTGAACACACAACCTTTGGGTTGGTAGACGTTCCATTTAGACGCCCAACCAACCACCCTACCTTAAATAATCTTCTGTCTCATGTAACCATACCAAACAAAATACTGTATCATACTAATTTGAGTGTCCCGGATTTACATGTACTATGTTACATCTAGTCTATGAGACAAGGCTGGAAGAAAACGCTGCAGTCACATTTGGCACGCTGAAATGTATAGAAAATGAGAATGACTAAGTTGAACAAATAAGAGATGTTGAACATTTTCCATCCTCTTTAAATTAAACATTTACAGAAAAGGTCTACTGTTCCACAGCCTAATTCACATCTTGGTAATATGTTTATTCGATTTATAGGCTGGATTTGGCCCAAATATTTGAGGGTGGTTTAATCATTTGCATCTTTGAAATTCTAATTTAAGTATATGCTTTAGTGAGGCCTATGTTTTATACGTCTTTATATACCCTCAAGACAATATAAATCATTGGTGGAAAAAAGCAAAATAATACATGGGAAATATAGCACTGCACAATTTGGGAACATACGCGCATACATTCAAGGCATCTGCAAAAAACTGTAATGCGGCCATGGCTACATTGTTTTGACATTAAAACAAACAAGTAACGTTGCTTAGAATGTGCCTCTACCTAAAAACTATGCAGCAAACTGTTCACCCCTCCCTATACTGTGGCCTACGCTAAGCAGTCCTAAAACCGCATTGGATGAACAGCCACACGTGTATCAGCTCAAGCTTAACCAGGGTTCACTCAAAGGGCAGTTTGCCCCAGAACAGGAAGTCAACAAGAGGGCACCAGCGTTGGCAACGTCACGAAATCGAGCGCATTCATTGGCTAGTATCCAGGTTGTGGCTGGGTATGCAGATGCCACTGACACAACAAAATCTGTTTTATGTAAATACAAGCCCATCTCCATCACATTCACATAGAGCATGCACATTGGGTTGTTTTATATAGCGAAAGCACAAATTATTGATCTAACAAAGTAATTTTCCCTGAAGTGAGTCCAGTGAGAGTAATTTTACGGCTTAGTTAACTGTATCGGGAGACTAATTATCCTAATAGTTAATACATGATCAATCACTGTTCTCAAGACAAAACCGTTAACTCCCTTTCCTTTAGAAATAAATGCCCTATAATTAATTGGGGGAAATGTCTTATTTGGATAACCGGCAGTGATTATAATATTGGTCCAAAGCCAAACAGTCAATGCAATTAATTGTTATGCACATTTAAACATGTGTATTTATTAATGATATATGCATGATTATTAGGTCACGTGGAGGTTTATAGCAATAGTATGAGTGCTTGTTACTGCCGCCATCGCCTGGACATAACATGAAGTAGTCATTGTACAGCCTTTTTATGATTTCAATATTCATAAACACAGGGGCGGACTGGCCATCTGGCATTTCGGGAAAATGCCAGATGGGCTGGTACATTTTTAGCCCAGTGGGCCTGTCTAACTTTTTTGGGGGGCGCAAAATTATAATTATTTGGTTACCAAATGGGGGCCTCAAGTGAAAAATATAGACCAGTGTGGGGGCCTCAAAGAATAAAATGAGCCGGACGATTTCTGGTCCTGGTCCACCCCTGCATAAATACTTGAACCTTCAGGTATGAAAAATTCCATCCACCATGTGCCATTATCACTCAAATAAAATTCCTGGAGGATCCTTAAGATCATTTAACGTTAAAAAAGGAACCCTTAGGTCAGGGATCATCAACCTGTAGGTTCATTGAAGAACCCATACTCTGCCATTTAACCTTTGCAGATGTAAAAGGATGCTTTCAGGAACCCTTTTCAAAGAGGGGTTCATTTTGGAACCAACAGGACGCTCTTGCGTAAAATCCGAATATCCAAACGGATGCTTTAAAGGCCATTATACACACACAAAAAAATGATAGTGCTAAATAAGGGTTCTTTGGCTCGTAACGATAACAGGATCCTTTTTGTTGCTATATAGAACCCTTTTTGGAAGGTTCTATAAAGAACCATGCTCATACAGTTTTGGGCGCAGCGGTTTAAGGCACTGCTTCTCAGTGCTAGAGGCGTCACTACAGACCCTGGTTCTATTCCAGGCTGTATCACAACAACTGGGAGTCCCATAGGGCGGTGCACAACTGGCCCAGCGTCGTCTGGGTTAGGGTTTGGCCGGGGTAGGCCGTCATTGTAAATTTGAATTTGTTCTTAACTGACTTGCCTGGTTAAATAAAGAACCCTTTCCTAAGGTTCTATAAATAACTAATAAAAAAGGTTCAATATAGCAACAAAAAGGAGGGTACAACCCTTGGTTATATATAGAACCCTTTTTAATGGTTCTTTATAGAACCTCATTCTCAAAGGTTCTACAAATAAGGTTCTACAAATAGGTTTTGTTATTGTGTTAATTGACAATTTGAATCAGGTGTGCCACTGATTCAGTCAACAGTTCTCAATTGATGCAAGGCCATATGTGAGTCTTTCACACAGTCACTGCCCATAGTCATATTTAAAGAGATTCTCTCGTACTTTTGTATGCTAAAAAGTATTAGCCAGTAGTTCTGAAAGTAGCATTCACGAGCCAAAGGTGGTCGTGAAACATTGCATACTAGATTACATATGTGCAAATATGCTGTGTCCACTGAGCCGTTGGGCCCGCCCTGCAACCTCATTGGATAACACTGGGCAGGCTTCTTGCTAGCTGTCACTCAAATGCGATGGGGCTGAAGCTCATTGGCTAGAACTCGAATTGCTAGGGGGCTGGCCCACGAGGGGGGAAATGTAGGGGAAATGGCGCGGCACAGCTTCAAGAAAACAGTCGCTTTCAAATGAAGGATTTTGTGGTAAATTGAGGTAAACAGCAATTCTGCTCATAGATTCTGCATTTATGAAATATACATTGACACATCCAGCCCAAAGCAGAAGGTTAAAAAATACTTTCTTAGTCGCCAAAGTAATGGAGCATGTTTTTAACATGTAATGGCATAACACAAGAGATATGATAAAATGGAATCCCACTCCCACTTACGATTGCACAAAAAGAGTTGTGAGTAAAGAAATAAAAAAATTCTGAACTGTAAAGAACCATTGAAGGTGTCAAATGATTCTTTGGGTCAGTATGGTTCCACAGAACCATCATCCTTCCCAAAGTACCCGTTAGGAACCCTATTTTCTTAAGAGTTTACACTGGCAAGGTTTTGAGGCTATACTACAGAGCAATATTCCCAGCAATGGTTGCCGCAACTTTTTCCATTGAAAATGAGCTACTTTTATTATCTGGTGAAATTTGATTGGAAGTTCCACCTTAGTTGGTAATTTTGTGGGATCTTCCAATCAGAGCGCAGATATTAGCATAGTCATGTGATCACCATTCTAAAAATATTTAGAAAACATGTCAGCCATTTTTGAGCTGAAGCAAGAGAAAATCAACTCTGTCTTTGGAGTGAAATGTTAGCTGATACATTTAAGTACAGCTGTGGCAGTCAACAGCCAATAACAAACTATAAGAAACAACAGATGCTTGTGCTTTTCTTTCTTCTGTATTTATATATCTATATGGTTGTCAAGGTGTACGTCAAATGTAATTCAATTGTAAAGAAACAATAAAATTACAATTGGACTAAATGTGTTTCTGAACACTTCTAAATGCATTACAGAGACACAAATATGGCATTCCTATGATTAGTAATGGCTGGGAGGTTTCCCACTGGGCAGAAACTGTTTTAACATAATTTCAACAACAACAAAAATATATGTGATGACATTGAATAGACGTGGGAAACTGATTGGATTTGAAAAAAGTCATACTTTCTTTTTTTTACCCAACTTTTAACCTTAATCCATTGACATGGTGACATCTTTTGTTGATTTCACGTTGAATTCATGTTAGTTGACAACTCAACCAAATATAAATAAAACGACGTTGAACCATCTGTGCATAGTGGGTTTTCTTTAGTCAGAAGTTACATGTTGGATAAATGCAGGCGTGCCAAAACAAGAGACAGAACATAAATTCCCTACAAGACTAAATGAAAAGGATTGAAAGACAGAGATAACTTTTCATCAAACAGCACAGCACGAAAACAGTACCCAGCACTCCGTTTGTCAGCCATTGTAAGACAAAAAGTATAATAGAAATAAATGGTCAAAAAAGCACAACCATGCACGTAGCCCCATGCAATCAAGTGCCACAACATGTATCAAGTCCCACAACGAATTCAATAATCAGGTTACACTAATGGGATGGCATAAGAAAGGTACAGATTTTGGACATCCCTTTGTTGCCTCCCTGTGAAAATAGCAATAGACCTACCTGTGATGGGAAAGAAAGATCAGTTGCATTTTAGACCAAGCATATACGTTTGCTAAAATTGCTGACAATATATGTATATATATTTTGAATAGGTTATGACAGCATTACCAGTAAAGCCATCACTTTAAGTAGCCTTACTTGAGAAGCAGAAATCTACAAGTGAATTTTCCAAAAAATACAAGCCCCGTCTCCCCAACCCCTCCTTGACATTGAATTCGTGGCTGCATTTGGGGCCATGGGCAATTTTGGGGGCATGGGTAATGCTGGGGTGCCTATAGACTTCTAAAGCGAAGGCTACACCATTTCAACGTAGGGCCCTAGGCTATTTCATTACACTTTTGCTTGTATTTCTGAGATTGTTTTTTTATTATGCAGCTCCTATTATGAATTTGGTGACATAGGCCACTTGAAAAATGAATAGGACCTGTTTTTCGAATCGGCTAATATAGGCTATGAATCCTTGAGAATTATGCGCAATATAGGAAAGGCCTTTCAAGATATTGTGGAGAGGGTGGCGCGAGCAAGACTGTGTAGTCTGTATTTATACAGTGGTGAAGATCACCTGTTGTTCAGTTACATGCCACGTTACTTGACAGCTATTGTATTATTTTAACGTCATCCCTATAGGCTACAGCTCATCCCCAAAGAAATCATAGCAAATGTTATAGGCCTACGCGTCTGTGATTGTCAGGCCAACCCAAGATGGGTGGTTCATTTGCATTCACACGTTTTAATTGTTTAACTAATAATGTTAAACAGCTTGCCAGGGGTCTTGGTGAGGTCACATGGAAAAGTAGCGTTTCTACCTAATTAGTGCGTCTTTTCCCAACCTTAAGCCGCCAAATGCACACCCAAGGAGAGGTTGTCATCTTTAATTGCCCCTAACTGAAATACCCGCATAGTCATGTTTTCAAACTTGACCAGGTGTTTGCTGAATTGGGTATTGATGGTCTTTAAACATGTTTTTCCAATCTAACCTAATGTTTTGCTCTTAACCGAGAATCATATGCTACATTCTGGAAGCTGTATTGTTGAAAAACCTTCCTCAATTTCTTTCCACCTTGGAATCATTATTTGTCGACAGTAAACGACTTTATATATATATATATATATATATATATATATATATATATATATATATATATATATATATATATATATATATATATATATATATATATATCGTTTACTGTCGAAAAGAATGATTTTTATGAAATTATATTTGTAGCCTATATAGAACATGTAGCCTAGACCTGGGCAGTTTAGTTCGAAGTCAGTAAAACAACAGGCCTAGCTATATATTTACAAATGCTGCTAAACAAAATGTCCAATAAGCACAAATTGGATGGTTGCTTGTGAATATTAAATAAAATAATACAATATTTCAACTAAGAAAATAGGTTGATTCTTCAATCGAACTTGAAGAGAACATTTTAACAAGTGGGTATTAAACGTTCATTGAATGCTTTAGCCGATCAAACATTGTGGTCACAATCAAGAGTGCTCACAATCCCTAGTTCGAATCCAGGCTGGATCACATCTGACCATGATTGGGAGTTCCATAGGATGGCCCACAATTGGCCCAGCGTCGTACTGGTTTGGCCGGGGTGGGCAGTCATTGTAAATAAGAATTAGTTTTTAACTGACTTGCCTAGTTAAATTAAAAAAATAAAACCTAACTCCATTAACCGAACTTGTTTTCTTTCAGTTTAACTCTTACAATACAGGTAAAAACTCAATGAAAAGGTTGTCATATGTTCAAGGACTTTGTACTTAATAGGCTGTTTGAATACTTTGTTACTGATTTGATATGCCATCACATGGGACTTGTCACAACATTGACAGAATCCTTCAGCTGATCAAACCTTTTGTAAAGGATGGTCACCTAACTCCATTAAAACAGTCTAAACAAAAATGTTTCTCATTGCCAAAATGTGAACTATTTAAAGTCCCTGAAAAAGCCTTGGATCCCATTTATCTGAAACGCATGTAAGCTATCAAATGTTGAAGGACCTAGATGTTTATCACATCATATTCGCCTTTCTATTGTCCTTGCCCCTTCCCCTATCCATTAGATTATGTTTGACAGCTATGCTACGGTGGAAAATGCATACTCATAGAGTGAAAAGGTTAAGAGTTTTGGGCACTTTCGTTAGTTCCAGACGGTGACGCAGGAAGAAAGGACAAATATTTCAATATATAATCCTCAGACGTGTTCAGGTACCAGAGCAGAGCAGTTTGTGTGCCATGTGCCTTTGCATAACGCAAATAAATTGCCGACCTGTCCGTGAACCCTGTCTCAGTGGGATTAGCAAAGTGATTTAAACAAGACCTAGTTAAGCCAAGTCTTAAGAGTGTACTTTACACAAAACCGCCAATCTTCATGTTTTATACTTGTCAACAACAATTGTACTCTGAAACGACACTTGAGCCACTGAACAATGTTTCTAATAAGTGTGTACAGTAGCTTGCAGACATCGATCAGTTCCTACATGAGTAGATGACATGAAGAGAAAATACATGGGTAGATGATATGGAGCAAGTCTGATTTAACTTATTGTATGGGCAATAATAGTCTATATTGTATAACACCAGGTTACAAAGCGCCCAAATTACAACTTAATTTGCTTTAGGCTATGTCCATATCGCATTATCTTGTTGAAAAGAGTCTAAACACGGACGGAATTTGCTTTAGTATTGTATTACTTCCAATATCTATCTCGTTTAAGGATTTCAAATGGAAAATAATTGTCAAAATATTATAGGACAAATACCTTTGTTACAAAACGCAAGCTTGAAAAAAACAGAAATCCCACACACCGTTGTTTACTTGGAAAAATACATTGTTCCATCATATCCATGAATTAAAACGTTGTATACCTATATCAACACATACAATATGCAACACATATTGCACCATAAACTATATGACTAATAGGTCTATATTGCAAGAAGGCCTAAGTAGACTAATTACATTATTGTAAAAACATTTTGGGCAACTTTATTGTTTCATATATTGAAGTTCTTTGCATGTTTTTCGTTTCAGCAATAGCATGTTTACTATTCTGAAAACGTAACTTTGAAGAGCACATTTAATTCCTATTTTTGAAGAACACATAATTCCTCTTTCCAAATGTTATATTTCAAAAAGATTTAGAGAACATTCTCATCATGCCAGTCGTATAAAATAACACGAGATTTACAATCATATCTAGTTCATGTGTATTAGCCTTGTCAAAATATGTTGTGTTTATTCATTATTAATAGTTAAAGATAAGATTAGCAAATTGTACATAAGTTAATAGAAATAAAATAACTTATTATTTATGCATAACTTAGCCTAAAAGGTTACTTATGCCCAAAACTGTGTGCTGTGTGACAATGGTATAACGGAGAGAGCCTGATTTAATAATTGAACATGCACTGTAGTCATTAATTATTTTTGTTAGTTCCTAAATATAAGGGCTTGTCTCAAAATGCTAGACTAATTCAAGGCCTGTAGCCTATATACCACAGATAAGAATGATTAGGAAACAAACAAAACAATTAATCCAACTTCTTTCTCTTGTGTTACACTGTATTTAGAGTGATAGTGATCAGTGATTGTGATAGTCAATGAATTCCCATAACATCTCACTCAACTTGTTTAGTTGGTTTTACAAATGTAGGCGACAAATGACATGATTATTTTAATGATATTCTCCACACACTTTTTTGGAGGGGGCGAATATAGGCTAGTAGCCGTGCTTGTAGTTTACACGTTAATCTTATCAGATCTTTCGAAGTTGATCACTTTATAATTCATTTTGTGGTTTGGGTTCAAGATAATTATTAGAAGACACCCCGTGAAAAGACTGACACGTCCCCTTCGTAGGCTAATTCAGGCATTTATTATGTTACGCTTGTAAGAGAATGTGTTTCATGAATTTCTTGACCCTCCTGCAGGTGCTCGTTCTCCCCTGAACATAGCGTGAGGACAAAGGTGCCACAGGTTTTGACAGTTTCTGCACCGACACTCCCCTCTTGTGGACTAGGGAAGTGGTGGTTTGGTTTCAGATCCATGCATCCAAATCAGTGTCTCATGACACGAGCATTATACTAGCATTATCTAGCAAGCCTTCAAAGTTTCTGCATGAAACTATAACTTGTATAGCTATTTTGTAGTTTCCATGTGCTTCAGCATGGTAGGCTACTTTATTTTCCCCATTAATGTTATATGATAAGACTGTTTTCATTTTACCCAAACAAAGTTGTTGTCAATGGTATACATAATCACTATAGCCTAGTGATGTTTTAAAGATCCAGTAAAGCATTTATTAATTTGTACCACCCCTGAAAGGGGTTTGTTGGTCATTTGTCACTGTCTGATGCAAAAAGAGGGGTCAATTCGTATTCATACAACACATAAATAGTGTAATACAATACAATTCACTGGCCTTTACAGTTATCATTTCTAGTACATTTACTAATCCCAATTCAAGATGGTAATAAATTGACCTAAATGGAAACAAAGAGGCAAGCTAATGGCAAAGAGCAGACATTAATACAGTGCATCTGCAATCTGAGAAACAGAACCCTTCTTCCCAGTTGGATAATTAGTAGGGACATTTTGTGTTTACCATCCTTGAATATGTATTGTACTCCAGGATTTTGCAAGCATTTTCCAATTAGGCAGATATAAATTGATAATAATAATGCTGGAATACTGCAACAAGAAACAATGCTAGTAAAATCATTAGTGGTGGAACATGAATCCAGCTAAACATAAAATGTTGCCTGATTCATCCAGGCCTTTATGCACTTTGTGAAAGGAGAGAAGAGCCCTTGTCCCTACAACCAATATACACATTTTAAGGCTCTTAAACCCCATCACAGTGTTTGCTCCTGTGCTAGCATCATTAATGGATGTTTTTTTCCCCTTTCTTCTCCTTTAAAAAAGATGATTAACCTGGTTTTGGAGAAGCTCCACTGCATTGCATGGCACGCCTGTACTGTTTGTGCACGCCAGATATGGGTTCAAATACTATTTATTGTATTTCAATTACTTTCACATACATTTTGAAGTATTTGGATATTTGTTCTTTGGAAAATACAAGAAGCTGAAATACACTTGGAAAGTATTGGCATGTCTGTGTGTTGGAGTATTTTCAAATACAAGTGTTTTTTCAAATAATTAAATACTCCATGCATTTAAGCCCAGGTCTGTTTGGTCCTATGGGTATTTCAAATAGTGTGTTTGGAAACAAGTTTGAAAATAGTTTCAAATAGTAGGCTATTTACAGGAAAATATTTGAAAATACTTTCAATTGAAGTAGTTTATTCAACCACATTATTCAACAAATAAAATACAAACTTTTAGAAAATTCTTAAACTATGTTGGCTCTTTTATGGTATTGTAATGGTTTCAATGATTTTTCTGTTAGAATTATTGGCCAAAGGTGGGGGTGTTATGTGTGTTTATCATATTGTCGTTTGGATGCTTGAGGAAGAACCAAAAGTGGAGATTTTGGAAGTTTTGAATTTGAAGGTAATGACTGTGTTCGAGTGCATCAAAACTGTGATGCATTATGGGTAAATTGTAACTGACTGATCAAAAGATAGTATTAAGTCGTTATTTATGATGCAAGGTGATTTGTAGATCAGTCAGTTGGCAGTCGCTAACACAGTCGGCTGCAATGACGAACAAGCCCATTGTATCTATGGCAGGGAGTTGCCTTGCTGTGCATGTCGTCACATTGCATAGTACATATTCACACAATGTGAGTAAACAGATGACTCCTAATGCAATAACTTGGGACTGTTGTATAGTGTGTGCACTTAACCAGGCAGATAACTGAAATATTGAATTTTTATTAGAAAATAGTGAACTACACCATATTGTTTGCACTTACCCCATGTCAGGGCCGGTTCCAGGCATAAGCCACATAAGCAGTCGCTTTTATTTGTAAGAACTCAGTTGGGGTCTCAACTTACTATTGAGAGTAAGAATAGTAGAATACATTTTGTTGTGCATCAGCAGTTTCTCTGCTGTTATGTCAGTCACTGACAGTCATTCAATTAGCCATGTCAGCTAACAATTTTTAGATTGGTAGGTAGTCTAGCCAGCTATCTAAACTTGGAGTTATCATAGCCGAATAACAACCTGGCACACAGGGCATGTGCCAAGGGGCCCTAACCTCCAGGAGGCCCCCATTTGTTTTGTTAGTAATTTTCACTCAGATATTATATTAACATGGCATGTCATTACAAAATGTGTAGAATTGCAGGAAATTTGCTTTAAAACCACAAAAAGGTCACTCCACCCCATGGCTGTATTAGCTGTACAATTGCAATGTTCTCTCTCTGCCCCATGGCAAAATAGCAGAAAACGTGCTTGAAATGGCAAGATTTTCTCTACCCCCCTTGGCAAAAAATTAATAATAGCAGGAAATTAACTTAAAAACTAAAATATTTCTCTCCCCCATCAAGAGGGGGGAAACTAAAATGTTTGCCACAAGGTGGGGGGCCCCCAACCAAATCTTGCTTAGGGCCCCCAAAAGAATACAGCCGGCCCTGCCGCATGTGCAATTATCGGTCCTCTGAACCAACATGTAGTACTAACATAATTGACTGACTACCATCATTGTGCTAGTTTGACCAAGAATATTATAACATATTGACAAGATAGTCGAATGACCACTCTAACAATGGAAATACATGGAAGGCAGGCGCGAGCTCAGGTGGGACCATTCTAACCAATGAGAGGGCAGATACGCGTGTGAACAACAGGCACAATTAAGTAGTTTTTGGGCGGAGTAAATCCACTCGTTTTGCCTCTTCCTCTCTGGTTTGACTGTGAAAAGGTCACATAGTAAGTGACCACTAGATGGGGCAAGGAGCTGGTATTTTGTGCACCAGGATGCTGTAGTGACCTGTCAAGGTTCTTTTCTATCTTTTTTTCACCAGTTGCCACAGTAACTGAATATATTTGGATCCCTCTCAATGAGACAATAGTGGAGGAAAATGTTTGATCTTTTTTTGGCTAGGGGGTAGTTCTTCGTTTCTCAAATGACTCCACCTTTCCAGCTTGAAGGGGGGGGGAGAAGATTCGCCATTCGGCCTCTGTGAAGTATGTGCTGCTTTGGCGTCTGGCTCTGCTCTGGCTGACTTCATTGGAAACTTGTGCTGCATCACTCCTCGGTGTAGCTCTTCCCCTTCCCTGGATGGTTAACATTCACAAGGCCGCAAGGCCAGACCGATTACCAGGACACGTACTCAGTGTCTTCACTGACATTTTTAACCTCTCCCTGACCCAGTGTGTAATACCTACATGTTTCAAGCAGACCACCATTGTCCCTGTTACCAAAAGCTCCAAGGTAACCTGTCGAAATGACTAGCAGCGGTAACTCACCAGAACTACCATCATCACTCTCCCCAGAGCAATCAAACTTAATCCAGAGGCCGACCCAAAATCCCGCCGGCGGAGGAGAGGCACTCGATGCAGCCTGCTGGTTCGACTTAGGTGGCGCGCACACCACCCACCGCTTCCGAGTATATTACTCGCTAATGTTCAGTCTTTGGATAACAAAGTTGATGAGCTTCGAGCAAGAATTTCTTTCCAGAGAGACATCAGGGCCTGTAACATACTTTGTTTCACAGAACCATGGCTCTCTCGGGATACTCTATCGGAGTCAGTAAAGCCAGCAGGATTCTCAGTACATCGTGCAGACAGGAATAAATATCTCTCCGGGAAGCAGAAGGGCGGAGGGGTGTAGAATACCTCTCAATTAAATGCAGACCACATTATCTCCCAAGAGAATTCTCCTTCGTCATCGCCACGGCTGTTTACATCCCACCTCAAGACAAAACCTCAACAGCCCTAAAAGAAATTCACTGGACTTTATGCAAACTGGAAACCACATATCCCCAGGCTGCTTTTATTCTTTCGACCATTGCTATTCAAACTTACAGAACACTTACAAGCCCCCGCCCTCTTTTCGGCAAATCTGACCACGAATCCATCTTGCTCCTCCCATCCTATAGGCAGAAACTCAAACAGGAAGTGCCCATGCTTCGTACTATTCAACGCTGGTCTGACCAATCGGAATCCACGCTTCAGGATTGTTTTGATCACGTGGACTGGGATATGTTCCGGGTAGTGTGGGAAAATAATCTAGACGCGTGCACGGATACGGTGACTGAGTTCATAAGGAAGTGTATAGGATGTAGTACCCACTGTGACTATTAAAACCTACCCTAACCAGAAACCGTGGATAGATCGTAGCATTCGCACAAAACTGAAAGCGCGAACCACCACATTTAACAATGGCAAGGCTACTGGCAATATGTCAGAATATAAACAGTGTAGTTATTCACTCCGCAAGGCAATCAAACATGCTAAACGTCATTGAACGGCTCAGACTCGAGACGTATGTGGCAAGGACTTCAGACAATCACGGACTACAAAAGGAAAACCAACCACATCGCCGAGACCGACGTCTTGCTTCCATACAGGATAAACACATTTTTCGCACGCTTTGAATATAACACAGTTCCGACGTGAGTAAAACATTTAAACGCGTTAACCCTCGCAAGGCTACCGGTCCAGACGGCATCCCTAGCTGCGTCCTCAGAGCAGACCATCTGGCTGGTGTGTTAACGGGAATATTTAATCTCTCCCTATCCCAGTCTGCTGTCCCCAAATGCTTCAAGATGGCCACCATTGTTCCTGTACCCAAGAAGGCAAAGGTAACTTAACGTAATGACTATCACCCTGTAGCACTCACCTCTGTCATCATGAAGCGCTTTGAGAGACTAGTCAAGGATATCACCTCTACCTTACCTGCCACCCTAGACCCATTTCAATTTGCTTACCGCCCCAATAGATCCGCAGGCGATGCAATCGCCATCACTCTGCACACTGCCCTATCCCACCTGGATAAGAGGAATACCTATGTAAGAATGCTGTTTATTGACTATAGCTCAGCATTCAACACCATAGTACCCTCCAAGCTCATCATTAAGCTCAAGGCCCTGTGTCTGAACCCCGCCCTGTGCAACTGGGTCCTGGACTTCCTGACGGGCTGCCCCCAAGTGGTGAAGATAGGAAACATCACCTCCACTCCGCTGATCCTCAACACTTAGGCCCCACAAGGGTGTGTGCTCAGCTCCCTCCTGTACTCCCTGTTCACCCATGACTGCGTGGCCAAGCACACCTCCAACTCAATCATCAAGTTCGTAGACGACACAACAGTAGTAGGCTTCATTACCAACGATGACGAGAGCCTACAGGGAGGAGGTGAGGGCTATGGGAGTGTGGTGCCTGGAAAACAACCTCTCACTCAACGTCAACAAAACAAAAAGATGATCATGGACATCAGGAAACAGCAGAGGTTTTTACCCCCCCTATCTACATCGACGGGACCACAGTGGAGAAGATGGAAAGCTTCAAGTTCCTTGGCGTACACATCACTGACAAACTGAAATGGACCACCCACACAGACAGTGTTGTGAAGAAGGCGCAACAGAGCCTCTTCAACCTCAGGAGGCTAAAGAAAGTTGGCTTGTCACCGAAAACCCTCACAAATTTTTACATGCTCAATTGAAAGAATCCTGTCAGGCTGTAGCACAGCCTGATACGGCAACTGCACCACCCGCAACCACAAGGCTCTCCAGGGGGTGGTGCAGTCTGCCCAACGCATTACCGAGGGCAATCTATCTGTCCTCCAGGACACCTACAGCACCCAATGTCACAGGAAGGCCAAAAAGCTAATCTAGGACGTCAACCACCCTAGACACTGCCTGTTCACCCCGCTATCATCCAGAAGGTGAGGTCAGTACAGGTGCATCAAAGCCGGGACTGAGAGACTGAAAAACAGCTTCTATCTCAAGGCCATCAGACTGTTAAACAGCCATTTATTAATTTTTTTTATATTTTACCTTTATTTACTAGACAAGTCTGTTAAGAACAAATTCTTATTTTCAATGACGGCCTAGGAACAGCGGGTAAAACTGCCTTGTTCAGGGGCAGAACGACAGATGTTTACCTTGTCAGCTCGGGGATTTGATCTTGCAACTTTTCGGTTACTAGTCCAACGCTCTAACCACTAGGATACCTGCCGCTAGCAATCACTAGCACATTAGAGGCTGCTGCCTATAGGCATAGACTAGGAATCACTGGCCACTTTAAGGAACGGAACACTAGTCACTTCAATGTTTACATATCTTGCATTACTCATCTCATATGTATATGCTGTATTCTAAACTGTTCTACGGTATCTTAGCCACTTAATGTTTACATATCTTGCATTACTCATCTCATATGTATATACTGTTTTCTATACAATTATACTGTATCTTTCTGCTCTGACATCGCTCGTCCATATGTATATAGTCTTAATTCATTCCTACTTAGATTTGTGTGTATTGGGTATATGTTGTGTAATTTGTTAGATATTACTGCACTGTCGGAGCTAGAAGCACAAGCATTTCGCTACACCCGCAATAACATCTGCTAATCTTGTGTATGTGACCAATAACATTTGATTTGATCACCCCTTAGCACTCACATCTGTCGCCATGAAATGCTTTGAAATGGCTCACATTAATGCCATCATCCCAGACACCCTGGACCCACTCCAATTTGCATACCGCCCCAACAGATCCACAGATGATGCAATCTCTATTGCACTCCATTCTTCCCTTTCCCATCTGGACAAAGGAAGGAACACCTATCAGCGCCATAGTACACTCCAAGCTCATAACTAAGCTAAGGACCCTGGGACTGAACACCTCCCTCTGCAACTGGATCCTAGACTTCCTGACGGGCCACCTCCAGGTGGTGACTGTAGGCAACAACACATCTGCCACGCTGACCCTCAACACGGGGGCCCATCATTGGTGCGTGCTTATTCCCTTCCTGTACTCCCTGTTCACCCATGATTGTGTGGCCACGCATGACTCCAAGTTTGCCAACAACTGGGCCTCAAGAGTGGCGCAGTGGTCTAAGGCACTGCATCACAGTGCTAGCTGTGCCACTAGAGATTCTGGATTTGAGTCCAGGCTCTGTTGCAGCAGGCCGCGACCGGGAGACCCATGGGGCGCCACACAATTGGCCCAGCATTGTCCAGGTTAGGGGAGGGCTTGGCCGGCAGGGATGTCCTTGTCCCACCGTGCACTAGCGACTCCTGTGGCGGGCCGGGCACAGTGCACACTGACACGGTCGCCAGGTGTACAGTGTTTCCTCCGACACATTGGTGCGGCTGGCTTCCGGGTTAAGTGAGCATTGTATCAAGAAGCAGTGCGGCTTGGTTCGGTGGTGTTTCGGAGGACGCATGGCTCTCGACCTTCGCCTCTTCCGAGTCCGTACGTGAGTTGCAGCGATGAGACAAGACTGTAACTACCAGTTGGATACCACAAAATTGGGGAGAAAAAGGGGTAAAGACATTTAAAACATTTAAAAGTTGGCCAACAACACAACGATGGTAGGACTGATCACCGACGACAACGAGACAGCCCATAGGGAGGTGGTCACAACAACCTCTCTCTCAATGTCAGCATGACAAAGGAGCTGATCATGGACTACAGGAAACAGAGGGCCAAGCACAACCCCATTCACATCGATGGGATTGTAGTGGAGCGGGTCGAAAGCTTCAAGGATCTATGTGGTCCAAACACACCAACGCAGTCCTGAAGAGGGCACGATAATGCCTCTTCCCCATTAGGAGGCTGAAAAGATTTGGCATGGGCCCTCAGATCCTAAAAGTTCTACAGCTGCACCATGGAGAGCATCTTGACTGGCTGCATCACTGCCTGGTATGGCATCTGCTTGGCATCCGACCGCAAGGCACTACAGAGGGTAGTACGTATGGCCCAGTACATCACTGGGGCCAAACTTTCTGCCATCCAGGACCTCTATACCAGGCGGTGTCAAAAGAAGGCCCTAAAAATTCTCAGACTCCAGCCACCCAAGTCATAAACTCTTCTCTCTGCTAACGCATGGCAAGCATTACCAATGCACCAAGTCTGGAACCAACAGGACCCTGAACAGCTTCTGCCCTCAAGCCATAAGACTGCTAAAGACTGCCAAATAGCTACCCTGACTATCTGCATTGACCCTTTTTGCACTAACTTTTTTGACTGATCACATACGCTGCTGCTACTGTTTACTATTTGTCACTTTATTCCTAGTTACAGTATATGTACATACAGTTGAAGTCGGAAGTTTACATACACTTAGGTTGGAATCATTAAAACTCGTTTTTCAACCACCACAAATTTCTTGTTAACAAACTATAGTTTTGGCAAGTCGGTTAGGACATCTACTTTGTGCATGACGCAAGTAATTTTTCCAACAATTGTTTACAGACAGATTATTTCACTTATAATTCACTGTATCACAATTCCAGTGGGTCAGAAGTTTACATACACTAAGTAGACTGTGCTTTTAAACAGCTTGGAAAATTCCAGAAAATGACGTCATGGCTTTACAAGCTTCTGATAGGCTAATTGACATAATTTGAGTCAATTGGAGGTGTACCTGTGGATGTATTTCAAGGCCTACCTTCAAACTCAGTGCCTCTTTGCTTGATATCATGGGAAAATCAAAAGAAATCAGGCGAGACCTCAGAAAAAAATTGTAGACCTCCACAAGTCTGGTTCATTCTTGGGAGCAATTTCCAAACGCCTGAAGGAACCACGTTCATCTGTACAATGAATAGTACGCAAGTATAAACACCATGGGACCACGCAGCCGTCATACCGCTCAGGAAGGAGACGCGTTCTGTCTCCTAGAGATGGACGTACTTTGGTGCGAAAAGTGTAAATCAATCGCCGAACAAGGTGTATGGCTAAGGTGTATGTAAACTTCAGACTTCAACTGTATCTACCTTAATTACCTCGTACCTCTGCACATCAACTCTGTGGGTACCCCTTGTATATAGCCAAGTTATCGTTACTCATTGTGTACCTGTTATTACTTTTATTATTACTTTTTACTTTTGTATTATTTCTCTATTTTCTTTCTTTCTGCATTATTGGGAAGGGCCCGCAAGTAAGCATTTCATTGTTAGTGCACACCTGTTGTTTACAAAGCATATGACAAATATCACCTACTTAATCATGTGGAAGAAGTGAGTTGAGTTCTTGATACATGGGACAGCTATAGGGTTGTTCCATATGATTTAAATCACTTTCTGACTGCACCCCTTTTGATTTGAACAACATGTTTGCCCACCCTACCATGAGACGTCCGTCCATGTGTTCATCACTGAAAAAGATAAACGCTTGAGTTTAGTGTCATTTGAGAGCTTACAAACAGGGTTATCAAACTATTCTATGATTTCTTTAAAAAAAAAAACATTTAAATTATTTTAAGCTTTAATGTCAATGATCTAAAAACGCATAAACTCAGATTTTTATAATTTTCACAAATGTTTTAATTTAAACCCTATTTTACATAGTCTCTAGTGTTTGTATTTGGCCATCAACGGTTGAGACACAGCATGCTCTTGAATACAGGGTGGGTGTCATTTCAATCATAGATATACAGTTCATAGAATGGACCTATCCCTTCAGACCCCTGCAATTTAGCTGGTACACCATTGCTATTCAAACGGAATTGAAACTTACTACTTGAAAGCTGGCCACCTGACCATCCACCATCAAATGTCAACTTGAATGGGATTGTCTACTGTATTATCTATATTTCTATGATATCATGAATCAAATCAAATTATATTTGTCACTTCCCCCGAATACAACAGGTGTAGACCTTACAGTGAATTGCTTACTTACAAGCCCTTAACCAACAATGCAGTTTTTAAGAAAATACCTAAAAAAAAGAAAGAGAATAACAAATAATTAAAGAGCAGCAGTAAATAGCAATAGCGGGGCTATATACAGGGGGTACCGGTACAGAGTCAATGTGCGGGGGCACCGGTGTCGAGTTAACTGAGGTAATATGTACATGTAGGTAAAGTTATTAAAGTGACTATGCATAGATAATAACAGAGAGTAGAAGCAGCATGCGAGGGGCAATGCAAATAGTCTGGGTAGCCATTTGATTAGCTGTTCAGGAGTCTTATGGCTTGGATGTAGAAGCTGTTTAGAAGCCTCTTGGGCCTAGACTTGGCGCTCCGGTACCGCTTGCCATGTGGTAGCAGAGAGAACAGTCTATGACTAGGGTGGCTGGAGTCTTTGACAATTTGTAGGGCCTTCCTCTGACACAGCCTGGTGTAGAGGTCATGGATGGCAGGAAGCTTGGCCCCGGTGATGTACTGGGCCGTACGCACTACCCTCTGTATTGCCTTGCGGTTGGAGGCCGAGCAGTTGCCATACCAGGCAGTGATGCAACCCGTCAGGATGCTCTCCATGGTGCAGCTGTAGAACCTTTTGAGGATCTGAGGACCCATGCCAAATCTTTTCAGTCTCCTGAGGGGGAATAGGTGTTGTCGTGCCCTCTTCACGACTGTCTTGGTGTGCTTGGGCCATGTTAGTTTGTTGGTGATGTGGACGCCAAGGAACTTGAAGCTCTCAACCTTCTCCACTACAGCCCGTCGATGAGAATGGGGGTGTGCTCGGTCCTCCTTTTCCTGTAGTCCACAATCATCTCCTTTGTCTTGATCACGTTGAGGGAGAGGTTGTTGTCCTTGCACCACACGGTCAGATTTCAATAGGTTTCCTATTGAGGATTGACAGTTTAGCTTATAACAATGGATATTCCCGTTCAAGTCAACATTCTCTGATGTGCGGACCCCCAAACACCTTTGTGGTACCATTTGAAAGTTGAAATTTCAACTTCATTTATCAGACAAAACATGACACCCACCCTGTATTCAAGAGTATTTTGTGTCTCACCCAACGGCATGCACAACACAAACACTGCACATTCTTTATAAACCATGTTGAACTTTTTCACTGTCTGGATTTCACCTGTTATAATGTGTGCAAATAAATAAAACAAACTAAAATCTATAGAGCAGCTTGAAGTGATACAGTCTATTGTGTGCTCAACCCACCTCTGTTCTCTCTCTCCATCTGCCCTCTTCTGTCCCTTTCTCTATGTCTTGTCTGTTGCTGTCTGTGTCTTGTCTGTTTCTGTTTCAGGTTCTTGTTTGTTACTGTCTCATTTGTCTTTCCTCTTCTGTTATGGCCTGTTCTGTTCTTCTGATGTCTCTCTCCATCATATTCTATTCTTCTGGTGTGGTCTCTTTGTCTTGTCTGGTGTGTCTCTTTAGTTTCGCTATCCAAAACGGTCAAGGGGATACTGGGGTAGCTTCTCTTGTTTTGGGCCTGTGTCTGAGTCACCTAAATCATCCTCTTCCCTACCATTTACCCCTGGCTGCTGTTGTTGTTCTAAGTGCTCCACTGGCCTGCTGTCCTCCTCCTTGGCTCATCTGCAAAGTAGCAAGGTAGAGGTGCAACATGTCATTAGTTAGTTGTAAAGGGAAACTGCACTTCTTGATTTGGCCTTGTTTTAGATTTGGTTCATTAAGAAATTCTAGCAGCCATGATTGAATTCAAACGTGAGTTGGTCTCGGGGTGTGGTTTCATGGAGGTGTCTCTTGTGTTCGCAGGTGGGAAGATTTAGCCAAATTATTTTGCCAATTAGCTTCAGCCGGCAGGTGTGCGACCATGGCAAAGTTGGTTTGACTTTAGATAGCCTATCGCCGGGACTAGTCTAAAAATTACACATTGTAAATGAGAAAGCTTTTAGTTTTCACATTAAATGGTTTCAACTTGGTTTGAGGTTTTTAAGTAATTTAAATTTGGAGCTATTGGAATTTTAACATATTGTCCCATGTACATTGTGTAATTTACCGAAGGTCCCTAACTAGCCCCATAGGGATCTCCAAAGTCAACCCAAATTTACAAAATACATTACGATTGGGTTGCGTGCAGTTGCACTCCGAATTGATGATTATTTGTGTGCTGCCACAACTATCAAGCTTTGATCATTTGAATCAACTGTGTAGTGTTAGGACAAAAACCAAAACGTGCACCCCTTGGGGTCCCGAGGACAGACTTTGGGAAACGTTTGGGGAACGCTTTGGAAAATATTCAGACCCCTTTACTTTTTCCACATTTTGTTATGTTACAGCCTTATTCTAAAATGTATTAAATAAATACAAAATCCTGAGCAATCTACACACAATAATCCATAATGACAAAGTGAAAACAGGTTTTTAGAAATGTTTGCAAATGTATTATAAATTAAAAACAGAAATACCTTATTTACATAATTATTCAGACCCTTTGCTGAGACTTGAAAGTGAGCTCAGGTGCATCCTGTTTTCATTGATCATCCTTGAGATGTTACTACAACTTGATTGGAGTCCACCTGTGGAAAATTCAATTGATTGGACATGATTTGGAAAGGCACACACCTGTCTATATAAGGTCCCATAGGTGACAGTGCATGTCAGAGCAAAAACCGAGCCATGAGGTCGAAGGAATTGTCCATAGAGCTCTGAGACAGGATTGTGTCGAGGCACAGATTTGGGGAAGGGTACCAAAACATTTATGGCACATTGAAGGTCCCCAAGAACACGGAGGCCTCCATCATTCTTAAATGGAAGAAGTTTGGAACCACCAAGACTCTGCCTAGAGCTGGCCACCCGGCCAAACTGAGCAATCGGGGGAGAAGGGCCTTGGTCAGGGAGGTGACCAAGAATCCGATGGTCACTATGACAGAGGTCCAGAGTTCCTCTGTGGAGATGGGAGAACCTTACAGATGGACAACCATCTCTGCAGCACTCTTCAGTAAAAGGCACATGACAGCCCGCCTGGTTTGACAAAAGGCACCTAAAGGACTCTCAGACCATGAGAAACAAGATTATTCAGTCTGATGAAACCAAGATTGAACTCTTTGGCCTGAATGCCAAGTGTCACATCTGGAGGACACCTGACACAATCCCTATGGTGAAGCATGGTGGTGGCAGCATCATGCTGTGGGATGTTTTTCAGCAGCAGGGACTGGGAGACTAGTCAGGATCGAGGGAAAGATGAATGGAGCAAAGTACAGAGAGATCCTTGATGAAAACCTTCTTCAGAGCATTCAGGACCTCAGACTGGGGAGAAGGTTCACCCTCCAACTGGACAACAACCCTAAGCACACAGCCAAAACAACGCAAGAGTGGCTTCGGGACAAGTCTCTGAATGTCCTTGAGTGGACCAGCCAGAGCCTGGACTTGAACCTGATAGAACATCTGTGGAGAGAGCTGAAAATAGCTGTGCAGCGATGCTCCACATCCAACCAATAAATATACAAACATTTCTAAACCTGCTTTTACTTTGTCATTATAGGGTATTGTGTGTAGATTGACTAAGAAAAAAAAGTATTTAATCTATTTTAGGATAAGGCTGTAACGTTACAGTGTGAAAAAAGTTGGTCTGAAAACTTTCCGAATGCACTGTACATGGAGTGCACAGTGTAATGAAAAGCTTACCTGCAGCTTAACCTCTCGACAATGCAGCAACAATAGAAAAAGTAAGTAGCATAAGTAAGTGAATAAAGAGTCATAAAATAAAAGCTCAGTTAAATAATTTTACCAATTTAATAGGTGCAGCTTTTTACAAATAGTTACATAGCCTATATGGAAATAACAGCCATGAGCCAAGCATGTTTACCTGTAGAATGGGATAGGTTATAAGACCTATGATTCATTTCATTTAGTCAGTTCTACCCTCAACATTGCCCATTTTAAACAGGGTTAAATATCTAGTTGTAATAAATAAATACACTCAGTGGATTTAAACACTTTTCCTAATATCATTACTTCTATCAACATCCTTAGCTTGCCCACTCACTAAATATACTGTTAAATAACTCTCTCTGACTGACACCCAATAGCTTAAGGATGCTGAGCGCTAACGCTAGCTTATTAGCATTAGCCAACCCTTATGGGGAGACTAGCTAGATAACTACCACCAGCCCTGCACAAACCTGTGGCTAACTCTGATGCTGCTGTTCTGCCCTCTCCACCTCAGTCACTGCTGCCCGTTACTGCACAGCCTGCTCGCTTTTTTGCCTCTCTTTTGGAAGGATTTCAGAATATCCATATTTGCTATGTGATATGCAGTGACGACATTGGCATCTAACCCGTGCTGTAGGAGTGGGGGAGGGATCAAGGGACGTGAGCAGTCAACTGCGTTGAGCAATCTCAACCAATCACAGTAGGCACCGTGTCACTCCAGGGACTTCTTGCAGTGCAGTATATTGTATTGTTTATTTTTGTCTTTATAATTTGTCAGTAAAACATATACTTTTAAATACTACATAGCACAAGTTATGTTTTTGTTCTTGTTTTTTTACCATCAAAAGGTTCGGAGCTGTACTAAAAACATTAGATGCGATGTGTTTTCTCATTATGAACTACACCCCACAATTCTCAGGCTAAAAAACGTTTAGAATATAATATTTTGCTCATGGGCTCATGAGTGGCATTTGTATCCCTCGCCTTATTTTTGTGCCAGCCACTAAGAGGTGGGTCATTATTGAATTGGAGTGGCATTTGTATCCCTCGCCTTTGCAACCACAAAGAACACTTTTACTGACAAAAAGTTAGGCTACACATTATACATGTTTCTGTTTATATTGAACTGTTTATCAATGATCAAACATACTGCAAACATACTGCAAAACTTTACGTTTATGCATTGTAATGTTCATACATTGTACCTAGGGCAAGCGAATTGGCTTGTCCTGGTAGTGATGAGTAAAGTTGCAGTGACATGGTTTGGGTATTTAAAGACATCTAACAAGATAAGCCATTTATTATTGTGAATGCTGGAAAGTAAACAAAAGTATTTAATATCAATAAAAACAAAATCCGCTATTAAGATACCAGTTTTTATTTTACAAATATAATACGTGTCCCTACGTTTTGTCATTGGTGTTACCACTTTGAAAATCACTCATTACAAAGATATACAAGGACCTTGAGCATTCCTTCCAGTGGAAAACTGTTATTGAGGAGGGGTCTATATTCAAGAAAATTATTAGCTAATCACACACTTTTAGTATGTCTTAAATTTGAGTATTCCATTGACATTTGGTGTGTCTAAATAAGAACTGTCATTGGTGTTACTCAATTTATGAATTGAAGGAAAATTACATTGTGAGCAAAATTATTAATCGTATGACTTCAGCAAATTATTTTTAAAGGGTTAATGTGTTAACCGGGGCAGAGCAGGTGAATCCAAGTGCAGGCTCAGTCAAGGAGCCAGGGATAAGGTATTTATTAAACAGCAGGGGGAAGATGGGGTGCAGGCCAGGGGAGGCTCGGTCGGTTAGCAGGGAACCAGGGACTGAGGCTGAGGCTGTGGCAAGGGGAGCGAGGGCCGGGTAAGCAGGTCTGGAGAGGAATCTAAGGAAGCTGTAGAGCGGGGTTCCAGGGCAGGGAAGCAGGACTGATGAGATGAGGGACTGGGGACAGGGACCAGAGACAGAGCAGACGGAACTGTAGCGGAGAGAAAAGCAGTGTCAGGCTAGGGAAAACAGGCACAACAGGATAACAAGCTCTATGCTTGAACCGTAGACTGACTGAGCAGAAATTACAAATTGGCAGTGTGGAAGTGGCAGGGCTGAGTATTTGCAGAGATCTTGATTATGGAACAGGTTGCAGCAGGTGGGGATGTGCTCTGCCTCCAGCACACCTGTCTCCACTCACACAATCACATGCACCCACACAGAGAGAGGGAGAGAGCACTGGGGGAGTGGCAGCAGGTTAGGGAGACACAGGATGAGAAGTAGAGGGTGTGGCAGGTGCAGATGTAACATAATGACCTTAGAATTGGTACAAATTATTTAAAGTCATTAAGCTGCCATAGTAGTTGATTTAGAAATGGATGCTATACCCAATTACATCTAAATAAATATTTAGAAAAATTACGTTAATTCTTTCCAAAATGCTATGCCCAAATGCCACTCCAATTCAATAATGAACCAGGTACATTAACTAGTTATGAAGATTACCTGGGTCATTCTTGAATTGGAGTGGCATTTGCGTCCCTTGGCTTTGCAGCCATGACAAATACTTTAAAATGACAAATAGTTCTACATAAAAAAAAAAATATCCAAAATGCAAAGCCCAAATGCCACCGCAATTCAAGAATGACCCTACTGTGACACGGTAGGAGCCACCAAAGTTCTGGTCAGTGTTTCTTGTGGGATCTTTATTATTGGTAAACCTGAGTTTGAGGTGAGAGCTTTGTACGCGAAGGTCCTGTGTATGCTATTGTGCAGTGTTGTTACTTTGCAAGTCTATTTTGTGAGGGTAACCATTTTGGGGACGATGCAGTCTTTTTGAAAATAAAAGTTTTGGGCATAGTCAATCTAAGAAGGTATGTTACTTTATCTGCGTCAGTGTTTGTTTATTTGTTGAACTATATTCAAGATGTTTATTGTTAAAGTCATGCCACTGCAATAATGTCCTTTTGTTTTCAGTTGGTTTCAACCCTCCCTTAAGGTGATTTTCTTTTAAGGTCCAATGCAGTCTTTTTTATCTCAATATCAAATAACTAAGAGCAATTTCTCAAGCAAGAATTTAGCTAGGACTGTCTGGGAGTGGTCTGAGAGGGGAGGGGAAAACAGAAAACTATCTGTTATTGGCAGAGATATTTTGAACTCTCTTGCTTATTGGTCTATTAGCTAATTGACCACCTGGTGATGTCACCAGGCAGGCCAAAACTTCATCCCACCACAACAGGCAAACATTTCAGTAAGTCTTTTCAAACAGCTCTTACGCTAAAAGGGAATTATCATAATTTTCAACCTCATAGTGTGGAAATATATATAAAACAGGGAAATCAGGTTATTGACTGCATTGGGCCTTTAACCAAATTAATTTGTATTTCTATTAATATTTTCTGTTTATGTGTAAATTAAGTTACCCACTGTTTTCTCTTTCTTCCAGTTACATATTGTTTGTCACTGGCTTTGGTCTGTGTTTTTGAGGTGAACTAATTAGGTTGAACACCTGTTAAAGCAAGTTGCACTGCAGAAAGTGTTAGATCTATCTAAAGGAAGCAAGATATCTAAGAAGCCATTTTGTGTACTCTTATTCATGTGTTTTACTGTAATCCTTTAGCATCTAATAAATGTAGCTTGTTTTGTTATATCTGCCTCCAGACTTTTCCTTAAATGGACATAGAACCTGTACTTTTAATAGATGTTACAATACAGTTATTACTTATTAGTAAGAAATTCAAGTCAAACCCAGGAAAACAGACCCACATGTTGAATGTCTGTTTCACTTGAGGCAGGGGACAAGGAGCGCACAGGATTTCGCCTTAGACTTTCGGACCCTAGCCGTGGATGGAATGACAGGGCTCTGATCGATCACTACCGGTGCAGTCTGCGCGAGGACGTCCGTCGGGAGTTGGCCTGCAGGGACACCAATCTTACATTCGACCAGCTGGTGGACCTGTCCATCCGGCTGGATAACCTGCTGGCTACCCGTAGACGTCCAGATCGGGGTCTGTCGGTTCCATCCCCCAGCACCACCAATCCATTGCCCATGAAGCTGAGAGGTGCTGCATTTAGGGCGACAGGAGGAGGGGCCGTTCCTTGCACCAT
The DNA here is from genome assembly GCA_030435695.1 of Brachymystax lenok tsinlingensis. Taxonomy (NCBI): domain Eukaryota; kingdom Metazoa; phylum Chordata; class Actinopteri; order Salmoniformes; family Salmonidae; genus Brachymystax; species Brachymystax lenok. Next base: position 15,482,504 of record CM059805.1, read on the forward strand.
CTGTGGCCGCAGAGGGCACACTGCTGGTCGGTGCTGGGGAGGTTCCTCTAGGAGTCGAGGCAGCAGGCAGAGCACTCTTGTGTCACCCCAGGTGAGTCGGCACCAGGCTTACCCAGAGTCCCCTGTTGCTCACATGTTTTTGTTTATACATTTTCCTGAGTTTTCCCCGCATTCCCAGCATTAGGGTCAGGGCTAATTAGGGAGGCCACCGCTCCACTGGGCATGGTTACGCAAGAGGGTCATATTTCGTGGCAACAGAGGGCTCTCACGGGGTGGTCACGAAAGTGCTCTGGGAGGTGTTTAGGGGTTTCCGTCGGTGATCTGTAAAAAGAAGGCGACTCAATTACCACCCCATCGACGGGGGGGATTGTGCGATAAATCTCCTGGTAGACGCAGCACTTCCCATGAGTCACGTGTATCCCCTGTCGCAAGAGGAGACGGCGGCTATGGAAACATATGTCTCCAAATCTCTGGGGCAGGGGTACATACGGCCCTCCACTTCACCTGCCTCCTCAAGTTTATTTTTTGTGAAGAAGAAGGATGGAGGTCTGCGCCCGTGTATTGACTATCGAGGCATCAACCAGATCACTGTGAGGTACAGTTACCCGCTGCCTCTCATAGCCAGTGCGATCGAGTCAATGCACGGGGCGCGCTTCTTCACAAAAATGGATCTCAGGAGTGCTTACAACCTGGTGCGTATCCAGGAAGGGGACGAATCGAAGACGGAATTTAGTACCACCTCAGGGCACTATGAGTACCTCGCCATGCTGTACGGGTTGATGAATGCTCCATCAGTCTTCCAGGCTTTTGTAGACAAGATTTTCCGGGACCTGCACGGGCAGTGTGTAGTGGTGTATATCGACGACATTCTGATATACTCCGCTACACGCGCCGAGCATGTGTCCCTGGTGCGCAGGGTGCTTGTTCGACTGTTGGAGCATGACCTGTACGTCAAGGCTGAGAAATGTCTGTCTCTTTCCTAGGGTACCGCATTTCCACTTCAGGGGTGGAGATGGAGAGTGACCGCATTTCAGCCGTGCGTAATTGGCCGGCTCCGACCATGGTAAAGGAAGTGCAGCGGTTTCTAGGTTTATCCGCGACTGGCACTCGACCCGAAACCTGCCCCTCTGCCCTGCCGGAAGCTGGGCCCGCGGTTTGTGGGCCCATTCAAAGTCCTGAGGAGACTGAACGAGGTTTGCTGCAGGTTACAGCTTCCCCCAGATTATCATATTAACCCCTCGTTCCATGTGTCTCTCCTCAGGCCGGTGATGGCTGGTCCACTCCAGGAGTCTGAGGTGCGGGAGGTTCCTCCGCCCCCTCTGGACATCGAGGGGGCCCCAGCGTATGCAGTTCGAGCCATACTGGACTCGAGGCATCGACTGGAGCCGCGCGTAAAGGAGGGGGGTACTGTCACGACTTCTGCCGAAGTTGGTGCCTCTCCTTGCTCGGGCGGTTTCCGGCGGTCGACGTCACCGGCTTTCTAGCCATCGCCCATCCACTTTTCATTTTCCATTTGTTTTGTCTTTGGTTTTCACACCTGGTTTCAATCCCCCAATTACATGTTCATTATTTAACCCTCGGTTTCCCCCATGTTTGTGTGCGTGATTGTTTTATGTTCAGGCATTTACTGACGGCTGGTATTGTTGTTACCGGGTTTTGTATTTTACGCCCGTTGTGTTAGTGACAGGTATTTTTTCCCGCACCTGAGAGATTGTTTTGTACTGGTGCTTCTTTATTAAAATACCTTGTCCACACATCTCTGCTCTCCTGCGCCTGACTCCTTTTTCACCAGTTACACACAGCCTGACACATGTGCTGCTGTGTCAGGTTGCCAGAGAGCATACACTACATGACCAAAAGTACTTGGACACCTGTTCGTCGAACATCTCATTCCAAAATCATGGGCATTAATATGGAGTTGGTCTCCCCTTTGTTTGCTATAATATCCCCCACTCTTTTGGGAAGACTTTCCACTAGATGTTGGAACATTGCTGTGGGGACTTGCTTCCATTCAGCCAACATAGTATTAGTGAGGTCGGTCACTGATGATGAGCGATTAGGCCAGGCTCTCAGTCGCGGTTCCAATTCATACCAAAATTGTTCGATGAGGTTGAGGTCAGGGCTCTGTGTGCAGGCCAGTCAAGTTCTTCCACACAGATCTCGACAAACCATTTCTGTATGGACCTCACTTTTTGCTTGATGGCATTGTCATGCTGAAACAGGAAAGGGCCTTCCCCAAACTGTTGCCACAAAGTTGGAGGCACAGAATCGTCTCGATTTGTAATTGTATGCTGTAGCGTTAAGATTTCCCTTCACTGGAATTAAGGGGCCTAGCCCGAACCGTGAAAACAGCCCCAGACCATTATTTCTCCTCCACCAAACTTTACAGTTGGTACTATGCATTCGGGCAGGTAGCGTTCTCTTTGCATCTGCCGAACCCAGATTCGTCCGTCGGACTGCCAGATGGTGAAGCATGATTCATCACTCCAGAAAACGCATTTACACTTCTCCAGAGTCCAATGGCAGCTAACTTTACACCATTCCAGCCGACGCTTGGCACTGCACATGTTGATCTTATGCTTGTGTGCGGCTGCTCGGCCACGGACAACCATTTCACGAAGCTCCCGATGAACAGTTATTGTGCTGACGTTGCTTCCAGATGCAGTTTGGAACTCAGTAGTGAGTGTCGCAATCGAGGACAGACGATTTGTACGCACTATGTGCTTCAGCACTCGGCGGTCCCATTCTGTGAGCTTGTGTGGCCCACCACTTTGCGGCTGAGCCGTTGTTGCTCCTAGACATTTCCACTTCACAGTAATAGCACTACAGTTGACCGGGGCAGATCCAGCAGGGCAGAAATTTGATGAACTGACTTGTTGGAAAGGTGGCATTCTATGATGGTGCCATGTTGAAAGTCACTGAGCTCTTCAGCAAAGGCCATTCCACTGCCAATGTTTGTCTATGGAGATTGCATGGTTAAATTCTCGATTTTATACACCTGTCAGCAACAGGTGTGGCTGAAATAGCTGAATCCACTAATTTGAAGGTGTGTCCACATACTTTTGTATATACAGTACCTGTCAAAACATTGGACACACCTACTCATTCAATGGTTTTCTTTATTTTACATTGTAGAATAATAGTGAAGACATCAAAACTTAAATAAGACATGGAATCATGTATTTTAAACAAATCAAAATACATTTCATATTTGAGATTCTTGAAAGTAGCCACCCTTTGCCTTGATGACAGCTTTGTACACTCTTGGAATTCTCTCAACCTGCGTGAGGTAGTTCCCCTGGAATTCATTTCAACTAACAGTTGTGCCTTGTTAAATGTAATTTTGTGAAATTTCTTTCCCTCTTAATGCGTTTGAGCCAATTGGTTGTGTTGTGACAAGGTAGGGGTGCTATACAGAAGATAGCCCTATTTGGTAAAAGACCAAGTCCATGCAGTCGCAAAAAACATCAAGCGCTATGATGAAACTGGCTCCCATGAAGACCGACACAGGAAAGGAAGACCCAGAGTTACCTCTGCTGCAGAAGATAAGTTCATTAGAGTTAACTGCACCTCAGATTGCATCCCAAATTAATGTTTCAAGTAACAGACACATCAACATCTACTGTTCAGAGTAGACTGCGTGAATCAGGCTGTCACGATCTCCTGTAGTGACGGACCAAGACGCTGCGATGCTTCCAGTATACATATTTATTTACACACGTAACTGGGAAAAACAATAAACAAACAGCGATCGTAACATTGGTGTAGCTAAAACAGGCTCACACCACTGAACATACTAATGTGTAAACAATGACCAACAAAACCCAAGTGAAAAACACAAACATATATATGGTTCCCAATTAGAGGTAACGACACTCAGCTGCCTCTAATTGGGAACCATTACCCCAACATAGAAATGAACAACCTAGAACTCAAAACCCTCCTAAACCAAAAACGAAACTAAACATGCCAGCCTGTAACTCAGGCCTGGACGTGACACAGGCCTTCAGGCCTTCATGGCTGCAAAGAAACCACTATTAAAGGACACCAAATACAAGGAAAAGACTAACTTGGGCCAAGCAATGGATATTAGACTGGTGGAAATCCAAGTCCAAATTTGTGAGACGCAGAGTAGGTGAATGGATGATCTCTGCATGTGTGGTTCCCACCGTGAAGCATGAAGAAGGAGGTGTGATGGTGTGGGGGTGCTTTGCTGGTGACACTGTCTGTGATTTATGGCACATTTAACCAGCATGGCTACGATCCCATTCTGCAGCGATACGCCATCCCATCTGGTTTGCGCTAAGTGGGACTATCATTTGTTTTTCAACAGGACAATGACCAAAACACACCTCCAGGCTGTGTAAGGGTTATTTGACCAAGAAGGAGAGTGATGGAGTGCTGCATCAGATGACCTGGCCTCCACAATCACCCGATCTCAACCCAATTGATATGGTTTGGGATGAGTTGGACCGCAAAGTGAAGGAAAAGCCTACCACAAACCCACAAGCATTTTACCAAGCTTGAAAGATGCAGTACAAGTTTATTGATGTTATAGGCAAAAAGAAAAACATGAGAGGTAGGCTAACCTGAAAACCATTTTATAAATTTGGGAGGGGTTCTTATTTGCATAATGAGGAGATGACTAATGAAAAAGTGCAAGACAGCAGAAATGTAGATGATGATGATGTATAGGCTAGCTAGTGCTGCACCCTTGCAGCCCCTACTGTAGACTTTTAGCACTGGATTATTGGGAGACATTCCTTGCCAGAACAGCCGTGCGAGCTGACGAGAGGGGCGGGACAGAGGGCTACCTAACGATCGGAAAGTAGCAGCCTGGGTAGCAGACTCATTTCTTTGGAGGTTTAGATCGGCCAAACCCGACGACAATCTTTCAGTTGAATGGGTCAACCCCGCTGTGCATCCTTTAAATGGGCTTTTTAGCGCGCCATCCATAGCAAGTCCTATATTCCAGTTAAAGGAACTGGAGAGAAAGAAAGCAGGTTTAAGGGGAATTATCCGAGTGATGAAAAAAAGCTCGCAATCTAATGATTCAGACTGGCAAGTAAACAAGGACAAACTGCATGTGTAACTGTTTAGGGGAGAGTCAAGGAAAGATAAAACAGCTGGACATGATGACTGAGAAAGAATCGGCAACAGACAACATAATAGCAGGTAAAATGCTTCTTTCTAACACTCTTGTGATTATGTAGTGTCCTTCAGAGGCCTATAAGCTATTATTGCAGCATCAAAGCTACATTCTATATGTGCGCTCATTCAGTCATTCATTCATTAGGAGCCTTTTTGAGATCTTGCCAGAAGACTGTTTTCACGTTTGATTTGGGCAATAGTCGTCCGGGTTACGTGATGGTGGTGGTATAGAGGTATTCGCTCTTGTTAAATTTATCTATGAGAAATGGAAATGTATACAAAGGTTTATAATGAATATTAATGGAAAGCATAGGATATAGGCTACAGTCGTGGCCATGCAGCTTCAATAGAGCTTTGCCGCAACGTGAAGGAAACAGCCTACCTCTGAGAACCCACCTCGACAGCAACACATTTAATTATTAGAATCATAATATTACTCTGCAGAACATTTTCCCTGTAGTCTCCAAAAATGGGCACACATACTAACGCCCATTTACGTTAGGCAGAACAATTATAAATACCCGTCCAGTAGCCTATAGTTTGGTCCTCCATAACTGAGCAGAGTTTGGTCACATGGTCAGTCCCACCGGAGGGTTGACACAATGCAGCAAAAGTCTGCGTGCCCCACCACCACCTCAGGTGTCGCATTCTCAGCAATGTGGTTAAAACTTCCGATTAGAAGTAATCGCTATATAGTCTTAGGGCGCTGATAAATGCAGCGATAGGAATGGTTGTTTCCTCTATTATGGAACACAGTGTGCGTAATGGGCGGATACATCTCAGTCTCAACCAGTGCTCAAGTTTTCATGTTGTTTTACTTATTGAACGTTTTCTTCGAGGTTTTCATGTCTAACATGTCATTTAAGACTAGGACTATTTACTTTTATGTCATATCGGCCCCTCTGCAGGACAAATGGTGCTTTCAAGACAACTGGGAACTCAGGAATAAAACGAGGTCAAATCATGACGTCAGTGATCTCCAGGGCAGAAAGACGGAGCTCTAGAAAGATGCCCGAGTTTAGGACATGGAATTCCGAGTTGGATGACTGTTCAAAGCGAGTTTTTCCAGTCGGATAACGTTTTTCCGAATTCCGAGTTGTAATGAACCCACTGGAGTTGGAAATCTGAGATTTCCGAGTTCACAGTTGTTTTGAATGCAGCAAGTAGGCTAAATCATCTGACACCACACCTATATGATGTAATATTGGAGGGTAGAATAATTGTGTACAGTAGGCCCTATGTACGTTTGGCTGGGCGTGCTTGAAATCCAAAGGCGAGAGGCCTAGTGTGAAAGTCTGTTGTCCTTGTGATTGTGATGCCCCATTGAGAAGTCAAAGTGAACAGAGGGGTCTCCTAATTATCACACTTCATCACAGGATGTTGTGCGTGCTTGTTATTTGTTGACACCCAGTTGTCAATATGTTAATTATGGTGTTGTCACAATGAACTTAAGGCTTGACCATTTGCCTGTCCTACCTTTGAGATTGGGTGTTGTGAGTGTATCGAATGGCTTAACTTTGTTTGCTCATATGTTCCACAAAACATGTAGTCTACTCTTGACGTTGAGCAGCCATCAGAAAAACCTTTGGCTTTTGGATTAAATCCCAATCCATGCTTGTCTTTCACGTTCCCACGGTGACACATTGAAGTTGCTGATAAAGAGACCTTTGTTCATTTTGGGGACAGCCAGGATGCGCACACACAAAGACTCGTTCACCGATTGAGCCTTTTCCTGGGGGACTGATGTCATACAATGACGATGAATGCAGCTTGTTAGTTCTTTTGACATCATCAGGGTGAAATTATACAGTAATAATATTAACATACGTTCTTGTGTTTTGAGCGTCAGAGCTGGTTAGAGAGAAAGTTTTAGAGATAGCTTTGTTCCACTGTGTTATGAATTAGGCCTACCCATGTATTATTTTTATGGTCTTTGTTGTTGATCCAGATAATTTATGAAGAGTTTATATTAAAAAAAATAGGCCTGTATACCAATTTTTCACATTTGTGTTTTTTCTTCAAAAATAAATGCTTACCTTCATGTGTGTGTAAAATATTACTGTTCTCAGATTTGTTTATTCATAGATTTTAGATGTGTATGAAAAAAAATGTGCAAAACGCTATACATCCATTGTTAAATTGGAATGGAATGTTGGTATCCTGTATATTTGACTGTGACATGTGGTTGTCTCACCAAGCGATCTTAAGATGAATCCACATTGTAAGTCGTTCTAGATAAGAGCATCTGCTAAATGACTCAAATGTCAAATGTAAATGTTTTACATACAGATCTCATGTTACTGTATTGAATCATACAACTATATATATATTGATGTCACAAATGTATCATGTAGTTATTTGTTACATTTGACTGTAAAACCTAGCAGTACTACTTATTGAGATGGATATACAGTGCATTCTGAAAATATTCAGGCCCCCTGACTTTTTCCACATTTTGTTAATTTACAGACATATTCTAAAATGTATTACTTTTGTCCCTACACACAATACCCCATAATGAGAAAGCAAAAACATTTTTGCTAGTTAAAAATAAATAAAAATAATTCACATTTAGATAAGTAGATAACCCTTTACTCAGTACTTTGTTGAAGCACCGTTGGCAGCGATTACAGCCTTGAGTCTTCTTGGGTATGATGCTACAAGTTTGGCACACCTGTATTAGGGAAGTTTCTCACATTCTTCTCTGCAGATCCTCTCAAGCTCTGTCAGGTTGGATGGGGAGTGTTGTTGCACAGCTATTTTCAGGTCTCTCCAGAGATGTTCGATCGGGTTCAAGTCCGGACTCTGGCAGGATCACTCAAGGACATTCAAAGACTTGTCCCGAAGCCATTCCTGCATTGTTTTGGCTGTGTGCTTAGGGTTGTTTTCCAGTTGGAAGGTGAACCTTCACCCCAGTCTGATGTCCTGAGTGCTGTGGAGCAGGTTTTCATCAAGGATCTCTCTGTACTTTGCTCCGTTCATTTTCCCCTCGATCCTGACTAGTCTCTCATTCCCTGCCGCTGAAAAAAATCCCTACAGCTTGATGCTGCAACCACCATGCTTCAGCATTGGTATGGGCCATGTTTCCTCCAGATGTGACACTTGGCATTCAGGCCAAAGAGTTCAATCTTGGTTTCATCAGACCAGAGAGGACCATGGTCTTGCGAGTCCTTTAGGTGCCTTTTGTTAAACTCCAGGTGGGCTGTCTTGTGCCTTTTACTGATGAGTGGCTTCTGTCAGGCCATTCTACCATAAAGGCCTGATTGGTGGAGTGCTGCAGAGATGGTTGTCCTTCTTGAAGGTTCCCCCATCTTCACAGAGGAACTCTGGAGCTCTGTCAGAGGGACCATCGGGTTCCTGGTCACCTCCCTGACTAAGGCCCTTCTCCCCCGATTGCTCAGTTTGGCCGGGAGACCAGCTCTAGGATGAGACTTGGTGGTTCCAAACTTATTCCATTTAAGAATGATTGAGGCCACTGTGTTGTTGGGGAACTTCAATGCTGCATAATTTTTTTGGTACCCTTCCCCAGATCTTTGCTTCGACACAATCCTGTCTTGGAGCTCTACGGACAATTCTTTCGACTTCATGGCTTGGTTTTTACTCTGCCATGCACTGTCAACCGTGGGACCTTATATAGACAGGTGTGTGCCTTTCCAAATCATGTCCAATCAATTGAATTTACCACAGGTGGACTCCAATCAAGTTGTAGAAACATCTCAAGGATGATCAATGAAACAGGATGCACCTGAGCTCACTTTCAAGTCTCAGCAAAGGGTCTGAATACTTATGTAAATAAGGTATTTTTAACTTATAATACATTTGCAAACATTTCTAAAAATCTGTTTTAACTTTGTCATTATGGATTATTGTGTGTAGATTGATGAGAAATTACATTTATTTAATCCATTTTAGAATAAGGCTGTTATGTAACAAAATGTGGAAAAGGGGAAGGGGTCTGAATACTTTCCAAAAGGCACTGTATAGCATTTAGCAAAAATAGCATGATTAGGCTATTTGTCTCTTGGAAATGAAACCATTAAGTGATAGATTTAAACAAATACATGTGTCATTGAACGTCGCCATGCCATGATTCGATAGTAAAAGCACCAATCGCTCATTATTTCTTTAAACAATAAAAGCTAATTTACCAACATTTCTGAAAATGGATATATAGCATTTTGGAATGAAACTCAATATAAACATACATGCAAATATTTGATTGAGAATCATTTAATAAGTTGTGACAGGGTGATTCAACAGTTTTGAACAGACTGCGTTTTGTGTGTACAAGGCACTGCATTATTTGAGCAGTGCTGCCAATCCTAATCTCTCCTGCCAGGCACATGTGACCTTGTGAAATGGTGGGTGGGGATGTGCACTAACGGCACTTACTTTCGTGAGCTCAGCTGCAACATTGGGATGAGGCAGACGCAGTGGGACGCTGCCTGATCTCTCCCTCCATGTCTGCTCTCAGTCTACCCTGGTTTATCCGGACTCCCCCCTGAAGAAGAGGAAGATGGGGGAGACTATGGGTGGCCCCTGGCCCAGCATGGTCTGCTGCTCAGTCTGTACAGCACACACCAATCATATTTGGGAATGGGAAAGGGGGATAGCTACCTTAAGAATCACTGATATAGAGGTCACCATCACAGTCACTGTGAATCGATCAATATGTACATTTGAGCTATTCACGGTCACAGAGGAGTAATGTTGTCTTCTTCAGATTATTGACATGCAGTGTTTCGCTAATAAACTCAGCAAAAAAAGAAACGTCCCTTTTTCAGGACCCTGTCTTTCAAAGATCATTCGCAAAAATCCAAATAACTTCACAGATCTTCATTGTAAAGGGTTTAATACTGTTTCCCATGCTTGTTCAATGAACCATAAACAATTAATGAACATGCACCTGTGTGTAATGTTACTCCGTGATGCCGGTAAGGCAGAGTCAGGCGCAAGACAACAAAATGAGTGTTCATAAAGTTTACTCAAATATAACAAACGAGTGTTGAAAACAAACACTCGAGACACGGACTCAAAATACAACAAACAATAAAGCACAAAATAAGGAACATGTAATCATGGGAATGGAAACCAGGTGTGTGAAAAAGGAAGACAAAACCAACAGAAAATGAATAATGGATCGGTGGCGGCTAGAAGATCAGTGACGTCGACCGCCAAAAACCGCCCGAACAAGGAGAGGGACCAACTTCGTCTGAAGTCGTGACACTGTGGAACGGTCGTTAAGACACTAACAGCTTACAGACGGTAGGCAATTAAGGTCACAGTTATGAAAACTTAGGACATTAAAGAGGCCTTTCTAATGACTCTGAAAAATACCAAAAGAAAGATGCCCAGGGTCCCTGCTCATCTGCGTGAACGTGCCTTAGGCATGCTGCAAGCAGGCATGAGGACTGCAGATGTGGCCAGCGAAATAAATTGCAATGTCCGTACTTTGAGAAGCCTAAAACAGCGCTACAGGGAGACAGGACGGACAGCTGATCCTCCTCGCAGTGGCAGACCACGTGTAACAACACCTGCACAGGATCGGTACATCCAAACATCACACCTGCGGGACAGGTACAGGATGGCAACAACAACTGCCCGAGTTACACCAGGAACACACAATCCCTCCATCAGTGCTCAGACTGTCTGCAATAGGCTGAGAGAGGCTGGACTGAGGGCTTGTAGGCCTGTTGTAAGGCCGGTCCTCACCAGACATCACCGGCAACAACGTCGTCTATGGGCACAAACCCACCGTTGCTGGACCAGACAGGACAGGCAAAAAATGCTCTTCACAGACGAGTCACAGTTTTGTCACACCAGGGGTGATGGTCGGATTTGCGTTTATCATTGAAGGAATGAGCGTTACACCGAGGCCTGTACTCTGGAGCGGGATCGATTTGGAGGTGGAGGGTCCGTCATGGTCTGGGGCGGTGTGTCACAGCATCATCGGACTGAGCTTGTTGTCATTGCAGGCAATCTCAACGCTGTGCGTTACAGGGAAGACATCCTCCTCCCTCATGTGGTACCCTTCCTGCAGACTCATCCTGACATGACCTTCCAGCATGACAATGCCACCAGCCATACTGCTCGTTATGTGTGTTATTTCCTGCAAGACAGGAATGTCAGTGTTCTGCCATAGCCAGCGAAGAGCCCGGATCTCAATCTCATTGAGCACGTCTGGGACCTGTTGGATCGGAGGGTGAGGGCTAGGGCCAATCACCCCAGAAATGTCCGGGAACTTGCAGGTGCCGTGGTGGATGAGTGGGGTAACATCTCACAGCAAGAACTGGCAAATCTGGTGCAGTCCATGAGGAGGAGATGCACTGCAGTACTTAATGCAGCTGGTGGCCATACCAGATACTGACTGTTACTTTTGATTTTGACCCTTTGTTCAAGGACACATTATTCAATTTATGTTAGTCACATGTCTGTGGAACTTGTTCAGTTTATGTCTCAGTTGTTGAATCTTGTTATGTTCATACACAAATTTACACATGTTAAGTTGCTGAAAATAAACGCAGATGACAGTGAGAGGACATTTCTTTTTTTGCTGAGTTTATTAGGTTCTTTAATTGTGTGCAGTAGAATGTGTGAAGGTAACAAATTGACATCAATTGATTTTGCACTCAGCTGATTACCTGTGCTACGGGGACCATCTCATCATGAGAGCTGATTATTAGCTCTGCTCAATGCCTCAAGTACCTATTAGTGTGCTGATACAAATCCCAGAGATGACGAATAGCATGTAAAACCCCCTCTGATTGAGCTAGTAGACACACCCAAAACTGCAATGACCTGCTTCAAATTATCATTACTTCTAATTCCCGACGTCACTATCATAACTTGCAATGCACATTTTCCGTTGTCCACTTTTGCTCAGATTATTGATTTTAAAGATCGAAATCAAAAAACACATTTTTTAAATATTTTCTATTGGCTTTTGCCAAGTGGGCACATCCAATGACTGCACTAACGGAGAGCTTTGTGTTCCCTAAGGGACAGCCACACATGTTTTACACATTTAAAGCAGAGAGAGAGGGAGAGCTCCGAGAGGGTGGGGGAGTCATACTCAAGAGATTTATTTGGTTTGTGATATTATATGATTGCAGATTCCAAAAGCACAACTTGTATTGCCTTTGTAGATAGCATTGGTGACAGCTTGATGCAACAAGGCATTAAAATAGAATGTGACATATAAAAGTAATCTATCACAAGCTAGTTCGTTAAACAGTCACACATTCTTGTTTCCATCTGAAAGCTCTTCAATCAGACCAAGTGTTTTGCTGTGGGTGGATTCTCTAGATTGAGTATACTATGATCTAGGAATTCAATCAGATTGACTGTGATAAACAACTTTTAGCCCTGTTGCTAAGCCCGGTTTTCCTCTGGTCTGCTGAGCTGCACAAAGTGGAGCTCATCAGTGGGCTATTTTCTGTGTGCTCTGTCCAGCTGTTCTACAAGTACTTACGTACGCTCCCACACGTGGCTCCAGCCAACCAATGTGTGATTCCTCCACAGCAATCATCAATGAGAGGATGGAACAGTTGTAGAGGGTTTTCAAAGACTAGGGTCAGCATTGCACATTCCATGCATGCAAGGAACCTATTTTGAGTATCAATAAACAAAAGAGTGTAAATGTGATGAGGTCAGGTCAGATGACATTTCAGGGGTGACGTTGAAATGCCTTGAGTTAAGTAGACCTTTTACCATAAGATAGTGATGTATGAATCACTACAATGTCATGCAGCTCATAAATCAGCTGGGTAACGAATAGGTGGACAGTGACGAGCAGTGAAAAAGGACTTTACAATGTATTACAATACCTCAATGTGACTCAGCACACCACGAGCAGTCAAAAACAAATTGCACCACAGGTGTGCTGTCATGTCATTGCACTCACTCACACATAACACACAACATGTTAGGTTCCCATAGCAACCAACACATTATTGGCTTCTTCCTGGGCATTCTTACAGCACAACACCAGTTGTGTTACAACTGAAGTTCAGCTGCATCTACCACAGTGATAAAGCGGTTATTATATTAAACATGTACAGCCTCTGTACGAGACCCTTGAGCTCTAGTATACAATTGGCCTTTTCATTTACTTAAATGTATTGAAGCAAATTGCCTCACTTGCAGCCATCGTTGGCATCTATTTGTGAAATGCATGGGGGCGTTAGGGGTTGGTGGCTGGGAAAGGAGTTCAGACCAGGGGAGGGGGTAAGGCTGCAGTCAGAGGTGATTTAAAGCCTCAACCATTAGCATTTCTGCTTGAGGTCAACCCAATAACTGGGAGTTCTTGAGACGAAGTGGTAGGGGGGCTGAACCTGATGAGCCAGGGCCAGGCAGGAAGTTGTCTTTCAGAGGCCATAAAGGGCTCCACACAGTCTACGCAACAGATCCGATGGAGCTTCTTCTGCATAGCTCTCTACGTAGTTCTACGTACTTTTGTGCGGCTGAATTTTTGAAACGCGACGCAGACGGAGCTGGGAAATCACTGTGGCGAGCCCTTACGGTCAGAAAAATCCAATCGCCACTCCTAGACGAGACACACACCAGAGAGCCCACCACAACACAGGTGTGTCCTCTCTATCGAAACGTTAATTCATGTCGTGACTAGGTGACAATGGGTGACATTGATCACAATATAATCACATTTTTGTTCCATAGAAACAAATAAGTTGAATAGCTATTCTATATGTGACCCTTTTGGATAACATATTACATTAAGTTGTTCTCATACCAGTGTAATAAGGCTGTAATTACTACAGTAATAGCATGGTTGCGACGTTTTACACGAGTAATTGCTTAGACAAGTGGAATAAGGAGCATACTAGTATAATTACAGTGTTACTACACAAGTATGAGAGCAACTTCATGTAAAGTGCCACCCAATTGGGAGAGAATTCACCCTCTCAGCAAGGGATGTTCCTCTACCAAAATCAAGGTTGAAAATGTGAATTGCGATGCAAATAAACTGGGAAGGTACCAGAAGTCCTATGCTCAGCATTATGTCATGACTAAGATATTGGCTGTGTTTACCCTCAAGAGGAGTCACCCATTCTGTATGAGGGAGGTGCTTTTCACATGACATTGGATTGTAGAGTAAGACTAAAACAGCCGTTAGACATCAGCAGTATGACGTATTTTCGATTACCCAAGAGGCCCTTCATGAAATTACTGTAAACTCTTTTCTGTATGTGTCTTTGTCGCTCTCCTCCATCAAACTCTATTTACTCCACAGAAGGCTATAGTCTTTGTACTCTCACCTGTTCAATGTTAGAAACCAAAGCCTACTGAAGCACAGGCCTGTTTGATGTCCAATTAAGCGGTAATTGGTTTCATATGTTTCAATGGAATCCCACATATATAAACACTGACAGTGTTTGTGTATTCTCTTGGTCTTGGTTTTGTCACATCTCTCACTCCCATCCCAATGCTGTCAGATACAAGCTCTTCCACATACCACAGCAATGTAAGCTAAGCATACAAAACATTAACGACACCTGCTCTATGACATAGACTGACCAGGTGAATCCGGTTGAAGGTTATGGTCCCTTATTGAGGTCACGTGTAAAATCCACTTCAATCAGTGTAGATGAAGGGGAGCACATCGGTTAAAGAAGGACTTTTGAGCCTTGGGACAGTTGAGACATGGATTGTGTATGTGTGCCATTCAGAGGGTGAACGGGCAAGACAAAAGATTGAAGTGCCTTTGAACGGGGTATGGTAGTAGGTGCCAGGCGCACCGGTTTGTGTGAAGAACTGCAACGCTGCTGTGTTTTTCATGCTCAACAGTTTCCCGCGTGTATCTAGAATGGTCCATGACTCAAAGGACATCCATCCAACTTGACACAACAGTGGGAAGCATTGGAGTCAACATGGGCCAGCATCACTGTGGAACACTTTCGACACCTTGTAGAGTCAATGCCCTGACAAAATTAGGCTATTCTGAGGGCAAAAGAGGGGGGTGCAACTCAATATTAGGAAGGTGTTCCTAATGTTTGGTTTACTCAGTTGTATACATCCCATAGCTATAAGGGCACAAGGCGAGACCCAGATGCAGACACGGGAGGGAAATGGTTTGAGTCTTTGATATTTGTTAGTATCCAAAAGGGTAGGCAAGAGAATGGTCATGGACAGGCAAAATGTCAAAACCAGTTCATAGTCCAGGATGTACAGAGTGGCAGGCAGGCTCGAGGTCAAGGCAGGCAGAATGGTCAGGCAGGCTCGAGGTCAAGGCAGGCAGAATGGTCAGGCAGGCTCGAGGTCAAGGCAGGCAGAATGGTCAGGCAGGCGGGTGCAGTCCAGAAACAGGCAAGGGTCAAAACCTGGAGGACTAGCAAAAGAGAATAGAAAAAGCAGGAGCACGGGAAAAACACGCTGGTTGACTTGAAACATACAAGACGAACTGGCACAGAGAGACAGGAAACACAGTAATAAATACCCCGGGGAAAATAAGCGACATCTGGAGGGGGTGGAGACAATCACAAGGACAGGTGAAACAGATCAGGACGTGACAATAGCAATGTCTACATCCACCTTTCAAAGGTGTTGAAGGTGTTGCTCTTAGCTACCTTACTTCAAACAACAGAAAGCACCAAATATTCAGGACAACCTAAAAACTTACAGCAGTTGAATATATGGTGTGCTGTCTGATGTCTTGGTGGAAATACTGTAATAAACACCTGGGAAGATTCTCTGCCAGATTTAACTCAAAGCACCATCGCTATGTGTAAACCACAATGAATTATATGCTCTGGTTAAAATGAAGCTTAGAATATTCTACTGTGTTAAATTATTCAGCTTTAGTTCTGCCTTCAGAGCATCTGGGGCCAAGAAAAGCATGGGAGGGGGATCTAAAAACACATTGGCTGCTTAGTTTGACACTGAAATGGACGATAGCATGAAAGCACTGATGGGTCATGATTACGTAAAGTTTGATATCTTGAGCATGAGCTTGCCAAATTGATGTTTTTGATAGAGGATGCTTTTGAACGTGCAGTGTTGACGTGTCTGCAATATGTACATAATGGGCAGTTATTTGTATCTGTTTTGTGGCAAATTGAATTTCGCTGTGGTTTTGTTGTTATAAGGGTCTCCAGCGTAGAGAGAGAGAAGAAGAATAAGAAGGAAGTTGTTGTTGGAGAGGTTTTTCGGAATTTGCTTAGGATTACCTAAATGCTCTGCCCTTGTAAGAAACAAGGCTCACTCTTTCTTTCTTTCAAATGCCCTTCATGTTCCATATCCTTGTTGTAGTAGTTAGACCAGGCACTAACGACCTTGACACTTTTCTCATGTTTGAGCTCAGTTATCTATCAGAATGTGTGATGTTGAACCTTGCATGTTATTTTGAACAGCTACGTGTACTCACATAGTTGGGAATAGTGGACTAGAAATAGAACCGAGGGATGGTATAGGGCAGGGGTAGGCAGCTAGATTCAGCCGCAGGCAGATTGTTGTCGGAGCGGATAGTCGGGGGGCTGGAACATAATAATAATAATGATTTTGAACACTGCAAATTGACCACAACTAAGCCCCCAAAAATAACAATAATTGAATACCTTGATTACGTTGAGACAAAATTACGTCTCTTTTTTTTATTAGTGGGAATACTTGTGAACCGATTCATTTTCCTAAATTAAACTCCTTTTTTATTTATTTTTACTAAAAACTTTGGGGGTTTTATAGGGTGTTATGGGGTGCAGTAGACTGTCCCACATAAATCAAGTATACAGTGGGGCAAAAAAGTATTTAGTCAGCCACCAATTGTGCAAGTTCTCCAACTTAAAAAGATGAGAGAGGCCTGTAATTTTCATCATAGGTACACTTCAACTATGACAGACGAAATGAGAAAAAGAAATCCAGAAAATCACATTGTAGGATTTTTAATTTATTTATTTGCAAATTATGGTGGAAAATTAGTATTTGGTCAATAACAAAAGTTTCTCAATACTTTGTTATATACCCTTTGTTGGCAATGACAGAGGTCAAACGTTTTCTGTAAGTCTTCACAAGGTTTTCACACACTGTTGCTGGTATTTTGGCCCATTCCTCCATGCAGATCTCCTCTAGAGCAGTGATGTTTTGGGGCTGTCGCTGGGCAACACGGACTTTCAACTCCCTCCAAAGATTTTCTATGGGGTTGAGATCTGGAGACTGGCTAGGCCACTCCAGGACCTTGAAATGCTTCTTCTGAAGCCACTCCTTAGATTGCCGGGCGGTGTGTTTGGGATCATTGTCATGCTGAAAGACCCAGCCACGTTTCATCTTCAATGCCCTTGCTGATGGTAGGCTTTGTTACTTTGGTCCCAGCTCTCTGCAGGTCATTCACTAGGTCCCCCCGTGTGGTTCTGGGATTTTTGCTCACCGTTCTTGTGATCATTTTGACCCCACGGGTGAGATCTTGCGTGGAGCCCCAGATCGAGGAAGATTATCAGTGGTCTTGTATGTCTTCCATTTCCTAATAATTGCTCCCACAGTTGATTTCTTCAAACCAAGCTGCTTACCTATTGCAGATTCAGTCTTCCCAACCTGGTGCAGGTCTACAATTTCGTTTCTGGTGTCATTTGACAGCTCTTTGGTCTTGGCCATAGTGGAGTTTGGAGTGTGACTGTTTGAGGTTGTGGACAGGTGTCTTTTATACTGATAACAAGTTCAAACAGGTGCCATTAATACAGGTAACGAGTGGAGGACAGAGGAGCCTCTTAAAGAAGAAGTTACAGGTCTGTGAGAGCCAGAAATCTTGCTTGTTTGTATGTGACCAAATACTTATTTTCCACCATAATTTGCAAATAAATTCATTAAAAATCCTACAATGTGATTTTCTGGATTTTTGTCCCTCATTTTGTCTGTCATAGTTGAAGTGTACCTATGATGAAAATTACAGGCCTCTCTCATCTTTTTAAGTGAGAGAACTTGCACAATTGGTGGCTGACTAAATACTTTTTTGCCCCACTGTATTTGGGCAAATATAAGAGAAAATGTACTTATCAAAATGACATAAAGTACATATACATTGAGCCAGCCTTGACAAATCTGTTTATGTTTATTTTTGTTCCCTGTACCCACCATCTTGTCATTCATAGGTTGTACTGGCATACTATCTGGGTTTCCCAGCCTCTCCCCTGCTCGGTGGGCCAGTCAAAAGCACAAGGTGTATAGCCACTGAGCTGTGTACTTTGAAGCTCCTCAGGCAGATGATGCGCTGCTGTCAAAATGTCACACTGATTTACCTCCAGACTGATCTGGAACAAGGCCTTTTCTCTCTAAACGGTCCGGCTGGGAGACGCTAGCGGGACATGTTTATTATACAACAGTTGAGCAGATGTCCCTACCTCCTCGTCTCCTCCTCTCTGTTTGGAGGATACCTGACACCAGCACAGAAGGACTCTCACACTCACAAGAGGGCATTCATGGATCCTTCCTCAGAGAAACCATGTGGTATCTGCATTGTACCTTGACCATTGAAAACATGCAGTACAAGTCATGGTTGGAAGCCCCTCAATTTCTCATCAGTTATATTCCCTAGTTTTTCACTCCTCTCATACACTCTTAGAAGAAAAGTCGCTATCTAGAACCTAAAATGGTTCTTCAGCTGTCCCCATAAGAGAACCCTTTGAATAACTATTTTTGGTTCCAGGTAGAATACCTTTGTGTTCCATGTAGAACCCTTTCCACAAAAAGGAACCAAAAAGGGTTCTTCTATGGGGACAGCCAAAGAACCCTTTTGGAAGCCTTATACCATAGAGTTTATATTACTTGACATATGCCACTCCAACCTATGACCTATATTATTTGCAGATAAAATAGAGGAAAGGTTGAGCTATGCATGTCTACAGCACTATGTATAGTAGGTGAGGATATGCTGATCAAGTTAAACCTAGTTGTGTTCTATGGTAATCAGTTCATGCTTCACTCAGTGCAGCGGAGGTGGTGTATTTCTGTCTGATCTGCACATTCTCCACTTCTGGGATATCGTTTGCACACAGATCTATAGATTGATTTCTGAGTCCAAGGCAGGTTTAGAAGCACCACCTTCCTCAGCACTTTTTGCTACATCTAGTCGAATGGCCACCCAGACTATTTGCATTGCGCCCCCTCCACACCACTGCCACTCTCTGTCATATATATTGTCACTTTAATAACTCTACATACATGTACATACTACCTCATTGACTCTGTATCGGCACCCCCCTGTATATATTTTACTGCTGCTATTTACTTACTTGTTACTTTTATCTCTTATTCTTATCCGTATTTTGTTGAAACTGCGCTGTTGGTTAGGGGCCCGTAAGTAAGCATTTCATTGTAAGGTCTACACCTGCTGTATTCGGAGCATGTGACTAATACAATTTGATTTGATTTACATAAGTTAGTCCTAAATATTTCAAAAACTTAAAACATTGTATTTGGGGAAAATCATTCACTAAACCCTGAACCTCAACAAAATCTTGTAATGAATAATGTGGAAATTGATCAAGTTAAGGAGACTGTGAAGAGACACACAGGCACAGACACACGCATACACACACATATGATAACATACGCACTATACACACACGTACACATGGATTTTGTGTTGAGTAGTGACCTGAGGGTACACACTTAATGTATTGTGAAATCTGCTGTGAAATGTATTGTAATGTTTTTAAAATGGTATATAACTGCTTTTATGTTGCTGGACCCCAGGAAGAGTAGCTGCTGTCTTGGCAGGAACTAATAGAGGTCCATAATAAATACACATACAGTAGAAGGACATGGAGGGAGAATATGTACATTTTCCTAATATACATCACACTGGAATTGCATTTGTATTGACAAATTATGTACATTTACCCACTTAGTGTGTAAATGATGATGTCATTATTATTATTTTGAAACCAGTTGCATTTCTCACTAAATAGGCTAAATCTTCTCTGAAACATCATGCCAAATTACCTTCCATCGCTATCCCTACAATTCTGTTTATTTTTGAAAATCAGGCCTACAGAAGCAGTTGTACTAGGACACCTGAAAAGCAGGTCTGGAATCAGTTAGATATGTGTGTGTATATGCATGCAAGTGTGTGTGTGCGGACTATGAAGGGTGCTAGAAACTCAGTTGGCCACAGCTGTTGTCAGGCTGCTGCCCTGCACTGTGTGTTTGGGCACTTGGCCAGCTGGATGCAGTTGGAAAAGAGGGAGGGAGGATGAAGGCGGCCCCTCTCTCTCATTCTCCCTCCCTTTCTCTCTTTCTCCCAATTTCCCTCTGACTGTTTGCTGTACTAGCTGCCACATGGCATGATGGGGGAAGAAGTGGGACATTCTCTCAAAAGGAGAGCCGCCCAGACTCATTTTCCCTTCATCTACATGAATGTGGCCCTTTGAAAGGAATGTTTTGTGTGGCACTGAATCTTTGTGACAAGTGAATGTAATGGGGCATCTCTTTGCCTTTGTAGGTGTTGTTGATTACGGCATAAATTGCGTCTGCTCTGCTTCGTTCGTGCTGGCCCAATCAGTGTCCACTTTCCGGAGAAACTCTGTTGATCCTGTCTGTCAGCATCAACACATTCTCTGATGTTTACAGATTCTATACATGCCACTTTAACATACATACAACTATGCATTGAATTGATTACATGCACATTGCACATACACCTGTCCTATCATTGTGGTCACTTAAGGATGAAGTTGTAAGTCTGAGTGCCTATGAGGCCAACCTTGACATCTACTCTAACTTGTGCAACGGATTTCAAGTAGATCTAATTAGACATGCAAAGAGACAAGAATCTCACTTGTATATTGTTTTAAATTAGCATCTGTGTGGACTGTGGTATAGTATTAACATGCACTTGCTCAATAGTTGTTAGTTATTTAACAACAATTAGGTGTGTCTTTTTGCGCTAAATGTAAAGAATGTTTTGAAAATGTGGTTTATTGCTCCAGTGACCTATTTCAACTAGCTTAAAGAAAAACTCTACCCAAAAACTATATTATGATATTTGTTTCATTAGTCCATTGTTGATATAGTCCCCAAATGTGTTGCATGTCAGCAATCAAGTTTTCAAGATAAATAACTTCAGAAATACATCCAGTATGATGCAAAACGCATTATACCGGCTATATTTCTGTATTTTGTTGAAGTTAATCAGGACTTGCACTATGAGCTATTGAGTCCTCTACTCCTTCATGAAGGCGTATTACAGTATGTTTGTATAGAGATCATGCATTGTGAAGGATGGGGTTCAACACAGACTTGCATGGTAATGCACCAATCGTGAACTCACTACTTGATAAACCAACAGATGATACAAGATGAAGATGTGTTTTCTTTTATGAGTCAAAACCTATCTGGTGATTGTGTGCGTCTCTGAACTGCAACAGCATTACAAGGAATGTGTTTGCTCATAATGTTTATACATCTTTTGTCTTTTTCTCTCATACCAGCAGCAATTTCTGGCCCTGTAATCATAGTATGAAAAGATGAGAAAATCAGAGAAGATGTGAAGGACATTTTATGTGCAGACATTTCTTCCCTTCCCCTCACACTTGCTGTATTGAGGAGGCGGTGTGAGCCTAGCTATCGGGGCAGAGGTGGCAAGAGGAGGCTCTGACCTCATTTCTCAGCGTGCCACAGGACCACAGGAGGTTCAAAGCTTCATCACACAGGCACTCACTGAGAGTGGGCTATGAAGATCACACTGCAAGACACAACAATGTCATTCGAAAAAAGATGAGCTTGTCAATGTACCCAGGCTTCTAGAGGTGAAAATAACTTGTTTTTAGCTGAATCGGTACATTTTCGCTTTCTATTTTAACATATCTAAACCATTTGTGTCTTACGGATTCAAATTACTATTAGTTTACAACTTGTTAGTGTGGTAGTGTGGTCGCTGTATCTGTCATATCAAAACTCTGCCTTTGCCTATAGAATACCAGACTTTCACACAGGGTAATACATTGCTAGTGTGCTAGTGCCCAAGATTATTTATTTCTGTAAACTTGTAATGAACTTTAACATCCAGTTTTAAATTCCTGTTCTTGCTGCTCATATGTGTTATCGAAAAACCTCCATTGTGCAGTCATAGATTGGGGCCTAGTTCTCCTGTAAACACCCAGTCTGACATCTGCGCTGAGGGTCTGAAAAATGTAAAGAGTCGTCTGGGGAAACAGAGGAATGTGACGAGAACAGGAAGTAAAAGCCTCTCCTGCAGAGAGGAGAAAAAAGTCCAGGTGCAAAAAACGAAAGCCTCTCTTTCCACGCAGTTCAGCTCCAGCTCATGTGCTCACTCAAGCAGCATAGTTTCTGTATCGCAATGCACCAATGAACTGAAGATTTCTTTTCCACATCTTGCCATCTGCTGCAATCCTTTTTGAGGGGCGGGGGAGTCTGAAAATGTTTTCAACTTTATAGACACAGCACACAAAGGTAATTCCAAAATAAAGGAAACACCAACATAAAGTGTATTTGTTGTTTATTTATTTTACCCCCTTTTTCTCCCCCATTTCAACCTTGTCTCATCACTGCAAGTTCCCAACGGGTAGCGAAGGTCGAGTCATGCGTCCTTCGAAAACATGACCTGCCAAACCGCGCTTCTTAACACCCGCCCGCTTAACCCGGAAGTCAGCCGCACCAATGTATCAGAGGAAATACCGTTCATCTGACGACCAAGGTCAGCCTGCAGGCGATTGGCCCGCCACAAGGAGTCGCTAGAGCACGATGTAAAGTAAAGCTCCCCCGGCCAAACCCTCCCCTAAACCGGACGAAGCTGGGCCAATTGTGCGCCGCCCTATGGGACTCCCGATCACGTCCGGTTGTGATACAGCCCAGGATCAAACCGGGGTCTGTAGTGATGCCTATAGCACTGCGATGCAGTGCCTTAGACCGCTGCGCCACTCGGGAGGCCCCAAACATAAAGTGTCTTAATAGGGCATTGGACCACCACGAGCCAGAACAGCTTCAATGACCCTTGGCATAGAATCTACAAGTGTCTGGAACTCTATTGGAGGGAGGGACACCATTCTTCCATGAGAAATTCCATAATTTGGTGTTTTGTTGATGGTGGTGGAAAACGCTGTCTCAGGCGCCGCTCCAGAATCTCCCATAAGTGTTTGGTTGAGATCTGTTGACTGAGATGGCCATGGCATATGGTTTACATAATTTTCATGCTCATCAAACCATTCAGTGACAACTTGTGCCCTGTGGATGGGGGCATTGTCATCCTTTTGGGGCATAGCCATGGTAGCCAAAATAATGGAAAGAATAATGGCCTGCCCAGCATTTTTATACATGACCCTAAGCATGATGGGATGTTAATTGCTTAATTAACTCAGGAACCACACCTGTGTGGAAGCACCTGCTTTCAATATACTTTGTATCCCTCATTTACACAAGTGTTTCCGTTATTTTGGCAGTTACCTCTATCTGGCTGTTTGGCCTGTCAGTCACTTATGGAAGAGGAATGGCCCCCCTCCTCTGCTTTCTGCCAGAATGTGTGTAGAACATTCCAGGCAGCAGGACCACTCTGCTAGGATGTAGGGAGGGAGGGAGGGGGAAAGAGGACACTCAATCTATGGCTTCATCTAGCAGCTCTTTTTGTGGTGGATAACTTGTTAGGATTGTTAGCAGAAAATGATCTTGTGTTGTTGGGATTTTATTTGGGACTATTAGAATTCAGGATTCTAGGGCTTCTCCGCTTCAGAGATATGTATGGATTGAATAGTGAAGGGAGCTACAGTACCTTAATTGAAACATTGATTCTTTAGCACTCATTATGAAGAAACTTTTGTGGCTGTTGATAGGTTGAGCAAAAGCATTATTTGGTTATTTACATGTCTCACCTTAGGATGAATACACATAAAGTAAACCTTTATTAACCATTTTTCATAGCCCAACATTACCAATAGGATTTAAACACCACAGTGTGGGATGTTGAAGGAAATCATTATACTGTAGATTGTTAAAACACTACATATGTTTTGTAAGCGTGAAAGCACCACACTATTCAATTAATTGATGTATTTGCTGTTGTCAGTTATGTAAATTACTTACATTTAAATTGCCATATCCTTAATGAGATTGTGAGTGATCGATCGACTTCAACAACACTGTAGTTTCTGGTTGACCTGTATTACGTACAGTTAAGGATTTCTTGGGTTATTCAAGGAAATTCTAAAGAAAGAAATAGAAGATTCTCTCCCAGATGCCAAAATCAACTTGCACTAATTAGTCAGAAAAAGTTATGTTATATTTTCCAAGAATCAATGGGTAATTATCGTTCATTTATAAATCACTAAAATGTATGTAGCAAATACAGATTGCCCCTTTAAAATAAGACTCAATGTTATGATTTAAAGGAGGGGGTATGGGGGAAGGGGTGGAGAAGATGGAGTCTATCCACAGGTGGTCCGTAATTCCACACAGTAATTACCAAGCAGTGCATTGTGGGGATTCGGACCACTCAGTCACTCTGTAAGGGCGAGAAAAGGGCGAGCGATGTGGAAAACGGACCGATAGCGTGATGTCCCGTTGAGACTGAGACCATCCCCAGACACTTAAAAACACAGAGGAAGCACTATTATTGTTCATTGTCAAAGGGCCTTTTCACAAGCACTATTAAGTGAAGCTAATGAAAGTGGTGGCAAATGGACAATCATTCATTCAATTCAAATGCCATTGTGTTTAAAAGGCAGGTGCATCAGCCGTTTTCTCGTAAAAGAAGAGTTGTTAGATAGCCAGGAGTTTCAAACAAAAGGTTAGAATGGTAACATTCTTTGTAGTGCATTATCAGAAGACGACTGAACAATCAAAACTAAGATCACAGCTGCACAATTTATTTGAATTGTTGATAAGTAGGGATTGGCAGTGTACTAATGGACATAAAGTATGTCCTAAATCAGATGATTTTGATGAAGCTTTCTGTTGTTTGTTGTTGCTAAGCTAAGTTGACTCCTGTTGTATCTACTTGTTTCTGTCTCCTCAGATGCAATGGCAACTCCCTCTCCAGCAAAGAGCATGGGTGACCCTGGCATCACCCCACTGTCACCCTCACACATTCAGGTAAGAAATCCACCATGGAATATTTTGCATGGAGATAGATCCATAAGAGCTGTATGAAGTCTGTATAAACAACTCCATTACTGTGGAATGAGAGATGGGTATGAGAGATTCACCACACAGTCTTTTTAAGTCGTTAAACTAGCCACCAGCTTTTCCATCCAGAATAAATAACTCATCTCCTTAGACGTTCTCCGTTTGTTGACTCCAGTTTTCTGTCCTCCCCACCTCAGCAAAATGACACAGACTCGAATGCCCACACGGGACCTTCGTTCATCGTGGTGGTTGCTGTCGACTTTGGCACCACTTCCAGCGGCTATGCTTACGCCTTCACTAAGGAACCAGAATGCATTCACACCATGAGGTGAGCCAAGTCAACGCTGCAATGCAGTCGCTGGGAGCAGGAGGAGAGATAGAAATATATAGATTGAGGGAGTCATGGGGAGGTGCACTCAGGTCAGATTGTTCTGTTCTGTAGCAGTCTTATTGAACATTCCCTGGCAGGTGATGCAGGAGACATGGGGGAACCAAGAAGGCATGGTGCTGCTTTCTGTTCTTAGCTCTTATTTAGGCGTAATCATAACAGAAGGTTTGCTGATAGCCAGGTAAAAGGTGTTTATCAAATTATTGCTCCTCAAATTCATTGTCATCCTTTTGAGGCATAGCCATGGTAGCCAAAATAATGAAAATAATAATGGCCTGCCCAGCATTTTTATACATAACCCTAAGCATGATGGGATGTTAATTGCTTAATTAACTCAGGACCCACACCTGTGTGGAAGCACCTGCTTTCAATATACTTTGTATCCCTCATTTACACAAGTGTTTCCATTATTTTGGTAGTTACCCATATCTGGGGCGGCAGGTAGCCTAGTGGTTAGAGCGTTGGACTAATAACTGAAAGGTTGCAAGATCAAATCCCTGAGCTGACAAGGTAAAAATCTGTTGTTCTGAACAAGGCAGTTAACTCACTGTTCCTAGGCCGTCATTGTAAATAAGAATTTGTTCTTAACTGACTTGCCTAGTTTAAAAAATCTGTCTGTTTGGCCTGTCAGTCACTTATGGAAGAGGAATGGCTCCCTCCTCTGCTTTCTGCCAGAATGTGTGTAGAACATTCCAGGCAGCAGGACCACTCTGCTAGGATGTAGGGAGGGAGGGGAAAGAGGATACTCAATCTATGGCTTCATCTAGCAGCTCTTTTTGTGGTGGGTAAATGATTATTTCTTCACTTATTGTTAGCAGAAAATGATCTTGTGTTGTTGGGATTTTATTTGGACTATTAGAATTCAGGATTCTAGGGCTTCTCCACTTCAGACATATGTATGGATTGAATAGTGAAGGGAGCTACAGTACCTTCATTGAAACATTGATTCTTTAGCACTCATTATGAAGAAACTTTTGTGGCTGTTGATAGGTTGAGCAGGAGCATTATTTGGTTATTTCCATGTCTCAAATGGAGATCTAAAGGGCCATGGAGGCTTCTAACTGGATTCCAATGACTGTCCTTAAAGGTCAGAAGAAACAGTGTTTGCGCCCTCTCTCACCACATGAAATGCTTCATTGGCAGTCATCATGTCATGGCCCCAGTCAGTGTAATGCTCTTGTTAGCACTGGTAGGGGGAGCTGGTTCATTTTGCTGAGGAACCAGCTAGACTGCCGTCCTGCGATCTGTAGGATCCTCTGACCCATAAAACACACAGGTCAACTCTTTTCCCTGTGTGTGTCAGGCACCAGGGCCAACCTCCATACCTTGCAGTCCCTCACAAAACAGACAGGTTTTTATATGGTTCCATGCACTAGTTTTATGGGTCAGAACTTTGAATTCATCATATATCTTGGAGCAGCTGTGGCCATTCTTGTCCATAGAAGGCCAGGGTGGTTGCAGGTTTTTGTTGATTTGAATAATTTTTCAATTCATAACTAAACTTGTTGATATTTAACTGGCAATCAGCAATAGTTCTAAGGAGTTTTCCATAGAGAAACCATGTCTGGAAACTCTATATACGACATGTTCCAGTTTTATGCATGACGTTCGACCAAAATCTGCATTTTCCCTCTTGCAAAATTTAAACAGAAAATGGGTACACTTTCTAACACCAGAAAATCTGTCAAAGGTGAAACTCGTAAATTCTGTAATAGTAAAAAAAAACAAAAAACGTTTGTCGGTTAGACTACTAGGTAGAACAGTTACACTAGCCCCTACACTGAGATGTAGCAATTATGTGCTTAATAACACAAATCTTTCTGTGTCTTGGACATTTTTCTGAGAATGAAGTTGTTTTGTAGGAGTACTAGATAAAATGGAGTATCATTAATGTCACATCCTTAGGGTAATGCAACACAGAGAGACACAGACTGGGAGAATTGTCTATTCGGGAATCCTCCCCTGTCATGGGTCATTAACTCCAGACATCAGGTAACAGTTTAGCAAGATTTTTACTGGCGCTACTAGACCTTGCAGCGAAAACAGCCGGAGATGATTTAGTTTGGATTGAACCATCTGCTCTCCAAATCCTTACATAAACAATAATACGCCCTTCGAATGGATCTGTAAAATTTGCCCATACCTCGAGGGAACTGTTTTGGGCTGCATTAATGTTTTAGTTCTCTTATGATAGAGATTTCAGTGTAGAACGCCTCCTTGAATAGAAGAGGAATGCATTGGTGTATTGATAGTGAGCATTAGCCAGTTGCATCTCTATGACATAGACATTAGCATTCCTTCCCTGTCGTCACTGTTGCTGGCCCTCACAATGGAGCAGGAATCCAATTGCCAATAGAAAACCAAGCTGAGATGAAAACAGCTATTCGGACATGGCTGCCTGTTCCTCTGGAAATTGCCAACACTCTGACTCTCTCAACTGACAATATTTTTTATTGTGTGTATTTTTTAGATATAATTTCTGTTCTTGCTACATTTTGCAGTAAGTCACCCTTTAGTAATATGTAGGCTACAGTACGTGCACTAAGGCTTTTAGATGGTGATTGTCAGAGGTCTGAATATTAGCTTGTCCGGCCTCCCACTGCACTAAATGCCTGTCTTACAGACTGTACGCACAGTGAAAAGAAATGCGTCATTTACAGACCTTCACTCCTTAGAGCTATTTTCAGTGAGGCATATTCCATTCCAGACCATCTACGGTCATGTTATACAGTAGACTAGCTATTTTTCACCTGGCATGTTCTTACATGTTAACCAGATTAGCTATACTGTGGAGTTATTTGCATTCCTCAACAGTTTGAATTACAACCATGTTTTAATTTCTGTTACAACGACTAACTGTTGTTGTTGCAAATTTGAATCATCAGAATGAGTTTTGAATAAAAAGGCTACAGGTTTAGATTGCTAATTAGGGTATATGTTTTAACCAAACATAGATCATTAAAAAAGATGAGGGATTTATAGAGCATGATCACGCTGTGATGTGATTAGGAGAAGAATTATCCATCTATTACAAGTGGACATACCATCCGTCTATAGGGCTGTGGACATACCATCCGTCCATAGGGCTGTGGACATACCATCCGTCCATAGGGCTGTGGACATACCATCCGTCCATAGGGCTGTGGACATACCATCCGTCTATAGGGCTGTGGACATACCATCCGTCTATAGGGCTGTGGACATACCATCCGTCTATAGGGCTGTGGACATACCATCCGTCTATAGGGCTGTGGACATACCATCCGTCTATAGGGCTGTGGACATACCATCCGTCTATAGGGCTGTGGACATACCATCCGTCTATAGGGCTGTGGACATACCATCCAGCATGATGATGACAATGACGATGATGATGATGATAAAGTGTTGTTGAATGATGAACACAGATTGTGCGCAGAAGAGCCTAAAATAATCTCCATCATATTTGTAATGTTAAAGTTTGTACTCAGGGCACCATTGGGAAAGAGTCCCTGGTCTCAATTGGGCTACCCTGAATAAATACAAGTAAATTAAAAAAATAAGAGTCGTAATTTAGATTAGCAGGTGGTTTCCCCCAAATCTTCCAAATGAGTCCCTCACAGCAGGCTTGTCCCCCAGTGAGACTGACCCATAATCTCATCAGCACACTTAGCGAACATATTCTCATCTCCAAGGGAACCAAACTAATTATAGTAACTAATCTTTAATTTATCCAGAACTAGTGTAGCACAATTTGTTTTTTAGGTCATGTTGTGTTTCTTTGTTTTTACTCATTTAAAATTTCTAATTTAACCTTTATTTAACTAGGCAAATCAGTTAAGAACAGATTCTTATTTACAATGACGGCCTACTAAAAGGCAAAAGGCCTCCTGTGGAGACGGGGAGCGACCCAGGGCGTGTGTGCTTTGGGGACCTTTAACAGAATGGCAGAACGGGTGTTGTATTTTGAGGATGAGGGCTGCAGTAGGTATCTCAGATAGGGAGGAGTGAGGCCTAAGAGGGTCTTTGTTAACAACAGCTCTAATATTAAGGAAGTCTCGAGGTTCTGCTTGCTTGAGTTAGAATACCTCATGATAAGCTGTAGACCATACCAAGAGTTTCATCAATATTTTTTTGTATCTATTTACCAACACAAACTGATGCTGGCACTAAGACCGCACTGAACGAGCTGTATAGGGCAGTAAGCAAATGAGAAAATGCTCATCCAGAGCCGGTGCTCCTAGTGGGCAGTGATTTTAATGCAGGGAAACTGAAATCCGTTTTACCTAATTTCTACCAGCATGTGCATCTAGAAGCGAAGAAACTCTACATCTCCTTTACTCCACACACAGAGACACATACAGAGCTCTCCCTCTGGCTCCATTTGGCAAATCTGACCATATCCTCCTGATTACTGCTTAAAAGAAAAAACTCAAACATGAAGTACCAGTGACGAGCCCAATACGGAAGTGGTCCGATGAAGTGGATGCTAACCTACAGGACTGTTTCACTAGCACAGACTGGAATATGTTCCGGGATTCATCCGATGGCATTGAGGAGTTTACCACATCAGTCACCGGCTTCATTAATAAGTGTGTCGACGACATCGTCCCCACAGTGACCGTAAGTACATATCCCAACCAGAAGCCATGGATTACAGGCAACATTCGCACTGAACTAAAGGCTAGAGAACCCTTGCTCAACAGAATAACGTAATGCATGGATGGAATGAATGCTTCAATCTAGTTGACATTGGTCAAGTTTTGTCATAAACGATGTCATCCCCACAGTGACCGTAAGTACATATCCCAACCAGAAGCCATGGATTACATGCAACATTCGCACTGAACTAAAGGCTAGAGCTGCCACTTTCAAGGAGCGGGACACTAAACTGTAAGGTTATAACCCGGGTTGCTGCGGAAAAGGAGGAGGCCAAAAGGGGGCAGTGTAACGGTGTGAAATGGCTAGCTAGTTAGCGGGGTGCTAATAGCATTTCAATCGGTGACGTCACTCGCTCTGAGACCTTGAAGTAGTTGTTCCGGGCCGCGGCTTTTGTGGAGCGATGGGTAATGATGCTTTGTGGGACACAATCGTGAAGAGGGCACGATAACACCTCTTCCCATTCAGGATTCTGTAAAGATTTGGCAAGGGCCCTCAGATCCTCAAATTATACAGCTGCACCATTGAGAGCATCTTGACTGGCTGCATCACCGCTTGGTATGGCAACTGCTTGGCATCTGACCGCAAGGCACTACAGAGGGTAGTGCGTATGGCCCAGTACATAACTGGGGCTGAGCTCCCTGTCATACCACACGGCACCAAGTCTGGAACCAACAGGACCCTGAACAGCTTCTACCTGCAAGCCATAAGACTGATAAATAGTTAGTCCGGGTAGCTATTTGGTTAACAATTTAACTATCTGCTACTGTTTATTATCTATCCTGTTGCCTAGTCACTTTATTTCCAGTTATATGTACATATCTACTACTCATTGTGTATTTATTATTACTTTTATTATTATGTGTTATTGCTTTTCTATTATTTCTATATTTTCTCTCTCTCTGCATTGTTGGGAAAGGCCCGTAAGTAAGCATTTCACTGTTAGTCTACACCTGTTGTTTATGAAGCATGTGACAAATAAAATTGTATTTGACTTGAGGTTCAGAAAGCCATTAATGACTGACAATGAGGGACTGATGAGGACACACTACTTTAGTTTGTGTGATTGACCTTAGAAGTGTCTGTTGTCTGCAGACATTTTTGTTCAGGTTGTAATATTGACAGGATACATTAATGCTTTTAAATGCATTCTGCCTTATTCAGACATATTGAGCCATTTGACACAAATATAGAAAATGCACTGCAGGGAACTGTCTGGTGGTTTCAACAGATTAAAGATAGATGAAAAGCAAACAGATGAAAGATAGAGGCCAACCCACAACCAAATTGGAGAATGTCCCCTAATAAAGCACAAGATGCCGAAATATGCTCTTTGTTGTAAAAAAATTGATCAATTAGCTGCCATAATTCAGTTGCTCATTGGTTTAAATGTTTTGTGGTCTTTCCTAGACGCTGGGAGGGCGGCGACCCCGGAGTATCCAATCAGAAGACGCCTACCACCATCCTCCTGACCCCGGACAGGAAGTTCCATAGTTTTGGCTACGCAGCACGTGACTTTTACCATGACCTGGATCCTACCGAGTCCAAGCACTGGCTCTACCTGGAGAAGTTCAAAATGAAACTCCACACCACTGCGGTAAAGACATACATGCACACACACATACACACACACACACTTTCCTTATTACTCTGTGTCTGCCCTTGTGCAGGGCTGGCAGCTTGGCTGCCCTGAGCTGACTTTGCAGCAAGCTCTTGAAGTTCTGTGTTTTGTGCCAAGTAGGAGGTAACACAGCCAGTAACTGTTGGCTCAGGCTAGTGTTATTGCACATATTTCATCATAGAATTATGAATGGACATGATTTGGATAAGGCTATTCAAGTATGTTGTCTCAATCTGTCTTAGTGTTTATCAGTAGATGTCTGTTTGGTGTTTCAATTAAAATATTACGATAACATGGAACTTTTGTTTTCTCTGTCATCGTTTCTTTCCCCCAATCAGAATCTCTCCATAGACACAGAACTCCATGCAGCCAATGGGAAGAGAGTAAAAGCTATTGATATTTTTGCATACGCTCTGGCGTTTTTTAAGGAGCAAGCACTTAAGGTAAAGTATTAACAGGTTCTACTGCACGGTATATATTTTATGCAAAACAATACACTGAGTGTACAAAACATTAGGAACACCTTCCTAATATTGAGTTGCACCCCCCCTTTTGCCCTTAGAACAGACTCAATTCGTCAGGGCATGGACTCTACAAGGTGTCGAAAGTGTTCCACAGGGATGCTGGCCCATGCTGACTCCAATGCTTCCCACAGTTGTCAAGGTGGCTGTATGTCCTTTGGGTGGTGGATCATTCTCGATACACACGGGAAACTGTTGAGCGTGAGAAACCCAGCAGTGTTGCAGTTCTTGACACACAAACCGGTGCACCTGGCACCTACTACCATACCCCGTTCAAAGGAACTTCAATATTTTATCTTGCCCATTCACAATGTCTCAATTGTCTCAAGGCTTGAAAATCTTTCTTTAACCTGTCTCCTCCCCTTCATCTACACTGATTGAAGTGGATTTAACAGGTGACATCAGTAAGGGATCATAGCTTTCACCTGGATTCATCTGGTCAGTCTATGTCATGTTTTGTACACTCAGTGTATATTGAATACATGTATCTGTTATGAATTACAAATAGCTCTTAATACTCAGTGATAGTGCTGATGCTATGGTGGCTCAGGGAAAAGAGATGCCATGTTTAATGTGATCCCGTGCAGGAGTTAAGTGACCAGGCGGGTGCAGAGTTTGACAACACAAACATCAGATGGGTCATCACAGTGCCAGCCATCTGGAAAATGCCAGCCAAGCAGTTCATGAGGGAGGCAGCCTACAAGGTGGGTGGTCCCCTGTCAATCAACACACGTCCATGTGCACTCGCATGCAATCCCACAGAGAGGCACGTACGCTCCTGCATATACACACACAGGCACGCAGTCAAATATTCCATTCGAAGAACTGTCTGTCTGCTGTAGTCTGCTCTCAACATTTCAAACGACAATGTTGTTGCAGATCACACCGTCTATCCCCCTCAGTGTAAATTATGCTTCCGCATAGTCTCACGACCAGCACTTAAGAGGAAAGCCATCTGTCGTTTGACAAAGGTACTGCAGGTACTTGGGAGAGAAAGCGATGACAGGGCATAATTAGCTTTACCGCTGCTGTGATGTGTTGCAGATAGGAGAGAGGTGGGGGGCTGCTCTGGAGCTGCAGTGGCAGACCTCCCTCCCGCTCTCTCCTGTATGGGGGCAGACAGACTGATCCACGACCGCAGTAGAGGGAGGGGGAGAGGGATTACTTCATCACTATGAGTCGTCCCAAGAGAGAGAGGATATGAGGATAGGACAGTGGGATAGCAGGGAGAGGGTGCATACTGAGGATGGGAAGAGAATGAAGTGGCTATTGTGAGAATTCTAAATAGGCTGTGAGAATACATATTATGACAAATACCTTGGTACTACAGATCATTATACAGTATACTGAAACTATATACTATTCCACAATACAGACATGCCAGCTTACAGCATCACAGCATAGTAACACAAGCAGGATTGTTTGTTTCCCCCCACAGAGGAGAAGAGGGGTGGGAGGGAGCTGCAGAGCTGTATGATGAGCACGTGGTAGTATAGGTGTGGTACTCTGTGGAGACTGTAGAGGAATGTCAGGGGAGAGGCCTGGAGGAATGGGTGTGTGCGGAGGGATGGGGGGGGTATAGTACATGAGAGAAGGTTAAATCCCACTGTGCAAAAACTGGTTGGATCAACGTTTCCACATCACTTAAACAACAAAAACTATACTTGATGATGGTAAAACAACTTGGAAAACTGATTGGATTTGCAAAAAGTCATCAACGTAAGGGGAAATGTATGCACTCACTGGATAAGAGCATCTGCTCTTGAAAGAATTTGGTATATGTTTTAACCCAACTTCTAACCTAAATCCAATGACATGGTGACATGTTTTGTTGATTTCACATTGAATTCACGTTAGTTGACTCAAATGTGCAAATGTAAATCAAAACTAGACATTGAAATGACGTCTGAGCCCAGTGGAATGGGTGTGTCAGTCTGTCTGAGGCTGCAGCACCGGATAGAGACACCACCCTCCCCTCTGCAGTGAACAAAGCGGATGGGCTGGGGAGAGAGGAGGGAGGGGAGGGGAGAGAGAAACAGAGAGAGATGGCGAAGGAGAGATGTGAGAGGAGGCAAGACGGAAAGGAAAGAGGCTTTTTAGATGGCTTGACCACTTGATATCTGCAGTGGGGATTGAGGCACAGTAAGAGGGGGAGGATGTTCGGTGGGGGGGTTGGCAGTGGTGGTGGGTAAGGCTGCGTATCTGCAGTGACTCAGCATCCTCTGGCTTGATCATTTATTATTGGCACTGGGGGGGAAGCAGGCACACCTCTCCCTTACCCGCTCCTCCCTCTTCAACTTTCCTCCTCCCTCTCCTCCGCTCCTTCACCACGACATGCAGAGAGGTCTGATGCAATGCTCAGACTTCATACTTAGTCTGTCTTTTTCTGTGTGTATTGTGGATAGAAACACAAACCAGCCGCCCCAGCATGTGTTCATCGACAGGTCTCCATTGTTCTGTTGATCGATAGGTCTCATTTGTCTCTGTTGTTCGAATGCTGCAAAAGCAGTGGTTGCTTGAGGAAATGTAATAGCTTTTGGAAATTCCTTTTATGTTAGGATCGCATGATTTATCACTGAGTATCCAGATCCCCATACTTTCCTAAAAGCTATTTATCATTTAGTAGTGAACTAGATTGTTTTATATTAATTATGGTTGTGTTAAATGGTTCCAGCTGTAGATGGTATTTACACAGTATTGTATTACTGTATAAGTAAGTGTATGTAGACAGTATATTTGCTTTTACAAAATTAATTATTTGAGTACTGATGGCCATATTGTCTTACTTCCTATTTTGAGGTATCTTGAATCCTTAGCATACCCTGAATACTTAGCAATGAGGGTTGTCCACAGCAACATACTAGGACAGTTATTCACAATGCTAGTTTTATTGGGGTCCTGTTAAGGAAAAAGCAGATGTCCTGTATTTCCTGTCTGTGCTCTGCCTTCCTCTAGGCTGGTCTGGTTCCCCGTGACAACCCAGAGCAGCTGATCATCGCCCTTGAGCCTGAGGCAGCCTCCATCTACTGCCGCAAGCTCCGCCTCCACCAGATGATTGACATTGGCACCAAGACCACCCAGAATGGTTTTAGCCCCACTGAGAATGTGGGGGCAGGGATGACCCAGGGTAAATCCCACCCTGCGACCCCACAGGCCAATCACAATATGAGCATCACATTGAACATCCCAATAATGTACCAAAATAACATTTTGCATCCCCATGTGACAATTTCATACAGTATGTGCCTCTCAAATTAATCTTGAACTATAGATGTGAACCAATAACTATGGTTATTGGTTGACAAGCATGCTTATCATTCCAAAAGTGTTAAATCTGTTGAGTTCAGTCTGGATAACTGGTTGGCAGGGGAGAACCATCTTTCCACTGAAGTCAGGTTACTACAGTGATATTGTAGGTTTTTTATTGTGGTATTGTAAGTTTATGTTAATAGTCAAACAACCAGTGCCTTCAATTAATCTTAAACATACATTTCCTTTCAACGGAAACCATGTATGTGACAATATCCTCAGCCCTAACATCACTTTTATTGTCATATTCAGACACTAAAAATGCATGAACAAATTTCTAATAATCACACTCCCTGTCTGTTTGCTTTTGCTTCTTTTTCCTAAAATTCCATTGAATACTATGGGAAAAGTGGCCTATGTACTGTATATTTCAATTACTTTTTGTATTCAGGATGTAACATGGCACATATACTGATATCTGATTGTACAGAAGGTCATTCAAACAGTAAATAATGCCACCTTAGAACTGGTCCATATTATCCAATGAAATCCAATCTAATTTGACAGCATGCGAATCAGCAATAGCAAATTACTATAAACTCCCTCAAGCCTTTCCTCTCTCTCACTCATCACTCTTTTGTTTCGGGAAAGAGTTTTTGTTCTCTACAGATGATCTAAACCAGAGATTTAGAAGCTTAGTGCCCTTCAGTCCTATCTCTCTATGCTTTTGACTGGGGATATGACTGGATGCCACTCACAGTAGCATTCACTTGCATGCATGGAAATTATTAATCTCCCCCTTTTCTTTTAGTTCAACAGCTCATCAGCAGGGCAATGTGTATTACACCTATGTTGGTTCAATTGACGCGATGCCCGTAGGTGGCACAGGGGCACGTGCACCCTCAGATTTGTCCTGTTTAAAAATGAAAAATATAATTTTCTTATTTTTTCCTTCTCTGTAATACTACTATCCACCTAGCAATTTTATGAAGTTGGCTTTAGCTAACCCGGATAAATTCCCAATCTCTTAACCTCATAACTACTACATTTCAGGCTATCAATCAAGTCTTAGCTGGCATGCCCCCAAAAAAGCAAGCAATTACGAAATGTACTGAATAAGACTCCCAATCCTTTACCCAGATTTTAGCAGCGATGCAGAGAAAAAAAATAACCACCAGGCCTTTAAAAAAATAACAACCATGCCGTTAAAAAAATAACCACCAGTCATTTAAAAAAAATAACCACCAGTCAGGAGGATACAGACAGCTACATTTTTGGGGTTCATGACGCCCCTGATTGAATCCATTCTTCCAGTTGTCTGTGACCTTGGTGAGAGGCTGACATTTATCCAAGGTGTCAATTCAAAACTATATGCTCCAGTCCTTGAATGCCAAGTATTTTATGACAAACATATCATTTCTACCATCTTTCAAACATATTTCCTGAATGTGATTCACTTGTTATAGTAGTACTGCAGCTTTAGTTTGAATTCAGTATGATTCGCCCACACATTCAGTAGAGGAAACCCTGTAAGACAACAGTGCACATGACATGCTGTCTTTAATAAGAACTGAGATGAGAGATGATTTACTGTACTGTATAACAATTATTGTTGATTCTAAATACTCAGTGCAACAATACGAAAACAGTATTCGCTCTGTAGTTGGACACTTGTTGCCTTGCGGTTCTTGGATGAAGATCAATGCATTGATGGAATGGTCATTGCCTCCGTCATGGTTTACAATGCTCTAACCGCATGCTGTAACACAGCTGAAGGCTATTGATGTCTCTTTGGAGCAGATGTGTTCCTATGTTTTTCCTTTATAGACTCTGTAATGGCTGTGTCTGGTCAGATTATGAATACATACTGTATGACTAGCAGAGTTTGTATGTTTCCTGTATATCTCTACATTCCTGTAAAATGCTTAGTTTGTTGTCCAAAATGGTGCTCAAAGTGTCCCAAGGCTATATACAGGATTTCAGAACTAGCGAGGAAAATGTAGCGCCATCCAACGGATATATCTTTTACTAATAATAATTCTGGAATATTAAGTTGGTTTGAAATAAACCATGTGATGAATAGTCAGATTGTGTGTAGGTCTAGCACTTTTG
This sequence comes from Brachymystax lenok tsinlingensis, assembly GCA_030435695.1. NCBI lineage: Eukaryota > Metazoa > Chordata > Actinopteri > Salmoniformes > Salmonidae > Brachymystax > Brachymystax lenok. Next base: position 15,520,263 of record CM059805.1, read on the forward strand.
CCTCCAGTAGCAATGCAGAGGTCAGAGAGAGGTTGGAAAAAAAATAAGTCTAATGTTGGGGTTTCCAACAGGATGTTACAACTCTTTTCCAATTGAGGTATTTTTGTGTTGGAAGAGAAGTGTACTCTCTGTTCAGCTGCTGCTGTTTCCTCCTTACATTAACTTTCCCATAATGGCTGCTTCTCTACACGAGCAGCTTCCACCATCGCTAACTCACAGCATTTACACAGCGTTCCTGGAAGGTTATTTCTTCATTTTGTTGTCTGTGTTTTGACATGTTGATGGAAGATAATGTAATGGTAACATAGATAGACCCCACTCTCACGCCTTCCTGAGAACTAATAGGAGTAGGAAATTCCTCCTTCCCCTTTGTGTGTTTCCCCTCTGTTGGGGGGGGAAATATCCTTCTGACACCTTGATCGCTGTGATCATGTTACTACTACTGTCTCTTCCTGTTTTCAACCAGTGATTACAAGGTCCATCTGTGATTAATCCCGACATTAGCCCATAAGTTTTGATCATAAGAGCATTCTCCAGTTTTGAACATTGAGTGTAAAATGTCCTTGTTCTCTCATCCCTTTGCAGCTAACCCATTTTTTCCCCTATGTAGGAAGAACATTTCATCAGCGAACACAGTTTCAATATGAATACATGAATTGAAACACTAGAAACTGTCAACACAGAATCTCTGAGATGGGTACCTGCGGTTAAGGCATATAGACAGAACTCTAGAACTATCGCTGACTTCACATCTAGACATCATATAGCCCTATCATCCTGTTGCTTGACTTACATTGTATGACCCACACAGCTTCACCAAAGCGCTTTCACCCTTCTCACACTCATTCTCTCTCTGTCAATAACCAGCCAAGGAGCATGTCCGGAGCAAACGGCAGAGCCGCACCTTTTTGGTGGAAAATGTCATAGGGGAGCTTTGGTCGGAGCTGGAAGAAGGTAGAGTCTCTTTCTCTCTTTTACGCTTCTGTTTCTCTCTCCCTCCGTCCTATCTCGGCATTATTTGCTCTTGCTGTTTCTTATACTGCTGATCATGCATCGTGCTGGTTATTCACTACCCTAAAAAACAACGACATGCTTATTGAGTGGGAGGACCTTCTCTACTTAATATCTTTCTAGTTTTTGCTTAGAACCTCATGCTTTTACAGTCTAATCGATAACTTTTCTCTACTAATCAAATGCTTCCTGTAGGTTTGGCTGGATGCTGACATGTCAGGGATCATGTGTTTCTTTACATCAGTGGTTCCCAACCAGGGGTACTAGGACACCTGGGTGTACTTGGCCTATCCACAGGGGGTACTTGAAAAGACTTATGAGACCATAGGCTTACTGGTAAAATGCACATGAGGGGGTACTTCAGGGGTACAGAGCAAAATTCAGTTGGTGCTACAGTAAGCAAAAAAGGTTGGGAATCACTGGTTTACATGATCACATGGTGATTACTGACCACTGTGACAGTGTGGGCATGGTGATAATATAAGTTATTCACTGTATGAAAGGACTGAAATCCAGTATAGCAATTGGTTTCTCCTCTATCTCCCTCCTCCATGCCCCTGTTGTCCCACTGTTATAGTAGCTACACTTTATCTAGGTCGCCAGTACCCACTTGGGATTTTAGGGCCTGACAGTATCATGACTACTCGTGTTCAACATCCTCTGAGTGAAAAAACAGAAGCTGCTTTTAGAGGAAAATGCTAGAAGTCATGCTTCAGAGGCGCTATTGGCTACCGCTATAGTCTTCTGCCCCTTGTCCTCCAATGACGTTTCTCTCGCTCCGTGTCACCAGGTGACCGCTATGTGGTGGTTGACTGTGGTGGTGGAACGGTTGACCTCACGGTCCATCAGATACAGCTCCCCCAGGGACATCTCAAGGAGCTCTATAAGGCCTCAGGTACAGCAACTGCTCAATGCTCATATAGCAGCTCTTGCTGTATGCATGTTACACTGAGATGGATCTAGGCAGTGTCCTCAACACAATCACATTATTCTGGCTGTTATATTGCATTGTGGGGTGGATGCTTGGACTCCTAGACTAAAAAACACTTTCATAGCAGAAGTCTAGCGGTAGGCTTAATCAGGGTCCATGCAACCAACTCTATGAGTTCTATGGACTCTTGAGTCAGTTGAGCTGTTATTGACCGACACTCATTTTCGCCTTCTCAGGCGGTCCTTATGGCTCCATTGGTATTGATTATGAGTTTGAGAAGCTCCTGTGTAAGATCTTCGGGCCAGACTTCATCGACCAGTTTAAGATTAAGCGGCCGGCTGCCTGGGTGGATCTGATGATCGCGTTTGAGTCCAGGAAACGGGCGGCGGCCCCGGACAGGACCAACCCCCTGAACATCAACCTGCCCTTCTCCTTCATCGACTACTACAAGAAGTTCAGAGGTCACAGTGTGGAACATGCCCTGCGCAAGAGCAAGTGAGTGTGTGTGTGTGTGTGATTAGGGAGAAGGGTTAGAGGATTGGTACAGGATACCGAGCACACTGAAAGTCTAGAGCTCGATCAACTCCCTATTGAGTGATTACCCGATTACCCAAGCATGTGTCTGAATAATATGTCCTAGCTGTCAGATGTAATATACACTGAGTGTACAAAAAATAGGAACACCTGCTCTTTCCATGACATAGACTGACCAGGTGAATCCACGTAAAAGCTATGATCCCTTATTGATGTCACCTGCTAAATCCACTTCAACAGCCAGAAGCAGGTGAAAAAGAACTCAAATAACCAAATTCAATCAAGCTAATTTCCGATTAGTACGAAATTGTTTGATTACAGAGGTAGCAAAACTGTACTTCAAATCTATGATACTCCCCCACTTAACATACTGCTTGACCAGTTGGGCCCAAGCTTGCTGTACAACATTAAAACCCATTCAGTCTGTCTACAAACAGGCTCTCAAAGTGCCTGATAGGAAGCCCAATAGCCACCATCACTGTTATATCCTCAGAAAGCATGAGCTCCTGAGTTGGGAAAGTCTTGTGCAATACACCGACTCATGTCTTGTATTCAAGATCCTAAATGGCCTGGCTCCCCCTCCACTCAGTAATTTTGTTAAACAGAAAACCCAAACCCATGGCAGCAGATCCACAAGGTCTGCCATGAGAGGTGACTGTATAGTTCCCTTAAGGAAAAGCACTTTTAGTCAATCTGCCCCATGTCGGGAACACACTTCCATCAGACACACACAACTGCACCACCTATCGCACCTTCACAAAAAACATGAAGACATGGCTAAAGGCCAATCAGACTTGTGAACATAATCCCTAGCTGTGTATTGCCGCTTTCCATGTTGTCTGTAGCTTGTGAGAAACACTGTTGCTTTTATATATTTTGTGTTGTTGCTTTTTGTGTTATGTTCCTCTGTCTGTGTGCTACGTGTTGCTTGTTCTATGTTGCTCTGCATGTGCTCACTGCTCATTGTTTGTCTGTATTGTAATTGTTTTTAATAACCTGCCCAGGGACTGCGGTGGAAAATTAGCCCACCTGCTAAACCGGCACTTTTACTAAAACTTTGATTCATGTGCACTGTCCCTGTAAAAATAAACTCAGTGTAGATAAAGGGGAGGAGACCGGTTAAAGAATGATTTTTAAGCTCATTCTTAGGAAGAAACTCACTATTAGGAAGTGATGTTTTGTACACTCAGTGCATGTTTACCTGGTTATATGTATTCATGTGAATACACACATGCTTCCTCTGCACAGATTTCAATTCCGTTACCCAAACATTTAATGACCAACTTGCGACATATTACTATATATTATCTATTATATACCAGGGAATTCAGAATTCACCACCTTTCCCCCTCCACTACCTCAGTCAGCTCATTAAGAGACAGCAGGCGTCTCTATACACATGCAAGTCAGTACTGTTAACAGCCAGACTAGAGGGTGGTATCAAAATGATACAGGGTCTATATGTAAGCAAGCTTTACTTTAATGTTATTCAGTCATTGTTTGTGAATTCAAGTGCACAATACTGCACCAAACTGTCACGTCCAGGCCTGAGAGACAGGCTGGAGTGTTTTTGTTTTGTTTTTGGTGTAGGGTTTTTTCTGTTCTAGGTTATCTATTTCTATGTTGGGGTAATGGTTCCCAATTAGAGGCAGCTGAGTGTCGTTGTCTCTAATTGGGAACCATATGTTTGTAGTTTTCACTTGGGGTTTGTGGGTTATTGTTTAGACATAGCTTTGTTTGTATTGTCAGTCTGTTGTATGTTACGATCTTCGTTTCGTTCTGTTTGTTATTTTGTCCAGTTACGTGTTTCGTTCGTTTAATAAACATGTATACTGGATGCCTCGCTGCGCCTTGGTCTGTCACTTATGAGGATCGTAACACAAACATTCATTAGGGTAGAACTACTACTGTACATACTACTGTGTGTTGGCAGGAAGAAAGCATTTCAGACTTGTGTCTTGGCTGAAATAATTTGAACTGAATGAGCCTGAGTGAGAATACTTAGTCAGCTAATTACACTAGAGTAGTGTCTCACTTTGATACCACCCTGTAGTCTGGCTGTTAAGTCATGTCTTGCATGCGTACAGATTTTCATCTCTTATTAAACTAATGGGACCCTTAAAGACATTCAGATTCTCGAAACCTGAGCCTCCAGCGGTCCTGTGGGTCCTCTGACTCACAGTCATAACTGTAAATCATTTAGTCTGTCTCACTCTGCTGGAGAAGCCTTTGTGTGAAAGAGTGTGTATGTGTGCACTGGCAAGCACACACTCACAAACACCTGGGAGAATACTCAAACAATACCAGGTGGATTCTATACACTCCTATAAGATATGTTATAGGGGCTCCCGAGTGGCGCAGCGGTCTAAGGCACTGCATCTCAGTGCTAGAGGCGTCACTACAGACCCTGGGTTGATTCCAGGCTGTATCACAACCGGCCGTGATTGGGAGTCCCATAGGGCGGCGCACAATTGGCCCAGCGTCATCCGGGTTAGGGTTTGGCTGGGGTAGGCCGTCATTGTAAATAAGAATTTGTTCTTAACTGACTTGCCTAGTTAAATAAAGGTAAAATAAAATGTTACAATAAGAGCAGAGTGAGGGGAAGGAGTATACAGTACATACAAAAAAAACACTGGTCTCATGAAAGAAACTCACATGAGCTACTGTATTGAGGCAGACAACACTTATCCATTGTTCTCCTACAGACAAATGTAACCCACCAACTCAATTTGGGTCTTATCTAGCAACATTTGATATTGTTTTTTTTACATTGGATAAAAGAATAGACTCAGAGCCACAACATGGTATATCATACACTGCATTTGAGGAACAATGGGGAAAGTAATTCTGCTTTGAAAGTTGATGAAGTTGTAACCCCACCTTTGAGAAAATGGCCCTTGAATGTTTTCCTACTTGAGAGCTCTCCTTTGTCTACACCCATTCAGCATCGTTCACACCCTCTTAAGCCTTGGCCTCATATGTGAATCCAGAGATGGATGGGGCTATGTGCTAAACAGAGTAACCAACTAGCTAGCTAACATTAGGCTATAGCTAGCAATGCAAATTGGTTTTCTGAGATACAAATAATGTAACAACATAGCGAGCCAGCATACTAACGTTGGCTAGCTAGCTAACAGAATGCTTTAACTTCCAATTAAAACGACTTTCTGACTAAATTAGAAACGTATAATATCTGACTCTTTCCCATATACATGGATGAAAGGTTGTTTGGCCTGTTGGGTCAAGTCACTCTGGTTTCACTGGCGGTGTACAGAAAGTAGTCCAACATTTTCCCACTGATCTTTGTCAATAGCGCCTGCTAAATTCAGGTCAGCAATGTTGTTGAGAGCAGTAGCAACACTTTTTTGCAGTTCTCCATGGCTAACATATCTTTCAAAAAAGCTGCGGTAGCAAGGACACATGTTCAAATGTCTCTCCTTTGAAGTAGTGACATGCAACATATGCCCAGCTTCCTGAAACGGGTCACCAATATATTCCATAGAGAGCTCACTGTGTTAAATCTCCATATAGATAATATACCAAGCACAAGGGGTAAAACGTAGTGGAAGACACAGTGATTTCCTTATATCCATTCAGGGGACTGTAAAAAAAGGTTTTGTTTCCTAAAGACATCATAGGCCACATACTGTACTGACAGAGAAGGAAGACTGGTTCAGGGTGCATTGTATCAGCGCTTTTACAGTAGCCTACCAATCTACTGGTAATCAGAGCAGGGTCAATAATTGCATGCTTATCTGTCCTCTCTTGTCTCTGCAGTGTGGACTTTGTGAAGTGGTCCTCCCAGGGCATGCTGAGAATGAACCCTGATGCCATGAATGCCCTCTTCAAGCCCACAATAGACCACATCATTCAGCACCTCAGTGAGTAGCAGCTCTTACTAATACAAAACCCATTTGTTTTAAACACTGAGGGACTGCATATACTGTACAGTATACCTGTAGTATCTGAGAGATGTAGCCTGTGATGATTATACAGTAGGAAGCTGCCCATGTGTTTGCCTGCAAGGGTTGAAACCTGAAAGACAAAGCAGCATGAGTGAAAGACTCAGTCAGTCATCCATTTTTATGAGCTGAGATTTCTGAACTTACATTCAAAATGGCTGAGGTTCCCAATGTTTCCTTGTATCTCGCAAATCTTAGGTTTAGCAATACTGCAGCCTATCTAATGCTAATCTAATCTATTGGCCCTGCTGCTGTCTTAAAAAAGAGACATCTCAACTGACCTAGATGAATAAAGCATGATTATGTTTTCAGTTTGGATCATACTGTATGCATCTCTGTACAGTATGTGAGCTGTCCACCCAGGCTTAATTGAAAGCATGCCCATCCCATTCCTAGCTCAAAGGAGTTGAGATCCCGAAGAGTCATTTGGGGAGTGCACACTGCACCCCTAAGGGTTCCTCTCACTGTACACTGAGCAGTCTTCCCAGTACTGCAATAATGCATGCAGTGTTTTTGGACAGAGAGTAAGAAGTGGGTCACATTACTGAATTATTAGAGTAAACAACTTGTTTGTTGAAGAGGTTTTTAATGGAGTTACTAATGGCATAACACATAGTAGTCATCTGCTAATGCCTGCAGAATATTGACATTTTAATAATACTTCACATACTGTAGAGTAGAACTCCTGTTGAATAACAACTCTCTTCCTTTCAGCTGACCTCTTTGATAAGCCGGAGGTGTATGACATCAAGTTCCTGTTCCTGGTGGGCGGCTTCGCTGAGTCGCCGCTGCTGCAGCAGGCGGTGCAGAACATGCTGCATGGCCGCAGTCGCATCATCATCCCCCCACGACGTGGGCCTCACCATCCTCAAGGGGGCCGTCCTCTTCGGCCTGGACCCCAGTGTCATCAAGGTGCGCCGCTCGCCCCTCACCTACGGCGTGGGCGTCCTCAACCGCTACGTAGAGGGCAAGCACCCACCTGACAAGATGCTGGTGAAGGACGGAACGCGCTGGTGCACCGATGTCTTCGACACCTTCATTGCGTGCGACCAGTCCGTGGCCCTGGGCGAAACGGTGAAGCGCAGCTACACGCCCGCCAAGCCCAGCCAGCAGGTCATCGTCATCCACATCTACTGCTCGGAAAAGGAACGCGTGGGCTTCATCAGCGAGCCGGGCGTGAGGAAGTGCGGCACACTGCGGCTGGATGTGACTGGTACGGAAACCACCGCCACACGCCGTGAGATCCAGACGCACATGCAGTTTGGGGACACGGAGATCCGGGCCATGGCGGTGGACGTGGCCACCTCACGTACTGTCAAGGCTAGCATAGATTTCCTCACTCAGTAAATAGGGTGACAGAACCAGCGGGTCAAAAGGTCATAGGAAGTGAAACCTCCAGCAGCACAGCACACAATGAACCAGAGGACAGTGGCTAGAATGCTGTAGCAGTTGTTTGATCTTTAGGCCTGTTCAAATTCCCTGTAGCATGATAAGTGCTAGTTTGTTTCTGCTTTAGCTAACTCCTTTGTCAGAAACAAACTAGCACTCAGGTTTTCTACCATCTGTGTGTGTACTGTGTCTAGTCTTCAATGCAGGCTATATTGATGTGCTCTGCTTTAGAGATTTACACAGATTTTCAGATATTGCTACTGATACATGCAGCCTTGTTTCAGGTTCATTGTGTGTTATCTGTTGTGTGCTGTAGCTGTTTTAGGTCATGGTAGATGGATACTGTAGTACTCCTCTTACAGCGACAGCATCATGCTATGACACAATGCTGCACAAACCTCAGTGTCCTCTTCAACCCTGGCTCATGGGACCGTATTTTCATAACTCCTGTGATTATTAAGACATTTAAAACCCAAACCCCTGGGGTTTCCATGAACAGCAGTTATATACACTATCATTCAGATACTTAACCTACTCATCAGACCAGAGTTTTGAGTCATGGTTGGAGACCACCTGAGATGACGAGGGAAGGCAGTGGTTCTCCAACAAAAACACTCCATTTGATCAGTTTTCAACAGTAAAACGTTACAGCTGGGGTGTCAAACTCATTCCACGGAGGGCCGAGTGTCTGCAGGTTTTTGTTTTTTCCTTTCAATTAAGACCTAGACAACCAGGTGAGGGGAGTTCCTTACTAATTAGTGACCTTAATTAATCAATCAAGTACAAGGGTGGAGCAAAATCCCGCAGACACTCGCCCTTCCATGGAATAAGTTTGACACGTGATTAGCTTTCGAATCTGTATTTATCTCTACCGTCTCCTGTGGTTAGGCCCAAGATGTCATAAAAAGGAGTTATATTACCATACGAAAACAAACTTGGTGCATTAGCTTTAAAAATGTTTTGTCAAATTTAATCAGACAGTCTCCTATCCTGTCAACAATATATGTTTAATGGTTTATTGTGCACTGGGAAAACATCTGTGTTAGAAATATAGAGAGACTAACAGCCACCTGTTTAGACATCAGGCTTGATTGTCAAGACATTCATTTCTCACAAACAATGTAAAAATCCACCTCACTGGTTAATTTGTTGCGCTGATCCACAGCCAAAATCCTTGAATGTGAAAAGTGGCAGTTGACAATTCTGCTAGCTGAACCTGCAAACTGATGTGAAAATATAACCATTGCAATGTGCTTTGTTGTTGCCTTCATTTGTTATGCTTATGATTCGACAGAGGACAAAAAGCCACTGAATTTCCTTTGAATATTTCAAATTCAGGAGATTTCTGTACAAGTGCAGGCCCTTCAAAAGGAAAGATGAAATTGAAAATATGTTTATTTCTGTAAATACAGTATTTAAATATTGTACAGATTTTTAGCGTTATTATTTTAGCAGCTTTAGAACAGAGAGTGTGTGCTTTCACGCAGACACCATATTTCATTATTCTCATCAGCTATAGCATGTGTCAAGGCAGAATTTGAATGGCATTTTCATCGACAATGAGTGAAAGTGAACATTGCTTGTGTGTTGCTCTGCGATTGAAAAAAGAAACTTGAATACCTTTGTCCTTAACATGAGTGGTTATTGTTATGGAACATGGAGTTTCTTTGGGTTGGGCAAATCCTTATTTTTTTATTTTTTTTTATTGTTATTAGTAAGACAGGTACACATGGACAAGAAACAAGCGACAAGACCAAAGAGGACAAACATTTCCCTTCCCACCCCCCTCCCACAGGACTTCCCTAACCCATAGTTTGATTAGTGGTTCACAGTAGCAGTCTAGAGTCATGCGCTGATGAAAGAGCAATTACGTTTCTTTCACTACTGTTGTTGAGAATTTTCCTGGAAGGAAGTGCAAACTTGTTGTATATTCAAGGTTTAAAAAGGCTTCTAAAGTTTGTAATTTCCACTTTAACATTTCAGACTTTATTTGCCCTAACGTAAAATGTATCATCCCCTACAAAAAATGTCCATTAATTACATTTCCTGTTGCTGCTGGATTATTTGACAAATTGACTCAAATTAAGATCCTACATCTGCAGCCTCATGCATACGTGCTACAGATATTTCCATGTGGGTAAATCATTTTGTTTGCTTTGTAACTGTCAATTTGTATTTAGTTTAGATTTTTTTTTTTTTTATTGGTTTGGTTTATGAAAAAACTGTATTCTACATTCAAATCATCAATAGTAAATATTTGCTGGCTCTTTCTAACGACAGTAATTGCCAATTCAAAACTATCCTTCAACCACCCTGCAAATAATATAAAGTGACAGTTTCAAATCTCTGCTCTTCTCTCCCAAACAATAGTAATACAAGAGCAAAAACACCTTGCAATTACAAGGTATTGTTCCTTACCACTATATAACACAACCATTAAACATTGTTGTGCTGTGTTTCCATTTTAAATTTGCTTCAAGGCTGCAGCTACTGGAAGCTGCTGTTGAAAGTATTATCCCCTAAATAAAGTATTGAGGAAGGAAACAACAAATTAAGAACAACTTGATATTTAAAGATTGTGAAAATATATAACCTTGTTCAATGAAAAATAAAGATACAATGAATAGCTTTGCACTCTAGGAAAAAAGTTTATGGCCCAACATACAATAATCTACACAAATGAATGCCTAACATAAAATGAGATGTTAGAACTATTCACCATATAGACACAATTAATGTCTCTAGTCTTGATTTAAGACAGAGGTAGTCTATTACTCACTAGTAACTGATGGTCACGTTGGATTTGAATTGATTCTGTTTCCTACAGTAGCTGCGGTTTGTAGATGTAACAAGTTAAAGCGCAGACCATGCATGATAACCTTGAAGGTTTATGGTCTTTCTGCAGTGTTTCTCTATGAGAACCCTACACTAAGGGGTTTAAAACTCATTTAAATTATATCTTCCCGGAAAACTCTGTGAATTTAGGTTGGTCTCCCTTGATGAGTTGATGTGAAAAAGTGCACAAGCTTTGATCTCTGATGCTGCCTATGGCACTCTCCTGCAATGCACGTTTTGCATGAGTAACTCTTTACGAATGGTGAGAGAACATCATTTCTAACAGCACTTTTTTAGGTTTGAGGTTTAGGTGTGGCGATAATGTTACACCACCATGTGTGGAGAAAAGTGTGGCCTTTTCAACTCCAGATGCAATGACAAATGAACCATTAACTGGGAAGGCAACGTTTGTACATGTCCCAATCCTCTCATCTCACACACTGTTATCAGAGCAGATCTGTTCAATCTATGGAAAGCCCTGAAGTGCTTTTTCCATCCTAACTAATATTATATTCATCTATCTGTCATGTTAATCTATCTGCACCTTCCCCTTCCCCACCATTATATGGAGGTCAATGAATGACTACTAAGTTGAAGGAAATAAAAAGACAGCATTTTGTTTCTTTAATGTATTGCTACTTTGATAAATACCATGTATTTTGTGAAGCCTCCAGTATATTGTAAGGCACAAGATGCTGTATGTAGCTGCTTTACTGTATATTCAAAGCTATGTCAGAATTGTATGTTTAGCTAAAGTTTGCATTGTATTTAGTTTATAATGCAGAAGATGATGACAACTGGCACGCTAAAGAGAGTAAATATGTTGAATTCTATTGTAATTTATGTATCTGGAGTTGAATGGCTGGGTAGGCAATTAAGGAGCATAATTGTAGCTAGCTTCTGCATACTAAAATAGAAAATGCTTAACTCTTAATCTAGAATTTACAATATTACAGGACATACAAGTTCACTGCTACTTGATTCTGTGCTTGTCGTAGAACAAGTGACTTCACTATTCTGCCAAATTTGACACTCTTACTTAATGTTTCACAAATCACAATTCTTTTCAGTATATCTTTGACGCACATGTGATTTTTCTACTGTTGAGTTACAAGTCTCCTGCTCTTACCATTTTAACTAAAATGTGTTGTATCCACAGCCAAACTGTCATCCAATAAAATGTATGTGTATTTCAAAGAATATCTGACTACCTGTTGTTATTCGTTGCTGGTTTCATGACAGCCCGGGGGGCATGCTGGTTTTACGACATACAGTACATGATACACATCAAAAACACATGTGACAACCCTTCACACATAAATAACAAGAGGAAATGCAGAAAACAGACTATATAATACTTTTACATTTTGCCAGTGCAGTGTCTATAACCAGTCAAATGTGTTTTATCACTAATATTGGAAACAACAGCTACAATGTATTCTGCAATAAATCAAAAGTTTGGAAATCCAATTCAAGCCCATTTTATTTGTCTATGTATTCTATTCAGTGTTAGGAACATTTGACGAGGAAAGTCCAACACAGCCACAGATTTTAAATGGGTGTGACCAATTTGGATCTGTGCCCTCAGGAGCCAAAAACGAGAATATCTGAAAAGCAACACTGCTCTCCAGTGGATATTTTTTAGAAACTACAGTACCTGAGACACGTAATGGCATTGAAATGATGGAATATCTTGTACTGTGCGTAGTGATACCCTGCTTCACCAACTGTACCTGTTTTTGAGACAATTCCAACTCAGTGGTCTATATCCATGATAATAACAGCTCTGAATTATTTCAAACTTTGGTGCTCATCTGTTTCTGATCTCTCCACCCGGTCCAGAACAGTTTATAGGGAGAAAGAACAGTAGATCAAGAATAAGCTCCAGTTGTTTTTATTGAAATTCAAGACTAATTGACGTGCGCTGTGTCAAGTTGTGACGTTATGGAGAGATGGCTCCATATTGTCCTCTGGCTGCCAGTATCTATTAGACCTAATGGCTTTGGAGTGCCTTATGTAGTACTCCAGCAGTACAACGATGATTGGTACAATTTGTCCCGGGTTTGATAACAGAAGTTGTGAAATAAGCTCTGGCTTCAAACCAGCCTCGCTGTGCTATTCTCTACTTGTACTGCTGTGCCATTATTCAATTCACATGTACATAGTTTTGGATTATACTGTAAGTCCTATGCTAAATTGTAGTTAGCCTCAAGCACCCTTGCTAATGATCCAACAAGCTGAATATGAAACTAAACACAGGCACTTCTTATTCAATCACCGTGTGCATTTAGGAGCGAGTGTGTTATTCTAACAGGAGTGTTAGTGGAGAGGCTCTCAACCCACACAGGGCAAGGATGTTTTTAGTTGGTGGATGTGTGAGAGGGGGATGGGGAGGGTGTGGGCGCTAGATAGGTGCGCTGGTTGCCCCCAAAATGGCTGGAAAGTAGGGCAGTTGCTACGGCAATTTCAAGGGGGAAATCTCTCGAAGTAGGCCCTTCAGTTGCTGGTGTGATCCCTCCCACACACTCTCACATACTCTTACACACTCATATACTCTGTCAGGGAAGCAGTGAGGTTTGGTGCTGTGTGTGCTCGTCTACCAATAAAATAATGCAGAGGAAAAGTGGGAGCTCGACACGTTTTCTTTCCTCTGTCAGGTTACCTAGCCATTATTTGATTTCATTAATATTTGTTTGGTTATCAGACACCCTTATCTATGAGATGAGTGTCACTGAATGTTGATGAGAGGTCTGGTTGGGTAACCTCCCTCCCCACACACGCACACCCACAATCACACACACACACATACTCGCACACGCACTTTGACACAGTCACACACATACACTAACAAACTGTGTACATGAGAGGAATGGAGCTGTCTAGACTGTGAGGCCCATCCAGACTGTAATATATTCCAGCTCCAATTACAGTAACAGAATCCAGTGTTAGAAAGACCCGAGACAGTTTCTTTTGGTCTGGAAGGCAGACTGAACATGTGACTGCATGTTTGTGATTTTTTTGTGTGAGTTTTATATGACTAACTGTTAGATATTCTAGTAGGGGTTTACATGACTAACTGTTAGATATTCTAGTAGGGGTTTATATGAATAACTGTTAGATATTCTAGTAGGGGTTTATATGACTAGCTGTTAGATATTCTAGTAGGGGTTTATATGACTAACAGTTAGATATTCTAGTAGGGGTTTATATGACTAACTGTTAGATATTCTCATAGGGGTTTATATGACTAACTGTTAGATATTCTAGTAGGGGTTTATATGACTAACTGTTAGATATTCTAGTAGGGGTTTATATGACTAACTGTTAGATATTCTAGTAGGGGTTTATATGACTAGCTGTTAGATATTCTAGTAGGGGTTTATATAACTAACTGTTAGATATTCTAGTAGGGGTTTATATGACTAACTGTTAGATATTCTAGTAGGGGTTTATATGACTAACTGTTAGATATTCTAGTAGGGGTTTATATGACTAACTGTTAGATATTCTAGTAGGGGTTTATATGACTAACTGTTAGATATTCTAGTAGGGGTTTACATGACTAACTGTTAGATATTCTAGTAGGGGTTTATATGACTAACTGTTAGATATTCTAGTAGGGGTTTATATGACTAACTGTTAGATATTCTAGTAGGGGTTTATATAGCTAACTGTTATATATTCAAGTAGGGGGTTTAAATGACTAACTGTTAGATATTATAAATCAGGGGATAGTCAGCTGAGATCAGACCAGTAGTGTCATTAGGTCTGTGCTTCCGGCTCTTCAGCCCCGGATGTTTTTGGTCCAGACCTTTTACTCTTTTTAGTTTGACTCTTCAGTCTGATATGAGTTTCTATAACCACACATCACTTGTGCTATGCAGTATATATTAAAAAAGATTTTCGAGCAAATTTTTATGACAAATATGAACAACCCAATACACTGCGTTAGGCAGTAGCAGGCACTGCAAGAAGCCCTTGGAGTGACACGGTGCCTGCTGTGATTGGTCGAGATTTAACAACGCAGAGGACCACTTACGCCCCTTGACCCCTCCCCACACCTACCACACCTGTTTTATGTCGTCACTCAGCAAAACGTCTGTCACTCAGTCAGAGTCTGCAGCATAGCACTTCATTGGATAGCATAGGAACTTCTTCCGAAATATAGGCGAAAAAAAGCGAGCAGGTTGAGGCAGCAGTGAATGAGGTGGAGCGGGCAGAACAGCCAGAAAGTCAGTGCAGCAGGAGCAGAGTTAGCCACAGGTTTGAGCAGGGTTGGTGGTAGCTAACTAGCGAACGTTAGTCTCCCTCAGCATAAGGTTGGCTAATGCTAATAAACTAGCGTTAGCGTTCAGCATTCTTAAGCTATTGGGTGTCAGTCAGTTATTTAACAGTATATTTAGTGAGTGGGCAAGCTAAGGATGTTGATATAAGTAATGATATTAGGAAAAGTGTTTATTTCTAGAGGGCGTATTTGATGGGTTTCGTTTTTGTAGCTAGCTACTGGCTGTCTAGCTGAGACCGAAGAGAACGTTTTTTTTAACTGAAGCGCATATCTTCTGACATTGACACAGTGCCCCCCCGTGGACTGGAGCTGAACTTTACTACAATATTATATTTTGCCGTTTAAATTAGCAATGTTGAGGTGGTAGAACTGATTAAATGAAATGAATCATAGAGGTCTTATAACCTATTCCGTTCTAGAGGTAAACATGCTTGGCAAATGTCTGTTATTTCCATATACGCTATGTACCTAATTGTAAACAAAACTGCCCATTATTAAATTGATGAAATTATTGCATTTAGCTTTTATTTGTATTACATTTTGTATTCAATTAGCTACTTACTTTTCAATTGTTGTTGCATTGTGGAGAGGTTAACCTGCAAGTCAGCATTTCATTGCGCTGTGTACACGATGCATATCATGTGTATATGACAAATAAAACAAATCTGCAGGGGGAGGGCAGCTAATATAACATCATGCAGAGGAAAAGAGAGAGCTCAACACGTTTTCATTCCTGTCAGGTTACCTAGCCATTATTTGATTTAATTAGTATTTGTTTGCTTAGCAGACACCCTTATCTATGAGACATGAGACAACCACATTAAACCACACCCGAAACAAACTCACGTTTGAATTTAGTCATGCCGCTAGCATTTCTTAATGAACCAAATCTAAAACGAGGCCAAATCAGGAAGTGTATTCACCCTTTAAAATGAATTAATTACATATTGCACCTCTACCTTGCTACCTTTCAGATGAGCCAAGGAGGGTGACAGATGAGAACAACAGGCCAGTGGAGCACTTAGAACAGCAGTAGCCAGGGGCAACTGGTAGGGAAGAGGATGCTTTAGGTGACCCAGACATAGGCCCAAAACAAGTTAAGCTACCCCAGTATCCCCTTGAACATGGATTGAAAAAATAAAGAGATGCACCAGACAAGACACAGAAGCAGCAACAGAAGAGTATATGATGGAGAGAGACACAAGACACAGAGATAGCAACAGAAGATTAGGATATGATGGAGAGAGACACACCAGACAAGACACAGGCAGCAACAGAAGAGTAAATGATGGAGAGACACGAGGCAAGACAGAGATAGCAAAAGAAGAATAGGATATGATGGAGCGAGACACCAGAAGAACGGAACAGGCTATAACAGAAGAGGAAAGACAAAGACATTAACAAACAAAGACCTGAAACAGCAACAGACAAGACACAGATAAAGTGACGAGGGCAGATG
The DNA here is from genome assembly GCA_030435695.1 of Brachymystax lenok tsinlingensis. Classification (NCBI taxonomy): domain Eukaryota; kingdom Metazoa; phylum Chordata; class Actinopteri; order Salmoniformes; family Salmonidae; genus Brachymystax; species Brachymystax lenok. Next base: position 15,536,669 of record CM059805.1, read on the forward strand.
GAGAGAGAACAGAGGTGGGTTGAGCACACAGTATCACTTCAAGCTGATCTATAGATTCAAATTATAACAGGTGAAATACAGACAGTGAAAAAGCAAGTGAGGTACTACGAAGCTATATGGAATTGTTTTAAGAAGGTCATACCAAGAAACATTTTGCTATTTAATTTTGAATTTTAAGGCCCCTTGAAGTATATTATTATTCTTTTTTTTATAACTGGTTGTATTTGGCCTTACTGCTATTAGTCCATACAAACTCAATGAATAACAGATAAACTACATGGAACAACAGATAGTCCCTCCCCCCAAAAAAATCCTATATCTGAGAGATATAAGAAAGATCAGGAAACATTTGTAAATTTTCTCTTTTTTTACATGTATTTAACCCGTTTGTTTTGTCACTAAACAGTCTCCATATATACAGTACCAGTCAAAAGTTTGGACACACCTACTCATTCAAGGGTTTTTATTTATTTTTACTATTTTCTACATTGTAGAATAATAGTGAAGACATCAAAACTAATAAATAACACATATGGAATCAAGTATTAACCACAAACGTGTTGAACAAATCAAAATATATTTTAGATTTTAGATTCTTCAAAGTAGCCACCCTTTGCCTTGATGACAGCTTTGCACACTCTTGGCATTCTCTCAACCAGCTTCACCTGGAATGCTTTTCCAACAGGAGTTCCCACATATGCTGAGCATTTATTGGCTGTTGACCAAAAATCTCAAATTTGGACTCATCAGACCAAAGGACAGATTTCCACTGGTCTAATGTCCATTGCTCGTGTATCTTGGCCCAAGCAAGTCTCTTCTTATTGGTGTCCTTTAGTAGTGGTTTCTTTGCAGCAATTCAACCATGAAGGCCTGATTCACGCAGACTCCTCTGAACAGTTGATGTTGAGATGTGTCTGTTCTTTCCATAATATGGACTGGGTCTTTTACCAAATAGGGCTATCTTCTGTATACCACCCCTACCTTGTCACAACACAACTGATTGGCTCATGGGGCGGCAGAGGTAAGTGGTTAGAGCGTTGGGCCAGTAACCGGAAGGTTGCTGGATCGAATCCCCGAGCTGATAAGGTAAAAATCTGTCGTTCTACCCCTGAGCAAGGCAGTTAACCCACTGTTCCCCAGGTACAGAAGATGTGGATTTGGATTAAGGCAGTCCCCCGCACCTCTCTGATTTAGAGGGGCTGGGTTAAATGCAAAGACACATTTCAGTTGAATACATTCTGTTGGACAACTGACTAGATATCCCCCTTTCCCAAACACATTAAGAAGAAATTCCACTTTTAACAAGGCACACCTGTTAATTGAAATGCATTCCAGGTGACTACCTCATGAAGCTGGTTGAGAGAATGCCAAGAGTGCAAAGCTGTCATCAAGGCACATTTTTTCAACTTGTACCAGGGGACCTTCAGACGAGTCTTGTGAGGCCTGTGGGTGTCCTAGAGCAAAACATGTACGTGTTTGTGAGAGTCTCACCTTTACACAGAGGGGTTATATTAGTGTGTAGCCCAAACTGTTCGGATGCTACAGACAGAAGTAGGCATATCAGCTGTACCAACTTCAGACCCAAGATGCTTGTCGGGATCATAGAGGAAAACGAAGAACATAGTTTGTAGGCCAAACCGTTCGGACGCTACAGACGATTCTATGAGAAGACTTATTTTCAGGATGTCTCATGGTCTGACAAACACCGCTCTAGCTCTGTCACCTTTCACTGCAGATGTGGAATTGTTACATAGGTGGATGCAGTGGATTGAGATGCAACCCCAAAATATATAAACTCAGCAAAAAAAGAAACATCCTCTCACTGTCAACTGCATTTATTTTCAGCAAACTTAACATGTGTAAATATTTGTATGAGCATAACAAGATTCAACAACGGAGACATAAACTGAACAAGTTCCACAGACATGTGACTAACAGAAATTGAATAATGTGTCCCTGAACAAAAGGGTGGTCAAAAGTAACAGTCAGTATCTGGTGTGGCCACCAGCTGCATTAAGTACTGCAGTGCATCTCCTCCTCATGGACTGCACCAGATTTGCCCGTTTTTGCTGTGAGATGTTACCCCACTCATCCACCACGGCACCTGCAAGTTCCCGGACATTTCTGGGGTGAATGGCCCTAGCCCTCACCCTCCGATCCAACAGGTCCCAGACGTGCTCAATGAGATTGAGATCCGGGCTCTTCGCTGGCTATGGCAGAACACTGACATTCCTGTCTTGCAGGAAATCACACACAGAACGAGCAGTATGGCTGGTGGCATTGTCATGCTGGAGGGTCATGTCAGGATGAGTCTGCAGGAAGGGTACCACATGAGGGAGGAGGATGTCTTCCCTGTAATGCACAGCATTAAGATTGCCTGCAATGACAACAAGCTCAGTCCGATGATGCTGTGACACACCGCCCCAGACCATGACGGACCCTCCACCTCCAAATTGATCCCGCTCCAGAGTACAGGTCTTGGTGTAACGCTCATCTTTTCGACGATAAACGCGAATCCGACCATCACCCCTGGTGAGACAAAACCGCAACTCGTCAGTGAAGAGCACTTTTTGCCAGTCCTGTCTGGTCCAGCGACGGTGGGTTTGTGCCCATAGGCGACGTTGTTGCCGGTGATGTCTGGTGAGGACCGGCCTTACAACAGGCCTCAAGCCCTCAGTCCAGCCTCTCTCAGCCTATTGCAGACAGTCTGAGCACTGATGGAGGGATTGTGCGTTCCTGGTGTAACTCGGGTAGTTGTTGTTGCCATCCTGTACCTGTCCCGCAGGTGTGATGTTCGGATGTACCGATCCTGTGCAGGTGTTGTTACATGTGGTCTGCCATTGCGAGGATGATCAGCTGTCCGTCCTGTCTCCCTGTAGCGCTGTCTTAGGTGTCTCACAGTACGGACATTGCAATTTATTGCCCTGGCCACATCTGCAGTCCTCATGCCTCCTTGCAGAATGCCTAAGGCACGTTCACGCAGATGAGCAAGGACCCTGGGCATCTTTCTTTTGGTGTTTTTCAGAGTCAGTAGAAAGGCCTCTTTAGTGTCCTAAGTTTTCATAAATGTGACCTTAATTGCCTACCGTCTGTAAGCTGTTACTGTCTTAACGACCGTTCCACAGGTGCATGTTCATCAATTGTTTATGGTTCATTGAACAAGCATGGGAAACAGTGTTTAAACCCTTTACAATGAAGATCTGTGAAGTTATTTGGATGTTTACAAATGATCTTTGAAAGACAGGGTCCTGAAAAAGGGACGTTTCTTTTTTTGCTGAGTTTATCTCTATCTTAAACTGACTGATTTATTTCATTATTTTTTATTATTATGCTAATTAATTTATGCGGGGGCACGAGCATCGACATTAGGGGGTTAAAGTTTCTCTATGTATTGTAATTACTGCACAGTGTGTGTGAGAGAGAGAGTGTGTGTGTGTGTTTGGGTACTCTGGGATTCTTTAATCAGTTTGGCTCATTGGACAGGTCAGAGTCTATGTTTGAAGATCTATTCTCTCAATGTTCTAATCTATCAATGATTTATCTCAAGGTGCACAAAATTCATGCATTTAGCTGTTGAAATTACAAAAAAAAATTGCCGGGGGAGAAAGCCCTCGAACCCCCCTACTGGCTTTGGACTTAAAATCCTAGAAACGCCCCTGGATCAGACCAGCAACCTTTGATCCTAATGTGGGCACAACAACTCCAGTATGATTAGCCCTCACGCACTACCAGTATGCTTAGGGCACGATAGGTAACAAATTATTCTGATATTTTTCACTTGCCAGGAAACATCCTAATCCATTTATGAGTCTATGATAATCTAGAAAACCACACCCCAACCATATTTACATTGAGATTTTAGTCATTTAGCAGACACTCTTATCCAGAGAGATTTACAGTTAGTGCATTCATCTTAAGATAGTTAAAATCAAATAACATTTTATTTGTCACAGGTAGACCTTACCTTGAAATGCTTACTCACAAGCCCTTAACCAACAATGCAGTTCAAGAAATAGAGTTAAGAAAATATTTACTAAATAAACTAAAGTGAGAAAAAAAAGTACCACAAGAAAATTACTAGGCTATATCCAGGGGGTATGGCTTGGGGGTAAAATCTGATAAGGAGCCTTTTGGTCCTAGACTTGGCGCACCGGTACTGCTTGCCGTGCAGTAGCAGAGAGAACAGTCTATGACTTGGTTGACTGGAGTCTTTGACAATTTTTTGGCCTTTCCTCTGACACCGCCTAGTATATAGGTCCTGGATGTCAGGAAGCTTGGCCCCAGTGATGTACTGGGCCGTACGCACTTCCCTCTGTAGTGCCGAGCAGTTGCCATACCAGGTGGTGATGCAACCGGTCAGGATGCTCTCGATGGTGCAGCTGTAGAAATATTTGAGCATCTGGGGACCCATGCCAAATCCTTTCAGTCTCCTGAAGGGGAAAAGGTGTTGCCTTGCCCTCTTCCAACTGTCTTGGTGTGTTTGGACCTTGATAGTTTGTTAGTGATGTGGACAGCTAGGAACTTGAAACTCTCGACCTGCTCCACTTCAGCCCCATCAATGTTTATGGGGGCCTTTTCGGCCCTCCTTTGTCTTGCTCACATTGAGGGAAAGGTTGTTGTCCTGGCACAACATAGCCAGGTCTCTGACCTCCTTCCTATAGGCTGTCTCATCGTTGTCGGTGATCAGGCCTACCACTGTTGTGTCGTCAGCAAACTTAGTGATGGTTTTGGAGTCGTGCTTGGCCACGCAATCGTGGGTGAACAGGGGGTACAGGAGGGGACTAAGCACGCACCCCTGAAGGGCCCCAGTGTTGAGGATCAGCGTAGCAGATGTGTTGTTGCCTACCCTTACCACCTGGGGGCCGCCCATCAGGAAGTCCAGGATCCAGTTGCAGAGGGAGGTGTTTAGTCCCAGGGTCCTTAGCTTAGCGATGAGCTTTGTGGGCACTATGGTGTTGAACGCTGAGCTGTAGTCAATGAACAGCCTTCTCACATAGGTGTTCCTTTTGTCCAAGTGGGAAAGGGCAGTGTGGAGTGCAATTGAGATTGCGTCATCTGTGGATCTGTTTGGGGCAGTATGCGAATTGGAGTGGATCTTGGGTTTCCGGCATGATGGTGTTGATGTGAGCCATGACCAGCCTTTCAAAGCACTTCATGGCTACTGACGTGGTTGAAAATGTCAGTAAAGACACTTGCCAGTTGGTCCGCGCATGCTTTGAGTACACATCCTGGTAATCCACCTGGCCCTGCGGCTTTGTGAATGTTGATCTGTTTACATTGGCTACGGAGAGCGTGATCACGCAGTCGTCCGGAACAGCTGGTGCTCTCATGCATGCTTCAGTGTTGCTTGCCTCGAAGCAAGCATAAAAGGCATTTAGCTCGTCTGGTAGGCTCGCGTCACTGGGCAGCTCGCGGCTGGGTTTCCCTTTGTAGTCCATAATATTTTTCAACCCCTGCCACATCTGACGAGCGTAAGAGCCAGTGTAGTAGGATTCAATCTTAGTCCTGTTTTGACGTTTTGCCTGTTTGATGGTTTGTCTGAGGGCATAGCGGGATGTCTGATAAGCGTCTGGATTAGTGTCACGCGCCTTGAAAGCGGCAGTTCTAGCCTTTTTTCCTCTGGTTGCACATGTGACATGCTGGTAGAAATGAGGTAAAATTGATTTATGTTTGCCTGCATTAAAGTCCCCGGCCACTAGGAGCGCCGCTTCTGGATGAGCATTTTCTTGTTTGCGTATGGCCTTATACAGCTTGTTGATTGCGGTCTTAGTGCCAGCATCAGTTTGTGTTCGAAAATAGACGGCTATGAATAATATAGATGATAACTCTCTTGGTAGATAGTGTGGTCTACAGCTTATCATGAGGTATTCTACCTCAGGCGAGCAATACCTCAAGACTTCTTTAATATTAAAGTTGTTATTGACAAATAGAAACACACACCCCCGCCCCTCGTCTTACCAGATGTAGCTGCTCTGTCCTGCCGATGCACGGAGAAGCCAGCCAGCTCTATATTGTCTGTGTCGTCTTTCAGCCAGGTCTCGGTGAAACATAAGACATTACAGTTTTTAATGTCCCGTTGGTAGGATAGTCTTAATCGTAGATCGTCCAGTTTGTTTTCTAATGATTGGATGTCCTTGTGCCATCTCGCTCTAGTGACTCCTGTGGCGTGGCGGGCCGGGCGGCATGCACGCTGACTTCGATCACCAGTTGTACGGTGTTTCCTCCGACACATTGATGCGGCTGGCTTCCGGGTTAAGCAGGCAGTGTGTCAAGAAGCAGTGCGGCTTGGCATGGTCGTATTTCGGAGGACGCATGGCTCCCGACCTTCGCCTCTCCCGAGTCCGTACGGGAGTTGCACCGATGAGACAAGGCTGTAACTACCAATTGGATATCACAAAATTGGGGAGAAAAAGGGTAAAAGGTAAGGAAAATAAATAAACATTCAGGTTTTTTCGAAGCAATTATTCAGAAGATTGGTATTCAAGGAGTCGAAAAACCCATTATCTAGCCCAACCATTATCTAATCCAAAGTTACCAAAGTACCAAACCCTCTCTGTCATTCATATAGTAGCATGCTTTTGTATACACATCCAATTATATAACTGTATACACATTGAAAAATCTTTTATCTGTCATCTGTCGTGTTTTCCCCTGTTTTAAGTATACCTTGCTAATGCTTAACCTGCCTGTCCTTTGTTAGCTGCAAAGCCACCCCCAGAGCTCCGGGAGCACTGATCAAAATGAAACGCTGTCATACACAAATTCCCTCAGACAAACAGACATAATTACTGGAATTAGCCAGCTATTTTGTCATTAGCCTCTGCATTCAATGAGCCTATTAAAAAGAAACAGAAAAGAAAGACAGTGACAGATGTCTAGGGCGGATTTGAAGACACAAGCATCCCCCCACCCCTTAGCCCCATATTTAATTCTGTGTCTAATACCATAATGTAGTCACTCTCAGAGCTGTGTCTCTGCAGATTGTTCTGATTGGTATTGTGTGAGTGCTGATGGCTCGACTAAGAGAAGTCACTGCATACAAATGCACTTTGTTAGCGTTCTGATGAAAATGGCAGCTTGCCTTTTAATGCTGTATTTTCCCCAGCCATAATCATAGGGTGGGTATTCAAATAAATGAAGCCAAAACAATGAGACCCAATCAGGACTTCATAAGCTGGTGAAAGGCCAGGGACATGTTAATGAGAGCTGTGAACACATTCCATCTGTTGGAATTACACATATCTGACACATTAGGCAGGCTTTTTGGCTGGCTGCACTTTGTGTCTAAATGGGAAAAGGAGAGAAATGATCTTAACGTGTAATTTAGTGTAAATTTGTGTTTGCACAAATGCAGCCCCCAGTCTTTCAACATTAATGATGGTCATAAAGAGATGTGGAATTTTCTTTCTGCAAGCATCGTGCACACACTTTATGCAAACACATCTCAAGTCAGGATTTCAACCCAACTTTGCATATTCTTTCATATGGTAGCTTATACTTTTTTGGCATCCAAGCATTTGTTTGTTCTTGAACAGGTAGGAATATACGGATGTCCTCGATCTTTCACTCATGTTGCTGCAATGCTTTATTGTTTAGATGTCTTTACACAATTGTAGAAAGGATCAGATGACTGTGACTCATAGGAAGAGTTCAAATGCTGTAACTTTATTGTAAATCTCTGTAAACCATGTTTGGTTGTGCTTCACTTAGGTCAGCATGGATCGAGGGTCTGGTGCACGTTTTCACACACCCACTTCTTTCCACAGAACAAATAACTGCAACAGAGAGGAGAGAGATGGTAAGTCAGTGGAACGTGAGTGGGCGAACGTCTATCACAGATGGTGGTCCTACACTGCCCTCTAGTGTTTTACAGAACAGATCTTTCAGAGAGCTGCACTTTACTTCTCAAGATAATCTCTTGTTATACAGTATATTAAAGGATACAGTCCATGATTGCCTGTGTATACAATACATTAAAAAAAAACAACTAGTAGCAGGTCATTTAATGTGTTCCTCCCTTCATAGGTTTACACTCCAAACCAAATGTAGAGTTACGCTTCGAACACACCGACTGCGTCATTGCATTTTGGTACACAAGAATTACATTAATTTCCAATGAAACGCTGCGTTTGCCTTGCAGCATTGCATTGCAGTTCGTTCGGTGTGGTGCATACGTTGGATTTATCGAACGTATGCGTCAAACTGTATGCGTAGACGGCTTGACAGAAATGGTAGCAGAAGGTGAATGTTGGTCCGCAACTTTTGTTGCGTACATATCCAGATGATGCTGCGTGCTATATTGCGCAATGGCGCTGTCGGTGTGTTTGAAGCGTTAACCCTAAACATCTGTATAAGGGTGAATAGGCAGTAAATCATAATGCGGTAATAGTTTTGTTTGGGCTGAGTTTGAAGCCTCAGGGGGCCATATTGGCACTAGGGGGGTGTACAGCTAGCATTAACAGAATGCCCTTGCTTGTCCTCCTGAGGCTCAGACAGCTGCCACACAAGTGGGACTGGCAAGGCTGGGAGGGTAGATAGACATGCAGGGCAGACCGGCAGGATAGACAGAGAGACTGACGTACAATTTGCTCTCCTTCCCTTGCAGCTGCTCAATCTTGGTGGCACCATACATGGGGCGCAGGGGGTTGATGATGTGATTGTTCCAGCAGGACTTCATCCCAGTCACCTCGCCAGTGTCCGTCTCAGCATCGATGAAGAGCTTGTACTGTAGGTTTTACCAGGTCTCAGGAGGCCACTTTAGGAAAGAGCAGAACATTTTCATTCCTTTAGTCAGTTTAGATTGGGGCAGGGTCAGTCAGTTGCCCTATGAATAGATCTTTCTGTTATTCAAGTTCAACAGTCTTCAGAAATCCAAATGATTTTATGGGCTATGATGTTGACACTTGCAATTAGAAGAATGAAATAGAAATTAAACAATTTAAAACGTGTGTGTGACATAACATCTCAACTCGTCTATAAGCTAGTTTATATCAGGAGTGGTCACATACAGTACATGTAAACCTGATACTGATGGGTGTTGCCATGCTCTTCATACAGAGCTATATGTTCATTAACCCTGGCTGGGATCTTCTGCCATCGATGGTTACATTTTCTTTGTAGCAGTACCCAGGAATTTGAATTCAGTGCCTTTGGAAAGTATTCAGACCCGTTGACTTTTTCCACATTTTGTTACGTTACAGCCTTATTCTAAAATGTATTAAATAATAATTTTTCCTCAGCAATCTAAACACAATACCTCATAAATGCAGTGGTGTAAGACTGCATCTCAGTGCAAGAGGCGTCACTGCAGTACCTGGTTAGAATCCAGGCTGCATCACATTCGGCTGTGATTGGGAGTCCCATAGGGCAGCACACAATTGGCCCAGCATCGTCCGGGTTTGGCCCGGGGTAGGACGTCATTGTAAATAAGAATTTGTTCTTTAACTGACTTGCCTAGTTAAATAAAGTAAAATTATATATATATCTTTTTTAATAATGACAAAGTGGAAACAGGTTATTTAGACATTTTTGCAAATGCATTAAACTTAAAAACAGAAATACCTTATTTACATAAGTATTCAGACCTTTTACTCAGTACTTTGTTGAAGCACCTTTGGCAGCGATTACAGCCTTGAGTCTTATTGGGTATGACACTATAAGCTTGGCAAACCTGTATTTGAGGAGTTTCTCCCATTCTTCTTTGCAGATCCTCTCAAGCTCTGTCAGATTGGATGGGGAGTGTTGCTGCACAGCTATTTTATTTTTTTAATTTAAAAATAAATAAATTGTCAACAATTTCTAAAAACCAGTTTTTGCTTTGTCATTATGTGGTATTGTGTGTAGATTGGTGAGGGGGGAAAAAATGATTTAATACATCTTTAGAATAAGGCTGTAACGTAACAAAATGTGGAAAAAGTCAAGTGGTCTGAATACTTTCCGACTGCACTGTACATGGGAAAAACACAAACTCAATAGTGTAAAGAACCATGCTTATTTTATAGAGGTGTCAGGGAATTTTCACAGAGTACAGTCTGAGACCAACGTTATGGCCTATTACAGACAAAGGGCTGAGCATCTCCGGGGTTCAGGTAGAACTTCATATTGGGTTGGCCACTGGGGATGGGGAACGTGCCAACATAGCGAACAATAATGGGACATGCTTTGTCTGCACATGGGAAACACCTCCCCTAAAACACACACACAGAATCAGGTGAAAGAAGTCATCTTGCGGTCAAGGTGTATACATTGATGTTAGACTGGATTTGATAGGGCAGAGGGACCCAAATATAGAAACTGACCATATATACTGTATGGTAAGGTATAGAAATATAATTTGTAGATGTTTGTACTTGGGGACATAGAATTGAAGCATTTCAGTTTGAAAATAAAGATTTATAAACAATTGCCATTTGTGGCCATTCAAGAGGATTCAAAAGGATATAAAAGCATTGGTCAGCTTATTTTGTACATTTCATAAACCATTATAAGTCACTGAGCTGCTGTCAATATTCTGCTCAAGGTGAAATGTGAAAAGGGATCTTTTATTTTACGACCCAGCGCTTTCAACATCTTTACGCCTACACTCCGAAGCCTGTCTGTGAGTAATCATATTTTCTCATTGCAGTTTCTCACCACCCGTGTCAAGCACAGGTGGCCAGTGGCACCTTAATTGGGGAGGACAGGCTCATAGTAATGGCTGGAACAGAATAAATGAAATGGTATCCAACACATCAAACACATGGTTTCCATGTGTTTGATGCCATTCCATTCACGCCATTCCAGCCATTATTAAGAGCCGTCCTCCCCCTCAGCAGCCTCCTGTAGACTGTCAGCACCCTTGGCTTTTCGAGTACCCCCAAGCAGGCTTTTTTCTCTCTTAACATTTATGTGTCTTAGATCGCCACCCTATTAATATGTAGATCAGGATGACATCAGTTTATAGTGGTTTATAGTGTGGGAACAGCAGAGTTTATAGCTCTCAACTGGGCGAAGGAATAACACCCAAGGGCGTTTACGAGGTGAACAACAAGGAGGCGTCTGTCGGCCTCTCTGGGGACATAGTCATATGAGGTCATGCACCACGCTCCCCAGCTGTTTGATTGGGACGCGACCTAAAGCAGGGATAAACTTTAATTAACGTGGACAGCTGCAGACGCAGGCCCCTCCCATAGAAAGAATGGGGGAAGCCTGTCTGCTGTGGTCCTCGCTGAACCCAAACCCGACGAATCGACTTCTAAAACCATAGAAACGGTTCACAGCCGTATCAATATCATGTACAACAACAGGTGGTGCCCCTCCACACACACCCCGATCAAGAGCAGTCTTTTCAAGCAGCAATGCACACCCAAATTAAGAAAACATTTAAAGTAAAAAAACAGTGGCATGCATTGATATGCAACGGCTTTTTCGTGGATTTCTTTTGCAAAATACAGTGAGGGAAAAAAGTATTTGATCCCCTGCTGATTTTGTACGTTTGCCCACTGACAAAGAAATGATCAGTCTATAATTTTAATGGTAGGTTTATTTGAACAGTGAAAGACAGAATAACAACAAAAAAAAACAGAAAAACACATGTGAAAAATGTTATAAATTTATTTGCATTTTAATGAGGGAAATAAGTATTTGACCCCTCTGCAAAACATGACTTAGTACTCGGTGGCAAAACCCTTGTTGGCAATCACAGAGGTCAGACGTTTCTTGTAGTTGGCCACCAGGTTTGCACACATCTCAGGAGGGATTTTTGTCCCACTCCTCTTTGTAGATCTTCTCCATGTCATTAAGGTTTTGAGGCTGACGTTTGGCAACTCGAACCTTCAGCTCCCTCCACAGATTTTCTATGGGATTAAGGTCTGGAGACTGGCTAGGCCACTCCAGGACCTTAATGTGCTTCTTCTTGAGCCACTCCTTTGTTGCCTTGGCCGTGTGTTTTGGGTCATTGTCATGCTGGAATACCCATCCACGACCCATTTTCAATGCCCTGGCTGAGGGAAGGAGGTTCTCACCCAAGATTTGACGGTACATGGCCCCGTCCATCGTCCCTTTGATGCGGTGAAGTTATCCTGTCCCCTTAGCAGAAAAACACCCCCAAAGCATAATGTTTCCACCTCCATGTTTGGTGTTCTTGGATGGTGTTCTTTGGATCATAGGCAGCATTCCTCCTCCTCCAAACACGGCGAGTTGAGTTGATGCCAAAGAGCTTCATTTTGGTCTCATCTGACCACAACACTTTCACCCAGTTGTCCTCATTCAGATGTTCATTGGCAAATTTCAGACGGGCATGTATATGTGCTTTCTTGAGCAGGGGGACCTTGCGGGCGCTGCAGGATTTCAGTCCTTCACGGTGTAGTGTGTTACCAATTGTTTTCTTGGTGACTATGGTCCCAGCTGCCTTGAGATCATTGACAAGATTCTCCCGTGTAGTTCTGGGCTGATTCCTCACCGTTCTCATGATCATTGCAACTCCACGAGGTGAGATCTTGCATGGAGCCCCAGGCTGAGGGAGATTGACAGTTATTTTGTGTTTCTTCCATTTGCGAATAATCGCACCAACTGTTGTCACCTTCTCACCAAGCTGCTTGGCGATGGTCTTGTAGCCCATTCCAGCCTTGTGTAGGTCTAGTCTTGACCCTGACATCCTTGGAGAGCTCTTTGGTCTTGGCCATGGTGGAGAGTTTGGAATCTGATTGATTGATTGATTGCTTCTGTGGACAGGTGTCTTTTATACAGGTAACAAACTGAGATTAGGAGCACTCCCTTTAAGAGTGTGCTCCTAATCTCAGCACGTTACCTGTATAAAAGACACCTGGGAGCCAGAAATCTTTCTGATTGAGAGGGGGTCAAATACTTATTTCCCTCATTAAAATGCAAATCAATTTATAAAATTTTTCACATGAATTTTTCTGATTGTTTTTGTTGTTATTCTGTCTCTCACTGTTCAAATAAACCTACCATTAAAATTATAGACTGATAATGTCTTTGTCAGTGGGCAAACGTACAAAACCAGCAGGGGATCAAATACTTTTTTCCCTCACTGTAACTATGAACTAACAGACATTTAAAAATTATTGTCAACATACACTAAGTATACCAAACATTAGGAACACCTTCCTGATATTGAGTTGCACCCCCCTTTTGTCCTCAGAATAGCCTCAATTCATTGGGGCATGGACGTTACAAGGTGTCGAAAGCGTTCCACAGGGTTTCTGGCCCATGTTGACTCCAATGCTTCACACAGTTGTGTCAAGTTGGCTGGATGGCCTTTGGGTGGTGGACCATTCTTGATACACACGGGAAACTGTTGAAAAACCCAGCAGCGTTGCAGTTCTTGACACAAGCCGATGCGCCTGGCTCCTACTACCATTCCCCGTTAAAGGCACTTCAATCTTTTGTCTTACCCATTCACCCTCTGAATGGCACACATACACAATCCATGGCTTAATTGTCTGAAGGCTTAAACTTCTTTAACAGTCTAGTCCCATTAATCTATAATGATTGAAGTGGATTTAACAAGCGACATAGCTTTCACCTGGTCAGTCTAGTGTTTTGAATACTGTGTATAATACCATATTAAGATGTGGGACATTCACTGTATTAGAAGCAACAAAAGCAGGTCTATTTTGCTCAAGCAACTGGCATATTGTGTCTTTTCACAATTCACCTGTGTTAACATGGCGGCTCTGAACACCAGACAACAGAAAGGGTTCGCTACTACAACCCGAGAGAGAGATAGTTTGTGTGGAAATTACCTCTGCCTTGGCATGCAATTAAAACCGGTAAATTAATCTATTGCACTGCTCACTTTTAAAGTGGGTCCGTATTTGGAAGAAGAATGGCGCCGTAGGGGATGGCTGCCGTTTTACGGGCTCCTAACCAATTGTGCCATTTTGTGTTTTTTTGCATTGTTTGTAACTTATTTTGTACATAATGTTGATGCTACCGTCTCTTATGACCAAAAAGAGCTTCTGGATATCAGAACAGTGATTACTCACCTCGAACTGGACAAAGATTTTTTCTTTAATGAGTCTGACGCGAAGGATATAATGTTGCTCCCAGACAAGGCCCAAATCCCCGTCATTCACATGAAGAAAATAAGGAAATAAAGGGGGGTGGAGATCAGGGTGCCTTATGAGAATTCAGGCCAGGACTTATGAGAATTCAAACCGAAAGTAAAAACTAAACTTAAGAACTTTAAGCATAGAAATAGCACACATATTACAGATCTACTGCTTCTTATACTTGCTTACAATGCAAATGACAGTTCTATAACACACATTTCTATGTGAATTTGGTCAGGTCGCCCAACAAGTTACACATTGCAGTTTTACTTAAAGCAAAAACGAAAGGAGGTTGGTTAATTGGGGTGGATGGATGGGCATATAAAGCAAACAACTTCAGCATTTTATCTAATTAGCAATTTTGCAACTACTTACTACTTTGTAGCTACTTTGCAACTACTTAGCATTTTAGCTAACCCTCCCCCTAACATTAACCCTTTAACCTAACTCTTAACCCCTAGCCTAGCCAACGTTAGCGACAAATTGGAATTCGTAACATATACGAAATGAATGATGGACATCCACAAATTAATACATACCATGTGAAACTTAATATATCATACTATATGGAGGGAGACAGATTTACAATTGCTATGTTACATCTACTACTGAGTCCAGAGGGGTATATTACCAAGCAAGCTAGATCTACTCAGGGTTTTCTAAAACTTACCAGCTTCAGTTAGCTTCACATTCCAGCTCTGGCTTCATCTGTACATTGACGGTCAATATTGCTCGTCCACCTACTGCTAACTCTAGCAGGCTTGTAACTGCGGGTGCGTGTTGCACATGGCTAGTCGAACGCCAAACTCCATTGAGACAATGCTGAAACATCAATCCTTTGTGCCGAAATCAAAATGAAAGAAGTTATTTTGCAAATTCTGCAGGCTGTGGTGTGTTATAGGCTTTTAGAAGTGCCATCTTTATTTTATTACTGATCGTTAATGCAGACTTGTGTGCTTATCAATGCACAACCACCTTTTTTCCAACTTCTATGATAAAATAATTGTATTAAGTCATACAAAAGTGCTACTGTAATGTTATGTATTAATGTTGTCTTAGGTCTCTCTTTATGTAGTGTTGTGATGTCTCTCTTGTCACGATGTGTGTTTTGTCCTATATTTTTATTTAATTTATTTCTAATCCCTGTCCCCCGCAGGAGGCCTTTTGCCTTTTGGTAGGCCGTCATTTAAATAAGGATTTGTTCTAAACTGACTTGCCTAGTTAAATAAAAGGTTAAATAAAATAAAAATACTGTGCATGAAGTTTAAAATGCATTCTGTCATTACTATACTGAACAAAAATATAAACCCAACATGTGACATCGGGCTAATGTAAAAAGGGCTTTATAAATACATTTGATTTGATTGATTGGTCCCATGTTTCATGTGCTGAAATATAAGATCCCAGCAATGTTCCATATGCACAAAAAGGACACATTTGTTTACATCCCAGTTAGTGAGCATTTCTCCTTTGCCAAGATAATCCATCCACCCGACAGGAGTGGCATATCAAGAAGCTGATTAAACAGCATGATCATTACAAAGGTGCACCTTGTGCTGGGGACAATAAAAGGCCACTCTAAAATGTGCAGCTTTGTCACAACACAATACCACAGATGTCTCAAGTTTTGAGGGACTATGCAATTGGCATACCGACTGCAGGAATGTCCACCAGAGCAGTTGCCAGAAAATGTCATGTTAATTTCTTTACCATATGCTGCCTCCAACACCATTTTATAGAATTTGGCAGTACATCCTACTGGCCTCACAACCACAGACCACGTGTAACCAACCACACCAGCCCTGGACCTTCACATCTGGATTCTTCACCTGTGGGATCGTCCGAGACCAGCCACCTCCAACAGATGAAACTGTGGGTTTGCACAACTGAATCATTTCTGCACAAACTGGCAGAAACCGTCTCAGGGAAGCTCATCTGCGTGCTTGTCCTCACCAGGGTCTTGACCTGACTGCAGTTCTGCGTCATAACCGACTTCAGTGGGCAAATGCTCACCTTCGATGACCACTGGCACGTTGGAGAAGTGTGCACTTCACGATTGTATCCCGGTTTCAACTGTACCAGGCAGATGGCAGACAGCATGTATGGCGTTGTGTGGTTTGCTGATGTCAATGTTGTGAACAGAGTGCCCCATGGTGGTGGTGGGATTACGGTATGGGCAGGCATAAACTACGGACAGTGGACACAATTGCATTTTATCTATGGCAATTTGAATGCACACAGATACTGTGACGATGCCATTCATCCGCCGCCATCACCTCGTACACCATTCCTGGAAGCTGAAAATGTCCCAGCTCTTCTCTTATATGAACTGTAACTCAGTAAAATCTTTGACAGTTTTGCATGTTGTGTTTATATTTTTGTTCAGGGTAAATCATGTCCAAACAATTGAATTGGGCACAGGTGGACTCCAATAAAGTTTGAGGATGATCAAACAAATTGGATGCACCTGAGCTCAATTTGGAGTGTCATAGGAAAGGGGTGTGAATACTTATGTAAATGAGATATTTCTGTATTTCATTTTCAATACATTTGCAAACATTTCTAAAAATATGTTTGATTTGATTTGATTTTATATATTTTTTACTGCTTGCAAAATAAAATGTTCAACTATACAAATACTTTTCTTTGCATGCAAGACAAGGATTGTCTTGATTTTCAAAAATAATTTTCTAGTTGGCTGGCAAGTTTCACCATTCCATTATTTCAGATCTACAGGACTGTGGCGATACGTTGGCACATGAAAATGATTAGAATATGGCAAATATGAGTAAATTATTGCATTCTATCCATGCTGGCTTTAGCAGGCTACCTGAAACAGATAGGTAGTAGGGCATACAGGCTGTCGCCAATTTATTCATGCACAATTTACCTAAATGGGTAATGGAAACACATCGACAGTTTTATTTTATTCAACACTAGGTTTTTGCGAAAAAGTGACAACATTACGTCCAGCTGTTTTTATCGACACCACATAGTTAAATGGAAACGCACCCTGACAGGCAATTGTTGCATCTATTTTCTATGCAAACCTTCTAAATATTGACAAAAAAATGCCTGGACAAGGTAATGGAAACATAGCTACTGTTTCTGGCTGCGTGGAGAGTAGCCTAATCCACGGAGATTGTGCCACAAAATGATTAACAAAACGTTACATTACCTGGCCATATAGTTTCAAGTCATCAGTCTCAAGTCAAAGTTGTTTATTGAGGCTATCAAATCTCAAGTAATTTTATTTTCCATCAAGTCCAGTCGCAAGTCATACAATTTGTGACTCAAGTCAGACTCCAGTCCAAGTCATGTGACTCCAGTCCACACCTCTGGAAATTGGTTGGATATGGTTTATTCTGACAAGAAGATGATTTTGTCAGTAATGTACAGCATGTATGAGTCATACTGTTTGTTATCACCAAACTGATATCACAGCCAGTTCAGACATGTACAGTATTTCAGCAGTACTGTGTACACCATATGCCATGTTGTACTGTACTGGTGATGGCACTGCTGTTCCTGAGGTGTGTAGGTGTCAGTCGTGGTCGGTGCCCTTTAAGATAAGGGAGGACCAAAAGAAAATGTCATGAGCATGACCTTATTTCTATTACAGCATATTGGATGACTGTCATTCATATTACATTCACTCAGTTCAATATAACAGCGATAGGTTTAGGCTACTACATGATACTCAAATTTCACTTTCATACCAGTCACGTTGTATTCCTTCTTGTATTCCTTCTCTTTCTGCGCTCTGCTCCTCTCACCTTTTCCCTTCGCTTGTGGACTTCAATGCACAAAACATCTGTATGTGACCAGGCGAAAAAAAACTTTACAAGCCAAACCACATCATAACCGCTACACACATCCTACATCGTTGTCACCATATTAGCTAAAGTAACATCATAGTCAACATAGCTAATAGAACTAACACGTCCGTAAACCCGCTACAATCATGCAGTAACGTTACATTGTACAGTCAGTATGTAAGCAGTTTAGCACTTACACCGGCAGGCCCCGGTGGCAATAAATTAGTAAAACCACAAGCTTACCTTGACTTGGAATAGTTCCAGTGTTGTGTTGGATAGTCATAGCCAGCTAGCTAACATGGCATCCCTCTGTTTGAACAGGGTGTTTGAGTAGGCTAAACTAGCTAGCTAAGTAAGTGAACCTGTCATTTTGGAAGAAATTCATTTGTTTAAAACTGTTCATCTATTGTCTTTCTCTCTTTGAGTCAACTACTCACCACATTTTATGCACTGCAGTGCTAGCGAGCTGTAGGTTATGCTTCCAGTACTAGATTAATTCTCTGATCCTTTGATTGGGATGGACAACATGTCAGTTCATGCTGCAAGAGCTCTGATATGTTGGAGGACGTCCTCCGGAAGTTGTCATAATTATTGTGTAAGTCTATGGAAGGGGGTGGGAATCATTAGCCTCCTAAGTTTTGTATTAAAGTTCATGTACCCAGAGGAGGACGGAAGCTAGCTGTCCTCCGGCTACACCATGGTGCTGTTGAGGCTACTGTAGACCTTCATTGTTTTAATCTATTATTTGGTGACGTGAATATATTTAGTATAGTTTTATCTAAAATTGATAACTTTTTAAATGATTCAAAATATATATTTTATGAAATTCACTGAGGAGGATGATCCTCTCCTCCACTGGTAGGCGTGTAATCATTAGGGTGGATAGAAGCCGGAAGACCTAACTCAGGGGCGTCAAACTAATTTCCCCCACCATCCGAAATAGATCTTCGACGTGGTCCTTGCTAAAAATAGTCCTTTATCCATTACCTTTGGAATGCTTGATGCTTCCTGACTGTCTAGCTTTCGTTTCAATGACTGTTAGCAAACAGTAACACAGTGGCATAATAAAGTCAACAACACATGTTTGTTTCATCACAAAACTAGTTTGGGACACAATATCTGGAGTCTGTGTATTGGTTGGACTCCCTGTGTTGTGCATCGTTCTGGTGGTTGGCGACGAAAAATAAACATGCCACAATATAGCCGGCTTCACCAAAAAAAGGTTTCCTGCCAACAAAAGCATATATATAATCAATCTAAAAGATTACGTCCGTCCTAGCTCGCTCATTAATGTCTTAATCGAAATACGGATTGCCTCTTATCCGCTCGTCGTCCCCTTATGCCATAGTTTGTATATCTCAATTCTCAGTAGAAGCCACATTTATTTAAGCAAGTCAGCCATATCAGCTATGTTTTTTTTAAATGCAGTAAATTAGGCTGAATGATCTGTTCCGCTGCCATCAAGGCTCCGTTGATAGCAAGGTGTAGCAGTGGTAAGGATTCACTCCATAGTGCTGAAAAGAAAGCTCTCATGTTGGGACAGCTTTATGTAGGCCCTAACAGTTTGTGGGCACCGTTTGTCACCGTTATAGTGCAATTAATGTATTGTTTAGTGTTGTGTTGTGTGGTGGCTTTGCTGGCATGCATCAAAGCTTTTTTTGTTTTGTTTAACCCACCACGATTTACATGCTAAAATTGCCGCTGCTTTCCTGTTGGCAAAACAGTCTATGGCGCTGTCATACTGTGAGCTTTTAGTTTCTGTTGTCATAGGCTACATTGCTAAAATGCTTGCAAGCCTAAATCCTCGCATGGGCAACAATGAACCAGCTAAGTTAGCTAGCTAGTTAACGTGAGGCTTCTAGGCTACATATTGAACTTCAATCGTCTCAGGCCAGTGGCACAATATATGAATTTATGGTTAGATCAGAATGCCATCATAATCATTGACCTGTACAAAACCACAAGTCCAAATCCCCGTCCCCATCCATGGCTTAGGAAAGGGACAATTTAGCATACTAGCTACTGCAGGACAACAACACAAGCAGATCAGAACGCTTTTCGTTAGATGGGATTTGATTATTAGTGTGAAGCCTAATCTAAACTGGCCTCCCTAGGGGGCATTTTGCTGCGCCAGGACAACCCACAGTTGAGCTCAGCTCAATGCTGATTGGCTAATTACGTTTTTATTTTTTTAAGCAAGGGACGCCAAATCAGGTCCGGCATTATGGCCTTTCAATAAAATATTGATAATTTATTTGAACGAGACGCGCACGCTGACAGAAAGACGCATCAATCTCAGTTAAAGCCTCTGAGCGAGCGAAACAGCGCCCCTCTGTCTCAGTATGTGTAGACCATGTATCTGATGCTGTCTGGACCAAAAGAGTATGGCATGTCATACTATTTCTGGCCAGACAGCGTCAGATACATGGGCTACATATAGAGGGCGCTGCTTCACTTGCTCGGATGCTTTCTCTGGTGACAGTTTCAGCAGAGAGGAAGAGGTAAAGCGAGAGGGCTCACTCGCCAAAATCTGTCCAGAATAAATCCAATGCGTTTTTATAGGCATAATATGCAGACCTAAACTTGTCGCCTGCCTTCCCACCTTTGGGACAAAGACCATTGTTAGGGCGGAGACATGAGAAGCTCGTAATATATACAGATCTTTGGTTTCAGCCTCTTGCGAATTAGAAAGGATTTATTTTTATTTTTTTTAAATTTCAATTTTTTTTATAGGGAAACTTGGTTGGTGCACAGTGCACTGTTAGGATGCGAGATTCCCCTCAAGTAAGTTGATGTTTCGCCAAAATTATAGGCTATAATTACTCCTGTCTAAATAAAATCATTCAAAATACTTCACCAGGGACCATGACTTAACCACAGAGGATCATTCGTTTATTTTTTTTATAGCTGTGGATTGTTTCAAATCACAAGTGTGTAGGCCTATGCCTATTTGGGAATCCCGCAATTTAGCTAGTGCGCATGGCAATAGGTCTAGCTGATTGAGTTGCGGCTGTCAGTGATAACCATCTAAAATATGTGTGAAAGTAATGTCTTGAGTAAAATTTAAAATGTTGCAACAAGAGGAGGGGAGGGGTGTGTGGCAAAGATATGCTGTGTCTTTCTCTAGAATGCATGCACCCAGCTCTCCAGAATGCGCACCGCCAATTCTTGCGCATTCATTGTTTCCTTGTATGAACCATTACGAGTTTAGTAAATGTTTTCATTGCCTTTTGTTTGTAGCGCGCGCGTCTGAGCACACACAGATAGGCCTACCTGGACTGCTGCTTGCAAAAATAGGAAAGTGCCCATTTCTGATTGTCATAACTCACCAAGTCCACCACTAATAAACTGAGCTTCACAGTCATTTTTTCTTCACCTCACACAGTGAGTCAAGGAAGTCTGTTTTTTTACATCCTTTGCGAATGATAGTTCCTTAGTATTTGAAAAGTATTTCCAACACTCCCGGCCTCGATAATCACCAAGCCTAGGTGTGAAAGAGAAAACTATAATCTGATGATTCCATATATCCAGTTGAAACGTCATAAAAAAACAGCTGTCTGTCCCGAGTTCACTGGCAATGGAATATAAATGACAGTCATCCGATATGCTGTAATAGAAATAAGGCCATGCTCATGAAAAAAAAAACATCTGTCCTCTCTCATCTTAAACGGCACCAACAGCCACTGGCGTGCACACATAGGAGGTCTAGTGAAAAAACGTGCCCGTCAATGTAAATCAAAGGCCCATCCAACTGATTCATTCTGGCTCCAGCCCTAGGCCAAATGCTTGCTGGCGTCAATCAATCAAAGGCTACAGTGGCAACATGTCATAGTCTTTTGGTCCAGACAGCATTAGATACATGGGCTACACATACTGAGGCAGAGGGGCGCTGTTTCCCTTTGCTCGGTTGAATTCTCTGGTGAGATTCAGGCACTTGCGAATTGAAGGAAAATTATGAAAACACAGGGAGACGAAAGATAAATTATTATTATATATATATATATATATATATATATATATATATATTTTTATATTGGTCAAATATTTAGGGAAGCCTGGCTTCCCTTGGCAGCCATGAATATACACCACTGGTGAAGAGACACATATATGTAGGTCACAGGAGGTTGGTGGCACCTTAATTGAGGAGGACAGGCTCGTGGTAATGGCTGAAGCGGAATAAGTGGAATGGGATCATATACATCAAACACATGGAAACCATTTTACTCAAACCATCGGCAGGCCGGATTGAATGGGCTTGTGGACCTGCGGGCCTTGAGTTTGACTCATGTGCCCTAACCTAACCTTACACTTAATCGCTAACCTAATACTCTAACCATCAATTAACCCTTACCTAACCATTTACTGTTAGATCTGCCAGCTGAACATCTACTTCCTATTTTATGTTTTTTCTGATGTTTAGTGGTAGAAAAAGTACCCAATTGTCATACTTGAGTAAAAGTAAAGATTACTTAATAGAAATTACTCAAGTAAAAGTGAAATTCATCCAGTAAAATAATAATTGAGTAAAAGTCTAAAAGTATTTAGTTTGAAATATACTTAAGTATCAAAAGTAAGTGTATACTTAAGTATCAAAAGTTAAAGTATTAATCATTTAAAATTCTTTATATTAAGCAAACCAGACACCACCATTTTTATTTATTTAGGGATATCCAGGGGCAGATCAGAGGTAGTAGGGGTAACAAGGGATGTTCACATGATAAGTGGATGAATTAGAAAATGTCGTGTTCTGCTAAGCATTCAAAATGTAATGGAGTACATTTCTTAAAAGTTGTCAAAAATATAAATAGTAAAGTAAAGTACAGACACCCCAAAAATCGACTTAAGTAGTACTTTAAAATATTTTTACTTAAGTACTTTACACCACTGCTGCTGTTACACTAATACTGAACAAGAAGGACTGTAAATTGTAAATTTCTTTTTTTTATTTCTTTTTTTACATGTTGATAAAATATTTTATCATACTAATGAATACACCATGCTTAAAAATGATCCACTTGTACATTAAAACTTTGAATAAATAAAAGCTTTCAGTACAATTTAAATTACATGTTTTTCTCATTTGATTTTCTGAGTCCACTACTGTACATTCCACTACTGTACCTTTCCAAGAGATGGCACTGGAGAGTAAGCAGTGGCAGTTTCTCTCTTGCCTCAGTAACTATCCCTTTTATATATCCTAGTAGATATAGGAGATCCACTGATTGAATGTACCCAAAATGCTTTGTAGGGGTTTGTACAGTATATGTTTTATATGAAGTGCAGATAATGTATATTAGCAAGCTTCATCAATAACTACCAAATTGTGACTAACAAAACATGAATGAATGTTGAGTATGAGCAAGGAAAATCAAATTCTGAGATACAATATAACATTTCAGCATAATTGTTTGGTAATTTACCTATTTATGATATTCCTACCTTGCAATTATATTATCATCAAAAGGAATATAGCAGACACCTCACATATCCAAAGCTCTAGAAAAAATACTTTATACCGTAATTGAAAACTCAACAACATAATAAATGTGAGACAGGGAGGAGGGGTCATCTTTGCCAGATAATTCTGTTAGTGCATTTAGAGGAGATGGTCATTGTGGAGTTGGGTGCGTTTCGACCAATGAGGATAATCCCATGAGAAAACAGTCCTAAGGTGCTCTCTCTCCTCTGGGGATCCTGGATAAATAATGTGTAATAGGAGGTGGCTGGGATTGGTTTAGTGAAGCATCTGGCCTTTAGCCTGGTTTACATGACCCACATGACTACACTAGGAAAGGCTGTGACAGGAGGCCTACGAGAGCTGGTGTCAGCCAGACTACCTGGCCTATCCCAAGGGTCAAAAATGTGTGTGTATCATTTTGATTATTTAAGGACCAATGTGTGTTTGTTGTAGTCTTAGTTTACTTGTTGAATTTATTTATTAGCTCGATTTGTCTTTGCTTTGGCTATTAGGTTTCCACAAACAAGTGGAGACATAACCATTGTAGATTTTTGTTATGAATACAGCAGTAACAATTCAGCCACAGCTCTGCAAGGGGAAATAAATGTTTGTTTTTGTTGTTGCATGCACTCTGATTCATCAATGTCATTGAAATGTCTTATTAATTTCTGGATTTCTACAGTTTAACATCTCACCACAAACCTGTCAGAACTAGCCTTACAACTCATGTAGGTAATGGTGGGAAAAGGAAGCCAGGAATATTGTTAGTCGAGAGATTAACCTTTGATGCATCAATGCACTGTGGCACATGTGTGTGAGGGGGGGAAAAGCAAAGAGGCAGAAGGGAAATTACGTGCAAGATGGAGCAGGCTGATGGCCTGAGGGAAGAGGACAGAAAAGCCGGCAGGTTCGTCTGCGGGGCTTACCATCGGAATGTTAATCCTGCTAATGTATTACAGTTGGAGTGGAGGACCACAGTCTGGAACCATCCGGCAGGGCAGGAGCATCTAAAACCAGGAGGAGGACCAGAAGGAGGTGGAAGTAGGGGGGTGGAGGAGAAGGAGGTGGAAGGGGGAGGAGGGCGAGGAGGAGGAGGAAAGAAAAAGGAAGAGGAGGAGGGAGGCAGACAGCAAGGCTTTTGTTGGTGGAGAATTACACACAGGACCAGGCTGAAGTATCCAGAGGCTGCACCAAAACAACACAGCATGCAGTTTCTGTTGTGTGTGTGACAGAGAAAGCACACGTTCTCTGGGTTTTACTGGGGGTATAGTTGGACTAAATCCTCAAAATCATATTGAGTGGTAGAGTAGGATAAAGTAGCAGCCCTAAAATCCACCCCTAAAACAGCAAGTTTCAGGCCTCAAGTAGATCCAAAATTGGGCTTGCTGTGTCTGTGGCTTGCTCAGGTATGTCTCGTATGGTTCCTATTGTGAGTATTCAGATAGAGCCGAGACAGTGTCTATACAAGCATCTTATTGAAAAGGAGGGGTTTAATCACATAATGGGGGATTAAACACAAATGAGGCATGTTCTACATCTTGTACATTGCCTTCGGGAAAGTATTTAGACCCCTTGACTTTTTCCACATTTTGTTACGTTACAGCCTTATTCTAAAATAGATTTTGTAAAATCTACACATAATACCCCATAATGACAAAGCGTAAACATGTTTTTAGAAAATTTAGCAAACGTTTAAAAATAAAACAGAAATACCTTATTTATTTAAGTATTCAGATCTTTGCTATGAGACTCGAAGTTAAGCTCAGGTGCATCCTGTTTCCAATGATCATCCATGAGATTTTCTACAACTTGATTGGAATCCACCTGGGGTCAATTCAATTGATTGGACATGATTTGGAAAGGCACACATCTGTCTATATAAGGTCCCACAGTTGACAGTGCATGTCAGATCAAAAACCAAGCCATGAGGTTGAAGGAATTGTTCGTAGAGCTCAGACACAGGATTGTGTCAAGGTACAGATCTGGGGAAGGGTACCACAACAGTTCTGCAGCATTAAAGGTCCCCAAAAACTTGGTGGCTTCAATCATTCTTAAATGGAAAAAGTTTGGAATCACCAAGACTCTTCCTAGAGCTGGCTGCCCAGCCAAACTGAGCAATCGGGGGACAAGGGTCTTGGTCAGGGAGGTGAACAAGAACCCGATGGTCACTCTGACAGAGCTCTAGAGTTCCTCTGTGGAGATGAGAGAACTTTCCAGAAGGACAACCATCTCTGCAGCACTCCACCAATCAGGCCTTTATGGTAGAGTGGCCAGACGGAAGCCACTCCTCAGTAAAAGGCACATGACAGCCCTCTTGGGAGTTTGCCAAAAGGCACCTAAAGACTCTCAGACCATGAGAAACAAGATTCTCTGGTTTGATGAAACCAATATTGAACTCTTTGGCCTGAATTAAAAAACATTAGTATTACTCTACTTTGTTGAAGCATCTTTGGCAGCGATTACAGCCTTGAGTCTTCTTGGGTATGACGCTACAAGCTTGGCACACCTGTATTTGGGGAATTTCTCCCATTCTTCTCTGCAGATCCTCTCAAGCTCTGTCAGGTTGGATGGGGAGCGGTGCTGTACAGCTATTTTCAGGTCTCTCATGATATGTTAGATCGGGTTCAAGTCCGGGCTATGGCTGGGCCACTTAAGGACATTCAGAGTTTTGTCCCAAAGCTATTCCTGCGTTATCTTGGCTGTGTGCTTAGGGTCGTTGTCCTGTTGGAGGGTGAAGTTTCGCCCGCCAGTCTGAGGTCCTGAGCGCTCTGGAGCAGGTTTTCATCAAGGATCTCTCTGTACTTTTCTCCGTTCATCTTTCCCTCGATCCTGACTAGTCACCCCCACAGCATGATGCTGCCACCACCAAACTTCATCGTAGGGATGGTGCCAGGTTTCCTCCAGACGTGATGCTTGGCATTCAGGCCAAAGAATCTTGCCTTTACTGAGTGGCGGCATCCGTCTGGCCACTCTACCATAATGGCCTGATTGTTGGAGTGCTGCAGAGATGGTTATCCTTCTGGAAGGTTCTCCCGTCTCCACAGAGGAACTCTAGAGCTCTGTCAGAGTGACCATCGGGTTCTTGGTCACTTCCTTAACCAAGTCCCTTCTCCCCCGATTGCTCAGTTTGGCCAGGCGGCCAGCTTAAGGAAGAGTCTTGGTGGTTCCAAACTTCTTCCATTTAAGAATTATGGAGGCCACTGTGTTCTTGGGGACATTCAATGCTCCAGAAATGTTTTGGTACCCTTCCCCAGATCTGTACCTCGACACAATCCTGTCTCTGAGCTCTACGGACAATTCCTTCGACCTCATGGCCTTTCCAAATCATGTCCAATCAGTTGAAATTACCACAGGTGGACCAATCATGTTGTAGAAAATCTCATGGATGATCAATGGAAACAGGATGCACCTGAGCTCAATTTCGAGTCTCATAGCAAAGGGTCTGAATAATTATGTAAATAAGGTATTTCAGTTTTTTACTTGTAATACATTTAAAGACATTTCTAAAAGCCTGTCATCATTGGGTATTGTGTGTAGATTGCTGCAGATTTTTTTTATTTAATCAATTTTCGAATAGGGCTGTAACGTAACAAAATGTGGAAAAAGTCAAGAGGTTGAATACTTTCCGAAGGCACTATATGAATTAACAGACTTATTTTTAAATAATTGTCAACATATAACTTCACATTAAGGTGTGGAATGTTCACAGGATTACAAGGAACAATAGCAAGTCTATTTTGCTCCAGTAGCTGACCTATTTTGAATCTCTTGCACTGCTCACTTCTAAAGTGGATACCTACTCAACTAAAGTGGAAAGCAACTCCATGACCTGGAAACAGCACGAACTAGAAGGGGAACTCAATCTCCTAAAAAGAAAACAGAATCACTAAAGGTAACAATTACATCATTAATAATACACTCTTTTAAAAAAAAACAATGGCAACGCTAGCTATTCTCACTTGGAATTTGAAAGGCCTACACTCTCTTATTAAATGTTCCAGCTGTCTTGATATCCTAGCAAGAAACCATGTTGATATAGCAATGCTCCTAGAAACACACCTGCTCCAAAAGGACTTGCATAGAATAGATAACCATTTCAGCCCCAAACAACACTAAAGGTGTAATCATAATGGCACATAAGAAACTCAGAACCACCATCTTGGGTGAAGGCAAAAACCAAGAAGGCAGAATCACTTACCTTAAATGTATCCAAAATGGAACCAAAATTGTCTTTATTAATGTGTACACTCCAAATTCATATGATCCTAAGTGTTTTTATTCTCTGAACAGCATATTAATAGAATTAACTGAATTCCATCTGGTTATTGGGACAGACATGAATGCCATTTTGGACATGCGGGAGAAATCGTATAAGAACAACTACAATCCACATGCAACCAAGGCCCTCCAGCATATACTCTCTGATTACAACCTCATTGATGCCTGGTGAGCACATAATCCTAAAGCAAAAGGTTACACTTTCTACTCAAACAGGCATAAATCATTCTCACAAATCGATTTCATACTATTATCTACAGCTCTGTTGTCTTTAGTCAAGAAAATAGAAATTCGACATATGAGCTTGTCTGACCACCGAACATACTACTGCCAACTTAAAATGTCAGAATCTCTTACAATAACCATGAGATGGCATTTTCAACGTCTCATTACTACAAAATCTTACATTCTGTGATCAATTTGAAATTGAAATAAATGAATGAATAATAATAGTCGATGACCCCACGGATTCTACGGGATGCCACGAAAGGTTTTATTAAAAAGAATGCAAACGGCATTTGCATCTGGGTTGAATAAATCCCAATGAAATAAGATGTGTTAGAGCGTTCTCAAGAAACACTATTTTCAGACCAGGTAGCTATTACTCTTTCCAAAGTCAAAACATAACTTTATTTATTCATAAGACATAGATTTGAATTTGCCACCTATCGATTTAGACACAAATCAAATCAAATCAAATTGTATTTGTCACATGCGCCGAATACAACAGGTGTAGGCCTTACAGTGAAATGCTTACTTACAAGCCCTTAACCAGCGATGCAGTTTTAAGAAAATACCTACAAAATTTTAAAATTTTAAAAGTAAGAGTTAAGAAAAACAAATAATGAAAGAGCAGCAGTAAATAACAATAGCGGGGCTATATACAGGGGGTACCAGTACAGAGTCAATGTGCCAATGTGCGGGGGCACCGGTGTCGAGGTAATTGAGATAATTATGTACATGCAGGTAGGGTTGTTAAAGTGGCTATGCATAAATAATAACAGAGAGTAGTAACAGCTGTAGTGACAGCAGTAGAAGCCTCTTGGACCTAGACTTGGCGCACCGGTACCGCTTGCCGAGAGAACAGTCTATGACTAGGGTGGCTGGAGTCTTTGACAATTTTTAGGGCCTTCCTCTGACACCGCCTGGTATAGAGGTCCTTAATGGCAGGAAGCTTGGCCCCGGTGATGTACTGGGCCGTATGCACTACCCTCTGTAGTGCCTTGCGGTCGGAGGCCGAGCAGTTGCCATACCAGGCGGTGATGCAACCCGTCAGGATGCTCTCGATGGTGCAGCTGTAAAATCTTTTGAGGATCTGAGGACCCATTACAATTTTTTTCAGTCTCCTGAGGGGGAATAGATTTTGTCGTGCCCTCTTCATGACCGTCTTGGTGTGCTTGGACCATGTTAGTTTGTTGTTGATGTGGATGCCAAGGAACTTGAAGCTCTCAACCTGCTCCACTACAGCCCTGTCGATGAGATTGGGGGCGTGCTTGGTCCTCTTTTTCCTGTAGTCCACAATCATCTCCTTAGTCTTGATCACGTTGAGGGAGAGGTTGTTGTCCTTGCACCACATGGTCAGGTCTCTGACCTCCTCCCTATAGGCTGTCTCATCGTTGTTGGTGATCAGGCCTACCACTGTTCTGTCATCAACAAACTTAATGATGGTGTTGGAGTTGTGCCTGGCCGTGCAGTCATGAGTGAACAGGGAGTACTGGAGGGGACTGAGCATGCATCCCTGAGGGGCCCCCGTGTTGAGGATTAGCGTGGCGGATGTGTTGTTACCTACCCTTACCACCTGGGAGCGGCCCATCAGGAAGTCTAGGATCCAGTTGCAGAGGGAGCTGTTTAGTTCCAGGGTCCTTAGCTTAGTGATGAGTTTTGAGGGCACTATGGTGTTGAACGCTGAGCTGTAGTCAATGAATGGCATTCTCACATAGGTGTTCCTTTTGTCCAGGTGAGAAAGGGCAGTGTGGAATGCAATAGAGAATGCATAATCTGTGGATCTGTTGGTGCGGTATGCAAATTGGAGTGGGTCTAGGGTTTCTGGGATAATGGTGTTGATGTGAGCCATGACCAGCCTTTCAAAGCATTTCATGGCTACAGACATGAGTGCTACGGGTCGGTAGTCATTTAGGCAGGTTACCTTAATGTTCTTGAGCACAGAGTCTATGGTGGTTTGCTTGAAACATGTTGGTATTACAGACTCAGACAGGGAGAGGTTGAAAATGTCTCTGAAGACACTTGCCAGTTGGTCAGCGCATGCTCGGAGTACACGTCCTGGTAATCCATATGGTCCAGCGACCTTGTGAATGTTGACCTGTTTAAAGGTCTTACTCACATCGGTTGCGGAGAGCGTGATCACACAGCCACCGGGCCATGTACTGGGGCCAAGCTTCCTGCAATCCAGGATCTCTATACTAGGCGGTGTCAGAGGAAGGCCCTAAAAAATTGTCAAAGACTCCAGCCACCCAAGTCATAGACGGTACCGGAGTGTCAAGTCTAGGTCCAAAAGGCTTCTTAACAGCTTTTACACCCAAGCCATAAGTCTCCTGATCAGCTAATCAAATGGCTACCCAGACTATTTGCATTGTCCCCCTCCCCCTACCCCCTCTTTTACGCTGCTCCTACTCTATGGTTATTATCTATGCATAGTCACTTTAACTCTGTCTACATGTACATATTACCTCAATTATCTCACTAACCTGTGCCCCCGCACATTGACTCTGTACCGGTACCCCCTGTATATAGCCTCGCTACTGTTATTTTACTACTGCTCTTTAACTATTTGTTATTTTTACTTTAATTTTTTACTTATCTATTTTTTCTTAAAACTGCATTATTGGTTAAGGGCTTGTAAGTAAGCATTTCACTGTAAGGTGTTCGGGCGCATGTGACAAATAACAATTGATTTGATGGTCTTTTTAACATTTTGGAATCAATTAGGTCCACTATTACTCAAAATATTTAATACAGCTGTTCACAAATGTCATTTGGGAGATATGTGATTACAGCACTAATTTTACTTTTATAAAAAAAGGTAAGTATCTTTACTTTGATAAACACTAATATATTCCAAAATGTTGTCATCCTGTCTCGAGACCATGGACCGTCTTTGCTATTCTTATTATCCATGGAACCCCTGACCCAGGCAATTCATAAATTGAAAGAAATAACACACATTTCCCACAAATCTACTGATCACTTCATCTCATTATATGCAGACGATATTTTTCGATATCTAGACAATTTATCTCAATCACTCACAAATGATAAAGTCAAAGTCACCATTATTTGTCAGTTGTACAACCGAATGCCTTCAACTGAAATGTGTCTTCCGCATTTAACCCAACCCCTCTGAATCAGAGAGGTGCGGGGGGGGCTGCCTTAATCAACATCCACGTCTTCGGCGCCCGGGGAACAGTGGGTTAACTGCCGTTTCAGGGGCAGAACAACAGATTTTTTCCTTGTCAGCTCGGGGAGTCAAACTTGCAACCCTCCGGTTACAAATCCAACGCTCTAACCACTAGGCTACCTGCCACCCCAAATGTGTTGAAGATCACAGATAAATAAATGATCTGGGCTCTCTATAATATATAAACGACTTTTGGACAGCTCATATTCTGAGCTAGCCATTAAAAAAATATGGTCCACAGATCTGATTGAATCTGAACAACCCTTTAACTTGAACAGAATATGGATAAATATGACCTTGGCAATCCGGTAATCCGAACAATCAACTTATACAGTTTAAGTTTGTTCACAGATTGTTTTTATCCAAGGAAACATTTTACAATGAAATTGGCCCCAAGTCCCAACTGTTCACTGTGTCTCCTAAATCATATGATGTGGGAGTGCCCTGCAGTTAAATGCTTCTGAGTCAAAGTTACAAAATTCATTTCGAAGTGCATACATTTAAATATTCAATGCTTTGCATCTATTATGTTACTCAAGGATGATAGCCCCTTGAATCTCTCAATCAATCAGAGAAGATTACTGCTGGCAGGCAGCACTGCTACGAACATGGCTCCCGGGTGGGGTGGGAGAGAGGATGGGGACTGAAGGGGGGAATGGGTTTGGGTTATCTTTGTATGCATTTCTTTGATTGTTTTTGTACCTGTAACCCACCCTCTGAAAAAAAAGACTAAATTAAAACTGGTCACAGAAAATGTTTACTAAGCAAAATAGATAGGATCTTGAAAC
This sequence comes from Brachymystax lenok tsinlingensis, assembly GCA_030435695.1. Classification (NCBI taxonomy): domain Eukaryota; kingdom Metazoa; phylum Chordata; class Actinopteri; order Salmoniformes; family Salmonidae; genus Brachymystax; species Brachymystax lenok. The sequence continues at coordinate 15,568,480 of CM059805.1, forward strand.
CATGGAAAGGGAAACACCTGTCCATCTATGGGGAAATTACCCTAATTAATTGTCTAGTGATATAGCAGTTTACATATCTACAGTGAGGGAAAAAAGTATTTGATCCCCTGCTGATTTTGTACGTTTGCCCACTAACAAAGAAATGATCCGTCTATAATGTTAATGGTAGGTTTATTTGAACAGTGAGAGACAGAATAACAACAAAAAAAATCCAGAAAAAGGCATGTGAAAAATGTTCTAAATTTATTTGCATTTTAATGAGGGAAATAAGTATTTGAACCCCTCTCAATCAGAAAGATTTCTGGCTCCCAGGTGTCTTTTATACAGGTAACGAGCTGAGATTAATGATTATGAGAACGGTGAGGAATCAGCCCAGAACTACACGGGAGGATCTTGTCAATGATCTCAAGGCAGCTGGGACCATAGTCACCAAGAAAACAATTGGTAACACACTACGCCGTGAAGGACTGAAATCCTGCAGCGCCATAAAGGTCCCCTGCTCAAGAAAGCACATATACATGCCCGTCTGAAGTTTGCCAATGAACATCTGAATGAGGACAACTGGGTGAAAGTGTTGTGGTCAGATGAGACCAAAATGGAGCTCTTTGGCATCAACTCAACTCGCCGTGTTTGGAGGAGGAGGAATGCTGCCTATGACCCCAAGAACACCATCCCCACCGTCAAACATGGAGGTGGAAACATTATGCTTTGGGTGTGTTTTTTTGCTAAGGGGACAGGACAACTTCACCGCATCAAAGGGACGATGGACGGGGCCATGTACCGTCAAATCTTGGGTGAGAACTTCCTTCCCTCAGCCAGGGCATTGAAAATGGGTCGTGGATGGGTATTCCAGCATGACAATGACCCAAAACACACGGCCAAGGTAACAAAGGAGTGGCTCAAGAAGAAACACATTAAGGTCCTGGAGTGGCCTAGCCAGTCTCCAGACCTTAATCCCATAGAAAATCTGTGGAGGGAGCTGAAGGTTCAAGTTGCCAAACGTCAGCCTCGAAACCTTAATGACTTGGAGAAGATCTGCAAAGAGGAGTGGGAAAAAATCCCTCCTGAGATGTGTGCAAACCTAATGGCCAACTACAAGAAACGTCTGACCTCTGTGATTGCCAACAAGGGTTTTTGCCACCGAGTACTAAGTCATGTTTTGCAGAGGGGTCAAATATTTATTTCCCTCATTAAAATGCAAATCAATTTATAAAAATTTTCACATGCGTTTTTCTGGATATTTTTTATGTTATTCTGTCTCTCACTGTTCAAATAAACCTACCATTAAAATTATAGACTGATCATTTCTTTGTCAGTGGGCAAACGTACAAAATCAGCAGGGGATCAAATACTTTTTTCCCTCATTGTATTCATGGCTCTACCGACTCCAGGAGAAGTCATGTGAGCAAATAATAATACATTTTATTTGGATTGGCAAACCAGATAAAGTTAAATGGGTATATTAAATAATGAATATGAGCTTGGATGGCTCTATTAAATATATTAAATATCAAGGCAAACTATTAAATATCAAGGCATTAAAACTCTTTCTTAAGCTTCTATTATACCGAAACTGTATCAAAATCCCAACTGGTTTTCCAGTAAGCTACTAAGAGAGGCAGATCTAATGTTTAAAAAGGGGTTCTCTTAGATGTTATACCGATTAAAACCATCCATTTGCGGTGGATTGACAATGGAACCCTGTATAAAGTATCCCCTTTTTTAAATGAAGCAATACAATTCTAATTTTATCCTCCAGAAGAGGCACAACACATATTACAGAAAATAATATGACTAAACTCCAATGTACTGATAGTGGATAAATCAATTTTCTTGAAGATAATGTATAAGGAAGGTATATTTATGAATGACATTGTAAACAACGACAGTAAAATTTTGTCACACAAGCAATTCATCATAGTGTATGGAGATGTATGCTCAATACAAAATTATAACCAACTCATTGCAGCTCTGCCACAAAAATGGAAGAGGCAATTACTTGAAAGAGAAAGGAATGAATTATTTTGTCTTCAACCAATTAGAAATCATAAATGGCTTAAAATGAACAATATACTGAGTAATCTATGACCAATAAAATTTGATTTGATTTACAACACGTTAAGAACACCTGCTCATTCCATGATTTACACTATATATACAAAAGTATGTGGACACCCCTTCAAATGAGTGGATTTGGCTATTTCAGCCACGCCTTTTGCTGACTAGTGTATAAAATAGAGCACACAGCCATGCAATCTCCAAAGTCAGGTCGTCAAATTTCTGCCCTGCTAGAGCTGCCCCGATAAACTGTAAGTGCTGTTATTGTGAAATGGAAACGTCTAGGAGCAACAACGGCTCAGCCATGAAGTGGTAGGCCACACAAGCTCACAGAACGGGACCGCCGAGTGCTGAAGTGCGTAACGCGTAAAAATCATCTCTCCTCGGTTGCAACACTCACTACCGAGTTCCAAACTGCCTCTGAAAGCAACATCAGCACAAGAACTGCTCATCTTGAGCGTCATGAAGTGGGTTTTCATGGCCGAGCAGCCGCACTCAAGCCTAAGATCACCATGCGCAATGCCAAGCGTCGGCTGGAGGGGTATATAGCTCGCCGCTTTTGGACTCTAGAGAAGTAGAAATGCATTCTCAGGAGTGATGAATCACGCATCACCATCTGGCAGTCTGACGGACGAACATGGGTTTGGCAGATGCCAGGAGAACGCTACCTGCCCAAATGCATAGTGCCAACTGTAAAGTTTGGAGGAGGAATAATGGTCTGGGGCTGTTTTTCATGGTCCGGGCCAGGCCCCTTAGTTCCAGTGAAGGGAAATCGTAACGCTAGTGAGATTCTAGACGATTCTGTGCTTCCAACTTTGTGGCAACAGTTTGGGGAAGGCCCTTAACTGTTTCCAGTGACATTGCCATCGTGCACAAAGCAAGGTCCATACTTTGATTTTTTATTTAACCTTTATTTAACTAGACAAGTCAGTTAAGAACAAATTCTTATTTACAATGACGGCCTACCCCCTGACCTCAACCCCATCTAACACCTTTGGGATAAATTGGAACGCCGACTTTGGGCCAGGCCTAATCGCCCAACATCTGTGCCTGACCTCACTAATGCTCTTGTGGCTGAATGGAAGAAAGTCCCCCGCTGCAATGTTCCAAAATCTAGTGGAACTATGCAGTGTAAAATTCAAGATAGTTAGGTACATATTTTCAATGTCCTAATACCATGGCACCGGGTTTATGAACTGACATAGAAAATAACAATTGACGCATCAATCCGTTCTTTTTAATTTAAGCTATTACATACAATTCTCACTACAAAAAAAAAAAAATTGAATATGGGGCATTGAACAGTCAGCCCTGTGCAGATGCTGCCACAAGGAAACAGAATCAATAGAGCATCTCTTTTGGTACTGCCATCGGTGGCTTGTTTTTGGAGTCAGGTCCCGGAATCGTTGTCATGTCATAATATCAGGGGCGCGGTTGGACCTGCAAACTGTATTGTTGGGGATTTGAAGGACCACATTCAGTCAATTGGAAATATAATTGTGCTCTTGGGTAAAATGTTTATTTTTGGGGCAATTTCAGCAGAAATGTTGCAGATGGGGAGGTTCAAGTCCCTAGTGAGATACCATGGTAGAATGTAGGGATGTATTGCAAGAGGTAATTGTAGAATGATCATTTACTGGGAAAGATGGGTTGAACTGTGGCTATCAGAAGGTTGGAATTAATGAGTGTGGGAATAAATACATACACACATGCACAGTATAAATGTTTTAGGTCCTCCAATCAGGGGTAAGGGTGGGGATGTGATTATTGTATGTTTCGCTTTTAGTTATTTATGTTTTCTATTTTGGTTTTATGCTGTGAGCAGTGTGTGCTGGTCCTGGTCGTTATTGGTGCTATCGCTTCAGTCGGGTGAGGCTTTGTCCTTCCCGGCCTTGGAAAATGCCTTTGGGCCTTGGACGGGGGCTTCTACACGCCGGCATCTCGGGGTGGGGTGGGGGCGAGTACACCCATGGACCAGAGAACCCACTTATGGGAGCGACCGTTCATATTGTCTTTGTATTGTATTGAGTTGTTGTTGTTTTAATAAAAATAAATAAACATCACTGGGAGCTTTCCTCCCATCTTGATAAATGTTTATTGTTAATAAGTTTGAAAAGCTGTCTCAGCATACTTTAATTTCTTTAATATTTTTTTGGGAACAAACTGTAAAAAAAAAAAAAAAAGCTGAGATTCCTTCCCCATTCTGTTTGTATTATTAACAGTAATTACCATGATAGTACTTTATGCTGAAATCCAAATTACAATTTTAATTAAGTCAGGGTTTCCCAAAGTCGGTCGTGGGGGCCCACCCTTGGTGCACGTTTTGTTTTTTGCCCTAGCACTAAACAGCTGATGCAAATAACCAACTCATCATCAAGCTTTGATTATTTGAATTCAGCTGTGTAGTGCTAGGGCAAAAACCTAAACGTGCACCCAGGGAGGCCCCACGACCGATCCTGAATTAAGTCACTCTTGCCCATTACTTTAATCATAGACAAAGGTGGAATAACGATATGTAATTAAATCATAGTTCCCAACGAGGTATGCAATTAACAAATTAGTTAACACAGGGTACCTGGAATGGATACTGATATTACATTCTACACCATTCATATTATATGTTTTTTTTTAATAACACATTTTCATTATTGTTCTCTAATTACAGATATTTGGTGTGAGAGGTGTGTTCAATAACAACACACCTCTCTAGTTCATGATAAAATCTCTCTAGCAATACCGTTGCATATGTACCTTATCAATTTTGGACACAGGCGGTCATAGGGACTTAGATCAAACAAAATGTTCAACACATTGACGTCCGTAGGCTACCCAGAGAGCTTATCATCGTCATAAAATGTGATGATTGATTCTTCATCAATAATAAATGCAAATATTCTTTCATAATCTTTAGTATTCTTTCCAGTACCACAGTGAGACTATAGGCACTCTTGGATATTTATAGTAGGTAAAAGGAGATGTGGATTGCTTAATGCTAAGCTGTTGTTGACTGTAAATCAAGTGATATTGGTCCCAAGGAAGTTGAAGTGACAGATGAATTATAACCTGCTGATGTTGCTGGACTTCTTGACGCTGAAATGCATGCTTGAACTAAATGTGTTCATGATATGTGGGCCCTTGAAATATTTTTACTGAACCATATAGGATACTGTCAGAGTACAAAAACAGTTATTCTATTCATTCCCTCTGTATTCTCAAAGGTAATCGTTATTACTTCAAGTTGTATGGATTTTTCCAGACAATGGCTTTGGGCCATTGTGAATGTGTTCTCCTTGTGCTGGGCAGTGTGAACAAATGGGAATGGGTTGTTTGCCCTCCAATGGAATATTGATTCTATGTGTTGTGTGGAGGGGGAGACCAAATACTGTGACTGCTCCACCTCGCTACACAGACAACTGTAGTCCTTTGTAGCTCTTTGGACTGCTGGGAGAAGAGACAGATATATACACACAGAGTTGTGTTGTTGAAAAAGTAGCCGTTAATAAAGAACTACACATATAGTTGCAATGTTAAATTAATTGTTTCCTTGTCTGCCTTGTAGTTCTAAGATTTTATAATTTCATTGCTTTATGCCTGCACTTTTGAGAGACTGATGTCTAACATTGTAGATATTAACTAGAAAATAGTAAGCCTACGCTGAAAGGAACTACTAAAATGTGAAAATGTAATTGTTGTAAAAGGCTGCTCTGCCACAAGCTGGGCGTCCCAGGCTCAGGGACTCCTCCTGAAGGCTTACATAATGTTGGCACCGGCCTCAGAGATCTAAGGCACGGCCCCAAGAATTCCTCCTGTTACGCTTAGGTCAAACATATCATTGACCAGGCAGCAGAAAGATCTATATCTCTCCATCTCTCTCCAGTCCCCACGTCCCCTGTTGCATAACGTTGCCAGGGATGTGAGACAGCGTTTCCATGGCGTTGACGCTTGTTCAAGGGGAACATCGTGTGTAGGACCTGTTTATCACTCAGTCTAATGTCATAGAACACAGTGGAGGCTGCTGAGGGGAGGACAGCTCATAATAATGGCTGGAACGGAGCAAATGGAATGGCATAAAACACATGGAAACCATGTGTTTGTATTTGATACCATTCCACTCTGCTCCAGCCATTACCACGAGCCCGTCCTCCCCAATTAAGGTGCATCCAACCTCCTGTGATAGAACATAGATGAAGTCATGCAGTACCTGCAAGGAAAACTGGTGACTTTCTTTCAATAGTACTCACTTTTAGCCCATGTGTTGTTCATAAAAACAGATCATTTTTATTATGTTAATGAGACAAAGCAGGCTACACCAGGAAAAAAGGCTTGTTTTATAACAACTGCACTCTTACATACATTTTTACAGTCAATGACTCCCTTTTTATAACACCACACAAATCTATATATTCAATGGCTTTTTTAGACTTTTCTTTAAAAAGGTTCTGATTTTGGATATTATTTCTTCTGTTTGAGACTACGTTGTGCTAGCTCCTCTCTCCTTTCTGATCTGACCTTTGACACCTGACCTTCTGAGGGGATTGGAATTCATAACAAAGATTACAATTCCTAAAGGAGGTACTCATAGTACATCAACCTAGGGTCTGCTCTTGAAGAACATGCTTTTCTCATCTCCAAAGTACTACGTTTCATAGATAGTTTTGTCACATACAAAACAAAAAAAGTCCATTATATACATCCTCATATTGGAACCACAGGTCATTTTCCTGTGATGGTGGCAAGCGTCACAATGATTTCATGTTTGGCCAAGATGTTGACCACCAGTGCAGTTGAAGCATCCAGGTTTTCTTCATTTTAAATTCACTCTAGTCATGCAGTCCCAAAAAATGATATTGGATTAAACTTAGAAATCCTTTTTAACAGTTGGTCGGTTCAGCGACAAAGTCTCAGCATATTTGAGAGAGTTCTTTGAAGCGTGGTGGTCCATCAGGGGAATTTTTTCTAACTGTTAAAGCTTATTCCTGTTGTGTAGCATCAGTTAGACAAACAGCATCTTGTTAACTAGTCCATGGTGATGGCGATGTGTGCAGTTAACTCTGATTCACTGATGGAGCATAGCAGGGACCGGGAGGAGGAGAGGGAGAGGGGGCAGTGGGTCTGAGAGATTGGGGGTACAGGGCAGGCTGGGTGGGTGGGAGTGGGTACCTGTCTTCATACCGGCCGGTCCACTGCATACTGGCAAGGGCTTAGGTTGGACACTGTGTTTTGCACGGCTGGGTAGGCAAAGTTGGCGTGCTGCTTGGCCTTCAGTCGGAGGCTGGCCAGGCTGGAGTTACAGGTGTCTCTGTACATGTAAGGACTTGCGGTGGTGGCGTAGGGGCAGGTGGCGGCGGTGACCGCCACCGAGTTCAGCGTGGCGCTGTTGATGTTGCCCAGGTTGTTGAGGCCCGAGCCGGGCACCCCGGCCACCGCCGAGGGCACCATGGAGGAGGCCATGTTCATGGAGGGGATAGAGCTGGGGGAGGAGAACATGGGCTGGGAGGACAAGGGGCTTACATTCATGGAGTTGAAGAAGGGGAAGCTCTTGGCTGACAGTGGGCTGCTGGCCAGACTCTTGGTGGCCCAGTTGTTGTATGAGTAGCCAGAGTACATGTCATCATAGGGCTGCATTAGTCCATTGAACTGGGCACCGAAGCCGTTTTTACACAGCTCAGCCTGTTGGTTTCTCTCCCTCTTCCTCCATTTGGCACGGCGGTTCTTAAACCATACCTGAGGGAGAAGGACAGAAAAGGGAAAAAAGGAAAATAAATACGGGCTTTTCTTTTCAACCTAATCTGAGGTGGTAAAAATAGTTCTGAAACACAATAACATTTTGGTTTGCAATGGCTGAGACTATGATTCCTTTCATATAGTTTAGACAAGATTCAGTATACTGTAGCTGCAGACTTTTTAAAAGAAAGAATAATCTGGGAAACTAAGTTGAAGTGTATAATCAAACAGTCATATTAGCCATGGTTTATTAAAACAAATTATTCACTTATTTGAATTATGAGCTCCCAGTGAAAGAAATGTCAAGCTGGAGCGGTCTTCACATTTTGTAATTTTAAGGTCCTATTTCTGGAGGGTATAAAACGGATTAAAGTTTTAATGGCGAATCTAAAATGAAGGTACTTAATTCAGTTCACAATTGGGGAAATATGAATTTCTCCCTGAGCGTTCATTTTGTGGTGGAACTTTCTCTTTATTCTCATAAAGACTTAAAAACTAATTGAGAAGCAAAATACCTTTATTATAAGAATCCAATACAATTATGATATAAACAGACTGTGTAAAGTTAAAAATCTAATTGTATTAATCAAAAGAATATTATTCACATTTTAGTTATTCTAATAAAAATAATTTAAAAAGCCACCAACACTTCTGCGGCTAACTCATCTCCCTCCCCCCTTCCTCATCTATACTGCTGTGCCAGGCATACAGTATCTAATCCAAACCCTCAGTCTGTGTCTGCCAGCCGGCAGAACAGGCATCTGTTGTGATAGTAATAGAATGCTCTGGACTATTAAAATGTGTGGGTACAGTGTATATAGCAGTGAGTTTTCCATGGTACCCATTGACAGTAGGGGAAACCCCACTGTAGAGGAAGATTTCTCTCTCCTTTTAACACGACTCTGGGGCGATGTTGTTTAGGTGTTCGTGGAAACATCTGAATGTCAAATGGTAGTTGGATGGGGGGGGGGTTGTGGCAAACCTTACCTCACTTTCCTAAAACTGTCAAATGACTGACACAATCAGACACTCGCTGTAAACTAAGTACTCACGTCCATTGCTTACGACTCTGCTAAAATGTATTTTTCAGAATTCAGACAAGCTCTGACATATTTCATATTATACATTTCATTTTCTAATACTGTCTGAACTGTATTGATATTATTAGAATCCAGTCTCATTGGACTCATGACTCTCTGTACTGTAAATATACATGTGCAATAGCAATATGAGTTTTATTAAGAACATTGTATGCAGCTATGTACTGTACATACACATTTGTAGGCAAGGAAGTAGCCAGCATGGATATAGAGGGAGAGCAAGTGGTTTGTTATTCAAACATTTATTACAAACGCATTCTGTGTTAAATGCCATAAATCAAGATGACAGGAGAAGTATTCTGTATATGCAGGGGGAATCTGCGTCCATGTAGGATTAGCAGGGAACAAGTGGGGTCCTGCTAGACATTAGGACGTGTGTGGTCTGTTGTTCTTTCAAAATAACAACCAAGACTGTGTGCTATGTGACCTTTAATCTAGCCAACATGAATTTGATCCATTACTAGGCAGGAAGGCAACGATTGTATTGTCATCCATCAAAATGTGAGCCCACCTGCTCCATGCAGGGGGTGACCAAACTTCTGGGCTTGAGGGGACATTTCAGGGTCAGGAGCAGATCGACACACTTCTGACCTTTGTGACATGTGAAGCCTAGTTTTAGGTTGCAACATTTTTAAATCTCTGCTCAGTTAGGTAAATTTGTCATCTTTTAGATTTGTACCTTCAGGTGCCTTTTTACCTTCAGAATTATGTTGAAATGATATGTTTGAGTCCCACAAATGTATTGTTGAATAACACCTAAACCCTAAGAAAAGTGGGTTTGGATTATGCCACTGGCTCAGTAGTGATTCTGTGGGGACTCACCCTAACTCGTGCCTCTGTGAGGTTGGTCCACACGGCAATCTCCTCCCGTGTGCTCATGTCAGGGTAGCGGTTCCTCTGAAAGGTTGCCTCCAGCTCCTGGAGCTGCTGGCTGGTGAAGTGGGTCCTCTGCCTGCGCTGCTTCTTCTTCAGAGAGCCGTCCTCTGCATTCGACTCATCTGTCTGGTTCTGGTGGGACTTCTCTGTGTCTGGGAGGCAATAACATGGATCAGTAGTTATGATCAGAACAAAATGCGAGCCCAATACATAGCAAATCCTCATTTTGTATCGCATCATAACTATCTATATTTGTTTACAATACTTCCAGACTTGCTCAAACATGTTTTTGAAAATTGCATATTTCCATTCCCATCTAATATCAAGTATTTTGCACAAGAGCAGCAATCAGTGTGTCTTCCCATTGAAAAGTTATCACACTTTCCACTGTACTCTTTTATTTTAAATTAATTAATATAAGGGACATTTTATCCCATGCTATTTGAAAAATAATGTATTGACATATTTTCAAATAATATAGCAATTGTTTACGGTTTACACCCACTGTATTACATTTGTGCAGTTCTGTATGAAATATTTCAAGATTCATTGACTGTATGTATCCTCTTCTCAGAGTTGTCAAAAACTGATCAATAATTTAAATTGGCCCTGAAACCCATCTGGCACTAACACCAGAACCAAACAGACATGTTTTGTCTGCCCAAGATCCTTTCTCTCTTCATCTGAGTTCCGCAATTTGAGGACCCCACAGAAAGAGTGAAATTAGTTGGCTACCTAATCCCAGGGATCAGGCTTTTGTTACCGGGCAGGTTTCGGACTGTTTGGCAAGGGTTTATCTCTCTGAGAGCAGTAAGAAATAATCAGCAGGTTTTAAAAGACTCTGCAGCGCCACTGGCAAAACCAATAGGACCAGACTTTTGCTGCTATCTACCAGTAAACTGACACTGGTTTAGCCATCACTTAGGCCAAAAAACATTTTCCATCCCATGTCACAATCCAGGAGAGAGGGCAGACCTCGAAAACCTACAATAAAGAATCTCACTGATGGGAGAAAATAAAGTCAATTTATTGAGCTTTTTTCTGATTACGTTGTACTATTGCTATTATAAACTGGTTACCAAAATAATTAGAACAGTAAAAATACATGTTTTGTCATACCCGTGGTATATGGTCTGATATACCACGGCTGTCAGCCAATCAGCATTCAGGGCTCGAACCACCCAGTTTATAAATATATATGTGTGTGTGTGTGTTTGTCATATATAATCTTGCAGATTTTGGGACAGCAACGTACTGGGTCAGACTGCTAGTCAATCAGCCAGCCAAAAAACAAACCAACCAACTAACAGTCAGTCCTTCTTAATGCCCACCACCACTTGCACAACTGATGAGATTTCTGAGAATGTCTGAAGCTTTGTGGATTTATCAACGACAAGCACACTGCCAGACACAGTTGTTTGGCAATTCAATCTGAATTTAAAAGCTTGACCCCTTGGGCAGGCAAAAAAGCACCAATGTAGCAGCATACTGTGTTATGCAAATGCATGCACACATGCTTTGAAATACATGCATACATACCCACAAATGCTTATGTATGACGTATATTATAGGCTATTGCCTCTAGGCTTTGCATTATACACGAAGGTCCCAGCAATATGAGGCATATTCTAATCACTAGGAGTGTCCTTGAGAATTGATAGGCTTTGTTTTGACTAACTATAATTTTGTGAAAGAAATTATAAAATTCCCAGCTAAACAAAAATAATTGTCTGAATAAAATATGCCTACTGTAACCAAGCCTCTAGATCTATACTGTACAGTTACAGTATGTGTTTGTCATTTATAGAAGTTTCACTCATTTTGAAACTTCAGATGCCACTTGAGTGAGCGTGCTAATGCCCATGTGCCATTTGTCATTTAATAAGCCATTTGTCATTTAATGTATGTATTACATTTCTGCATTTAGTGGATACACAGGTTAGGGTTCTCATAATATATATCCAGAAGTATACACATGGTTATTTGTTCAGTGTAGGCCTATATATTGTTTTATAAACTGGATCCCCATGACAGTGGACACCTGGGTCTCACCTCTGAATATTATAGTGCCTTCAGACAGTATTCACACCCCTTGACTTTTTCCACATTTTGTTGTGTTACAAAATGGGGTTAAAATTGATTTAATTGTCATTTTTATCAACGATCTATACAAAATACTCTGTAATGTCAAAGTGGAAGAACAATTCTAACATTTGGAAAACATTAATGAAAATTGTAACCCTAATATATCTTGATTAGATAAGTATTCAACCTCCTGAGTCAATACATGTTAGCATCACCTTTGGCAGAGATTAAAGCTTTGAGTCTTTCTGTGTAAATTTCTAAGAGCTTTCCACACCTGGATTGTGCAACATTTGCCCATTATTACTTTTCAAAATTATTCAAGCTCTGTCAAATTGGTTGTTGATCATTGCTAGCCATTTTCAAGTCTTGACATAGATTTTCAGGCTGATTTAAGTCAAAACTGTGACTAGGCCACTCAGAAACATTCAATGTTGTCTTGGTAAGCAAGTCCAGTGTATATTTGGCATTGTGTTTTAGGTTATTGTCCTGCTGAAAGGTGAATTTGTCTCCTAGTGTCTGTTGGAAAGCAGACTGAACCAGGTTTTCCTCTAGGACTTTGCCTGTTTTTAGCTCTATTCCATGTACTTTTATCAACAACAAAAAACTCCCTAGTCCTTGCTGATGAAAAGCATACCCATAACATGATGCAGCCACCACTATTCTTGAAAATATGGAGAGAGGTACTCAGTGATGTGTTGGATTTGCCCCAAATATAACACTTTGTATACAGGACAAAAAGTGAATTGCTTTGCCAAATTTGCAGTATTACTTTATTGCCTTGTTGCAAACAGGATGGATATTTAGAAATGTTTTATTCTGTACAGGCTTCATTATTTTCATTCTGTCAGTTAGGTTTTTTATTTTTATTTCTTATTTAACCTTTATTTAACCAGGTAGGCCAGTTGAGAACAAGTTCTCATTTACAACTGCGACCTGGCCAAGATAAAGCAAAGCAGTGCGACACAAACAACAACACAGAGTTACACATGGAAAAAACAAACGTACAGTCAATAGCACAATAGAAAAGTATATGAGATGCAGTGCCTTAGGCCGCTGCGCCACTCGGGAGCCTATGGGTTAGCATTGTGGAGTAACTCCAATGTTGTCGAGCCAACCTCAGTTTTCTCCTATCACAGCCATTCCACTCTAACTGTTTTAAAGTCACCATTGGCCTCATGGTGAAATCCCTGAGCGGTTTCCTTTCTCTCCAGCAACTGATTTAGGAAGGACGCCTGTATCTTTGTAGTGACTGGGTGTATTTATACACCCTCAAAAGTGTAATAAATATCTTCACCATTCTCAAAGGGATATTCAATGTCTGATGTTTTTTCATTTCTACCCATTTACCAATAGGTGCCCTTCTTTTCAAGGCACTGGAAAACCTCCCTGGCTTTTGTAGTTGAATATGTGTTTGAAATTCACTGCTCAACTGAGGGACCTTACAGATAATTGTATGTGTAGAGTACAGAGATAAAGTGGTCATTCAAAAATCATGTTAAACACTATTATTGCACACAGAGTCCATTAAACTTATGTGACTTGTAAAGCAAATTTATACTCCTTGCCATAACAAAGGGGTTGAATACTTATTGACTCAAGATGTTTGACTCAAGATTTTTTATTAATTTGTAAACATTTCTAAAAACATAATTCCACTTTGACATTAAGGGGTATTGTGTTTAGATCAGTGACTCAAAATCTAAACGTAATCAGTTTTAAAATCAGGCTGTAACACAACAACAACAAAAACTGTCAAGGGGTGTGAATACTGTCTGAAGGTACTATAATATTTTAGAGGTGAGGCCCAGGTGTCCACCATCATGGGGATCCAGTTTATTTAAAAAAGATAGGCCTACACTGAACAAATAACCATGTATATCCTTCTGGATACATATTATGAGAACCCTAACCTGAAATTGACATTGAAAAACAAACTCATTGTTTGACTTTAACTATGCCAATATCACAAGAAAGAACAACGAATTAATGATGGTTTATTTTTCAATATCTAATTTCAACTAACTAAAACTTTTCTAGAATTAATATTCCATAGTCAGTGAACAATACAAGTTAGGTACAGTACATTGGACATATTGCCTCTTGATACTTGGCCCCCACACACCTCGTTATCTTGATGGTTTTAGTGCGTAATCCCTGGTTCACATACAGTATATGCGGGTTCTCCTAAACCCCTGCACTCACTCAGGGCCGTCCATTTCGGAGTAAGTTTACATTAGTCACACTAATGGAGTCTGTTGCACACCCTGGATCCACAGAGATTTCATCTATTAGACCGCACGGGTATCACAAATATTAGCTTTTTCTCTCTGTCAAATGCCTAATTTGTTATAAATTGGCATGCAGGCGGTTGAAATGCAGAGGCAGATATTTAGCTTTCAAGCCTGAGCAATCGTAGTTGCTCGGGATATTCTTGTATGTCTAGGCCTATGACATTCGGCTATATTCCGTTCATTACGCACAGGTATGTTTTAGCTTATTTTTTAGGTTTCAATTGAGAGTTATTAATAGACCTGCATCAAATCAGCGTTTAAAGACACGCACACGACAAAATGCATAAAAGCTCCGCCAAAGCGTAAGGGTCCATTCCGAATGTTTACAATAGCTTCCATTAAAGTCTATAGTCGCTGCAGTTAATAACTCTTGCTTTATAAAAGCCAAACGAGAAGAATAAACTTGGAACTTGAGTTCATTAAGGAAAATAACAATTATCTAATGTGAATCATAGGAATATGCGCTATAGGTCTACAAAATAATAGCAAGCCAATTAATATTATGGTTGAATTGATATCCGCACATTAAAGGTGACAATGAATAGCCTAATAGCTATTGCAAGCTACATAAACAATTTTAGAAATTCGTCCTGATGTTATTATTATTATGATTATTATAGCCTATTAGGACATTATAATTCCTATTATTAGAATCAAATTATTCGATTGGTTTAGACCCACATGCATTAACATATATGCATATTATTCATAAAAAATGTCAGTCTGACTATTAATCGGCCAAACACTCCTGTAGACAAAGCATTTGCATGGGAAACGTGGAAACTGACCGCTGTTGTCTTGTCCTTTGCATCCCTGATCATGTTGAGGCGTCCCAGAGTCTGAAAGCGATAGCGCTGGGCTACGGGCTTCACTGTCTGTCAGAAGGTTAAAATCCATAACCCCGGCCGCCAGGCTCTGCAAAAGGAAGGCAATACATTTCAATATTAGTCAATATGGCAAAATAATACAAGTATCCTCGTAAGTTTAGACCTCCAACCGAATTGGCATGACAAATAAATAACAACAATAAAAAATAACATCAGAAAGAACAACTAATGACAACAATAATTATGTTAATAATAATGTAATAATAAGCCTGGATATGTAATATAATAAATTGCAGTTCTGACATTTCCATATTAACACAAATTAACGAGGGAATCTGTTCTCTTAACTTTTTTAAATGTGACAAACTGATAGTGCTAGTCATAGGCTATAGGCCTACTAAGCAGGCTTTATAATATTCTCATATTTTGATAAAATTCAGGTTGCTGATTGACTTTATTTAAATTTTATTTATTTAACCTTCATTTATCGAATTAAGGACATGAAACGGTCCATCTGTGAAATAACTATTTGATTAAATGTAGGCCTATATTCCGTGGTAATTACTACGAATGTGTTCTGTTAGTTCTATTTTTGTTCCTTTGCAGTTAAATAGTTAAAATATATGGTGACCGTTCAGACCTAAATAGCAACCTCGTGAGGGAGACTGACGTTATAGAGCCTAAAATAACAGGTCGTTTATTTATACAAGCGCAGTTAACACCTTGAAGATATGGGGACACAATCACTCCCTCAAAGCTTCTTGAGATTTATGATGTCGTGGCTGAGTTTAACGACGGGGGTAGGTTCCAATCCACTTAGCCGCCTCTCAACTCGTTTATGGGCTCTCCCAAAATGGGAGCTGCACCTAACGTGCATGGTTCATACCAAATAATATAAAATGTTCAAAACAAATTGTATTTGTTAAATGGGCCAAATACAACATTTGAATACTTTACCGTGAAATGCTAACTTAGGAGCCCTTTCCCAACAATGCAGAGTTAAAAAGTATGAAAAATTAATAAAAGAAAAAAAGAAATAGTAACACAATACAATTACAATAATGAGGATGTCTATGTACAATGAATACAGGTGCCTAGTCAAATTGTATTAGGTAGTTCAGATAATTGAGGTAGCTGAGGTAATTGAGGTAATATGTACATGTAGGTAGGGGTAAAAGTGTCTAGGCAATAAGGTAGATAATATACAGAGTAGCAGCAGCATATGTGAAGAGTGTGTGAGTGTCATCAATATATATGTGAATGTGTGTTTTGTGTGGGTGGGCATATGTAGTGTGTGTGTGTGTGTTTACATGTGTGTATGTGTGTGTGTGTGTGTGTTGGAGTGTCAGTGTCAGTGTCAGTGTTTGTGTGTGTGTTGGAGTGACAATGTAGTACATTATGTGTGAGTGAGTGGGTAGAGTCCAGCGAGTGTGCACAGAGCCAGCGCAAGAGGGTCAGTGCAAATAAAAAGGGGGTCAATGCAAATAGTCCAGGTAGCCATTTGATTAACTGTTCAGCAGTCTTATGGCTTGGGGTTAGAAGCTGTTCAGGAGCCTTTTGGTCCCAGACTTGGTGCTCCAGTACTGCTTGCCATGCAGTAGCAGAGAACTATCACTTGGGTGGTTGGAGTCTTTTACAATTTTTAGGGCCTTCCTCTGACACCGCCTGGTATAGAGGTCCTGTACGGCAGGGAGATCAGCCCGAGTGATGAACTGGCGGGTATGCACTACCCTCTGCAACGCCTTGCGGTCGGATTCCAGGCAGTTGCCATTCCAAGAAGTAATGCAGCCAGTCAAGAAGCTCTCAATGGTGCAGTTGTAGAACTTTCTGAGGATCTGAGGGCCCATGCCAAATCTTTTCGGCGCATCGGTTTCAGTGGGTCAAGAACTGCAACTCTGCTGGGTTTTTCATACTCAACAGTTTCCCGTGTGTATCAAGATTGGTCCACCACCCAAAGGACATACAGCCAACTTGATCAACTGTGGGAAGCATTGGAGTCAACATGGGCCAGCATCACTGTGTAACACATGCCCCAACAATTTGAGGCTATTCTGAGGGCAAAAGGTGGTGCAACTCAATATTATGAAGGTATTCCTAATGTTTTGTACACTTAGTGTATATATAAATATATATATATATATATAAAGAGAGAGAGAGAGAGAGAGAGAGAGAGAGAGAGAGAGAGAGAGAGAGAGAGAGAGAGAGAGAGAGAGAGAGAGAGAGAGTATATGCAGTTGAAGAAGTCGGAAGTTTACATACCCTTAGGTTGGAGTCATTAAAATTCATTTTTCAACCACTCCACAAATTTGTTGTTAACAAACTATAGTTTTAGCAAGTCGGTTAGGACATCTACTTTGTGCATGACACAAGTAATTTTTCCAACAATTGTTTACAGACAGATTATTTCACTTGTAATTCACTGTATCACAATTCCAGTGGGTCAGAAGTTTACATACACTAAGTTGACTGTGCCTTTAAACAGAAAATGATGTCATGGCTTTAGAAGCTTCTGATAGGCTAATTGACATCCTTTTTGTCAATTGGAGGTGTACCTGTGGATGTTTTTCAAGGCCAAACTCAGCGCCTCTGCTTGACATCATGGGAAAATCAAAAGAAATCAGCCAAGACCTCAGAAAAAAAATTGTAGACCTCCACAAATCTGCTTCATCCTTGGGAGCAATTTCCAAATGCCTGAAGGTACCACGTTCATCTGTACAAACAATAGTACGCAAGTATAAAACCCATGGGTCCACGCAACCGGCATACCGCTCAGGAAGGAGATGCGTTCTGTCTCCTAGAAATGAACGTACTTTGGTGCGAAAAGTGCAAATCAATCCCAGAACAACAGCAAAGGACCTTGTGAAGATGCTGGAGGAAACAGGTACAAAAGTATCTATATCCACAGTAAAACGAGTCCTATATTGACATAACCTGAAAGACAGTTCAGCAAAGAAGAAGCCACTGCTCCAAAACCGCCATAAAAAAGCCAGACTATGGTTTGCAACTGCACATGGGGACAAAGATCGTACTTTTTGGAGAAATGTCCCCTTGTCTGATGAAACAAAAATAGAACTGTTTGGCCACAATGACCATCGTTATGTTTGGAGGAAAAAGGGGGAGGCTTGCAAGCCAAAGAACACCATCCCAACCGTGAAGCACAGGGGTGGCAGCATCATGTTGTGGGGGTGCTTTGCTGCATGAGGGACTGGTGCACTTCACAAAATAGATGGCATCATGAGGGAGGAAAATTA
This sequence comes from Brachymystax lenok tsinlingensis, assembly GCA_030435695.1. Lineage (NCBI taxonomy): Eukaryota > Metazoa > Chordata > Actinopteri > Salmoniformes > Salmonidae > Brachymystax > Brachymystax lenok. Next base: position 15,586,692 of record CM059805.1, read on the forward strand.
TGTGGATATATTGACGCAACATCTCAAGACATTAGTCAGGAAGTTAAAGCTTGGTCGCAAATGGGTCTTCCAAATGGACAATGACCCCAAGCATACTTCCAAAGTTGTGTCAAAATGGCTTAAGGACAACAAAGTCAAGGTATTGGAGTGGCCATTACAAAGCCCTGACCTCAATCATATAGAAAATGTGTGGGTAGAACTGAAAAAGCGTGCGCGAGAAAGGAGGCCTACAAACCTGACTCAGTTACACCAGCTATGTCAGGAGGAATGGGCCAAAATTCACCCAACTTACTGTGGAAGGCTACCCGAAACGTTTGACCCAAGTTACCCGAAACGTTTGACCCAAAACAATTTAAAAGGCAATGCTACCAAATACTAGTGTGTATGTAAACTTCTGACCCACTGGGAATGTGATGAAAGAAATAAAAGCTGAAATAAATCATTCTCTCTACTATTATTCTGACATTTCACATTCTTAAAATAAAGTGGTGATCTTAACTGACCTAAGACAGGGAATTTTTACTAGGATTAAATGTCAGGAATTGTGAAAAACTGAGTTTAAATGTATTTGGCTAAGGTGTATGTAAACTTCTGACTTCAACTGTACACTCACTGAATATGTAAATACAGGCTCAAAGAGATATTCAATGTCTACCTTTTATTTTTACCCATCTACCAATAGGTGCCCTTCTTTGCGAGGCATTGGTTAACCTCCCTGGTCTTTGTGGTTGAATCTGTGTTTGAAATTCACTGCTCGACTGAGGGACCTTACAGATAATTGTATGTGTTGTGTACATTGATGAGGTAGTCATTCAAAAATCATATTAAACACTATTATTGCACACAGAGTAAGCCCATGTAATTTATTGTGACTTGTTAAGCACATTTTAACTACTGAACTTATATAGCCTTGCCATAAAAATTAAATACAGAGGGCATGGGTTAAATGCAGAAGACACATTTCAGTTGAATGCATTCATTTGTACATCTGACTTTCCCCTTCCCTTTCCCCATAACAAAGGGGTTGAATACTTATTGACTCAAGACATTTCAGCTTTTCATTTTTTATTTATTTGAAAAAAATTCTTAAAACATAATTCCACTTTGACATTATGGGGATTGTGTGTAGGCCAGGAACAATCTCAATGAAATCTCAAAAATATAAACCGCAACAATTTCAATTTTTTTACTGTGTTACAGTTCATATAAGGAAATCAGTAAATTTTATAAATGCATTAAGCCCAGCAATGGATGGGCCTGAGAGGGCATAGGCCCAACCACTGGGGAGCCAGACCCAGCCAATCAGAATGAGTTTTTCCCCACAAAAGGGCTTTATTACAGACAGAAGCACTCCTCCGTTTCATCAGCTGTCTGAGTGGCTTGTCTCAGATGATCCCTCAGGTGAAGAAGCTAGATGTGGAGGTCCTTGGCTGGTGTGTTTACACGTGGCTTGAGGTTTTGAGGACGGTTGGACATACTGCCAAATTACTTATGGTAGAGAAATAAACAATAAATTATCTGGCAACAGCTCTGGTGGACATTCCTGCAGTCAGGATGCCAATGCCCCCTCAAAACTTGAGACATCTGTGGCATTGTGTTGTGTGACAAAACTGCACATTTTACAGTGGCCTTTTATTGTCCCCATCACAACATGCACCTGTGTAATGATCATGCTGTTTAATCAGTTTCTTGCCACACCTCTCAGGTAGATGGATTATCTTGGAAAATTAGAAATGCTCACTAACAGAGATGCAAACAAATTTGTGCGTATGGAAACTTTAATTTCAGCTCATGAAACATGGGACCAACACTACATGTACCATTTATATTTTGGTTCAGTATACATTTGGGCTGTAACAACAAAATGTGGAAAAATTCAAGATGTGTGATACTTTCTATTCATGTATGTATGTATACACACACCACACACACACACACACACACATATATATATATATATAATTATACATACATACATACGGAAAGTATTCAGACCCCTTGGCTTTTTCAACAACAAAAAAATACATTACTGCCTTATTCTAAAATGGATTTAAAAAAAAAATCTTCATCAATCTACACACAATATCCCATAATGACAAACCAAAAACAGTAGTCAGACCCTTTACTCAGTACTTTGTTGAAGCACCTCTGGCAGCGATTACAGCCTCGAGTCTTCTTGGGTATGACGCTACAAGCTTGGCACACCTGTATTTGGGGAGTTTCTCCCATTCCCCCAGACGTGACGCTTGGCATTGAGGCCAAAGAGTTCAATCTTGGTTTCATCAGACCAGAGAATCTTGTTTCTCATGGTCTGAGAGTCCTTTGGGTGCCTTTTGGCAAACTCCAAGCGAGCTCTCATGTGGCTTTTACTGCAGAGTAGCTTCCGTCTAGCCACTCTACCATAAAGACCTGATTGGTGGAGTGATGCAGATTGTTGTCCTTCTGGAAGGTTCTCCCATCTCCACAAAAGGAACTCTGGAGCTCTGTCAGAGTGACTGTCAGGTTCTTGGTCAGTTCCCTAACCAAGGCCCTTCTCCCCCGATTGCTCAATTTGGCATCATTTAAGTATTATGGAGACCACTGTGTTCTTGGAGACCTTCAATGCTGCAGACATTTTTTGGTACCATTCCCCAGATCTGTGCCTCGACACAATCCTGTCTCAGAGCTTTACGGACAATTCCTTCGACCTCATGGCTTGGTTTTTGCTCTGACATGCACTGTCAACTGTGGGACCTTATATAGACAGGTGTGTGCCTTTCCAAATCATGTCTAATCAATTGAATTTACCACAGGTAATGCACAGAATCGTCTAGAATGTCATTGTATGTGGTAGCGTTAAGATTTTCCTTCACTGGAACTAAGGGGCCTAGCCTGAACAATGAAAAACAGCACCAGACCATTATTCCTCCTCTACCAAACTTTACAGTTGGCACTAGGCATTCGGGCAGGTAGCATTCTCCTGGCATTTGCCATACCCAGATTCCAGATGGTGAAGCATGATTCATCACTCCAGAGAATGTGTTTCCACTGCTCCAGAGTCCAATGGCGGCTAACTTGACAGCACTCCAGCCGATGCTTGGCATTGTGTATTGTGATCTTAGGCTTGTGTGTGGCTGCTCGGCCATGAAAACCCATTTTATGAAGCTCCCGACGAACAGTTATTGTGCAGACGTTGCTTCCAGAGGAAGTTTGGAACTCGGTAGTGAGTGTTGCAACCGAGGAGAGGCAATTTTTATGCTCTACGCGCTTCAGCACTCGGCAGTCATTCTGTGAGCTTGTGTGGCCTACCACTTCGTCCTAGACATTTCCACTTCACAATAACAGCACTTACAGTTGACTGGGGCAGCTCTAGTATGGCAGAAATTTGACAAACTGACTAGTTGTAAAGGTGGCATCCTATGACAGTGCCAAGTTGAAAGTAACTGAGCTCTTCAGTAAAGCCATTCTACTGCCAATGTTTTTCTATGGAGATTGCATGGCTGTATGCTCAATTTTATACACCGGTCAGCAACGGGTGTGGTTGTAATAGCAGAATTTGAAGGGGTGTCCACATTATAGAATACTATGAAATAATAAATATGGAATTATGTAGTAACCAAAAAAGTGTTAAACAAATCAAAATATATTTTATGTTTGAGATTCTTCAAAGTAGCCAACCCTTGCGTTGATGACAGCTTTGCACACTCTTGGCATTCTCTCAACCAGCTTCATAAGGTAGTCACCTGCAATGCATTTCAATTAATAGGTGTGCCTTGTTAAAAGTTAATTTGTGGTATTTCTTTCCATAATGCGTTTGAGCCAATCAGTTGTATTGTAACAAGGTAGGGGTGGTATACAGAAGATAGCCCTATTTGGTAAAAGACCACGTCCATATTATGACAAGAACAGCTCAAATAAGCAAAGAGAAATAACAGTCCATCATTACTTTAAGACATGAAGGTCAGTCAATCCGGTCATGAGGACCACCACAGGAAAGAAAGACCCAGAGTTACCTCTGCTGCAGAGGATAAGTTCATTAGAGTTAACTGCACCTCAGATTGCAGCCCAAATAAATACAGACACATCTCAACATCAACTGTTCAGAGGAGACTGCGTGACTCAGGCCTTCATTGCTGCAGAGAAACCACTACTAAAGGACACCAATAAGAAGAGGAGACTTGCTTGGGCCAAGAAACACGAGCAATGGACATTAGACTGGTGGAAATCTGTCCTTTGGTCTGATGAGTCCAAATTTGAGATTTTTGGTTCCAACTGCCGTGTCTTGGTAAGACGCAGAGTAGGTGAACAGATGTTCTCCCCATGTGTGGTTCCCACAGTGAAGCATGGAGGAGGAGGTGTGATGGTGTGAGGGTGCTTTGCTGGTGACACTGTCTGGGATTTATTTTTCAATTCAAGGCACACTTAACCAGTATGGCTACCACAGCATTCTGCAGCAATACACCATTCCATCTGGTTTGCGCTTAGTGGGACTATCATTTGTTTTTCAACAGGACAATGACCCAACACAGCTACAGGGCGTGTAAGGGCTATTTGACCAAGACGGAGAGTGATGGAGTGCTGCATCAGGTGACCTGGCCTCCACAATCACCCGACCTAAACCCAATTGAGATGGTTTGGGTTGAGTTGGACCGCAGAGTGGAGGAAAAGCAGCCAACAAGTGGTCAGCATATGTGGAAACTCCTTCAAGAGTGTTGGAAAAGCATTACAGGTGAAGCTGGTTGAGAGAATGCCAAGAGTGTCCAAAGCTTTCATCATGGCAAAGATTGGCTACTTTGAAGAATCTCAACAACAAAATATAGATATATTTTGGTTACTACATGATTCCATATGTGTTATTTCAAAGTTTTGATGTAGAAAATAGTAAAAATAAAGAAAAACCCTTGAATGAGTTTGTATATATATTATAACAGCAGTATAATTGGTCTTTGCCAATTAAAGTAACACTGCCATAAGTGCCATAAGAGACTGTGTGAGTGTATGTGTTTAAATCAACATTTTCATGCCAATCTCTGTCACTCTATAAGCCCCTCTGTGGCTGTGCACCCTTTGACTCCTCTGGTGTGTCTCTGTGAACTATGATGTGAACGAGTCACATGGTGGCCCATAGTGGCATAACATTGAATCTCACACACTTGAGCTGAATACTTACTGGGGAGACTTGCTATTAAATGTAGTACACATTACCCAGACATTTTCATTCAAGTACTGTACTGGTTAGGGGCTCTGATCTGATCAACCAACTTGCTGACCATCAACATTTGCAGACTAACTTGATGGAGAGCTCATTGTCAGTTTGAATGGTAAACTCATAAGTCCTCAAACTGAGTCACCACATCAAGCAAACACTGGCTGTACTCCCGTTTCCCCCTCTTTTCATTTCTTCAGAACATTCCTGACAGCCCTCTGCTCATCGATGTGAGTGCCTCTGCACTTGACATCTCAGAAGAATCCCTACATGATGAAGCCTCATCTCCATACAGATAAGCCTAACAAAAAGATTTGTATTCCACTTCAAAGTGTGAAGAACTGCACGAATAACACAAAGTGTTTATGATATGTCATGTTGGTCGAGACTTTAAGATTTGAATTCACCATGACAGAAAAAGCAAGTGAGTCCAACAAAAAAGATACACTTACAATCCCTTCTTTTCAAGCATTTTTAAAGTTGCCATGCATCATGTTTTTTGAAGTTAGAAATGCGTATCATATTTTTCAAAAGTACCTGTTGGATATCAAATATAAAACTTGATGTTGTTTGGTACAAGTAGACAATGATGAATACATACTTATGCCAATGTAGTTCTCTCCTCAATTTTTCAGAATCCTTATTCCCATGTGTATTATACTAGAACTATTACACCATCACCCATAGTCTCCCACATGACATCCATGACTTATAAATGTAACACTCCAGGAAAGCTTTTGAAGAGTAATGACCAAGTAAAGCCCATATCCAATCACAATGAGGGAAACTGGGAGACACAGGAGGCAGTGTTGTGATCATGTCCTTATTGCTCTAATACAGTTTAGAATGATACATGTGAAAAGTGGTGTGCAAAAGCTGATGAATAGATATTCATCCTTCAGAAAGTATAAAGCATTTAGGAATATATTATTCTATGGTGTTAGTGGCTTTCTCAGTGGTGTTGTTCTGCCCCTGAAGGAGAGAAGGGAGATTGAGGATAAGGTCAATGCTCACAGAGAGATTGCTTTCCAAAATGTACTGCTTCTGTGTTGAGACTAGCTATATTACTAATGAGGTTCTGATATAGTTTTGTGGGTTAAAGTTGACTTGCAGGTCTAATGGTATTTCAGTTGATCGTACTGTACAACCAGTCTACTTTGATATAAAAGATTATGCTGAAATCAATACAATTGCTTGTCAAAGTTAAGTAATCAAATATAATTAATTATTGCTTTTGATTCTCTATTATGTAAGCTTGTTTAAATTAAATGTATAGTTGTTTAAATCAAAAGTCAATATGTGCCATATAGCACATATCTGTTTGGTCTACAACAAAGTCCTAAACTGAAAAATAACCCAGTCTCATTGCAAAGCAACCCACAGCAAAACTCAGAGGATAGTTGCCTGACAGAGAGCAACAGGTGCTGTCCTTTGCTTTGTGTGTAGGGCTATGCCACCAGAGAATAACAGTATTTTGGTCAGAAATATGAATATGACACAGTCAGACACATATCCACTTTGACAGTGATGTATGGGACCGTGTCAGAGCAGTGCTGAGAGAGGCTGGGAAGTTTGGCAGGGAGTGTGGTAACGCTCGCCCGTCATTTAGCCTAGAACAAGGTGTCAGTGTCCCCTTCAGAGCCGCGACATTATTATATTTCATATTCCAAATCAAGTCCCTTCCCTAGAATTAGATAAGGCCAACAACCCATCATGGGTCTAACAAGGACACATTGATAAAATGGACACTAAGCTTTTATGAATTTCATGAGACACTGAATGGAATGTCCCGAGTTCACCCCAGATTTACAATAATGTTGTGTTATTTAGTGCATGTGCATTCATGCTATAAAGGTTATCCCTACTCATAACCTAATGACTATAGGTGCAATGTCCTAAATGTTTATAGGGTATGCTATGATGAGGACTTAGTTAATTACCAATTCATTTCGTTCATTGTTATCTGCTTATATTTGACAACATCTGTCACAATGTCAATCAATTACTTTACCTAACATCTCTGACAATATAACAATTTCACTATGGTGGCTCCTTTAATTTATCATAGAAATGTGCATAAATGTGTAGGCCTACAGTTGAGAATGTATCCTTTCCTAAAGGTTAAGCAGAGATGCCTGATTATGTTGTCAAAAGGCATGCACTCTATTTCAATTCATAAATTACTCATAATTAAGACGTATTGTATATAACACATTGTTCACCCATTGAAGTGAAGTCAATCTAGTCACTAAATAAGTATAATGCTAATAATACATGTATTATAATAGGAATAATTACAACAAATCATGATACTATTCATAGTCAGATTATAAATAATGTCTTTCTTGTTCAATAGTCTACAAAATAGTCTACAAAAGGCCTACTTATGTTGATATAGCTGTAGTTGATATAGCTGTAGGCTATATCAGATACTTGATCGTAACCTGACATGCTGAAATGTTACAGGCAAATTGCTTATCTGACAAACATAACCCGTAGCAATTGACTGTGTAACCTTGGTAGTTCAACAACTTTATTAGAATTACTGTGATGTTTTCTAAAGACTTGCTCTCGTGCTCCATGCATTGTTAAATTGGAAGCAGTGCACCACCACTCTCACCATCCACATTCAACCTCTCTGTTCCTGTTTTCTGTCTCCACAATGCGCTTTAAGAGCATAAAACATTGCTGTAAGCACAGATGTGAGGAAGTGTACGTTCACTCATATGAACTGAATGAAGTATAACTCGTGTTCAACTCTTTGCGCAAATCAACATAAGTAGGAGTCGATGCGAGATGGGGTCTCTAGTTTGCACAAGCAGAGCGCTTTGCATAAGCAGTAGCCTATACGAAATCGGTCTCATTAAAATATACATCTGATAATAAAAAAGAATGGAAGCAGAAATCCTCTCATTTTTCAGGAGATTGCTGGTTCCATCTGTTGTTACGGCAGAGGCAGACTGCTTACATTTCCACGGACTTGTGCATTAGCCTTGGAATTATTCATAAACGCGTTGAGAATTAATTCCTTGGATTAAGACTTGATTAAGATGTGTGTCACTTTGCTGTCTGAGAACATATTAAGGGCCTTCTCGAGGAGGCGGCAGATGGAATTTCGGCCCAATGTTTGTAGATGTTAATTTCTCCCCTCCTAGCATTCATTTGCATATTACTGGGAGTGGCAGAGCATGAACTCGGATTTCTCAATGTCCCAAGTCATTTTCTGGGCAATTTATTCGATGTTATAAAGTCCATTTTATTATTATCATTATTAGGCTATTATATTTTGTATTTATCAGAACATTTTAAATGTGCGCATAAAGGTGTTATTACAGATTATTAGCCACTGAAATGACTGAGCTGGTAGGCCATGTGAATAACGTTATAGCTTTGTCTGGACGTTCAGATTCACAATAAATTGTTCAATTAATAAACAGAAAGCAATCTGAAATAGGAGCAATTAAAAATAGCAATTAGCCTATATCTACATTTTCAGTGAATTGTATAATGCTAAATAATGCTAAATCTAGAGGTAGCTTACAAGTAGTCTACTACACAGGGACAATTCGACAATATCAACATTTAATAATGAGCCTATAAGAAATAACTGTTAGGCTAATTGTCATAGCTTGATGGCTGAGGCCCATAGCATGATCACATTTTACATTATAAAAATTATAATGACCGAGAATCATAGGTTATTTGGAAGACAATGTTGCTCCCTAAATTATAGGCCTATCCCTTGTCTCATTTTAATTCAACATTTTCCATCATTTGACGTTGAATTAACAGAATAGGCTACGCCAAAATGTTTCGTTCCAACAACTCCGTGGTTTTAATTTCAAACCCGTATGATTCCTTAGCCTAATACAAATATATGTTTTATAATACACAAATGATCACATGTAATATTATCTTGATCTTTAACTTCACATGTGATGTGGAACACGTGTCAGACTGAAAACTACAAAATAACATGCAATAAAAAAATGGCATGGCCTAAATAATCGAATCTTAATAAGTTATAATGGTTTGCCAGTTGACCTCTTAAAACCGAATAAATAGATTGACACTTGTTGGTCAACGTTGTAGGCTACTACTGAAAGTATTTTTTTCTTATTCCCACAGAATAAATATTAAAAAGCCAATGTATATACCACTTTTAAAATACCCCTGTATAGGCCTACCATACAGAATAGGCCAAGCTGTGTAAGACACGTTGCTATCAAATCAATTAAATAAATGATGATTGTCATTCAAATTAATACACGACATCTATCTAAAGAATTCTTCAATGATTGTAAACATAATAGGCTACAGTGTTAGAATGAAGTAGTATAGTTGAATTCGTAATAGCCTATAGGTCTTAAAAGGATATGTTTTCTATGACTAAATAGGCCGCAAACATGGACCCAACAAAGGATTGTTAGCCTATATGAAACAATAGCAGTGATTTATACTTAAATAAATGCTTGAAAACAAACCATGTTCAGGGATGATTGAGCGCACGCATGTTTGTATGGAGAGAGTTCCGAGTCTTAGACGCGAGAGGGTAGAGGGGGCGCAGCTCTGTTTTTCTTTCTGAGGTCTCTTGTCGCTCGGGAGCACCTGCCACCTATCAATTTCGGGTAGTTCCCCAAAAATGTTTGACCTCTGAAATAGTCTCACAGAGAGCGCTCCCCATGCAAGAAAAAATCATACAAGTTGCATTTCGAAAGAGTTTATAATTTGGACAAACAATGGGAAAAATGTGTTAGCATGTATATCAATTCTGATATATTAAATGCTAGTAAACAAATATATTTATTTAGCTTAAGAAAGATACTTATACTTATTTTTCAACTGAATTAAAGCAAATTTACATTTCACAAGAGGAGCATATGCAAGGTTTAAAAACGTTAAGACTTTACCTATTAAGAAATTAATCAAGGCCAATATTAGAGATCATTTTAGATACATTGTGGTCTACACCTTCAGTGTTATTGTCAAGGTATACAGACTAGGCCTAATAGATGTATGTTTCATTCAGATACGAGTTTGCATTATGGCTATGGTTATAGTAACATAGTGCACACTTATATGGAACCTAACTGACTTTGTAAGGCCAGATGTGACATATCATCATCATCATCATTAATGAAGTAAACTTTTGACATGAGCCTATTTCTTTTACCCTGGTCAATACAAGTTTAACCACGCAGTTACCTAAATCATGTTAACGGACTTACCGAGTATCCATCCTAAACCTTTGGTCAATAACTTTAGAGTAATCTGCTGGTAAAGTTTGAGTTTGTGAGGTGATAGTTTCAGACTAGCAACCCGAGTACAACAATGTATAGGCTACGTTATTGATTGATAGTTCAAACAAGGGCAATCTACTAATTTGCTTGCCTACTGCACATGCTGTCATAACAGACACAACCACGACATTTGGAGTTGTACTGGGAGACTATACTACTTGCACTTACATGAAATCCCGGTCTGGTTAAATTAATCCCCCGAAAAGGCAAACTTGATGCGGGTTAATGGTTGTCCGAATGAGATGTTGCTGACATGAAGAAAGTTCCTCTGTTTGTAAAGTAAAAAATCGTCAGTTTCCCTCTTTCAATGCTGTCAGACATGAAGGCAGTCGAAGAGTGAAAGCTTGATTCCCATACAGCGGGGGGACTGACTTTATGCTAAATATCTTGTGCGACAGGTCCACTACAGAAAGGACTGCCCACTTCACCGCTTTTACTTGACCGGTACCAACTCCACAGTGCGCGCTCGTGCGCAAGCAACCCGCACACACACACTCTCTCTCTCGCTCTCCCTTTCTCTCTCTCCCTCTATCTTGCAGCCATGCACTCTCACATGAATGCGACCTCTCCCCGCCACTTTTCTCTGTATTCTCGATTTGCGTAGCTTTTCGCTTCGCTTTGTCCAGCTGATATCGAGCTGAGTCAAAGTAGCCAATTATTTTATTGTATTTCAATTTCATCATTACGACAAACGCATGGCAACAGTTACTTTAGAATAACGAAGTCTCTTTTTTGAATGTATCATTATTGATATGTGAATAAGGCTATAACGTGACAGCTACGTGTAGGCTAAACAGGTATTGAGGGTTGTCAACCTTCCACAAATGGAGGAACCCTCCGTGCCATAAGGAGGGGAGAGAACATGGACTAAAACAAGATTTGGTACCCCTGTGCATTAATAGTACCAACTAATCTTATTTAATAATAAAAAAAATCCAGATAAACAGCTTCCCCTTATGTGTGATTAAGTAATTCATTGATGATGCAAATTATGAAGTTTGCCAATGCATTTGAATTAAAAACTTAGGATATCCAATATGGAAGTTCCAGAATAAGATGATCAGCCAAACAACACCCATGCACTCCCTGTTGACATTATGTGTATTGAACCCACTGCTGACCAATTCTTCCTGCACAGAAAATTCTCCAGTGTCAAATCAACACAGAGTGTGTTAAATTTAACACTGTCCCAGTGTCTATTTGGTCCACATGTTTCAGTGTTATATTAACACTGTGATTAGTGTAAAGCCTTATTTGCATATTTCCTTATTTTGAGGGCCTAGTTTTACCCTAATACAGTGGCCTGAAACTCATGGTTTACATTCCACTTCAGACCTGCAAGTCACATTATGTTGGCTTGCAAAGTGATGTGAAATTCCTATTGGAATCCAGCCAGAGTGGGGATATCCAACATTTATAGTTTCTATTCACCCGCAATCTACATTCAGAATTACTGCCAGGGTTGGGAAGACTATAGATTACATAAAGCATGTAAACTGGAACAACCATTTCTGTAACCGGTGCAATAAGTCCAAGAAACAGATTGGATTAGTTTAGAAAAATCTATGTGATTTATATTTGAGTAGCACAAGATTAATTCATCAATCAAATCCATGCAAAAACAAAGATATTGAAACAAACAAATCAAAAAAATCAACATGCAATAAAACATGATGGGAAATATGATAATGCTGGGCCTGGCTTTGGTTCAACTCTGGTTATTAACACCAACAGTGGGGTTATTTTACGCCACTGAGTGTTCATTTAACTCTTACAAAGTTAATTTAACTCCTGAAAGAAAACTAGAAATGTTAAACTGAAAAATCAACACTAGTTAACACTGGCCAATTTGCTGTATGTGTCCTTTGTCATTTGCCCAATGGCAATCCAAACTATATAGAAGGACTACCTTGTACATATTCATAATTTTATGTCAAGTAGGCAATATTGGCATAGGATTTAGTCACTGGCGAAAGCTAATTGATTTGAAGGTCCATCACCATTTTACGAGTATCGTCTTTAGAAATCCAAAATTGTCTTTAGCTTGTAGTCACAAATGCCTTTGATAATAGCCTAGGTTTATACTGTATCTTATTACAGCACCAATAGGCTTACTGTGCCTTAAACCTGATTTGTCAGATTTCTTACAACTGCCTGGCAAACAAGGCTACTATAGGCCTATGCTGAACTCCATCAAATGAGGCTACCGCTGCCTTAAAATGAATACATAATCAAAATACATGAGTTAGATTCAATCACCTGAGAAATATGACAAAGGAATTCTATAAGCAACTCTGCAATGGATAACATTCTAGGTTTCATTGTCAACTGATTCCAAATGTTTGCATTAGTTTTAGCAGTCTGTAATAGGGCAACTATGAATAATGATTAGTGTTACTTACATAACATATGCCATTTAGCGGACACTTTTATCCAAAGAGACTTACAGTGATGTGTGCATACATTTGGGAATGGGTGGTCCCGGGAATCGAACCCAATATCGTGGCGTTACAAGCTCCATGTTCTACCAACTGAGCTACAAAGGACCTCTTCCCAGATATCTTGAGTAAATATTTGCAGTTCGGATGAAGTAAATGTAATCAAAAGAAATCCAGATGTTTCACATAGTGTGGAGAAGAAGTGTGGAAACAGAATGACGGGGACATTCAGTCAAAACATATCACACTATGGGTCAGATAAGGACACATCATAATACGCAGGCAGCGCAACATTCCATCATAAATGATCATTCAATAGCCTCCTTCTTTCACATCATTGTCCATGAATATGGAAGCATGATTCTGCTGTTTAAAGAATACATCAACACATTGTTTCAATGTACAAACTGTTGAACAATTTTAGTTTTGTTGATGAAATACGATCATCTAAAAGGTTCCAGGTGTTTATTTGTGCTAATCTGACAGATGTTCACTACAATTTGTACAAAATATAACCTATTGGTTGAGCTTACCACAAATGTCATGTATGTACAGGTGTATGAATGACATCCATAAAGATGTCAGTCATACACCTGTACATACATGACATTTGTGGTATGCTCAACTGTCTTGTTATTGCCTCAATGGGGTTGGCGTGTCTATGACGTGCATTTATTTGCAGATGAAATGTTGCAATTACAACTCCCACAGGTGATCAAACACTTAGCAAAAGAGCAAATAGAGGGCTTTGATTGTAAGGAGTTGCTGCTGCATGTTTTAAACAGAAAGTCATATTTTCAGGTTAGAAACGGGCCACTGACATCACACAACGAGATAAGGGTTTTGATATAGTTATAGAAAACCCTACAATATCTTTACACGGCACATAGAAACATAAATGCTTTCATTTTCCACAAAAATGCAATTTATGCTGCACTGTAGCCTAACGTTACATTTTATTTGTAATATTTTTTACATGAAGTTGTCCCTCCTTACACGGTTAATAGGCCTATCTATTGAATTAAATAACCATTATGGAATAACTTTAGTGCCTACATTTTCTAATGCTAAAGAATACCACAGTCATAAATGCATAAGGAAACATTGGCTCCAGAAATCATTTTGTATGATCATTTCATCATACTGGGCCACCAACAGAATCAATCAACCAACACCTTCATACATGTGTTTCAACAGATGAACCAACCACATAAGTATTGGGAACATAGGCTACAATGACAGCTTGTGTTGTTGTTTACATCAGATTGCAAAGATGTAGCCTGTACTGCAGTCTTTTGCAATTCCAAGGATGCTGACCATAATGCTTTCGTCATCACGAACACTCAATCAACCTTGCTTACAGTTAGTCCCGCCCATTGAGATTCCTTGAATTCAGGTAGCTAGAGTAGTTGGAAAACATTAGCTTATGGATAAGTCAACAGAAGTTTATGTAGCTAGTTATGATAAATGTAAAAAAAAAACTTATTCTAGAGATTCAATATATTTTTTTTCCAATAAGATTTATATTTCGTCGGCTTAGAGAGCTGTCAAACATAACAGGCGATTGGCTTAGAGAGTTGTCAAAGGGTCAAACCATCCCAGTGCAGCATGTTCGGTTGTGAATACCCAGGTTTTCCACGTCAGTGTGTTTACCAAGAACAGATTGACAGCCGGTTTATGGGTTTCATTTGTCCACATTAGGAACAAATTAGCTAATGAATCAGTAGTTGTGGGTTTTAATATGACTCACGTACTGGGATGTCAAAATATTTGAATTGTCCTATATGTTGTAATTGATTTTTGGTGCTCACTGTTGGCCAGTTAGCTTGGTAGCTAACTAAGTTAGCTATCATCAGTTGAAATTGTACAGGACTCCATCTTGGAACTGCAACCATACAGGTAGGCTATTTTCACAGTTCAGTTTGGACTACACAGTTTTGCGCAATGTTAGTGTGCTAGTTGATAAGTCATAAATCCAGTAACAGCTAATTTCACGCAGTCATTATTTCACCCGGACTGTGTGTCGTCAACAATGTAAACTACGGCAAAACTAGCTAGCCGACCTGTCCAAATTGACTGAGCCTAGCTAGCTACGTTAACTCGATAGCTAACGTTAGCTAGCTAGTTGTCTCACGAAGTTCATGTTAGTTTAATCGTTGGCCGTGAAATATCTAACGTTGGGTAGCTACCTAATAGATAAAGCATATCGATAGCTGTAAAAAAAAAAAAAAGTTCCCAAGCCACTTGTCTATGTAGATGGTTAGTTATAGCTAGCTAGCTAGATTGTAACATTGGTGTCTAGCCAATTACCCTAGTTAATTAGCTACTTAACTATCACTACTTAACTATGACCCATCACATGATTGGTGATCAAAACTAAATTCACTGCAGCATTAGGAATATACTTTGTTGTAAATCAGCAACTCATGTTGAAAATGAAGATAATCCCAACATGTAAGCAAGCCTTTATTACTTCTCAGCCAGCTAACTAGCTGGGCTAGCCTAATCATCGTAGCTATGTCAGGCCTGTAAATTACAAGGCTAGATGAGTAGCTAGTGATGCTACTGTTAGGTTATCAACCGTCTACAGTTGACACGGTAGTATAATGTTAGTTGTCAAAATGACAGGTAGCTAGTCACGCGGATGTTACTGTTAAACGAGTCTAAAGCATGGGGATTTTCATGTAGCTAACTCATTTCAGTTGAGAAGTGAGCTAGCTACCTACGCTGCACAAAATACCCTAGTTTCAGACTCATAATTATTCTTACCTCTGAAGACTGTAGCCACTTCCATACCAGTCAGAAGTTAGGTGTTTTATATCTGAACACTCAAGATGGTTTCTCCACCGACTGTTGTATAAGGGGAACCATGGGGCGTTAACAACACTCGGTGGAGACTAGAGATTCTGACTGTCAATATGTCCAGCCCTAGACATACCATGTAGTTATCTTGACCCTCACACCTCACCATTGACACACACACTAATGGTTGCTAATTCAGTCAGTGTGGTGTATTAGCAATGGTTACATGTATCAACATTCTTGAAAATTGTAAGATGTAGAACTATGTTATTCAGTCCATGTCTTTCTGGGACTACTCACCTTCAAACTCTGCCATGCTCCACTCTCCATCTGTCTACTTTATTCTCAGCTGGTTGACCAACAGACAATTCAGCCTGGCCATGAGTTGTTAGAAATCCATGCCCTCGTTTGGTGATGCATTGTTCCCTCGCACGAAGAGATTCCTGGCAGGCCCGAGGGTCCCATGAGCTAATGAAAAAAATAAACTGTCAATAGCCACTTGTCTCCTTTTCTGTATTTTACTAGGCTTGGTTAGCTAGCTATCTGTTGGGTAGCTAACATTAGCGAACTATGTTTTGGTAGCTAGCTAGCTTACTTTGCTTGCCAGCTAACATTACCTCCTAAAACATATACAAATAAAACATTAGCTAGCTTGATTTTAGTCAAAACAGCAACATGCAATTTCTTACTCTTCTAACTAAAATCCATTTAACATGATCCTGCTAACTACAAAGTTTAACTAGCTAGTAACATGAGTTATTGGCTGTAGTAATTTAACTTAGTGATCTAGCTAGATTGCTTTGTTGACAAATAATAAGACTGCTTCTTACCTTGTTGCGGAATTGCATTCAGAAGGTTTTGGCCTTGGGGTGTAGAGTATTGCGGACTCCGAGTACCATTTATAAAGTTATCTGTAACCATTTCCATGGCTTGGTGCGACAAGTAAAAATACCAGGAGTTATGGTTTAAAATGACCGCCAGTATTAAACACACCCAAGGAAGTGGTATGGCAGAGCTTTTAAATTGCGTTCATTTGATTGGTCATTTTCAGCCGTCACATCCTCACTTCAGGTTTTGTTTGTTTGATTGAATTATTTTGCTTTCAATCGCTACGCCTCTCCCTTTTATTCCTGTGCATTTGTTTGGCTGAGTTTGTGCTGGTGTTTCATGAAACTACAGTTCCCCGTCCCATCAAAACAGAACCTCTGGTACAAGTGCGTTGCTCACAATTACTTTATATTGTCACTCCAGCAGAGACTGAAGAGGAAGCGAGACATCTCACTGGCGGTTCATAGAAAAGTAGACCAGACCCAGCTGCTATCGCATTGGTGTCTATGGGAGAGCCACCCCTTAAGTTTACAGAAATTATGAAGCGCTGTGCATATTGCCGGTATAAAGTGCAGTTTGCCAGGACTACAGAGACAGTAAATGTGGTAGTACCCGTTTCAAGCAGGGCTGCTTTTTAGGCATTAGGCTATTTGGAGATTTAACTGTGAATTCAAGGGGCCTAGCATTGGGAATTTGAGCGCAAAGCTACTGTTTATTTTTTAAATTCTATCGGAAAAAACGTTTGATAATTCATCATTGTTTATTTGATCAAACAAAAGTATGAAACACTATCTGTGTGTTTTATATGAAGCTTTACATTGTACTGTGAAACTACTTGAGGTCTTAATCGCACTTGTCAACCAGCCTTTTTAGCTTGGCCTTTAATCAAAATCAAAATTTATAAAGCCCTTTTTTCTGCAGCCTGAACAGCCAAAAAGCACATGGAATCAGATGTTTCAAGCCACATACAAATCTGGTTCCTGGCCATGCAATTTGTCTGAACGATCAAATGTAATGTATTTGCCATCAAGTGGTTTTTAAACTGTTATTTGGCATATCGTGTTGCTTACGAGCTACTTTGACAGTTTGACAAGAACATGGGGTAGCTAACTAGCTTGTTAATTGTTTACAAACAAATTAGTGAATGTGTTAGAACTCTAAACAGCTACCTAGCTAGCCAAAAAAGACTTGTTTTGAAAGTTGGGTCATTTTATCCTTTGAGGCTTTATTAAACATTTTCTTAAACTATAATTTTAAACATTGAAAGCATCTGGGAAACGTCCATGGCAGGCATTGTTCTCAGCTTAGCTTGCTATAGAACTTCTGAGTGATAGGAAGCATGAGCACCACTACCAATCAGCCAGCACCACTGCGCACACCAGTCGTTACTATGACAACTAGCGTAGCCATGTCAGCAAATGACTGCTGTCTGAACACACACATCCGATGTGGTCACTTGTAACTTGCTGTTTTGGACAGACAGTATTCCAAAACCGATTTGAAAAATAACTGATTTGAGCATTAAGGCCTATAGTGTGAACAAGGCTTAAGTCTATCATTCAAAGCTTGAATTTCAGCACTCCCACCCCCCTGTACCAATAACATCTCCCTGCAAAGACAGGGTATTATTTTTCTACAGTACCTTTAAACCAGCCAGTAGTTTCTCTGGCTGGTTTAAAGGTTAATCCAACCATTTTGAGGTACATGGGGAAACTGCTACTCAAATATTAACATACGTCAATCTGATAATGTTCTGCTTGCCCAATTTCTTTCTTGAGGTGGTGTCCAGAGATACCCTCTGCTTCATGCTGATTTAGCTGTAGGATCAAATAGTTCAGTGTAGACCGTTACATTGACTGGCTGGTCTTTGACTACCAAGCTATTTTACATTCATTCATTTTCTTGCTTTAGAGTAAGAAGTAGGCCTACTGCAAATTGATATAATTTATAGTTTGTCTTCTCAGATATCAGGATGGTCGACAAGAATATATACATTGTCCAAGGGGGGAGATTTGTACTGTTGTAAGTGCCATCAAGAGGAATTCAAGGTGGAATACCCACACTCCTTTGGTAAGTTAATTTGTCTTGGTGAAGAAAAATGGAGTAACACAATGCTATTTGCCAATCTAGGCTTAGTTTGACATAAGACAAGTTTAGTTTTAATTGTAGAAGTACCTGCTCCAGGAAGTAATGTGACAGACTTGGTACAAAAGGAAGAAAGATTAAAAAGTTAAGAGATAGATGGGGGGAAAATTGTGTTTTCATAAGGCTGTCATGGATGTGTTTGTGTAGTGTTAAGGCCTAATCTTCATGAAAAATATATACCGTACCTCTATACATATGAACATACTCTGAGTAGAAGACAGCCATTGTATTAAAATTGTAGGCAGTGTGTTAATTTGGTCAAATCTGCAGCATTTGAATAGTTTCACTTTTAAGGTTCAAAGTCCTCTCATGAATTTTAGTTGATGCCAATATTGTTTATTGTTTTACCTTTGTACAGGATGAAGAACAAGATCCATTGCTTAACAGCTTCAGCCACCTGAAGGAGACTCTCAACAATATAAAAGGTAATTACGTCATAATGACAAGCCCATCACATAAGTGTTGTTGTATTTTGGGAAATTTGTCATGCCCTAGGCAGATACCTGTAGTGATGTCTCCTTTACTAATTCCTGACTAGCCCTCTTCTCTGTATAGTTGACCCATGAGGTCACCATTTCCTCCCTAACAGCATATTATACAGAGATACAGAGGATATGATAACACGTGAAAGTTTATAACAATTATTCAATATACGAGAATGACGATAATTGTCATTGTCCATGGAAACGGACAAGCTTAAAACAAAAGCCATATTTTCAATTTTCCTTTCACCAATACGTTACATGGATAAACCTCAGCCAGTCGGGACCTTGGGGCTAAACACATTCAGATTGTTATCACAAAGTACCTTTTTCCAGCCTGAAGAGTAAGAGCATATTTAATCAGGTGTGCAGCAGATTTCCACAGAGAAATAGGCTGGCCTTTCACGTTTGTCAATATTATCTCTCCCAATGTGTTACTGGGGGGACTACTCAGCTTAATAATTTCAAGAAGTCCCATTGAAACGATATCACTGTTTGCTAATCTTTTATCCAAATTCCTCATTATGAACAAGACGGCGAAGGTAAATGTTAAGTTACCTCGGAGCTCTTCTAACAACATGCAATTCAGTAAAAAAAATATAATATACTGTATAATATACTGTATCTATTTGATTTCCCCTGCATCTCTTCATATTCTTGTCAATAATTCCTTGATCGGTTTTGGTTGTGACAATACTTTGTTCTTAATATGTACTACTTCTATCAACTATATTTCCTCTGCAGGGCAATCTTCTCCTTGTACTCAGACATAAGAATGTTCTATTCTTTATACTTACTTAGTCCTCTTATTCTGGGGGGGACATAATTCCACAACAATATTCCACTGGAGTCTCTTGGGCCACAGTTTGTGCCCTGTCCCATGAGTCTCATCTCTTACAGTTCAGCCACCCCTGTCCATCGCCACATTAAATTTGGCCTGCCTCGCTTGTGCTTTCCCCAAAGTGTCAATCCGACGTGGACATTTTCTTGAGGCATCCTCAGCAGTACACTATCTGTGCCATCGTATCCTGCCCATCTTGATCTATACTATGCTGGTCGAATAAACCTTGTATAGGCCTACTGAGTTTGCAAAACTATCCTCCAATGTTGGCAGCACGTTCCATGATGTTACTTTGCATTCTTTGCAGAATGGTTGCCAACGTGATGCATATGACAATTAAAAATGTCATAGTTTGCTGAGCAAAATAGATTTAGTTGTTTCACATTACTAGGTTTGTTAGTCTACCTAGTCTACTACAGTGCCTTCAGAAAGTATTCATACCCCTTGACTTATTCCACATTTTATTGTTACAGCCTGATTTCAAAATTGGTTAAGTAGTTTTTCTCACCCATCTACACACAATACCCCATAATGACGAAGTGAAAACATTAAACATTTAAATTTGTTGTGTGAAAATGTATTGAAAATAAAACATCTAATTTACGTAAGTATTCACACCCCTGAGTCGATACATGTTAGAATCATCAGTGATTACAGCTGTCTTTCTGGGTAAGTCTATTAGAGCTTTGCACACCTGAATTGTACAATATTTGCACATTATTCTTTTTTTAATTCTTCAAGGTTGTTGATCATTGCTAGTCATTTTCAAGTCTTGACATAGCTTTTCAAGCTGATTTAAGTCAACTGTGACTAGGCCACTCAGGAACATTTCAATTTTGTATTGGTAAGCATCTTCAGTGTATATCTGGCCTTGTGTTTTGGTTATTTTCCTGTTGAAAGGTGAATTTGTCTAGGACTTTGCCTGTGCTTGGCTCTATTCTGTTTCCTAAAAAACTCCCTTGCTGATGACAAGTATACCCATAACATGATGCAGCCACCACCATACTTGGAAATATGAAGAGTGGTACACAGTTTGTGTTGTTGGATTTGCCCCAAACATAAAGCTTTGTATTCAGGCCATAAAGTTATTTTCTTTGCCACATTTGTTGCAGTTTTACTTTAGTGCCTTATTACAAACAGGATGCATGTTTTGGAATATTTTTTATTCTGTACAGGCTTTCTTCTTTTCACTCTGTCATTTTGGTTAGTATTGTGGAGTAACTACAATGCTGTTGATCCATCGTCAGTTTTCTCTTATCACAGCCAACTCTGCAACTGTTTTAAAGTCATCATTGGCCTCATGGTGAAATCCCCAATCGGGTTCCTTCCTCTCAGGTACTAAGTTAGGAAGGACACCTGTATCTTTGTAGTTACTGGGTGTATTGATACACCATCCAAAGTGTAATAACTTCACCATTCTCAAACTGGCATCCAATGTGTTTTTATTACCCATCTACCTATAGGTGCCCTTTGCTAGGCATTGGAAAACCTCCTTTGTCTTTGTGGTTGAATATGTGTTTGAAATTCACTTTGACTGAGGGACCTTACCGATAATTGTATGTGTGGGGTACATAGATGAGGTAGTAATTCAAAAATCATGTTAAACTCTATTGCACAAAGTGAGTCCATGCAACTTATTATGTGACTTGTTAATCACATGTTTACTACTGAACGTATATAGCCTTGCCATAAAAATTGAATACAGAGGGCATGGGTTAAATGCGGAAGACACGTTGAAGTTATTTAGGCTTGCTATGACAAAAGGGTTGTATATTTATTGACTCATGAAGACATTTCAGCTTTTCATTTTTAATTAATTAAATAAGTAAAAACATAATTCCACTTTGACATTATGGGGTATTGTGTGTAGGTCAGTGACAAACAGTCTAAATTTAATCAAGTTTAAATTCAGGCTGTAACACAACAACATTTGGAGAAAGTCAAGGGCTGTGAATACTTTCTGAAGGCACTGTGTGGTTTCTTAGCAGAATTACTGTACGCTAACTTCATCCCATTTGTTTTCTGCTCAGAATATTTATATTTCACTTTTTCTGCCTACTATGTTATCTTAGTGTAAATTCACATCAAATTCAAGTGTTGATCATCTGATTTATCAAAAAGGCTAGTGAGTTTTGAACCCTTATTTTACAAGGTAAGTTGAGTAGGAACATTATAATTTTCATATTTGTTTTACAAATATGTTTGGAGAATTATGCAAAATGTTGTATGAAGTCATGTGTTCAAAGTTCCATTCTAGATGGTCTACAAGAGATTGTATCTTCACAGGTGTGTTTGTATTGCCCTTCTCATAGATATTCATGGCTAAGGTCAGCAGGTGGCAGCCATGTGGGTATGTGTTCAAGGAATCAGCTTAGACTGTGAGTGGTGTATGTATGGCTGTGCTCATCTTGGGGCTATAGTTTGGAAATGCTAGACAAAGATTTTGGCTGTCCTGAGTTCACTTGTTTCCAGCAGTGATTTTGTTTTCCCTACTCTACTGATCAGTCGGTCAGTAGAGTGTGGGATGGTTGCTTTCAAGTTATTCAAACGTTTATGGTAACTAGTCTATGGCATCTCTATTAAACGGGTATCTCTAGTGCCATATAGGGTACAAAAGCAACAACCTCATTAGAACCCCTGACCCCCATTCTGTCCCTCTATCAACATCTGTAATGATTGATCATTTGGAGTGGCTGTGTTGTGTGGATTTAATGGAGTGGTGCTAGCTGATGGTCTCCGGTGAGCCAACTCTGCGGTCAAGCCTTTGTGTCGTCATGCCTTTGCAATGGGAGTCCTGGCATCTCCACAGCCCCAGCCGCAGCAGTAGCAGCTAGTGGAGAGACAGAACACATGGAGCCTGCGGCCACGGTCTCAGCCCCCTCCAGGCATAGCGCTTCCTCAAGGGAATGCCACTGCCTCGAGATGGACAGGCACGGCTGCGACAGAGGCCTGGGACGAATCCGCCACGCTTTTTCACCCCAAGAACACCAAAGGCCTTGTTAGTGTTCCACAGCCCAAGTTGCCATTCTTAAAATTAAATTGGGAAACTTCTGACTGCTGGAATATTATTGTAATGGTTGAATATTTTTTTGTTATCCCATGTCGTGACTTCCATTTGTGTTTGAGCAGACTGACTTTATTGTACAGTATTTGTTGTTCCGTCTTGTATTGTGGTTCTAATGTGGTTTGATATGACATTTCCAATGGACAAACAGTAGGGGGGTTAAGAGATGTTATTGCCTCCTTAACCCCCAATCCCGTGCGTATTTGGCTCTTTTACACGGTATGCACCTGTCCTAGTGAGAGATGAAAGCCTGAAAAAGCACATCAAATAACCAGGCCAAAGCCCAACTCTGTGTTTGACTGACTGATCAATGTGTTTTTGTTTCTGTGTGAATTCTTCTGGGTGGGCTGTGTAGTGGTGCTCTGAGGCTGCAGTGGTCCAGCTGTCTGCTTAATGAAAGCCCAGTAATTCCATTCACACTGTGTATCTTAGCTCCTCTAACAACAAAAGCAACCAGCGAAGGAAATGTGGATTAGTCCCGAAAGGTTTCTCAGCCACTTTCTCCCCGTTAAAGGTTCTGTTCTCCTTCCTCTGTTCTGCCAGCGTGATTGGCAGGGCCATGTGCCATGGCACAGTGCAGCTGGAAGTATATCATCTGCAATTTTAGTTGGGTAAATATAGCAAGGAGTCTTGTCAAGCAGAGAGATAAATTGTTCTGGGAAAGGAAGTGTTGTCTCTCTTTCTGGAAGAAAAAAAAGTTTCCTACAACTTCTGGAAGGAGGGTTTGTCTTTATTTCAAACAAAGAGGACACAGTTATGGAGCATTTGCCATGCCTCCACCCCGTCACCCCACCTTCTCACACCACCCCTCTCTTCCCTAGGGGAAGTAGGCCCAATATCTTCTCTTTGGATGGGATGTTTTGGATTGCTCCAAATGCCTAATCTTCCATCACTAAGCTCATTCAACCCATATAATTTAGTGCTTTCCACAGATTTAGGATCTGCATCTTTAGACTTGAACTGCTTGTTTGCAAACAATGAAAGGGTAGACTTTCCCCCTTTGTCTCATAGGATATGTCTTATAAAAATGTATGAAACACAGCATGACTTGTTGAATTTACAGTTTCGAGGAGGGGAATTATTTGTACTTGAGTATCTCAGTAAGGAGTCTTTATTTAGCCAAACTGTCCCTGCTTACTATTCAAAATGTCATTCATTATACAGTTGATGTCGGAAGTTTACATCACCACTTTATTTTAAGAATGTGAAATGTCAGAATAATAGTAGAGAGAGATTTATTTCAGCTTTTATTTCTTTCATCACATTCCCAGTGGGTCAGAAGTTTACATACACTCAATTAGTATTTGGTAGCATTGCCTTTAAAATTGTTTTGGGTCAAACGTTTCGGGTAGCCTTCCACAAGCTTCCCACAATAAGTTGGGTGAATTTTGGCCCATTCCTCCTGACAGAGCTGGTGTAACTGAGTCAGGTTTGTAGGCCTCCTTGCTCGCACACACTTTTTCAGTTCTGCCCACAAATGTTCTATAGGATTGAGGTCAGGGCTTTGTGATGGCCTCTTCAATACCTTGACTTTGTTGTCCTTAGGGCATTTTGCCACAACTTTGGAAGTATGCTTGGGGTCATTGTCCATTTGGAAGACCCATTTGGGGCGGTAGGTAGCCTAATGGTTAGAGCGTTGGACTAGTAACCGAAAGGTTGCAAGATATAATCCCTGAGCTGGTAAACATCTGTCGTTCTGCCCCTGAACAAGGCAGTTAACCCACTGTTCCTAGGCCGTCATTGAAAATAAGAATTTGTTCTTAACTGACTTCCCTAGTTAAATACAGGTAAAAAATAAAATGTGCGACCAAGCTTTAACTTCCTGACTGATGTCTTGAGATTTTGCTTCAATATATCCACATAATTTTCTTCCCTCATGATGCCATCTATTTTGTGAAGTGCACCAGTCCCTCCTGCAGCAAAGCACCCCCACAACATGATGCTGCCACTCCCATGTTTGACGGTTAGGACGGTGTTCTTCGGCTTGTAAGCCTCACACTTTTCCTCCAAACATAATGATGGTCATTATGGCCAAGCAGTTCTATTTTTGTTTCATCAGACCAGAGGACATTTCTCCAAGAAGTAGGATCTTTGTCAGTTGCAAACCGTAGTCTGGCTTTTTTATGACTGTTTTGGAGAAGTGTCTTCTTCCTTGCTGAGCGTCCTTTCAGGTTATGTCGATATAGGACTCGTTTTTACTGTGGATATAGATACTTTTGTATCTGTTTCCTCTAGCATCTTCACAAGGTCCTTTGCTGCTGTTCTGGGATTGATTTGCACTTTTCGCACTAAAGTATGTTCATCTCTAGGAGACAGAACGTGTCTCCTTCCTGAGCCGTATGACGGCTGCATGGTCCCATGGTGTTTATACTTGCGTACTATTTTTTTACAGATGAACGTGATACCTTCAGGTGTTTGGAAATTGCTCCCAAGGATGAACCAGACTTGTGGAGGTTTACACATTTTTTTCTGAGGTCTTGGCTGATTTCTTTAGATTTTTCCCATGTCAAGCAAAAAGGCACTGCGTTTGAAGGTAGGCCTTAATACATCCACAGATACAGCACCAATAGGCTAATTGACATCATTTGAGTCAATCAGAAGCTTCTAAAGCCATGACGACATTTTCTGGAATTTTCCTAGCTGTTTAAAGGCACAGTCAACTTAGTGTATGTAAACTTCTGACCCACTGGAATTGTGATACAGTGAAATAATCTGTCTGTAAACAATTGTTGGAAAAATTACTTGTGTCATGCACAAAGTAGATGTCCTAACCAACTTGCCAAAACTATAGTTTGCTAACAAGAAATTTGTGGAGTGGTTGAAAAAAAGAGTTTTAATGACTCCAACCTAAGGGTATGTAAACTTTCGACTTCAACTGTATATATAATGTGTGTGTATAAAAAAAAAAAAGGCAGCAGTTTCAGTCAACTGTCAGTACCGCAACAAAATACAATTTTGTGTTGTCATTGACCGTTTTGGGTATGACATTTTATGTCTCCAGCGGTCATTGTAGATCATATTTACATGTTAAATTGGAATGTTCTATATTCTCTCTCCAAGCCTGGTTTGGGCTCTTGTCTGCCTTAATGCCTATGAGATGTAGCTATGAAATGTAGCTATGAGATGTAGCTATGGTTTGCTTGTCCTGTCTACTAATCATTGAACTTCTGGGTGGGTAAGTAAGTGAACCAGTGATGACAAGGATAACCATGAGGACGTGTTGGGTAATCCCGGCACTACACTGGAATTACAAACAAGCAACTAATAGTGACAAATTGACACTGTGACATATTTGGTAATGCCTATTAAGATGAGCAGTCCATATTTTCTAATTAAAGCCATAGGCAGTGCAAAAGCCTTGTTTTGATGTGTAGATTGAATCGGATCTCTCCCGTGACATTGGCAGGGAAGTGTTCTATAAAGGATCTATGTTTAACATCAAACAGACAAATCTGTCTCAATCCCCTGTTGAATAATTCTGTGGATTTATATTGGTTGTACAGTGGTTGACTATACCTCTGAGAGGTAGGAAAAAGAGAGCAGGGTGAACACATTCATTCACACGTCCCCCGTCCCCCACTCGTCTAGATTTTTATTTTCTAACTTTTGTTATGCACAAGTCATTCCCAGCCTCAGCTTTTTAAATCTTTAAATCTTTTTTTCTTCATCTCCCTTTTCCTTTACAGCGAAGGTCAGGTCTTTGACAAGTCTTCAGAGAAAGCAGTCGGCCTAAATCTCCTTATTTTTATTCATACAAATACAGGTTTAGAGATTCCGACACCCACAAGATCCAAAGCCAGAGCGGCCTTTGACTGACAGCTCTTTCCCTTTTTTCCAAACACTAACGAAATTCACAGGCACACCTCTAATGGACTGGAATCACCAGAAAGGCACCAGTGGTTGATAGTGAAAGCGTAGAGTGAATGCCGTAGCGATGATTTGATCACTCGGAGACTGACCTTTTCGGTAATTATCCCGCTGTCCCATGAGCAAAGGACAATGCAGAGACAATTTTGCTAGGAGTGGCAAAATTAGGCAAGAGAGCACATTTTAATCATGTTCTTTTAGTCTAAAACATATTATGTTCATGATTTCATCACTTTTAATGGTAATTGGGAAGTGTGTATATATGTTTTTGATGATAAAAAAAAAAAAAGTGTCTTAAGCTACTACCCGGGTTAGCTGGTTAGTTGTTTTGTAAGGCTATTTTATTTCTGTAGTTCATTATTGAAGAATTAACAGTCATGTATGTGTTTTACTTTATCCATGAAATGCGTACGACCCCACACATGTACCTCAATCAGTGTGTTTCCCTTTGTTTTGTTGTTGTTGCAGCAGTGTCAATGGGTTGCGCGTTGGGAGTTAGGCGCACCTTAAATCCGTCCGGAATTGGCAGGCAGAGAAAAAAATGTGCTGTTTTTCAGCTAAATTCCTTTTATTTTATTCATTTTTCTATGGAGCTGTAGCCTGCGTGACCAGTCAGTAAATTCATGGTTCTTTGAATTTTTCCATTCTCCCCTGAATGTCGAGACTTTGTTTTGGTGATTGCTAGTTCTCAAAGATTAGAAAAATATTTAAGTCAATTATCTTTTCTACATACTTTGTCTGGTGTTAGTCATTGGAAGTTTATACTGAAAGCGTTTTTTCCATCCCGGCTCTAAATACATTTCCGTATTCATTTAGCACCGCTGTTAAATTCATACAGGGAAACACTCATTGTACAGTCTCGTCCATCAATAAGTAGGAACAAACACACACTCATAGTTCAAGGTCAAGTGTGTTCGTGTGTGCCGTCTTGGCCACACAGCTGTGCTCAGGCAGCCGTGGCCAGGCCTCTGAGGGCCGTAGCCTGTGCACGTGGAAACCGACTGTGCCCTTTAGGTCCTCTGCCACCTGATATCCGCACATATATCATACTCAATTGAACCGCCAGAATGCAGTTAGCAAATGCCAAGTAAGAAGAAGAGCCATAATTCATATCACTCAGTCACTTATGCAAATATGTTTACATATGAAAGCATTTTGCCCGGTGGAATTGCCCGTGTGAACTTCATTACATTTCCCCAGTACGCTGTGGGCTTGCCACTGAGATTGTGATGAGGGAGGGTTTTATTCTCAGTCCCTGCTTTGAAGTTATTTTTATTGCTCAGTCAAAAAGCCAATAATTACTAAGGATTGTGTTGTCAGAGCCATTAATACCCTGGTCATTTTCCTGACGTTTGATATAATATACCTATTTATAACACCCAATCCACTAGTCTTCTTGAGTAGGTATTTTGAAGACCGGTTGTGTGCTGTTGAAATTAATTCTGTAAAGTTGTCTATATTTGCTTACCCCATCCCTTGAGAGCATGTGGATTCTCATTAACCCCTGTGCTATACCGGGGACTTAAAGGTAAGGGGAACATTTTACTCTTTGACTGAATGTCACAAGGAAACATTGTGTGGGCCCAGACCTGAAGTACAGCAAGTGTTTGACCCTGTGAGGAATTTACAACTGCTGTCCCCTGAGGAGCGAGGCTTCCTTTCCATTGCGCCAAAAACTTGAGACCCTGGTTTCCATTACAGAGAGATGGTGTCTTGTCCGCTACTTCTCCCAACCTTTCATCTGTCCCCGTCCATGGGAAAGGTGGGACGCTTAGCACCCTTGTAGGGTTAATGCCCCAGTCCGGGTGGGATGGGCATAGGGTTAAACTTTTTTAGGAACAGTACTCAAGCTTTCATTATTGGGTGCTTGGGGAAGTTTATCGGGTTCACTATTAAGCCAAAGGAATGGCAAAATGTTGGACAACTTTCACAATATGTCATAAGAATTTGAAACCTTGAGGCTTCAGTACAGTACAAAAGTAATATGGGGCATTTTATGTTTAGACCCTGTAAGCAAGCTGACTATGACCAGCAGCGCAGTGTTCGTCGGGATGTGGTCCATTGTGGGTGCGTTAGGCCTTTGGTCCATCGTCGTTAAAGCGCCCATCAAATATCCATGATTAATCGGGATCCTCTCCATAGACAGGCTGCCACCTAGTGCTGGTTAGTAGCTGTAAATCTGTCCAGTTAACAGTGCTCTAACCGGGGACTGACAGACAGGGCTTAGGCAACTGTTGTCCTGTTTCAGAGCCTCAACAATGTGCTGAGTGGATGGAGAGTCCCACCAAAGGGCCATTAATCATATTGGCCTGGGACGGGACGGGGGGCATCGGCTGGGGTGTATGGGTGAGGGTGGCGTGGAGGGTCCGGATGTGCTGACAGGAACAGAGAGCAAGACGGGAGCAAAACAACAGACCCCAAAAAGAGGGGGACAGGAGTTCTCTGTTTGGCCTTCTGCCGGCAAGGTTAAGCAAGAGTAGAGGAGTAGAGCCAGAGATCTGTATATAATAAGGAGATGCTTGTCTACGTCCTAAAAATGGATGTCGTTGTCCCAAAGGCGGGAAGGCAGGTGACAAGCTTGAGTCCAATTTTTCAGATTTTGGTGAGAGTGGAACCTCTCGCTTCACCTCTTCCTCTCTGGTAGAGCATTGCTTCCTGAAAGTTTTCATCAGAACACTTGTCATTGACTTGTCATGTCAAGTTCTCTGATTGTGCTTCAAAAGAACTCACTAGGGATGTGAATAACACATATGTTCCTGTCATAGAATAGCCGACATCAATCAATAACTACCAATTTACCGTAGAACCTGTTTGGTGCGAGTATTCCAATCTTATGTAGCTCATTGAAGGGCAAAGGCAAGAAATGTACTTTGTTGCACAGCTTTTGTTTTGAAAGGTGCAGTCTATGAATAGGAAACATGGCTGGCTAATTGCTTTTTGCCATCGGTATTATTGGTGACCTGAGATGACATAATGGCAGTAGATATTCAGGTGAAGATAACATTAAGTGTCATGGGGTCTAGCCTACAGTTAATGTGGGGTCCTCTTAATTCCTCTAGGTTTAGCTGTGGCCCACAGAAGCTAGAGTCGATCAGTGTAATTCAGGTCTAGGCCCACCTAATGTGTGTTTGTCAGCTGTGAACCAATGCTGAGGATTTAGTGTTTTCCAGTCTACTACCTGGACTGGGTTTTAATGTTCTGTTAAGCATATTCTTATGAGGTGGTAATTGGCTCGGTGTGGGGCAGATCTCCAACAGGACCTCCCTTGTCTTTGTTCACCCTGGAGGTAATAGGTTTTAAGTTCAATGTTGCTTTAATGACTACACACTGGGAGCTGAGAACATTATTAAAGCAGGGGGTATTAAGGTGGGGTTTGGGACATTTCAACACCTCTGCTTCCTGCACCCGTCCACACTGGAGGTCTGCTCTAAAAACAACCCGGGACCGCATGTGGTGACACTTTGATGGGACGGACAGCATTTTTCAGATTGACAATATGACCCGGTATTGACAATTTTTGGAGGTGCCAAGTGTTCGCTTTCAATGTGTAAGTGAGCTCGTCGCTATGTATAGCCCGACACAAGGCTGAAACCATTTTAGACGAGGCTCAGAATTGTGTTTGTGTGGCAGCAGTTTATGCCCCGTGTATTGTTGGCGCCTCACGGACAGCATTTTCCCACCTTTTTAATTAGCCAGTCTATAGCAGGTCACTTTTCAGCGTGATGTTATTTGCCTCATCACAATCCCAATGAATCTCAGGGGTGCCTGGTAAAACGTGATCTGTGCTCTAGTCTAGTTCACATACAGTGTGTTGATACTTTCTCATGTATAGATAAAAATGATAGGTCTGTATAGTACGTCATCTCAATCTTCTAGATGAATATTTACCCCATGCAAATGCTGTGGATTATGTGGGCTAGTTATTTAGCTCATTTCATTTAGCTTACAGCTTCTACATTTAGTTTACAGCTTCTGGCTGGTCTTGTCAGGGGTTCTGTTGTGTGGACAGTACATAAATCCTAGTCCCTATTAGTGTTTTCCGTTTCATTCTGAGTGAGTCGGTCTGCTATAGGGCACGCCTGGTTGTAAAACCTGTTTTGTCAGTCATAGCATGGACAAATATAGGGGCTCAACCCTGAACACCTTTGACAGACAATGTGAAATATTGCATTCAATTGGTTAACGGTGGACACAAGGTTGTTTACTGGAAGGGTACATTGGAAAGTCCGAAATAAGCAGTGGACCACTGACTGTCAGTGGCCAGGATAATCTCCTCAGTAGGACAGCAAAGCTGGAGAAATCAAACTGCACACTCGACTAGCTGTGGAAGCGGCCCTGCTATTGGGTGTTGGGGGGTTTGGTAGAATGGGATTTTTTTGTTGTAGAAAATAAGGGCCGATATTAGTATTGCGAGGAGGCAGTGTCTTGCTTGTGTGGCGCTCACATCTTAAGCCTTGGGCGTCCCAGTGCGAATCCCAGACTGCCTTGATGGACTGTGTTAATAAACCTCCCTGCAGACCTACACCTCCCTTACACACACATTCGCGCGCACACACATTCAGTCTCTCCACACAGCTGCTTGTTATTTCATGCCCCATAATGGCCCTGTGACCACGGACATTCTAATACACATATCCAATTAGATAAGCATTGCTGTGTGCTTCAGCTTCCAACTGTGATTCTCACACATACATGCACACATATTGATACATAGAATTCGCATTTTTAGTTTTTTGTCAGTCTTGCTAAATAAGACTGTAAATCAAGGTCACCCTCATTCCCAATCCCTGAATTATATTGTACTAATTTATAAGTACTATTTTTAAAGAACGTTTTATTCTAGGAACATTTTGTTAACTTCCTGTATTGACGCTTTTGGAAAACCTAATGTAGTTCCCAGAAGAGACTGTATGTTGCTGTTGAGTCTTCAACGTTGTGGCAACTTGTGTGTGATGGGGGAGGCTAAGTTCATTGCCTTGTTCATTGAACATGCCAAGCCGATACTCGATTACACTTCAATGAAATCACCTGTCAACTCTTGAGTACATCCATAGGGTTGTCAACCCCCCTCCTGTTTCGGCATGGAACAGAGGCACTGGCAAAAGGCAATAGCTTCCAAGTGGACGCCCCAAATAAAAAAAAAAGACGGCCTATTTTTGGGCCGCAGCTGGGTTTTGAAGGGATGGTGTGCTGTGAAGGTGACATAGGTCAACTTTCTTGTCGCGGGACGACTGGGGGGAATGGCTGAGAGGCGGCAAGGAGGGGTGGAACAGGCTTGGGGAGGGGTGATTTAAACAACTGCCAGTGTTTCAGGGCTCATAAATATTGAATCAAAAAAGAGGTGGCATATGCGGCGAGCGTTTTAAACCTGTTGACGCGTTCTTCTAAAATAGAATGGGATCAGCACTGCCGTTTACACATTTTGACAAAAGCCGTCCTGCTGACAGGGGAGGGAGCCGGCCGGGCCTGGCGGCCCACGCAGCCGATGAGGAGACATGCTAACAACCTGAGACAACAAGGAGGTGTTGATTGGTCTGAAAGCGAAATAGAACTGCAGATATACTGCCAGTCTACCCCTCCCTCTGGCTCCCTTTGTTATGGCCATGGCGCTCCTCTGGCTGACGGATGTGACTGTGACATGGACACAAGGGACAAGGTGGTCCTGGGTAATTCATGTACTGAATAAAGCCTCACCTTGCCGACAGACGCCCCCCTTTGCCCCTCCCCTCATCTCTCTCGTAAATGGCTTTTGATTTATTTTTTTAACAGACCTATATATATATATATACACACACACACACACACACACACACACATACTGAAGTTTCTGAGACATTTTAAAGTTAGAGGAGGTGAGGTTTTTCTTTAGAAACTGGACTTCCCGATGTAATGTAAAATATCGTGGCTATATATTGTTTTGTCACTGTATAATGTGTCTTAGCCTCTTAAACACTCCAAGGTGTTGATGTAGTTCAGTGGTCACCAACTGGTCAATCACGATCGATTGGTTGATAGACTAGGAATGACTTGGATATCACCAAACATTTCTGTAAAAAAACAAACGCTTTTACGCTGTTGGCAGTAGGGGCACTTGATTCAGCAGCCCTAGCACTGCAAAGTGTTCCCATTTTTACCATTTAATGTGTCTGAAGGCAGAACTCAGTCTACCCGGGAGTCCAGAAACAAAAATCAAGTGCACCTATAGGCCTACCGCTGGCCAATCAAATAGCTCAGAGCTCCGTGTCTGCAGAGTTTCCTCGGGCTGTAGACTGTAAAAATAAGTATTGAACGCACAGCAAAGTTGATACTGTAAGATTTTCAAACCGTGACTAGAGACTCAACGAATACAGCAAAGAGCTGCTGTTTTTGAGTAAGTTCATTTTTAAGTTGTTATTCAGCACTGTCAACATTTTATTCAACACTTTTTTTATAAGCCATAAAATGTGTCCTCCCTACTTCGTCATGCTACAACCAGCACTGCAGCTGCAATTAATGTGTATAGCAGAGTGTTCTGATAAACTTGGAATGTTATTATTATTGTCTTTTTTAGTATTGAGGAATATTTCACGTTCTCTGGTCATGGGAGTAACATGAATTGGTGCATGAGGCAGAAATAATGCAGTGCGACTTGAGTTTCGCCATCAGCCCGAAGACTGTCCCCTTTTCTCAGCGGAGGGAGGGAGGGAGGGAGAGCTCCCTCCCCTCAGACTGACCATCAGATGCAGGCCATCAGTCGTAATAACAGTAATATTATGCTCACATTCAAGCATACAGTGGGGGAAAAAAGTATTTAGTCAGCCACCAATTGTGCAAGTTCTCTCACTTAAAAAGATGAGAGAGGCCTGTAATTTTCATCATAGGTACACTTCAACTATGACAGACAAAATGAGGAAAAAATCCAGAAAATCACATTGTAGGATTTTTATGAATTTATTTGCAAATTATGGTGGAAAATAAGTATTTGGTCAATAACAAAAGTTTATCTCAATACTTTGTTATATACCCTTTGTTGGCAATGACAGAGGTCAAACGTTTTCTGTAAGTCTTCACAAGGTTTTCACACACTGTTGCTGGTATTTTGGCCCATTCCTCCATGCAGATCTCCTCTAGAGCAGTGATGTTTTGGGGGCTGTCGCTGGGCAACACGGACTTTCAAAGATTTTCTATGGGGTTGAGATCTGGAGACTGGCTAGGCCACTCCAGGACCTTGAAATGCTTCTTCTGAAGCCACTCCTTCGTTGCCGGGCGGTGTGTTTGGGATCATTGTCATGCTGAAAGACCCAGCCACGTTTCATCTTCAATGCCCTTGCTGATGGAAGGAGGTTTTCACTCAAAATCTCACGATACATGGCCCCATTCATTCTTTCCTTTACACGGATCAGTCGTCCTGGTCCCTTTGCAGAAAAACAACCCCAAAGCATGATGTTTCCACCCCCATGCTTCACAGTAGGTATGGTGTTCTTTGGATGCAACTCAGCATTCTTTGTCCTCCAAACACGACGAGTTGAGTTTTTACCAAAAAGTTATATTTTGGTTTCATCTGACATTCTCCCAATCCTCATCTGGATCATCCAAATGCTCTCTAGCAAACTTTAGACGGCCTGAACATGTACTGGCTTAAGCAGGGGACACGTCTGGCACTGCAGGATTTGAGTCCCTGGCGGCGTAGTGTGTTACTGATGGTAGGCTTTGTTACTTTGGTCCCAGCTCTCTGCAGGTCATTCACTAGGTCCCCGTGTGGTTCTGGGATTTTTGCTCACCGTTCTTGTGATCATTTTGACCCACGGGTGAGATCCCAGATCGAGGAAGATTATCAGTGGTCTTGTATGTCTTCCATTTCCTAATAATTGCTCCCACAGTTGATTTCTTCAAACCAAGCTGCTTACCTATTGCAGATTCAGTCTTCCCAACCTGGTGCAGGTCTACAATTTTGTTTCTGGTGTCCTTTGACAGCTCTTTGGTCTTGGCCATAGTGGAGTTTGGAGTGTGACTGTTTGAGGTTGTGGACAGGTGTCTTTTATACTGATAACAAGTTCAAACAGGTGCCATTAATACAGGTAATGAGTGGAGGACAGAGGAGCCTCTTAAAGAAGAAGTTACAGGTCTGTGAGAGCCAGAAATCTTGCTTGTTTGTATGTGACCAAATACTTATTTTCCACCATAATTTGCAAATAAATTCATTAAAAATCCTACAATGTGATTTTCTGGATTTTTTTCCCTCATTTTGTCTGTCATAGTTGAAGTGTACCTATGATGAAAATTACAGGCCTCCCTCATCTTTTCAAGTGAGAGAACTTGCACAATTGGTGGCTGACTAAATACTTTTTTTCCCCACTGTAGCTAATGCATGCAGTGATGACATATTGGACCTATAGCCTTCTGTACAAACCTCATTGCTACAGAACTGTTTTTAATTGGTTCATGTTGCATAGGCTTACGTTTTTAAGTCGTCTTTAAAAAAAATCTGAACGGTAGTTCTCTGCATGCATTTTTACTCAAAGGGATCTTGACTCAAAAGGTTGGTGACCACTGATGTAGTGAAAAGCAGCGTGAGATAAATAAACCCAGATTTGTCTGTTGTAGGCTAATCCCTGTGTGAGAGGGGTGGGTGGCTCCAACTCTGTAGCCCCTCCTCTCTTCAGTCAGAGTAGGGCTTGTACGGACAAGGCAGACTGCAGCCATCCCAGCTATGCACATGAACCCATGTTGGTTTTAAATAGTAAAAATGCTAAACTGGCACTAGTGGAGCAGGTTATGAGGGGTGAAATGTGGTCCCTGAATTTACGAGCTGGGAACACTTGCGGCGTAGTATTGCGTCTTGTTTTTGCGGTGTGTGTGTGTGAAGAGAAGGGGGTTGGTGCTGCTCTGTATCTCAGACACCGAGGTCATGGGGGAACTGAACTTGTGAACCAGTGGGCAGCACTGTTACTGTTGAGACAAGTATTGATCAAACTAATCCAAGGCTCAAAGCACAGATTCCTCTGAACTCAACAGATGTTTAAGTTTGCTCTTTATATGGACGTGCCACACGCTGACATTCTCTCCACTCTTTCAAAGGAAAAGAAACGTCTAGAAAAAAGAAATACAGACGGTGACTAATGTATAGTTAGTTTTGTTGGTAGGTATAATGGCAGTAAAGTGAAAGTCGGCAGTTTAACCGACCTATATGGTACAGATAAGAAAGCAAAATCCTGAAATCTAGGGTTTGCCTTCTCAAGACTCTGATCACGCATAACATTGTCTGGGCCTTGTCTTTTTTGACTTTCACATTTTCTTTTCATAATTTTGTCGTTTTGTATGGTTTGTCACATTTCCCTTATGGAGTTTTATGAAGCGCCTTGGGCAATCAATAGTTTTACTGGTTTTGGGCTAAATACATATGTTTGTGATATTGCAATATGGTTTACTAATCCATAATTCAAGTCTATACTCTGGTGTGATATATGGATGTAGTTCAAGAACAGTGTCTGCATTTGTATCAGCATAACATGCTGACCACACCGCTCGCGTCGCGTGCATTGCAAAATAACTGTAAACATGCATGTTATTCAATTATTGCACCCACACTGCTTGCGCAAGCCAACGAGCGTCTGCGTTGCCAAGCACTAAAATAGAAGTCAGTTCTATTTGTGACGCTGAACGCGGTGCAAGTCCTGCCTCTCCCATCTCCTCATTGGTTTATAGTAGCAGATACCCACGTGCCATCTCCTCATTGGTTATATCCGCGTGGGTGATTGAAAGATGAACTGAGTTCGGTCGATCGTCATGGTAACTATGAAAGTTAGATGCCAATTGCCATATAAAGTCCGAAGAAGAAAAAGTCGAAAGAGGAGAGATGACTAGAAACGATTCGGGTTGATCGTTTTATGTGTGGATTAATTGTCGGAGTAGAGGACCTTGTGCATTTCAGGTAAAATAACAACTCAACGTTTAGATCCCAGGACAAATTAGCTGGCAACTGCAAGCTAGCTAGCTAAATTGCCATAAATGTTTAATGCTTTTCGACCTGTCCCCAAATTAATGTAATTGGTTCAGAGTTTTGATATTTCAACCTGCGTGTCGTGATTGCGTTTGGTGTGGGGGGACAAAATCAATTTGTGCACGATGGCGCACGCGCGCAGCCGGTTTGGGTACGGTGTTAGCGTCGGCCATTTTTATGTCCAACATTTTATTCCATTGTTCACTCTTGAGGCACTAGCTAATGTACAGCTGTATAGTAGACAATCCAACCGATTCGGTCATCTCTCAACACGCATGTATGCCGAGCCATTACAGGACAAGTTGAACGGGATCTCTAGGGCCATTGAAGTTGTGACGGATACTTTCATAATTACAGGTTAACAGTTCCTTTATCATTGTGCGAATGTAGTATCAGGTGCTGTCAGGGCAGGAGAGTAGAGATGTATAGAGGGCACGTTTAGCCAATGACCCATTGCAGTTGTGTACACAGAGCGATGCCCCACCTCTGTCTGCTCCACACACACAGCCATTTTCTTTAGGTAACAAAAGGGATTGGCGATTGTTTTTCTGTTTATCAGAGGTGACATGACCAGTGGCGCAAGGGGGCGAGGAGGCCGTGTGTTGCCATAGCTAAGTATACATCCCTGACAGCTCCATAATGGGTTTCAGGAAGTTCAGTCGAAAATAAAAACAAAGCAACATTTCTAGCTGATTGGTTTTGAAAGGCCATTTTTTCCTTGCTGAATGGGAAAAATGTGGACTTCAGCATTCCATGGCAGTGATGCCAGTTGGATCGGATAGGCGCAGCCTTGCGTGAGCAGAACGAGCAGGGCCCGATGGAGACGCAGTGCGCTGCAGAAACACACTTTATGGGCAAGAATTTAGGCCATGGGTTTGGAATAGCAAAAAAACAACAAATGGAGAATATCCAGATATTATATTTTGCAACACAAATCTTTTTTATATTGGCTTTATTTTGTCCCAGACCGTTGGTTCGTTAAATGTTGGTTGGGCTTTAAATACTTTTAACCTGATATAGCCTAGTTTGGAAAATGTTGATGTAAAAGTACTGGTATACTCGCTTTATTTCTACAGTTGGACAAGTGGAAGAGTGTAAAAGAGTGTGTGGACCTCCATTTAGTGGTTTGGAGCTAATCCCTGTAAAGCCTGTAATGTAAGCAACATTCTCAGCGTTTGCTCTGTGATCCAAATGATGTCGTACTACGTTACCAACTGAACTGGCAAGACCATACTTTAAATACCCTGTTATATTGTTTTTGTGTCACATTATTTTGAAGTTAATAAAAATAGACCATTGGCACTTTTTTCCCCTTGCCTACAAGGGACCAACTCAAAGCTGTCTGTTTTAGACTAAAGCATTTTTTCCTGATCAAGGCATTTTGTGGTATAAAACATATGGAGAAAAGAAAGAACATAACAAACTTGAAAGCTTGGTAGATTCCATTTGACCATGTTGAATGTTTTGATTCTCTAAATAAATACTGATCAAGTCAGAGCCTAGTGTATTGTGGATGAAAGCAAGGGCCTTGTAATGAATGAAAAGGCTAGATGGCATTGAATCATCCACTCAAGCAGCGCGGAGGCTGACAAGGCGGAAGATAAGTGAGACGAGAAGAGGCCACAAATCGTATGGATGGAAGTACTGTAGCCCTCAGTTTAGATCTACATTTTTGATCTTTGACTTTCTCATGTGAGAGCTGCCTCAAGTGTTTACAAACACCTAGCCCGCTGCTGCTATCAGAGCAGAATTTTGTCATGAATTCATAAAGATAATGCACTTGCTGGATCCAATCCCATTTGCTCAGCTGTCCGACAGTACCCCACAGTATCTTGGAGGAGCCACTTAACGCGGCATGGTTTAAAATTACTGCACTCCTGGCAAACGGCCTCAGTATTAAACTCAAACACTTTTTGTAAATTGTGTTTGTATTCCTTTTTTCCCTTTGCCTCTCCGGTTTGGGTCAATTATGTGCCGAGAGATGTTTTATGACAAACCGCAAGCCTCAGGGAAGTGCACTTTATACATCACTAGAAGGGCCTGCCATCTGAACTGCGATAGAGTAGCTCTGTTTTTTGCTCTTCAACCCCTCAGCCCCACTGCACACATGCTGAGGGAAACTTGAAGGATTGCATCTCCTGGTAGCTGTAGAGAAGACTGGAGGGTTAGTTTCTCTATCCCGCTGACACCGCCCTACAGGAGAAGAGGCATAGAGCCATAAGCCATGCCAAGAGCCTCGCTGCGGGATGGCGGGACATATAGCGTACCCTCTTGGCCCAGCCACTGGCCTCTGCATTTACCCAAAGCTGGTTACAGTATCGCAAACATGTGGACCCACTGGGGAGTAATTTATGACAGTTGACGCCTTGGTCTGATAAGCCAGCCAGGGCATCTCCAGCCACTCTGAGCGGGGCATTTCAGAGCCCCAGTGGGGATAAACCCGATAGGCTTTAATGTTTCCCCACCATGGAGCCCATGTGGCATCACTGGACAGAAATGTTCCCCCACCCCAAAGCCACTGTTGTCTAAAGTCACCATGCGTTGCCATGGAGAGGAGAAGTGCTGCACATGGTGGCTACGTGACGCTTTGGACAGGACTCAATGTGTATGTATTTTATGAAATCTTGTTATGAAATCTCAAACTTGAACATTCTTTGTTGGATGTACATTACGGTGTAAGGAAAAACTCTGTGTCATATCGCTGGATAATATTAGACTTAGTGACAGTGAAGTGGTCCAGGTCAACACGGTAAAAAAAAAAATAAAGTTGTAAGTACACACTTGAATCTGAATTTCTTAATTTCAACTTCATCCCTCATCTGTATTCCCCCTGTAGACTTGTTTATGGTGCTGTTAGCAGAATGAGCTGACCCTGTGCAAAGGGCTCAGGGATTCTCTCAGCTCTGTCAATGGGCTGCTGATCTGACGGCTAGATGGACTGAAGAGGCTTTTAGCTCTGTGTACAGTCTCCAACCTCTGTTTGTTTGGGAGTTTATTCCAGCTGTACAGTGTTTACTGCTAGCCGAGGAGGAGTTGTCAGCGCTAGTTATTCATGTGTGTGCCACAGACTGGCTAAACAGTATACTAGCCGAGTGATGGTGTATTGGCTAGTCCACCGCCTGCAGAACAAGAGGCAGCATAGGGAAGTGCTCATTAATATGCTTTTGCTGTATTTAGGAGCTGACTGGCTGGGGCGCGGCGGTCCGTTGTCCTCTCGACCCGCCCACCCTCCAGCCCAGGGTAAACTAAAACAGCCAAGATTAGTATTAATCCCTCTTAATGCTGCGGCTCATAATATAGTCATTAGGTGACATGAGACTAATCCGTCTCACCTAACTGCTGCGATTTATTAAACACACACAGAGGATTTTCGAATTTTCTGTCAATGCAGGGCGGGCATAAAGAGTGCATCACGTCTAAGTACAGTGGTATCAGACTATTAATACTGATGAAGCTGGGGCTGAATAGTACATTGAAATGAGGGGGCAGGGATGACTGGCCTTTCCATTGAATCATGTTTTCCTGCATGTTGTCTCTATTATAAATCCCCACAGACTGTTTTACCTGCAGCTCAAACAGTGATGAAATGTGAATCCCTGGTCAGACTTGCAAAGATTTTAAGGTAATGCTTTCGCTATTGGTAAATCAAAGCCCAAGCTAGTTATTTCAAACATTTTCTAAACTTATTTCCACATTTTCTCAGTGCCCAACACCTTGCATATATATAGGAAAAAACAGGACTGAATCCTTAACCTTCTAAAATGATGACCATATAACCTAACAATCATAGTTTAGGCATAAAAAGCAACACCATTTGTAGATCAAATATTATAATGTATTCTTTGTGTTGATTTATCCAACCATTCATTCATGGTTTACCCATCCCTCCGTTGTGTGAACACAGGAGCTGAAGCACAGCTGGTCCTTCCAGTAATGTCAAGGTGGCAGAGGAAGTGCCCATGCTCTGGAGATAATTCAACAGTAGTCCTTGGGAATTCTATCTGGAGAGCAGCCAGAGCTCTGACTGTGTAATGGCACCTTGAAGGGCTCATGCTGGCAGACAGTAGGTTTTCTTGTCACGCCGTGACTCCTCTACAGTGTACTCCTCTGTCCTAACCATCCACCGGCTACTGCTTCCTTTTAAAAAAAAATATATTTTTTTAACCTTTTAACTAGGCAAGTCAGTTAAGAACAAATTCTTCTTTACAATGATGACCTACCAAAAGGCCTCCTGAGGGGGCTGGGATTAGAAATAAATAAAAAATCTATAAAAATCTAGGACAAAACACACATCACGACAAGAGAGACAACATATAAAGAGAGACCTAAGACGACAACACAGCATGGTAGCAACACAACATGGAAGCACAAAACATGGAAGCACAAAACGTGGTACAAACTTTATTGGGCACAGACAACAGCACAAAGGGCAAGAAGGTAGAGACAACAATACATCACGCAAAGCAGCCAAAACTGTCAGTAAGAGTGTCCATGATTGAGTCTTTGAATGAAGAGATGGAGATAAACTGTCCAGTTTGAGTGTTTGTTGCAGATCGTTCCAGTCACTAGCTGCAGCAAACTGAAAAGACCCAGGGATGTGTGTGCTTTGGGGACCTTTAACAGAATGTGACTGGCAGAACGGCTGTTGAATGTGGAGGATGAGGACTGCAGTAGGTATCTCAGATAGGGGGGAGCGAGGCCTAAGAGGGTTTTATAAATAAGCATCAACCAGTGGGTCTTGCGACAGACAGATATACAGAGTTGACCAGTTTACAAAGGAGTATAGAGAGGAGTGATGTGTCCTATAAGTAGCATTGGTGGCAAATCTAATGGCTGAATGGTAAAGAAACCACTTGGGCTGTTAGATTTATACTCTAGCCCTAAATTCTACTTTTATGGACAGAAAGAGGAAGAGAAAGAGTGAGAAGTTTGTGAGAGTACAATGCATGTATTGATCACTGGTCATCTTGCTCCGATTTTCTCTAAACAGCTGGGAAATAATTTGTTGCCTCCAGAGAGAGCTAACTGGCTAAATGTAGGCTATGCATTTTACAAAGCGATACGTCTTGAGATTGACACAATGTATTTCGAAGTTGTGTCGTCATTGATGGTCGTTATCGTAATATTTTTTTTAAATGGCTGTATTTGGCACAGTAGAGAATATTTCTTAAGATAATCAAACTCTCTTTGCCACTGTGAAACGGAAAAGAAAAGTACAGGACTAATTTCAGAATAGAATCGTGTTGAAAATAGAGCCTTTTGAAGACGCTCTTATTCAACAGCACTCCTCACATAAAAAGCATAGGTCTCTGTGAGTCCACACTGCTCGGCTGAAACCTCAATGTGATTCCAGGCGGGCTCTGATTAAGTATGTGCCTGTGGGTATTGTGTCTTGCTAACACAGTAGCCGGGGCCTGTTGTCTAAATCTACAGTGCGTGGTTGCAGGATTCCTTCAGCCTCCAGGGAATGCCATTAGTTGGGAGCTGAAGGAATGCAGCAGGTGAAAAAGAGTGGAGCCCCCCCCCTCCCTTGTTTCTCTCACTCTCTTTCTCCCTACACCCCTCATTCTTTCCATGCAGTTGTGGATGGTAGTACTCATCAGGATGGGTGTGAAATCTAGTCCGAGCTGGAGCATGTGTGCCGATTTATCCTGCCGAGCTGACCGCCATCTGCAGCTTAACCCTTTACTGTACCAAACAGAGAGCCCCATCCTACTCCCCCCACGTCTTTCCCATGATTCGCACCAGGATCGGCACGGGTACATGGTCGAAGGATCGGATGGAAATTCAGAGTTGCTCTCTGTTTGTTTTTCTGGAAATAGAGGTGATAATACCAGGCCACCTCTTCTGAAGGGCAGCGTATGACAGCGCAAGCACTTTGAAATAAAAGGGATTGTATTAGGTAATGGGGGCCGTATTTGCCTCGAGGTATGTCATTGGGAGAAAACTTAGTCCTGAAAACCAAATTCAAGATCATCGATTTGTAATGAGATGTGTTGCGAGACCTTAAAACGTTGGACATAAGGAATCTTTTCATGAGTTTTTGAGCTTTTTTTTACACAATCAATACGGTGTGTGACCGACACACGCACACACAAACACAGGAACTGAACTCAATGTGCTTCATCCTACCTTTCCCCTCTTTCTCTCAAATGTTTTAATTCAGCATAATAAAACAACCGTTATTTATTAGTTGATTGAGTATAAAGTATGTCCATCCATCATAGTGGCGACTGCAGGCTGTGAAACACATTAACTGGACGCCGGGGCCTGGCCAGCCCTCGGCTGGAATAATACGGCTTCTGTGCAAAGTATGCACCATAGAAAATACATTTTATGTACAGGATAACAGGTGCAAGGCAGTGCAGTGCCGCTTCCTGGGCCGGGAAGGTTTACTAATGAAGGGTTACTAATGCTTTTTGAATGCGCGTTGTGTTCTTTTTTACAACTTGTTTCCATTTTTATATCAGCAGAGCAGAGTTACTCTTAAATAGACTTTTAGCTACAGGTCGTCTGAGATCATGGGTATTTTTGGTTGTTTAGCCTAGATGAAAGGCAATACAACTTTATTTGAGTATAAATGAGTTCAGGGCTTGATTGACAATGGAATAGTGTGGTTTAATTAGTAGCCCACATTCCTCAAACCTTTGTCCACTGCCTGGCTATTACCGTGGCTGTATGCCCCTTCAATATTCATTGTTTAGCATGCACGCTCTCTCTCATATAAACAGGGGTATTTCTCCCTAGCGAGGCCCTCTCCTGTTTGTGGTCGTTATAAATCCAGAGGGCAGTTTGAACAGAGCCTTGTCGGTCAGAGGTGCTGGCCAGGCTGTTTGTGTTTGTTTGGTCTTTTGCACTGCCTTTTTTAATATCTGTCCCAAGATGTGGCAAACAAAGCCTTGGTGGCCAGCGGCCTCAGTTTCAGTGACCTGCTGAAAGACTGATGGAGTGATTAA
Organism: Brachymystax lenok tsinlingensis; assembly: GCA_030435695.1. Lineage (NCBI taxonomy): Eukaryota > Metazoa > Chordata > Actinopteri > Salmoniformes > Salmonidae > Brachymystax > Brachymystax lenok. The sequence continues at coordinate 15,630,579 of CM059805.1, forward strand.
GAAGAAAAGGAGAGCCTGGATTAGGAGACCAAACAGGCCTCTTGTTTATCTGTGTGAATTAAAGTTTATGCTGTGCTGTCTTTCTCAGCTCCCTTACACATGCACGGACGTACGTGTACACACACACACACACACACACACACACACACACACACACACACACACACACACACACACACACACACAAACAAACATATGCACAGTCAAACTGCGTGGCTCCACCTCTGTCCCCAGCCAGCAGTGAGGGGACAAGTAGGCAAGCGGTGACACAAAGCCACCCCCAGGCACAAAGGGTTTGATAATAATGATAATAATAATCACATGCTTTGACTTCTCTGTTCACAATAATCATGTTGTTGTTTAAAGATGGGCAACATGACTGGGGAATTCCTTTGAATCCAAGAGTTTACAGCAAATACTGCAACAAGCCTATATTGTTAATATCAGAGAAACATTTTATATGTATTGGCCAACTTTGTTGTTTAAAGGTTCAACACAGTATTTTTTTGAATTTTTGCTTTCTAATTTCAGAAAATGTCCCTAATATACCTGCATTAATTGTGGAATGATAGTTTCACACTTACTTACCCGCCATTGTTGTGATTGGCTGTGATATTCGCCTATTGATTTCTCTCGCCGGAGTGGCATCTGTTGTCAAAATGTGAAAGCTGTTTTGACTTTGGCGATGTTATCTAGTGGAAATCCGGTCCAAGTGGCCAATGTAGAAATCGCTCTGCCATTTTCCTGGTTGCTAAAATTCTACACTGTTCGGTCATTTCAGTTTGTGAGAAGCACTGAATAGTGTAGGGAATTATTGTGCCATGTGAGATATTTTCAATAACAAAAAATCGTTTTTACAGCTGTTTTGGAAGGTGGTGGACCTAACCGAAAGTAAAAGGCTCAAGCGTGAGTCTCCACCATGTTACTGGGAAATGGGATGCTGGGGAGGGGGGAGATTTGTTTTGAATGTTGTAATTCACCTAGCTTCCACATAGGCGAGAAATTCTCGAACTAATCTCTGAAGTGTTGGCGCTACGACTAGTGTGGACAATACTTTGGCAAATATGCTAAACATTTATGTTTCAATTGAGAAAAGGCAACATAAAATGCTGGAATTACGACTAGATTTGCCTCTTCTTCGGGATCGGTGTCTTGTCCACGGGACGGTTGAGCTAATGTAGGCTAATGCAATTAGCTTGAGGTTGTAAGTAACAAGACAATTTCCCAGGACATAGACATATCTGAAATTGGCAGAAAGCTTAAATTCTTGTTAATCTAACTGCACTGTCCAATTTACAGTTGCTATTACAGTGAAAGAATACCATGCTATTGTTTGAGGAGAGTGCACAGTTTTGAACTGAAGTTCTGAATAACTGAAGTTATTAATAAACAAATTAGGCACATTTGGACAGTATTGATACAAAATTTTGAACAGGAATGCATTGGTTCATTGGATCAGTCTAAAATGTTACATATACACTGCTGCCATCTAGTGGCCAAAATCAAAATTGCACCAGGGCTGGAATAATACATTATGGCCTTTCTCTTGCATTTCAAAGATGGTGCAAAAACAATACAAAAGAACCGTTGATTTTCTTCTTTGTATTATCTTATACCAGATCTATTGTGTTATGTTCTCCTACATTCCTTTCACATTTCCACAAACTTAAGTGTTTCCTTTCAAATGGTACCAATAATATGCATATCCTTGCTTCAGGGCCTGAGCTACAGGCAGTTAGATTTGGGTATGTCATTTTTAGGCAAAAAAAAAAAAAGGGGGCTGATCCTTAAGAGGATAACAAATCAATTTTTCACTGAAAATAATTAACACTCAATAGTAGCAATTAATTGAAAACCCTTGAAATGAAGGCCACTTTCATCTGTCCTTATTCATATAATATTGGCTTTATCTTGCCTTTTCTGGCCACTTAGCAACCTAAGACAAGGTATGTGTATATATACAAATGCTAACTATATTCCATTCCCCACTAGAAAACACTCGTGTTGTAGCCCTGCAAAAGCTACAGTGAGTTATTTCCGAAGCACTTGGAAAAGTTTTAATTTCTCTGGGGCTTTTAAATTGCCTGTTTAGGTTGTGCCGAGGCATTGTTCAAAGCATCTATAAAATACCGCTGCGGGTTGGACGAAACAACCATATGGAGTTTCATAACATTGGTACATCCTAATTGCCCCCCTTTTGACAAGTGCCAATTTCCTTCAAGAGGAGGGAGCGATGGGGGAGAAAAGATCGAAGGAAGGAGGGCTTGCCAAGTTGACATGCATCAAACTTCTCCCGACAGATGGATAAGACTGTCGTCCAGGACTTGCCAGCGCTAGATGAAAATTCTCCCTGGATTTCATTTAGCCTTGCTGGCCTTGTTAAAACGTCCCCTCTCCCCCCAGCATTAAGAGCCGGCCGCTGGAAGGCCCCTGACTCTAATTCTAGGAGCGGGGCTCCAGATCAATAACCATCAGTGTTTGGTTTTAGGCCGCTGCGTCGGTCACAGGGTGACTAACCCCCAATCCCTGCTCCTCCCTCACGCACACATGGTGTAATTATTTTTTTTTTTTAGGTCATTTTACTGTGAGATCGTGGACTGTCTGAATTGGAGTGTGTGTGTGAGGTAGTAGAATCTCAGGGTTTTGACAGGTCTGCTGTTGCACATTTATTTTTCTCCCTTTGTCTGTTACTGTGAGGGAACATTAGGTTGTGTTGTGTGCAGGGCATGCACTACAATATGTGCGTGCTCAAACGCATGCATGCGCGCGCACACAAACGGTCCTGTTCAGCTCATGAAAGGCGTAAAATTAAATACATTTTTAACTGTGGAGCCAAGTGTCTTAAAATGTCAGGACATGGAGGGGAAGAGCAGAATGTGTGCAATGCCCATGTCATAAATCTAGCACATATCATACACACATTCTTCACTTCACGTTTTTGTCTCTCCCATTCACAAACGGGCACCATTGGCAACTCTCCGTATCCTACTTCCTTTAGAATGTACAGTATGCATTTTCTCTCAAGGTCAGCACAATTGTCTTCAGTTTTCCACATTTGTACCATTGTTACTTTAGAACCTTTTTACATTTAAAAATATACATTTGTGTAAAATAAATTAATTTAAATTAATCAAAAATGCTTTTAATTGTGAAGTCAGTGACTAACAGAGGGTCTTAAAGGAAAGGTGAACAGGGTTCTGTTTTAGACTGGGCAGAGGGCACCAAGCCTGTGTGATTGTATAAAATATGTGACACAGCAGTCTGACAAATTAACTTATTCATCCTTTTGTGATTAAATTAAGCAAATACAAAGGGGCTACTAGCCCCAGTGCCCACAGTATTTCGTTGTATTTCTGGTGTTGTAATCATGTGCTGCTCTGAATAGCTGTCCCCCTCCCTCCCCCCGCTTGTCTCTCTCACTGTCTCTCTCACTGACTCTCTCACTCACGTTTTTGAAAATTGGCTTTGTGTATGTAGAGTGTAATGCATAGTTCTCATGGAATTCAGATTTCTCTCTGTTGGTTCAGTGGCATGCACAACAAGGGGGAAATCTAGCACAATTAATGAAACTGGATATGATGGCTGTTGGAGCTCTAAGTTGATGTTTTATACACTGAAGTTGTATGTTAAAATCATGAACAAATTCCTAATCCCAAAGAATGAGCTGCATGTTAAAGGAAAGATTTACCCGTTTTGAATGTTATATTGTTTTTGTGCATCTCTGTGTGATGTTCTATCAATTCCCGGGGGCATTTCATGTATCTGAGCTATTGGTGTACAAGTAGGCATAAATCTGTCCTTTATGACGTAGAACTGTGATAAAGTCGCTACCACTACACTGGAAGTTAATAGGAATATGACTTTTAGATCGCAAAAACATCTATCATACTCTCGAAGAGCCATTGATCATATTTTTGCGGTGGTCCTACATCGAGAAATGTGTAACTTCCTATTTGTCTGCCTCTTTAGTCCAGGGTGTGTTGCAAGGTGCCGTTGCCAGAGATTTTATAGGAAGGAGATAGGAATGTATAAAGCCGCACCCAGTAGACTGTTGACTAATCATGTTCACGTTGTCATGCTGCGTTCCACAGTTGCTAAGCTAATCGTCATGCAATCCCTTCTCAAAGTCAGTGTATATATCGACAAACGTGCCTATTTTCCTCCAAAGTACTTAATGTCACGGTTCCAAAGCTATACTATATTACAGAAAATGTTTGTATTATTCTTTAGATGATAACCAATGTATTTATTTGTTTAGAGGTCCAATGCAGACTTTTTTTAAATCTCAATTTCAAATCATTTCTGGGTAACAATTAAGTACCTATGATTGTTTTCAATTAAAATGTTCAAAATCAACACATAGCTTCTTAGCGAAGCAAGGATTTTGGTAGGACTGTCTGGGAGTGGTCTGAGTGGGGAGGGGGAAACTGGAAATTAGCTGTTATTGGCAGAGGTTTGGAACTCTGTCTTATTGGTCTTATTTAACGCATGGTGATGTCACCATGGAAGGCCAAAACTCCATCCCACCAAAACAGGCAGAAATTTAAGGTGGTCTTTTCAAACCAGCTTTTACACTAAAAGGGCATTATCATAATTTTCACAATTTTATAGTTTTATTCTAATCTCCTAGTGTGGAAATATATGCAGTACCAGTCAAAAGTTTGGACACCTACTAATTCAAGTGTTTTCCTTTATTTTTACTATTTTCTACATTGTAGAATAATAGTGAAGACATCAAAACTATGAAATAACACTTATGGAATCATGTAGTAACCAAAAAAGTGTTAAACAAATCAAAATATATTTTATATTTGAGATTCTTCAAATAGCCACCCTTTGCCTTGACAGCTTTGCACACTCATGGCATTCTCTCAACCAGCTTCACCTGTAATGCTTTTCCAACACTCTTCCCACATATGCTGAGCACTTGTTGGCTGTTTTCCTAAACCCTGCAGTCCAACTCATCCCAAACCATCTCTATTGGGTTGAGGTCTGGTGATTGGAGGCCAGGTCGTCTGATGCAGCACTCCATCACTATCCTTCTTGGTCAAATAGCCCTTACACACCCTGGAGGTGTGTTGGGTCATTGTCCTGTTGAAAAACAAATGATAGTCCCACTAAGCGCAAACTAGATGGGATGGCGTATCCCTGCAGAATGCTCTGGTAGCCATGCTGGTTATGTGTGCCCTGAATTCTAAATAAATCACAGACCGTGTCACCAGCAAAGCACCATCACACCACCACCTCCATGCTTCACGGTGGGAACCACAAATACGGAGATAATCTGTTCACCTACTCTGCGTCTTACCAAAACACGACAGTTGGAACCAAAAATCTCAAATTTGGACTCACCAGACCAAAGGACAGATTTCCACCAGTCTAATGTACGTTGCTCGTGTTTCTTGGCCCAAGCTAGTGTCTTCTTCTTATTTGTGTCCTTTAGTAGTGGTTTCTTTGCAGCAAATCGACCATGAAGGCCTGATTCATGCTGTTGATGTTGAGATGTCTGTTACTTGAACTCTGTGAAGCATTTATTTGGGCTGCAATCTGAGGTGCAGTTAACTCTAATGAACTTATCCTCTGCAGCAGAGGTAACTCTGGGTCTTCCTTTCCTGTGGCGGTCCTCATGAGAGCCAGTTTCATCATAGCGCTTGATGGTTTTTGCAGCTGCACTTGAAAAAACGTTCAAAGTTCTTTATATGTTCCGGATTGACTGACCTTCATGTCTTAAAGTAATGATGGACAGTCATTTCGCTTTGCTTATTTGAGCTGTTCTTGACATAATATGGACTTAGCCCTATCTTCTGTATACCACCCCTGCCTTGTCACAACCCAACTGATTGGCTCAAACGCATTAAGAAGGAAAGAAATTCCACAAATTAACTTTTAACAATGCACACCTGTTAATTTAAATGCATTCCAGGTGACTACCTCTTGAATCTGGTTGAGAGAATGCCAAGAGTGTGCAAATGGTGGCTACTTTGAAGAATCGCAAATATATAAAATATATTTAGATTTGTTTAATGCTGTTTTGGTTACTACATGGTTCCATATGTGCTATTTCATAGTTTTGATGTCATCAGTATTATTTTACTATGTAGAAAATGGTAAAAATGAAGAAAAACCCTGGAATGAGTAGATGTGTCAACTTCTTTTGACTGGTACAGTATAAAATAAGTTTTTTTTGGGGACTGCGCTGGACCTTAACATACTGTAATCGGACAAGGAATTAACCAAGGTTTACTGCCAGTGCACTAAGAACGTAATCTTCTTTGGCTTTGATGTATTGGGTATGAAAATAAATAGTTATTGTATTTGCCTGTGTATTCATTTTTTTGCTCTTCACTTCTGAAGCAGCCCTCTCAGATATAAAGTTCTGCCTTGATCTTGCGCTGCACTCTGCTGATAAGGCATAGCAGTTTTTCTACTTGACTTCACCACCATATACAGTATGATTCAGATTTACCATACGAAATCAGCGACAAACAGGTAGGCTGATACATTAAAGAAAACAAACTGATATGAATGTTTATCAGGACATTCTCTTAGAGGTCTTGTGAATATCTTCTACTGGAGTCTACGATACAGTGCCAGTTTACAGTTGGAGCACAGCTCCTCGTCCCTCCTATTATTCCCTGTGTTTTAAGCCCTTTCTGCTCCACTGCCAATAGATGTGCATACGTTAGATGGTGTGGACTGAGGTGCTCTCCTGGGGGCAAAGGTTCAGGCTCTCCCTGTCTCTGCTGTGGTCGTTTGCAGAGGTAGGCCACACATGGCAGCACACACTAGGCAGTGTGGTTTTTATGTAGAAGGACTTAGTTAGGAGTAACTCATTTCTGGTGACTTTTTAAAAGGACATTCTACTCTAAAATGAATGGAAAATAAAATTAAGCTGACACCATCTAAAATAATTTCCACCTCCAGAAATTAGCCAAATAACATATTGGTAAAATTATTTAAAATACTTTTTACATGTTGGACCATGCATATAGCCTATGCATGGTCGATATTATCAGGTATGCTATTAGCAATAAGTATTATCATCTGTAGCCCAACTGATGCAGCATAGTGTCAATAAATTAATAGGCTGATGCATGGGGTTGCCTATCTACATTTACCCTATTGGGCTAATCATTAGCTAGATCCCAAATGTGATCTTTGAACTAGTTGCCATCCTATTGATGACATTTATGTCCCAATAAACTTGCATAAACGGAGTGAATACAATGTAGACCTACCTGTTAGGGTAACTTCAGGTGTTCTGCCACCCAGGGTAATACGCCCCCTGCCTGTACTTCTCACAGGAAACCTCTTTGTCACAATTTTCCCCAAAAAGGGTAACACGAGGCGTGTTACCCTACAATTGACCATGTTACATTTAGCCTTACTCTCCCCTATGTACTCACAGCAACTATGCAACACTGGACAATGGTTCCAACATGGCCAAATGTCCTAGCTGTACTTTTTAGTATTAGACAAATTGGACTTAAACAATAGTCAAATCTATTATGCCAAACTTATTTAATGTGGCTGATATTTAACGCAAATGCGCACGCACACACAGAGTTGGGAGGCAATAGGCTATACATACATGGATGGGTAAGGGACTTTAATCCCCTTTTTATATTGGCCAATGTCAGCCAGAGGTCAACCTGGTTATGGTGTGATTGTCTCACTGTGGTGGTGCAGCGGCTGTCTTTATTTATTTCACTTCACAAGCCCTGGAGATTGAGCTGAAGTACAGAGCCATATTTAGCCTTTATTTAAGAAGATTGGGCTGGCCTGCCAGAAGAGAGCTGTCTGATGGGCTAGCCCCTACTCACCGATGGCCAGCCAGATCAATAAAACACAATTGAGTTCTCCAATTTGAGGGTCTTTGAGACGTAGCCGTGGCACTTACAGGGTGATCGCTTCTGATGAAGTCTTTATCAGCCTCTATTGACGGATTAATTTGAGCACCCTCCACCCCCGTTCCTTTCTCCTCTCCCAACTGTAAAGTAATGGATACTAAGCCCCCTCCTTTAAAAGTTTCTAAGAGCTGATGGAATGATAGATAGGAACACAACTGAGGTTGCCTTCTCTTTTTGGAGTTTACACAACCTCTTTAAGGTTGTTTTTGTTATTTCTGCTTTGATATCTGATGGGGGATTACTTTTCAGAAGCGTTCAGGTGACCCTGTGGTTCTTTTGAGAACATTGTTCAGGCAGGTACTTCAGCATTGTGGATAAATGTACACCAAAATGGACCTTCCCCATCAAAGGAGCAGTGAGGGTTTTCATAGAGAATACAAAGAAAACATCAGATCCCCCCAAAAATGAAGAAAATAAAATGCAAGCGGGAGAAGATTACTTTCAGAAGCAAGTCTAAGAGCAACCTGGCGTCCGATGAAAAGGGTGTGAAAATGTCCAAATTATAAAATATTTGATTTCCAAACAAGCCGCGGGGATATTGGATATCGCAAGCTAATGCGCGGTGGTCACGTGCAATCTTGGAAATTGGTCAAGGCTCGTCTCAGCCTTTTGAAGTCACAGGTCATTTTTTGGAGTTTAGAGTAGCTGCTCTAGAGGAAGCCTAATCCGTGTGGTATTACTACGGCAAACAGTTCGTGACTCCACTAATTTGTCCGTTTGTTGTTTTACCTGGTTTGTATTTTGCAGCCCCTCTCGACCCCCATCTCTTTCTCTTGGTTACCCTCAGAGGGAGCGGTTACCCTAGCCTCCTCGGATTGGCCCGAGGTGGTTTCACCTCGCGAAAGATGCAAAGCGATCTTTGTTTCTCTGTGACTTGATTAAGAGGAATCTTCCTCTCCAGCTGTGTTTTGTTGTCTGTGGTGTAACCCGGCTTTAGCCTTTCATTTATGCACCACAATCTGCCTCTTGTAGGTGCTTTAGAATACGCTTGTTCAATGTCTTTCACTCAGTTATTTTTGTGCACATGTTTTGTGATTGTCATGGAATATGTAAACATGCAAACACTGTCGGTCGTTATGGGATTTCTTCCAGTCACTATGACCCCCTCCGAGCCACCAGCAACCCTCATCCCCACACCAAGCCCAGTCACTCTCCAGTCATTTTCATTAATGCTAAATCCCACATCCTACACAGCTGCCTTAAAAAAGAGCTTTTGGAAATTGAGTTGTAATAAGATACCGTGTGCTGCCAAGGTGAATAAGAGGCGGCTCTTGAATGCCTTTCTCACACACACACACACACACACACACACACACACACACACACACACACACACACACACACACACACACACACTTCGCTCCACGTTGTTCATCTCTTACTGTGCTGCAGCAGTGGGAGAAGGTTACAACCTCCTGAGCAGTTAATTCCCCATTGATCTGCCCTGGGGCACCAAAGCTGTTGACACAGACCTTTTATAGAGAGCAGAGAAAAGTCCTCACTGCTGTTGACTACTCTGTTCTGCATGTTTGTGCACAACAGCAGAACTGAGGCTAAGGCCCTACCAAGACTTCCCACACTTGGGATTTGAAGATTCCCCTGCCATGATAAGGGAAGATAACTGAGAGCATTAAGATATTGGGGAAAAATATTTGCTCCATGGTAGAGACCATGTGATCTGTAACACTGACAAAATGACATCTATTTGGTACAGTACACTGCTATATATATGCAGTATCCGTGTTCAGGGTTGAATATGTTGACTGACCTGTCCTCTCTCTCGGTCTCTACAGAGTTGTCAGATGTGGAGCCCAACGTATTCCTGCGGCCCTTCCTGGAGGTGGTACGATCTGAAGACACCACCGGACCAATCACAGGCCTGGCCCTCACCTCTGTCAACAAGTTCCTGTCCTACGGCCTCATAGGTAAGCAGCACAGCTGTCCTCATACACAGACAGACAGACAGGTCAGGGCAAAAAACAACTGTTGTCCTATTGGTAAGCATTGATGATACATACGGTGATGTCAGTTATTTAGCCTAAGTAATGTAAAATGGGACCACTACATTGTTCTTAAAGAAAGCTTTTCATGAAGAGGGTGAGTTGGTTATATTGTCAGTGTTTCCCCCAGGATTTTTTTTCAGCAGTGGTGGCAAACGTGGCGTGGGGGGGGAACAGCCAGCATGACTTTGTCATTGCGCTAACGCTAGTTAGCAATTGCGCTAACACAAGTGAGCAACTTCCAGCAATCATTACGCAGTGACATATAAAAATTGTTTCCATGAGTTCATTTGGCTTAGTGCGAGGTTTCAGCAATTATCTTTTTAAAAGTGCGTCTCAGCAGAAATATTTAAAAATATTTTTTTTGGGGGGGGAGTGGTGGCAACGATTTAGCAGCAACAGGGCGATGCTGCTAAATGAATAGTGGGGAAACACTGTTGTCGATCTGTGAGAACTGTCATCATGGACTCCCTCTGGCTTTAGGCAAACCAAGAATGATGAGTTCTCACTAGCAATGCTAAAATGGACTTGTTTTTTACCATACAAATAGCACAGCCTGTCCTTGCTAGCATCATCGTGAAAATATGGCAGGCGTCCGCCAGTTGTTGTTAAAAGTGTGAAATAAGCATCACCAGATGTTATTCTAAATGGCAGGGGGTGAATAAATGATGGTACAGTACGTCTCTGTCCATTGAAACAGCTGCAACCCCTCTCTAAACTAAATAAGCTCCATTGGGACATTCAATAACACCATTTATCGCATCCCTGTCCTGAACTTTTTATTGAGCTGTATTTTTATAATTCAGCTGTTACGTTGTCCAATATTCAGTTAATAAAACATATGTGAACGGTCGGCGGGGTGTAATTTGATTTCCGCTCCATGACCATTGCTACGATGTCATTTTCTGACTGATCCAGCAAGCCTTTAGAATACCTGGAAAACTGAATCTAGGCACACAACCCGCACATACACACACCACACCGCACTTGCATGCATCACAGTCACAAGCACACACCATCACAGTTCACCCCCTCACAAATCACTCCCCTACTCCCTGAGCCGCTGTCCGTCACTCAAAACACAACGCCTGCTTCCTAATCCTATAACCCCCCTCGCGCGTGCGCACACCTCATCAGCGGGGTTCAAAGGGACGGGTAACCATGGCAACGTGACCCAGCGGCCCTCAAGACAATGGCCCTCTAGCGCAGAATGAAGAGAAATATATGACACGCTCAGATATTACCCTCCGTTTGAATTCAACCCGTGTTCCTCAAATGCTGTGAGGTCTTTCCCAGCTTGTTAACACCGAAATCAAAGGCATTGTATTCCCCTAGCCTCCATCTTAGTCTGCTCACATGGCGAGTGGCTAGTTGGATCACACAGTCGTTGGACATATTAAGAAGCTGATAATGGTTACGAGATACTGATTGTATTGGACATCAATACATTCGTTTTTCAACTGGATATTACTGTACAGTAAATGTAGTGTAGCTGAGGTTAAATACTTGGAAACGTTTGTTGTGAAATAAGAGTTGCAACAGATTTTATCTATACTGTATTGTGATTTAAATTGTAAAATAAAACCTACGCCTTCCTAAAAATGTTGTAACCTGCTGAAATTGATTTATAAATGTAATCTATTTAGATATTAACATTATTCACTAGAATATCGTATTCAAAGGCAGGTAAACAAGTTGGTTCTGAGGTCTAGTTGATTAGCCAGTACGTAGTGCCAACTTACACGGCTTAATTACCATTTCAGCCCAAAAGGTTCCTAGTTACTACCCAGGTTGTTTTCTGGTACTTATGACTAGCTATTGGCACTTCCTCTAAATGACTGTAATTTAGAATTGACTGCCGAGTCAGAGAGCAACCTGTTACCTTAATAACCAGGTGAACAAGAGACGGTCTGGATCATGTTCATAGAGGAATATGAGATTGAATGAATGACCTTTCAGAGTCAAAGGGCTTTTATACTAATGAGACTGCACCACCAGTTTATTCTGATCTCCAGTGAAATGTCAGCTTAGTATCCCTCTGTAGTTCAGACATTTATGAGAGCTGGCTATCTAGATTAGCTAAAGATATGACCTGTAGCATGTATTGGTACTGCACATGTAGGTCTACTCCATCTAGCAATACTTTGGGAGAGCAAATCTTGCTTTCGAAACGTCTCAAAGTAATTTTTACTAAATTGTCCATTTGTCACTCCGCTGTACAAGTGGGGTAGTTGAGGTAAGAGGTTTAAAATGACTTCTGTTAGTAGTGAATTACTGACACGAAGACAGGCAGAAGGCTGATCCTGATAAACACTGCCATCTGCTGGCTGCAGTGGCAAAAATGTTCAGATTTCCTGGTCTGTCTCTAACTAGTTTTTGATCATTTATTTTATGGGAATTTGTCATTTATATTTTTTCCCATTTAGATGTATGATAAAACTATCACTAAATAGAATCTCATTTAATTTTGCAACATCAGCTTACATTGAATAGGGATCGATTCACTGAGTTTTTCCTCACTAAACAGTATATATGGAAACCTAGAAGAGTTGCCTTCAAGTATCACGACTGAAAAGTCCAATTGCCAAAACATGTTAATAACAGGGATAATGCGGCCACTGGTGGTATGCTAAATACGTCCCTCTTAGTCTGTCTGCTTTCTTGTAAAGACATCGTGGTTTTGCTTTGTCTTTGAATGATTACAGAGCTCTGATGTCTCCTGTGCCTGCGATGTGGTGAGGAGGGAGCCAGTGCAAGTTTGCACACATTACTTAATATCCCCTCCAAGGCTCCTCTCAAGAGAACCACACCACAGCATGTAGCCGTGTTCCTTTAACCCTGTGTGTCACGCGGAACATGTTCCCCCCCCGCGTCGTCCCTTTGTCCCATGTCTCCCTTCCTCTGTTAGCAATGGGCCCTGTCTGACCCCCCCCGTCCCGTCCCGTCTCCCTGGGGGGGTCCAGAGAAGAAAGAGGGGACATTTCATTTAGTGAGGGCTAATTCCGCTCAATCTGTGGCCTGAGGTTTGCTGGCATGGAGGGAGTGCTGGCCTAAGCCCCTTCACTGACAGACATCCCGATCCCCACCCGTCTCTTCTCCTCTCCTCTCCACTCCGCTCCTCAACCACATCCCTCAGAGCCCAGAGGCAGCTCCACTCAGCCTGATGAAAGCAGCCATGGCCACAACAGCCTTATAGGGCTCATGGGACGGCTCAACTGAGCATTTGCCGCCACTACCCGCTTAGAAGAGTCATAAAATATCACACTGGTTTTCTAATGAGTGTTTTACATCAAAAAGGCATTTTATAGGACTTCAAATTTGTTTCACCTAAAGGCCAGTAAAGTCAACTTTGAATGCAGCGAAGCCAAATTTTGTAATAATAGTTATCCTATAGAGGTATTTTATTAAAATGTTACATGGGCTGTCTGACAATGGGTTGTAGTGGCTTTCAGAAGGGGAACAAGTGAGCAAACCTGACTTCACTAAGACCAGGGGATAGCACCAGTCCTTTTGTCTGGTTTGAGGAGATGTATTGGTCATTGTACAATATGTGGAGTTTTTGTGTGTGTGGCATTCTGAAAGCCACTCTCCTCTCTCACTCGGCAGCATTTCCAGTCAGCATTTCCAGCCCCCCTACCACCACACACCCACCGTTCGCTCCACACACACACAGCCAGTCTCTGGTGTTATTTTAACAATGGTCCGTCCCTCCTTAGGCCATCCTCTGGAGACTCTGCCAAGAGGGATTAGTATTTTATATCACTTCTGACATTCTGCTGGATAGCCCGTGGCTCCAGTTTCTGTGGTGGGATGAGACGTTTTCAGCGCGTCTTCCACGGTTGTTGTTGCCCTCGCCTCTTGAGGGACGTTGGCATTACTCAGTTTCAGTCTGCTAACCGCGTTTCTCCGCGTCCGGCCCACTCGGTGACTCGTATCATTCACTCAGGTTTTCTCAAAGCATCGACAAACGCTCCAAGACTTTACACACACGCATTTGCTAAGCATCTCAACTGGAAAGTCTCTTCTCCCTCTTCGTTTTGCTAATGACAGCAATTATCGACGGTCAGTGGGAGGGGTGGCACCCGGCCTAAACCACTCCTAGTGTTTCTGTCAATAGATGGAATGTTGTGTGGCTTCATGGCTCTACCTGGAAAAGCTTTCACTTATTATCCCACTGCTTCCCCTAGTATGCTCTGCACTTATTAGGCCTAGTTAATGAAATGCTCCTTTAAGAGCGATGGGAAAGAAAAACATGCTGGCTCCAGGCTGCTATCTGGCTCCGGTTGGGTTTCAAAACACTGGCTCCCGTTGCCTAGACAGCCAATTGGCCAGCACTGCCCACAAAAGGCCACATCTGGTGATTAGATCTCCAGGCTTTGAAGGACCTTCTGGATGGACCATCTAGATTGGTGTGTGTGTGTGTGACCATCAGATGTGTAAGACTTATTGGATCAACAGTCCAGTCATGCAGTGCTATCACTTGTCAGAAAACCTGCGTTCTCGCTGCATTATCTGTTTGACAGCAGCTGTCTCTGCATCGAACATGCATTCACGTAATGATGCACTCCTAGTTTTGTTTAGTTTCCCCTCTTGCCTTAGAATGGTATTTTACTTGGCTTTTTAGCCATTTTAATTATTCAATTGTTTAAATTGACAAAAATGTGTCCTCTGATCATATTGGATGATTTGTGGTTTAGTTGGTCTGGAAAACAATTTCTGCCTCAGATTTCGTGAATATCAAACGTTTCACAGGTTGGCTTGTTGCACTGTGTTGACATCTGTTAAAAAGAGGGTAATATCAATGTGCATTCCTCTCAATAATACTGTCCTCGACCTGCCTTTGAACTGGCCACCTACTGCAACTTTCCCCTTCTATCTTTTTTTGAAAAACAATGCTTTTTTTATTAGATTTTTTATTTAACCTTTATTTAACTAGGCAAGTCAGTTAAGAACAAATTCTTATTTACAACGACTGCCTACACCGACCAAACCCGGACTGCGCTGGGGCCAATTGCCCCAGCGCCACCCTATGGGACTCCCAATCACGGCCGGTTGTGATACAGCCTGGATTGGATTCAGATGGATTTGTCACTTCACTTCAGCTAAAGTGTTGTGAGGGGAACTTGAATGAGCAGTGTATGAAAGGAGCTGTTTTATAAAATGTCTGCGGAAAAAGACGATAATGACGACAGCGGACTTCTTGTTGTCTGTCCTATGCAGATGCTAACCATGAGGCGGCAGCGGAGGCCATTGAGAACATGGCGGACGCCGTCACACACGCCAGATTCGTAGGGACGGACCCTGCCAGCGATGAAGTGGTGCTCATGAAAATCCTACAGGTAATCTTCCAGCTAAAATCTTGCAGCTAACGGTGCATCAGAAAATTATTAATCAAATGTTTATTTCAAACAAGCCCAAAGGCTGCATATTGAATGCCACCCTGTTTACAGTAGTACTCTGTCATAGTATGACACTGTACTATATGGGGGATGGGTTGTTATTTAAAATTTTATACAAGTGTTTTACATGCATGAATACCCTGTCTGGATTCCCTTTGAGGTCGAACATTTGACTTTATGATACCTCGTAAAAGAACTGAGATGACCGCTCTGAATGTTACGCACACACTCACACGTACACACACACTGCGTCTGCCGTGACAGGTCCTGAGGACCTTGCTGCTTACGCCCGTAGGAGCCCACCTGACCAACGAGTCTGTGTGCGAGATCATGCAGTCGTGTTTCCGCATCTGCTTCGAGGTGCGCCTCAGCGGTGAGTTCTCGATCTCTGTTATTCTCCCAGGGATTGATACACACTTCTAGTCCACATGCTTTGTTAGAAAGGAACTCTAAGCTGTATTTTATGACACTTTTCCAGGGGGAAATATCAGGACCTCGTAGATATGAACCTGATTCGCACGTTTAGTTTCCATGGCCTCAGGGGTCCTCCATCACACCAGCCTAACATTATGATGAGCTCTACCGCTCAACTCCAACTCTCACCCCCTCCAGGCCTTCTGCCCTTAGTTCACTAACACCCCGTACCCCTCCCCCCAGTCCCTGAGATGTGCATTAACAGAACACTCTCCTAATCCTGGCCAAACACATACAGACAGGAGGTCCCAGCCTGGCCCCTCTCCTCTTGTCCTCTGGGCTCTAATGGCACCTGCCCTGTTTGTTTTGCCCTCTCCACAGAGCTCCTGAGGAAGTCAGCCGAACACACACTGGTAGACATGGTGCAGCTGCTGTTCTCCAGGTAACGGGGGTGGGGTTGGGTGTGTCAAATCAAATTGTATTTGTCACATACACATGGTAACAGATGTTAATGCGAGAATAGCAAAATGCTTGTGCTTCTAGTTCCGGCCATGCAGTAGTATCTAACAAGCTCAATCCCCCCCACCGCACACTGTGACTGGAAACCTTTAGGAAATTAACTTCCAGTTTGTCTATAGAGACCAATTTCTATTAGGTTATTGGATTAGAGCACCTACCCAGAAACCACTGGGAGGGAAAGGTGTAGGGTTAGGGCTTACTTCACTGTGCTCTGTTTAAATTGCAAATCTGTTTAATTGTACAAGTATGGGGCACTTTAATTTGAAGATGGTTTAGTAAACTTAAACTCCATATGAAAATCCCTGCCCTCGTCATAAGACCTGCGAACCAATGTTTTTGTAACCAACATTGGTAAACTGTGGTGTAGTGGTACCTAGAGAAGTCTGTATACTCTAATTTTGCCACATAATTCCCAAACCGCCTGCCCGGCAAAGGAAGGGGATTTAAAAAAGATTGTTTCCTGTAGATCTATCAGGTTTTCCCTCTCATAATCTAACCTTTTTTAATAAAAATCATTTTTTGTTTTATAATGTTCTAAGTCTACCACAATTCTTTAACCACATCAGGAGACAACACTTTTTTTAAGGTACTGTACAATATCTTATTGCAGAGTTTGCAAAACAAATTCCCCCCCGATTGAAACAAATCATCACTCATTTTGACAGGGTAGGCTTACTTCAGTCAACATTGAATTGGGAAGGTTTTATGGGAAATCCTTTAGAAGTGTTCATTCAAACAGCCCACGATGACTGAACTGCACATCGCAAATATTCAACCAAGACTTTGCACCAAACTTTTTCAGTACCTGGTTTGCATACCCATTGTTGCCTTTTACTGGTAGATATAAGTTGAAACGTCTTAAGATATAAGTTGATATAAGAGATATAAGTTGAAACGTCTTTGCTACCTACCGGCTACCGATGTCGTTCTTCTGTGAGCTGCTCAATGCAACAACCAGTTGAGAGCAGCACGCTCTCTTTGTGCCCACAGATGATATTCCTATGAAACTAGGCTACCGTTATGTGTGTAACACAATTCTCTATTGTACTAAATAATGGATAGGCGTATACCTCCACTTTGATACACATCAGTGGGGATGAAGAAGTCAGTATACGCAATGCCCACTGGAAGGAAGTGGGTATACGGCGTATACCTGTGTATGCCCTCCACTACACCACTGACGTTAAAGCAACAATGGTCATCACTCAAGATGTTTTATACTGAAGTCGGTTTACCATCAACTGGTGATGGTATAATGCCTTGGAAGCCTCAATAGGAATTACTGTTAAATACGTTTATGTCCTCAGCAACACTTTGGGTCTTAATTTGCCTCTGCATTCAGAGGTCATTGGTTCACTAATGCAATAGCGTGCTTTTTCTACCGGCATTTAGCATAGGGTGGCTCCACATCGCTTCCCCACCTCCTCTCCTAGAGGCCCGTGCATTAGACTTCCAGTCACATGGTCTCACAGACGAGGGGATGAACCTGCACAGCGCCAGACTGTGTGATCTGCATATAGATGAAGAGGAGCAGCTCCCCCATAAACACACACACGCAGAATTAGCATGGCCATTAATCCTGCCAGAAATGATCGGAAAATAATCCGGAATAGAGTCGTCTCATTCCCTAAATGTATTAGGCACACCCGCCACCGCGAGAACAAACAGAGCTCAAAATAAAGTCACGGTGTAATTCTGTCTTGGAGGCGCATGGACGTCAGACGAGGCTATTTGGTGCAGGATTTGTTAAAAAACATGGTGTTGTCTTTCACAATAGAGCCAATTGATATCACCAAGTCACCGTCAACACGTTCTTAGTCCATTTGTGTCGGTGCTGGGAGTTGTGTTATGCACTGTAGCAGCTTGTTATCATATTTCTTCCAGCACTGCGTATTGGTTGTTGGATATTAAAATAGAAAGTAATGACAGCCGTTGCAGTAAAAGGAGGCATCTGTGTCCGTGGTGAAGAAAATGTAGGCCTATTACTGCCCTTTTCCCAACATGCAAGTACCTTGAGGATGCCTATAACACCACGCCCTCATTTGTCGGTTACTTTATTGGCTGGTCAGCCCCCCCTCTTTTCCACGGCTCGTCCATAATAAAGATGTGAGCGCCTTGGGCAGCCCCCCAGGCTGGGCGTAATGAGTAGCGGATCTCATCGAGTGCTCACGAGGAGGCTTAGATCGCCTGCTGAAAGTATTAGGGATGTTAATCTGTTGGACCCACAGATCACCCAATAATCGAGCTTGCAAGACAAGACTATTAACGCGGGAGTTAACGTCAGGGGCCCGTCTCCCTGTGTGTGTGAGACAGGCAGTGACATCTCATTCGCCGCAAAGCCCAAGAGTCCACAGAGCACAGGGGTCTCAGACAATGTGTGCTGCATCGAGAACATTACTCTGCACAGCTCATCTCGTCAAGCCACTGAGAAGCTCATCATCTGGGTCCGCGAATGAATGCCCTCCGAGACAGATTGCTTCGGTCAGCCTAGTGCCTCAAGCATTGTTCTCTCTCTCTCTTTTTGATTATTTTCATGGAAGTTTGGTTAGTTAAAATCTTTTGTTAAGCAATTGTCAACGTGTACACCAGCTGTTTTTCTTCTTCTGTCTGCAAGCCTTTGAGAGATTTCATATTATTCAGCTAAGATTACCAACAAATGTACAGGTTCTTTGTCCCTGCATGGATATTGAGGTGTGGTATTTGAAGAACATTCAGAGTAGTCTCCATGTTAGTCTAAACGGTGTTATGTAGCTGCTTCCCTTGGCGTCACAAAGTTTGCTAGGGCTTAAAGCCATCTGTGCTCTCGCCCTGCATATTCGGTGTGCAGGTTGAAATGAAAGTGACTCATCTTTAAATATTGTCTGCAAATGGACAGAAACGGCTTTGTTGGTGTGGATATCAGGTTTCCTGTCGCCTCACGGTGGCTGATGAATGAATTACCTTGAGTTGACGATAGAGGTTGAGAAGGCAGAGGGGCTCAACACAGAGGGAGGAGAGAATAGGACAATTTATCACATAGCTACATTAATGTAGCTGGAATAGTCAGATAATTGACATCTATTTTCCATTTTTCTTCCAGACTACCCCAATTTAAAGAGGAGGCCAAAAGTTTTGTGGGTGCTAACATGAAGAAGGTAAACTCAAATTAGGCTTAGATGTTGAATGTGCCACTCACTACTCTCTGGCTATGACTAATTTGCTTGCAATACCCCCTCCCTTTGTCTCCCACTGGTTCCTGTCATCCCCGTGGTGCTGTGAATAATCATTGTACTCTGCAGGGATGGCCACCGCAACAAACCCTCTCTTGATTCTGAAACTAGAGTGCATGAAGTATCCAACAGGGAGAAAGTGAACCTTCTTTACATAATAATAATATCTTGCCTTGTTTACACAATAATAATATCTTGCCTTGTGGTACAGGATTGAAACTGGATACCCCAAATGCCCTTCCCTCCCTCTGCTTCCACCCATCAAGATGGCGTTATTTTCCCAATATCACCTCTGTCTCATCAGATGCTGCCTTATTTTTTTGTTTTGTCCTTAAGTTTCTTTGAGTTCCTCCTTTCAAACTGCTCATTTGCCTGTGTTCCCTCCCACAGATCCCATCCTGTATCCTGGACACACAGGATCTTATTTGTGCAGAACAGCCTATAAACACCAATCAGAGGGGCTTAGAGAGGGTACTTGATAAAGACACAACTTTCAATTGGCTCTCGCTAGTGCATTGAAATGGGCCAGGATAGCATGGCTTTCTGGAGTGAATGCATGAAGGTGCATTTGAGGGATATTTCAGCATTTTCTTAGAACTTTGGTTTCAAGGAATTTCATATTCCCATAACACATATTTTACATCCATTATTGTTGGCTAATAGTATCAGGCTGTATGACAAAATAAGTTACTTCATTTTTTAGATTTTATGTTGTCATACCTGCATCGTGTAGCTTAGATTGGACATTTCGCTGACGTTTCTGGGTTTAGCCTCATACCACAAATAAAACACAGTGACACTTTTGTTTCACAATCATACCCCATCAAACCTAGACTCCAAATGTACAAATAAAAATATTAATGGGCACCAGCTTGAAGCGGTTCCAATATGAAGCCTGCCATTCTGTCTGATTGCCTGCCCTTCACTGTTTTGTCTGCTCATTCTTGAATGTCTTCATATGGAGCCTGATTCCCCTCCCTCCTAACCCACCACCCTTCCCCAAACAAGCCCATCCCTGGGGAGTTAGCATGGTGCTCTGTCCCCCCCCCCAATGCATCACTGACTGAGTCTCTTGTCTGTGTGCTGCTGCTAAAATGTCGTCCATCACTAATCACGGGCACCTGCCCCCTTCTCTCCTGAGGCTTACAATATCTTGTGGAAAAACAAACGAGTGCAGGTAAGGAGACTCTGGTGACTCAGTTGGAGAATGACCATCCCTCCTTCCTATCCCCCCTGCCCCTCCTCCCCTCTTATTTAGAACCCATTTGCCTCCCCCTTTGGAAGATTCATACACAATGCGATGGGGCCAATTTAAAAAAAAAAATACATATTTGTCTACCATATTGTAAATGCATTTAATGATAGATGTATTGATGTTGATGTGTAGAGGACACAAACAAAGCCATGGGGTTCGTTTGTAGAATGAATCAGATCTTACTGGGTCTTTTTTTTTTTATGGTTGCTTGAATTTGTTTCTTGTGATTGTCACTTTTTGTTGTGTAGTCTTATAATTCACCCTCATAGGTATTATTTTATCTTGCCATTGGGGATACTTCAATGCAGTCTCAGCATTTGCTAAACAGAATGAAGCATGTGGCTGCATTTTTGTGTACTGTCTTGTGTTTTCAGATGTCTGTTTTACTTTCTGTTTTAAGACGGTCACTGTGTAAATGATCCAGAAGGATCCTATTGCTTTTAAAAGTCCAACCTGATGCAATACCCTTGTCTGTACAATGTGATATTACAACAGCCCCTAGCCAAGCGCATAGCCAGCGGTTGCGTGTGAATGTATGCTGAGTGTGTTCTACCGGTTCCAGCTGAAGATGCGTGCTGGTGGGATGAGCGAGTCATCAAAGTGGAAGAAGCAGAAGCGCTCGCCCCGGCCCCCCCATCACATGGTACGAAGCGCCTCGGGCGGATTGGATCAGGCCCCTCCCGCCACCCTTAGCAACAACAACCTCTCTGGTGAGACCCCATCTTCTAAAGAGCTTCGCTTTTTCTTTTTTTTCAGAACATCTTTCACATTTCGTTTTTTTTCAGACAGTTAGAAACCAGATCGTGGGGATATACATAGTAGGTGGTACATTAAGGAAGGATAGTCTGCCGAGCAGAGGCTTGTACCCCCGTCGCTGTGGGGGCATAAGTGGTCAGCGGTCGATAGCGAGACTGCTACACCACACTCCAGCACTTCTATGATCTTTTAAATGAACTTTTCATCTATTACTGCTACCACGTTGCGTTAACCACAAGACAGACCATTGACCGACAATATCAATGCATGCCACGCCACAACATCAATAACACATGCTTCCTTAGTAATGAGTAAATGCCTCTTCTGTAAATCTAATCATTTTTGGTCCAAGGGGGCTTCATTTTATGTCTATCAAATTTAAACATCATTTGATATATCAATGTTTATACTGTCAGGCACTCTAAAGTGGAAAAATGTATATTGTGAATACGTCTATAGAGGCGGTCTCCAACAACAAAACATCTGATGTAGCTAACCATGGTCGGTGTGTGTGTCTACCAGGTGGTGTCCTTTTCATCGAGCAGGTTAGTTTGTCTGTCCCAGACAGCATGGCCTCTTCCATGTCTAGCCCCACAGACAGCGGACTAGACACCTGCTCCAAGGCCACCTCCAGAGAGGACCTGACAGACCTGGACCAGAGCAGCTCCGCCGCCACCACCCCAGGCACAGCAGCTAGCCCTTCCACAGAGCCTGGATGCCTGGACGCTCAGGTGGGGGGGTGGGGGGGATACTGGAAGCAGCTATGTTGTCTGTCATTTTGTGCATATTTTAATTAAGTCTGTTGGAGCTCATCAATGTTCATACTCTGTTTCTGTTTCCCCTGCCAGTCTGAGGGGAGGCAGGTGGATCGTGCTCAGTCAGCTTCGGTGGAGTCCATCCCTGAGGTCCTAGAGGACAGAGACTCTGTGACGGAGCAGTCAGACTCAGCCTCAATACACGACATGGACTACGTCAACCCCCCGAGGAGTCCGCTTCACACCACAGCAAACACAGAGAGACGGTGAGGATGGTGAGCCCTCTTATCACCACCACTACCAACCAGCATTCCGTTTGGGTTTCACCATGCCTCAACCTGTTCCACTTCGCATGTCGCCCTCTGTCTCACCTTGTCTCATGTCTGTTCATATGTCTCAACACGTCTCAGCCTACAGTGCATTCGGAAAGTGTTCAGACCCCTTGACCTTTTCCACATTTTGTTACGTTACAGCCTTACTCTAACATCTACACACAATACCCCATAATGACAAAGCAAAAACAGGTTTTTAGACATTTTTGCAAATTACAGACCCTTTGCTACGAGACCCGAAATTGAGCTCAGGTACATCCTGTTTCCATTGATCATCCTTCAGATGTTTCTACAACTTGATAGGAGTCCACCTGTAGTAAATTAAATTGATTGCACATGATTTGGAAAGGCACACACCTTTCTATATAAGGTCCCACAGTTGACAGAGCATGTCAGAGCAAAAACGTCATGAGGTTGAAGGAATTGTCCGTAGAGCTCCGAGACAGTGTCGAGGATTGTGTCGAGGCACTGATCTGGGGAAGGGTAGAGCACCATGCAAACTCCCCAGGGATGGGCTTGTTTGGGGAAGGGTGGTGGGTTAGGAGGGAGGGGAATCAGGCTCCATACGAAGACATTCAAGAATGAGCAGACAAAACAGTGAAGGGCAGGCAATCAGACAGAATGGCAGGCTTCATATTGGAACTGCTTCAAGCTGGTGCCCATTTAATATTTTTATTTGTACATGGGGTTTGAATACTTTCCGAATGCACTGTATGTCCCACAACTTGTCTCTG
This sequence comes from Brachymystax lenok tsinlingensis, assembly GCA_030435695.1. Taxonomy (NCBI): domain Eukaryota; kingdom Metazoa; phylum Chordata; class Actinopteri; order Salmoniformes; family Salmonidae; genus Brachymystax; species Brachymystax lenok. The sequence goes on from CM059805.1 coordinate 15,653,862, forward strand.
AGTGTCCTTCAGTATTACCAATGTCTTATTTTATATCTCATGTCTAGGGTTGAAAAATTCGGGTAACTGTCCCAATATTCCCCAGTTTTCCAGAAATCCTGGTTGGAAGGTTCCTCAAATTACAAGGGAATAAGCAGGAAATCCAGGATTCTGGAAAACCATGGACTTATTGCAAAATTACCAACATTTTGCAACCCTACTCGTGCTTCACGCCACCAGAGGGCTATACTACAAAGCAGGATCAAGGCTTTGCCTAAATATTGTGAAATATACATTTAGTGAAAAAATCTTATTGGCTTAAAACCTTTTAGGGATCGGCAGCCGAAGTGTCGGTTTTGGAGAGTCTGGCATGCCCAAAGTAAAATACCTGCCACTCAGGCCCAGAAACTAGGATAGGCACATAATTAGTACTATTGGATAGGAAACACTCTGAAGTTTCTAAAACCGTTAAAATAATGTCTGTGAGTATAACAGAACTGATATAGCAGGCGAAAACCTGAGGAAAATCCATCCGGATTTGCAGTTTTTTTTTAGATGACCTTTTTCTCCAAGCTGCCTATGGGATTTGCTGTTATCTAGGACTCAGACTGCAGTACCTATGGCTTCCACTGGATGTCAACAGTCTTTAGACAGGGTTTCAAGACGTTATGTTGAATTAGAAGCGAATAGAAGAAGAATTTAGAAGTGGACCCAGGAAGTCAATAGAATGACATGCGCGTTCACGGTCTCGCGCGCTCTTTGTTTGTTTTTTTCCTTTCCTATCGTTCAGGTTATCATCCAGTTGAAATATTATAGTAAATATACATAAAAGTGTACCTAAGGATACATTATAAATGATGTTTGATTTGTTTAGGCAAAGTTGATAGGTATAGTTTGAACACATACTCTTCACGGTTCAATGGGCGGCTCGACGGTGGATTTTCTGAACGTAACGCGCCAACCAAACTGAGATTTATGGATATAATAATTGACTTTTTCTAACAAAAGAACCATTGGATGTCTTCGTTGGACACTTGGGAAGCCCTCAGCAGAAGTTCTTCGAAAGGTAAGTGATTTATTTTAGCTCTTATATGGGTTTTGTGTGACCCGCGCTGGATATTAATTTATGCTAATGTGGAAAATATGAGGTGCTATCCTCAATCAAATGTTGTGCTTTTGCCGTAAAGCCTTTTTGAAATCTGACAATGCTGTGATATTGCCAAGAATCAGAGCTTTTGATGACTATGCAACACTTGTATATTGATGAATGTTTAATAATTCAACTTTGGGATTTTGAATTTGGCGCCTTACATTTCATGGGGTAGTGTCTGGAACGGGGCGCTGGCGCCCCAGCGCTCCACATAAGTTTAGCTTTCTTATTGAATCAGAAAATCAACTGTTATTTATCGACGTTAGCTGGCTAACTCATTGATCCTGCTTTGTCGATACTTTGCTGTTTTACGTTTCTTCCTAACCTCCCAGGTGCGGCTCTCATCCCCTACGGTCTGCCCTGTCTGCGGGAGCTCTTCCGCTTCCTCATCTCGCTAACCAACCCGCATGACCGCCACAACACGGATGCCATGATGCACATGGGCCTGCAGCTGCTGACCGTGGCTCTGGAAGCAGCCCACATTGCCCCCTACCAGTCACTGCTGGGTCTGGTCAAAGACGAGCTCTGCCGACACCTCTTCCAGGTACTGTACACCACAGGCTTATTCAGGATGGGAACTTGACCCTTCTATTGTGTCTTCTACACATGACATAACATGTTTACTTTTTCAGTTGCTAAATGTGGACCGTATGAACCTGTATACCGCCTCCATACGAGCCTGCTTTTTGCTCTTTGAGAGCATGCGAGGACATTTGAAGTTTCAGCTTGAGGTATTTGGAGTTTCTTTTCTTTTGTTTTCCATATTGTCACACAATTGTTTGACACAACCACACGAGTCGTTGTAAAACAAACAACTAAACCGAATGACCTGGGTTGTGTGCAGATGTATCTGAAGAAGCTGATGGACACCATCACGTCAGAGAACATGAAGATGCCTTATGAGATGAAGGAGATTGCCCTGGAGGCCCTGGTGCAGCTCTGGAGGATCCCCAGCTTCGTCACCGAGCTCTACATCAACCACGACTGTGACTTCTACTGCTCAAACCTGTTTGAAGACCTCACCAAGCTGCTCTCCAAGGTGGGAACTGGGACGCCAGCTCTTTAGCCACTCTCACTCCAGAGAGCTTAGGGATTTATTTACTTTCTAAAATCTGCATTAGAAGAGTGTCTACTGTCCCGTTCAGTCAAAAGCTTAATACTTTTATTTATTTCAATTTGATGCATGTCGTCACGCTCCAAGCTTTACATTTTCAGGGGAACATTGTTCTCTTTTGTTGACCTATGGTGTGTTTGTATCATGTTGTCTTGCAGAATGCCTTCCCTGTGTCCGGACAGCTCTACACAACTCACCTCCTCTCACTAGAGGCCCTACTGACTGTTATTGACAGCACTGAGGCCCACTGCCAGGCTAAGGTGCTCAACAGCACAGCTCAGCAGGACCAATCAGCTGAAACTGTGTTGGCGGAAGGGGAGGGCTCAACCAATGACCGTGTAGACACAACCACAGGTATGCAGATTTCTATCATACATTTTATGTACTTTTTGCTATGATAGTCTCATATTATAATGGGCTTTGTCCAACATTGACTACAGTTGTATCAGATGTGTATAGAGGGGTAGTCATGAATATTTTTGTCATGTGGTTGTAGGATCAGGCAGGCAGGTGAACAGTGCCAACGGTCAGAATGTTCCAGAGGCTGACAGCGTGCCCCTTCCACCTACCAGCGGGCACCTAATGGCAGAGAAGATGAGACTGGGCAGACAAGACCAGGAGGAGACAGAACTATCTGGTAGGTTTGATTTTACTAACCAGTGGTCAGGTCAGCATTCCGGTCTATAGCCATGAATGAAATTGAATTAAAAGTGAAAATTGTCTTTTTTTTTTAGCTGAGAAGAAAGAACCGACAAAGCCTCAACGCTTCTCGTCTTGTTTACCTGATTCTCAAGAGCTGTTGGACATCAGAAATAAAAAGAAGGTATGTTCTAGGATTTTGTTGTATATTTGTTTTAAATAACTTTCATGGCAGTCGAACACATACAGTAAACTCTGACTTTTACATAAATCATGCATTGATGCCAATGGCGTTTCTCTAAAGTGAAGTGATAGTATTTATTTGTATGATTACAGCTGCTGAACAGCGGCACAGAGCAGTTCAACCAGAAGCCTAAGAAAGGCATCCAGTTCCTGCAGGAGAAGGGTCTCCTCAGCAGCCCCATGGACAACAACGAGGTGGCCCAATGGCTCCGGGAGAACCCTCGCCTCGACAAGAAGCAGATCGGAGAGTTCATCAGTGACCGCAAGCACATGGAGCTACTGGACAGCTTCGTCAAGTAGGAGTCTTATCATTACCCGGCAGCGTGCTGTACAACCAGTTGGTTTTAAAAGAAGACCTTTTCTGGATATTCTCATTCATTTAATTGTACTGAAGCTTGGTTTTGTCAGTTACTAGTGACACAATGAATAGTGAAGCAGTGAAGTTTATTTACTTGAACCCTAGGAGTTCCAATACAGTACACAACTGTATACACTGAGTATACAAAACATTAAGAACACAATGACAGACTGACCAGGTGAAAGCTATAATCCCTTATTGATGTCACCTCTTAAATCCACTTCAATCAGTGTAGATGAAGTGAAGGAGACAGGTTAAAGAAGGATTTTTAAGTCTTGAGACAATTGAGACATGGATTGTGTATGTGTGCCATTCAGAGGGTGAATGGGCAAGAAAAAATATTTAAGTGCCTTTGAATGGGGTATGGTAGTAGGTGCCAGGAACACCGGTTTGAGTGTGTTAAAAACTGCAACGATGCTGGGATTTTCACACTCAACAGTTTCCCGTGTGTATCAAGAATGGTCCACCACCCAAAGGACATCCAGCCAACTTGACACAACTGTGGGAAGCATTGGAGTCAACATGGGCCAGCATCCCTGTGGAACGCTTTCGACACCTTGTAGAGCCCATGCCCTGACGAATTGAGGCTGTACTGAGGGCCAAATGGGAAGGTACAACTCAATTTTAGGAAGGTGTTCCTAATGTTTGGTATACTCAGTGTATGTATAGTTGTGTAAAAAAAAAAACCTGACAGGAAATTGAAGAATATACTTCAAAATATACAGTACCAGTCAAAGTTTGGACACAACTACTCATTCAAGGGTTTTTCTATATTTTTACTATTTTGTACATTTCAAAACTATGAAATAACACATATGGAGGAATCATGTAGTAACCAAAAAAGTGTTAAACAAATCAAAATATATTATATATTCTTCAAAGTAACCACCCTTTGCCTTGATGACAGCTTTGCACACTCTTGGCATTCTCTCAACCAGCTTCATGAGGAATGCTTTTCCAACAGTCTTGAAGGAGTTCCCACATATGCTCAGCACTCGTTGGCTGCTTTTCCTTCACTCTGCGGTCCAACTCATCCCAAACCATCTCAATTGGGTTGTGGTCTGGTGATTGTGGAGGCTAGGTTATCTGATGCAGCACTCCATCACTCTCCTTCTTGGTCAAATAGCCCTTACACAGCCTGGAAGTCTGTTTTGGGTCATTGTCCTGTTGAAAAACAAATGATAGTCCCCCTAAGCACAAACCAGATGGGATGGCGTATCGCTGCAGAATGCTGTGGTAGCCATGCTGGTTAAGTGTGCCTTGAATTCTAAATAAATCAGACGTTGTCACCAGCAAAGCACCATCACGCCGCAACCTCCATGCTTCACGGTGGGAACCACACATGCAGAGATCATCCGTTCACCTACTCTGCATCTCACAAAGACACGGCTGTTGGAACCAAAAATCTCAGATTTGGAGTCATCAGACCAAAGGACAGATTTCCACCAGTCTAATGTCCATTGCTAGTGTTTCTTGGCCCAAGAAAGTCTTCTTCTTATTGGTGTCCTTTAGTAGTGGTTTCTTTGCAGCAATTTGATCATGAAGGCCTGATTCCACACAGTCTCCTCTGAACAGTTGATGTTGAGATGTAGCGGTTATTTGGGCTGCAATCTGATGTGCAGTTAACTCTGAACTTATCCTCTGCAGCAGATGTAACTCTGGGTCTTCCTTTCTTGTGGCGGTCCTCATGAGAGCCAGTTTCATCATAGCACTTGATGGTTTTTGCGATTGCACTTGAAGAAACTTTCAAAGTTCTTGACATTTTCAGAATTGACTGACCTTAATGTCTTAGTCATGATGGACTGTCATTTCTCTTTGCTTATTTGAGCTGTTCTTGCCATAATATGGACTTAATATGGACCTACTGGCTTTTTTTACCAAATAGGGCATACTTCTGTATACCACCCCTACCTTGTCACAACACAACTGATTGGCTCAAACACATTAAGAAGGAAAGAAATTCCACAAATGTACTTTTAACAAGGCACACCTGTTAATTGAAATGCATTCCAGGTGACTACAGTACCTCATGAAGCCGGTTGAGGGAATGCCAAGAGTGTGCAAAGCTGTCAAGGCAAAGGGTGGCTAAGAATCTCAAATATAAAATATATTTTGATTTGTTTAACACTTTTTTCTTTTTTTGGGGGGGTTACATATGTGTTATTTCATCGTTTTGATGTCTTCACTATTATAAAAAAAAATGGTACGGTACATATTAATGCTTTATTCTCATTCTCCCATTCCCACGTGCAGCACGTTCACTTTCCAAGGACTGCGCATTGACGAGGCGCTGCGTCTGTATCTGGAGGCCTTCAGACTGCCAGGAGAGGCTCCGGTCATCCATAGACTTTTGGAAACCTTCACAGACACCTGGCATGTAAGTCAGCTGCCTTAACCCCCTTGAAAGGCGTTCTCGCTCTCTCTCGCTCTCTCGCTCTCTCGCTCACACACACACACGCACCGGTGCACTCGGATGGACTCACACACTTCTTCCATTACCGCATGGCAAGGCAATCCTTGTCACCAACTGTCCCTATCCTTGTCACCAACTGTCCCTATCCTTGTCACCAACTGTCCCTATCATCAGGTAATTACGTCCAGTGGAAAGCCGACCCAGATCTGAATCAAGGACAGGGACATTAATCACTCAAGTAATTAGGGGAATAGTAAAATGTAGCAGTGCCAACGGCAAGGTTGGCATAACAGAGCCGGACTGTTGATCAAAGGCAGGGGGACAAACCAATGGGGCCACTGGCTGCTCCTTAAATAACCGGAGAGGCTCGTCCTCGTGACCTGGAAAGTATTCCTAGTAATGTCTTTTCATAGTCTCTCTCCATACACAATCGCCTCGAATGACTTTACAGATATTCTTAATACACACTTGTCTTTTTCCACTATTGAGCAGTCATACGTCGTGACTGCACTTTTAGCAGCACAAATATATACTGAACAAAAATCGAAATGCACCAATTTCAACGATTTTACTGACTTCTAGTTTATATAAGGTAATCAGTCAATTAAAATAATTTCATTAGGCCATAATCTATGGATTTCACTTGACTGGGCAGCGGCACAGCCATGGGTGGGCCTTGGAGGGCATAGGCCCACCCACTGGGGAGCCAGGCCCAGCCAATCAGAATACATTTTTCCCCACAAAAGGGTTTTATTACAGACAGAAATACTCCACAGTTTCGTCAGCTGTCTGGGTGGCTGGTCTCAGATAATCCTGCAGGTGAAGAAGCCAGATGTGGGGGTCCTGGGCTGGTGTGGTTACACGTGGTCTGTGGTTGTGAGGCCTGTTGGAATCTTTTATTTCAGCTCATGAAACATGGGACCAGCACTTTACATGTTGCGTTTTATATTTTTGTTCAGTATAGATATTTGAACGTTAATGCCAAAGGTAGTTATATTATAGTGTGTATCTGGAACTATACCTGAAATAGTGCCTGCAACTCAGCTGTTGAGGTATATATGGATGGACAGAGGGTTATTTTGGTGTGTGTTCCTCTGTGTGTGTGTAGAAAGTGAACGGCTCTCCCTTCATGACCAACGACGCGGGCTTCGCCCTGGCCTACGCTGTCATCATGCTCAACACGGACCAGCACAACAACAACGTGCGCAAGCAGAACATCCCCATGACTGTTGAGGTAAGCGCACAATGTATTTCAGATGAAGACGCATCACAATTTTTCTATTTTAAAGACGTATTTGTATTGAAATAAAATGGAAAATAACTATGCTTACGAATGTACGTTTTCTACTACAAATTGTCTTCGAAATGCACCCATCACCCACATGTTAGATATGATTTCAATCACTTCTTATGAACACTTGTGCCATGCAGTGATGGGTTTTACCAGAGACCCTGTTAAGACCCTTTTAGGCACCCTACATTAGTATGTTGTACTGGTTCTTTCAGACCCTCTGATGGTCTGATCAAGCCGACCTCTAGTAACAGCTGGGCCCAGTGGTGGTCTGTGGGATGAGATCATCCTGGTTAGTCATGTGAACAGGCGGCAGGGGTGGGAGAAGTGAGCGAGGAGAGAGCGGGGAAGGGGGTCCTCTGCTGTCCTGGCTCCCTCTCTCTGTGTGAGTGACAACGCCTGAAGACTAAACACAAGTCTCATGGGCAGGGTTCTGAAGAGAGCGCGGGTGGGCCACAAACACACACGCAATTTTGTTTGAAGTATTCCAAGTTGCCGTTATGGAATTCTAAGCTGCAATGAGAGCAACTGATTTGTTTGACCTTATATTTTTCTAGAGGGCAATGAAATTCCTACTGTTCAATTTGCTGACTGTTTACGGCACAGTATATAATTAGAGATTAAAGCCCTTACAATGTGACGTCTCCAAGTGTCATATATGATATTATGTGGGACAAAATGGACTCGGGGCATCACGGCAAGATTCTATTGGTCTGAATTGTACTATCAGCTACCGCATAGCGCATTGCATCTCCCCAACAAATCCATCAGTGTAGAACAGCTCTGCTCTCTGGCTGTCAGTCCTATGATGACTTGGCAGGCAACACGGCCAGCTGCTTTGTGTCTGTGGCGGCTGTTATTACCGCCGTCTGCTCCGCTCTGGGGTGAAGGGGGACTGGTATGACAAACACAACCCTGAGCCCATGGCCCCTGAGCCTTCATTGTGTTATTTCTCTGTCTGTCCATCCCACTGCAAAGCATCTCGTGTTTCCCCTCTGTTTTACCTGCCATCAGCCAAAGCACGCAGCCAACCAGGAGCCTTGACTCGATCCGTCAACACACGGCGGATCTGTTTATTTGCTGTGGCTCTTGGCCTCGATCCTGTTTGTCTAACATCACACCTAACCGTATTAAGTGACACATACGTTGGTAAAGCTCCTTGGCCCCCCACCCCCTTAATTGTTGGATGCTCAATTAGCAAGTGCATTGCATGCCTAAGGGTTGAATGCCAGAGGCAGGCCAGCTGGCAGAGCTCTACAATGATTGATGTGTTGATGGTGCCCTGATTCAGTATTAATGTCCGTACCCCCATGTAGCAATTCAAGAAGAATCTGAAGGGTGTGAATGGAAATACAGACTTCGATCAGGATATGCTGGAGGACATCTACAATGCAATCAAGTAAGCCATAGTCTTAAATAGAAATGTTTGTGACGTGTACACACACACACACACACACACACACACACACGATTAAGTAAATCTCTTATTTCAAAAGGATTTATTTGTATCAGCGTTTGAGCTTTGACGGTAAGTTATGTCAAACAACCCACCCAAGATGATCAAGGTCGTTTTAGCATTCACACACTCCATGGTATTCTCTGTCCTGTAGGAATGACGAGATAGTGATGCCAGACGAACAGTCAGGCCTGGTGAAGGAGAATTACGTGTGGAGCGTGCTGCTCCACCGGGGGGCCACCTCCGAGGGGGTCTTCCTCCACGTGCCCGCCGGCAGCTACGACCACGACCTGTTCACCATGACCTGGGGGCCCACCATCGCCGCCCTCTCCTACGTCTTCGACAAGAGCCTGGATGACACCATCATCCAGAAGGCCATCGCTGGCTTCCGGTACACTAGGCGTCCCTGGGGGTTTCTGGACCCAGCACTGTGGTTTTGAGGAGATGCTGATGAAGTATCTGTTGTGGAAAGCAATGAGAGCGAGGCGTGATGATAATCTGCTTGTCTCTCTCCTTTTAGGAAATGTGCCATGATATCAGCTCATTATGGATTCAGTGACGTGTTTGATAATTTGATCATCTCTCTCTGCAAGTTTACAACGCTCAGCAGCGAGGTAAGTGCTTCATTTCAAACGTGGGGGCCTTTTGCATTGCACCTACTGGAGTATTCTAACATGTTCCACTGGGTGTGTTCAATACAGTCGGCGGAGAACCTGCCCATGGTGTTTGGGAGTAACGGGAAGGCCCAGGTAGCTGCTAAGACCGTGTTCCACCTGGCCTACCGGCACGGTGACATCCTGAGGGAGGGCTGGAAGAACATCATGGACTCCATGCTGCAGCTGTTCAGAGCAGAGCTCCTGCCCAAGGCCATGGTGGAGGTCAGAACTGTTTCTTTATAACTAGCAATGGTCATGGACAGGGACAGGCATAACCAGGAAAGACGGAGTGTTTTTTTTTTTTTATTGTCCGGGAAAACAAATGGCATCAATCATGTTTTAGTACCTATGGAACACGGAAACCTTCCATTCATTTTGCTGGGTGAAATGGGTATTTTTGAATTTGGGTGTTATACTGCCACCTGCTGGTGGCAGTATAACTTCCTTGTGGTGTTCATTTGCTTATGTCCATACAGGTGGAGGATTTTGTGGAGCCAAATGGCAAGATTTCGCTTCAAAGAGAAGAGACTCCTTCAAATCGGTAAGTCCTGTCACACAATCATTTACGCTCTAATAGCAGGCTGAGCTCTTTCACTTGTGAAACCTCTGAGTTTTTCAGACAATTTAAACCCAGTTCCAGTAATATTGTGAAATGGGTGGCTATCATTAAGCATGAAATGTGTTTTAAGAGTTTGACATCTCCTCTCTATCTTCCTCTCTCTCTCTCCCAGGGGCGAGTCTGCGGTGCTGAGCTTTGTGAACTGGCTGACTCTGAGTGGAGCGGAGCAATCTGGTCTACGTGGGCCCTCTACTGAGACCCAGGAGGCCAAGCAGGCAGCAATGCTCTGTATCAAGGTACCAGAACTACACCAATCACCCCTCATCCCACTGCTTTGTCTCTATCACACTCATTCAAATTGCCTCTGGTGACCAGTATACTGTATGTTCTAGTTCTTCTGTATGGTTCATATAGTGCAGTTTTTTTATTATTAATACATTTTTGTGGCTTTTTGTATACACGGTCAGTCTGGTATATTGATTTGTTACCTGTCACTCCCCCGCCAGCAATGTGACCCAGAGAAGCTGATCACAGAGAGTAAATTCCTGCAGCTGGAGTCTCTACAGGAGCTGATGAAGGTAATAATGAGAGTCCAGGCGAATATTGTCCATCTTAACATGTGATTGGCTGAATATGAATTTCTGAGATGCAGGAAGTATAAAATGTTACTAGTGTTGTTTACTAAGAGCTGTTTCTTGTGGACAGGCTCTGATCTCAGTCACACCTGACGAGGAGACGTACGATGAGGAGGACGCGGCTTTCTGCCTGGAGATGCTGCTACGCATCGTCATGGAGAACAGGTACAGCAGGAAACGGTGCGATGCTTGCTTTGAGTCGGGGACCGTGTGATTGCCCGTTTGTTTTGTCCCAAGTCCAGTAGGAATTACATCAGTCAAATCAGCTGTTTGAACATCAGGCTTTGTTATGCTATTGAGTCCTTGTGTGTGTGTGTGTATTAACTTGCGTGTGTTTAGGGACCGCGTGTCGTGTGTATGGCAGACGGTGCGGGACCACCTGTGCCACTTGTGTGTCCAGGCCACAGAGAGTTGCTTCCTGGTGGAGAGGGCCGTGGTGGGCCTCATCAGACTGGCCATCCGCCTGCTGCGCAGAGAGGACATCAGCTCACAGGTACACACACACACGAGAGGGGAAACCAAACTATCTAGGCGTGCATCATTGCATTAATGAATGTTTAGTGCTGTCAAACAGATAATGCAGAGATGACGCAGGTTTTCTGACAAGTGATAGCACTGAGTGATTTGATGATTGGACTGTTGATCCAATGGGATTTACATTTGATGGTCTCACACACACACACACACACACACACACACACACACACACACACACTGCTTTGTTAGGTCAGTGTCCTTTAGCCTTTGCAATCGGTCTTATCTGGCCTGAGCTTAACAGCAATTATAAAGGAGGCTTAAATTTGTTGTATAACAAGTAAAAAAAGGATGTTTCATGGTATCATGCTGGTATCAGATGTTAAATTTGTTCTGGCTTAAAGGCACAGGATGAACTACCTATCAGTATTCTTAGTCTGTGTTGATCAGTGGGACAATTTAATTAGCCAAGTTTTTACTGATCTAATCTTTTTTCCAAGAGGGACCTGGTTTCTTGGTGACCTGGCCTGTAACCTAAATAGCGTTTATTATGTGACTGTCCTATTGACCTTGAACTATTATATCATTACAGTTTCTGGCGATTGCTTGAACACTTTTCTAGGCAATGTAAAGAAAATAGGAATGTGTTCTGCTTTATAACCCATTGGGAAACCAAACATGTCCCTAGTGAACACTTTCATCTGTATTTATGGATTGATTGTGAAGGAGTTAAAAGCTCCCAGTTATGCAAAGAGGATTACATGTTGGTTGGAAAAACATACTGTTATGAGAGTGATTGTTATTAAGCGTGGGAAGCTTTATTTTATTTTTGTCTTAGCTACGGAGTTGTCTGCTGTTTTGCAGAAAGTGTTTACGTGCTTGTCACAAATCCAACATGTTGTTTTTCTAATCTTTTCCTTTCAAATGTACAGTGAGACCTAGAACAGTGAGACCTAGAACAGTGAGACCTAGCACAGTATATAAATTGATCTTTGTATTATGAATTGTGAGCCGAATGTCGGGAACGTACTTCAATTCCCTAATCAGTGAGATCGAGGTCACCGACAGTTCAAGCAATTGGTCTTATACAACGTCGGCGTCCACTTAACCCCTCTGCCACCCTATCTCTAGGTGCTGCTGTCCCTGCGTCTCCTGCTGATGATGAAACCACATGTCCTGGCCCGGGTTAGCCGGGAGGTGGCCTACGGCCTCCATGAGCTGCTCAAGACCAACGCTGCCAACATCCACTGCACAGACGACTGGTTCACCCTCTTCTCCCTAATCGAGTGCATCGGGGCCGGGATCAAACCGCCCGCCTCCTTCCAGGTCATCTCCACCAGTCCCGACATCGACACAGGTCAGCCTCTTACACGTACAGCATCACGTGGAATGGTAGCCTACTTTGTTGGCCTTAGCTGTTGAGAAACCATATGATCACCTAGTTTACGGTCAATTGTATTGACTTTACACAAACAGCTCGACTGTTATATTACAAGGCACACGTCCACACTGTTAGTGGTGTGTTTTGAGGCCTGGTAAAAAAAGTTTCAATGCCCTGTTTCCACCTTTGTTCCAGGTGCCCAGTCGGACAGTGAGCTGTCGTCCCACCACCACAGCGAGGTGAGTCTGGACCGGGGCTACACCTCCGACTCTGAGGTCTACACGGAGCACGCAAAGTCCAGGATGCCCCGCTCTGTCACTGACGTGGATGTGGCCAGCAGCGGATGGCTGGTGGTAAGAGCACACACACTCGCGTCACCTGCACACACTTTTCTTTCGAGTGCTCAGCTGATCAACTCCAGAGATCTTCATAACATAACATAATACTATTTTACACTGTTTATTGTGGAAGGCTCCAGAGAAATAGTGACACTAAGCTTGTGTTATTTTGTCATATCAATGTCAGTCAATGCCTCAACATACGGCACATCTAACAGTGTTTATATTGGCAGGTTGGTAAAGATGACCTGGACATCAACAAGGTACCGGCCTCTGGCTCCAAGCCCCTGCTCAACCCTCTAGTGAACCAGTACAGCCTGGCCCTGGGCCAAGACATGGGCTTCCACGACACCAAGTCCCTCATCAAGTGTGTGGAGTCCCTCTCCTTCATAGTACGCGATGCTGCACATGTCACCCCTGAAAACTTTGAGCTGTGCGTCAAGGCCATCCGGGTGTTTGTGGAGGCCAGCCTTAACGGAGGTACGACTTCCTCTTTCGTCACTTCCTGTTGACTGACAAATCAATTCCTATTTGAGGTTCATTTTATATTGTCTTTTTCCAAAGTGTTTCTTGAAATCTTCCAACAATGAATTCAGCGTTGTATTTGCCTTTACATCAATGCTGTTTTCCAAGCTTACACATGTCATCAAACTATGTTTGAGTAATTCCTAAATTAAGCTTTGATAGTTTGGCATTTTGGGTGGTTACTCTTAAAAGCCTTTGGAAGGGGACCTCAAGGCATGTCTATATAGTGACTAACCTGACTCTGGGTTCCCTGCCTCCCCCACACCAACCCTCTAATTGAGGACTGTGTCTCTCGGCTGCCCTTTTCCCCATTCATCCAGCAACAGCAGTCTGTTAGTGATCCAGACTCTAGAGTAAAGCAGGGATTACAGTGGGAGGTGGTGCTGGTGCACTCTACAAGCCTGGCACCACTGATAGCCTTTTCATTTCTCCCAGCGCTCCAGGCCCTTAGATACCTGCTGTCAACACAGCTTTACACACTTAACAATAAAGTTTGGTCGATCAAAGACCTCACGCTAAGCACCGCTCTAATCTATTTGGGAAGCAAATGGAAACCGCACTGCCCTAAAACCTGCTATTACTCAATTAGAATTGATATAGCCTTTGGGGTTTACGTAAAAGGAATGTATTTTTTCCTGGAGAGTTTCCCAAGCACTAAGTCATACCCTATAGACCTATCAATTAAGATCATTACGATCATACTGCACAATGTCTTACACTAGAATGGCCAGTCCTGAACTCATTCAGGTCTTGGTACTGTACGCAGCCTTAGGGTAAAGACATGAGTCACATGGTCTCTGTACTGCTAAAATGGATTACCGTTGGGAGCAGCAAACCCTGGGCATTCATTCTCTGTTCAGAGATATCAGTCAACTATTAGGAGAAAATTTCACCCTCGGGATATATCTGTAACAATGGCTAAAAACAGTCTCTCCATCTCCCCTGACCTACAGGCTACAGGACCCATGAGAAGAAGAAGAACCACAAGTATGACTCGCAGAAGTCCCGTGTGAGGAGGAAGCCCCGGGAGAAAGAGGGGGCATCCCGCCGCGCCAAGGCCTCCAGCCAGAGGCCCTCCCGTTCCCATAGCGACGACGAGGAGGACGAGGGGGGTCCCGGCCAGCTACCACACGGTGTCATTACAGGTTAGTCAGGATGTAAGTACCGCAGCCCTCTTTCCCTTCTACCTTGGTCTCTGTGCTGCTCAGGGGCTCTGTTCAGTTGGGTGAAACGTTCCGAACTACATGACAGTCATGTCTGTTCTACACAATATATTTCTCTATCTGAAGGTTCTGTAACGTTGTACCCTCCTGAATATGCCCCAGGTGTGTGTGGGTGGGAGGTGGGGTTGCGGAGGGAAGGTGGGGATTTGGGGAGATTTCAGCTATATCTTCCCCTCTCTTGGAACAGTATGGTTGTCATGGCAATTAAGCAATGTTGTGGCGGTGTTTAGTCCTATTCTTCTTGAACTACTATTCTCATTTCCTGAAATGTGATTAAGAAGTTAGATTGTCTGCCATCTCTTTTCAGAACTAATTTGGCACTAATCAGGTATTCGTGCTCAGTCGACTAATGCTAATATTCACCTCTTGTATTTCCTATTCACAAATTAACTGTCTTGGAAAGGCTGAATAGTGAATTCTCAATGCTCATTGCTCTAGCTACTCTAAATGAAATTAAACTTTCAAACCTTGACTAATTAATTGCTTAAAAAGGTATATTATATATTTAGGGCTGTGTAGGGTTGCAAAGAGCGGGAATATTACCAGTAACTTTAGGAATTTTGGAAACTTTCAAGGCTTTTAGGGAATTTTCATGAAATGTAAAAGATATTCCCCCCCCAAAAAGAACATGTTTATAATATAAAAATAGAATCATAAGGCTGTAAAACGTTATGCTAATTGTAACCCATCAACTTAGTTAAAACCGTTGCTGTTTTAATATGAGCATGGAAAATCCTATATATTTGTTGTAAATGTTTTTGGGTCAAACTGGTGCCGGTTGTGAAAAAAGTCAGTAGTTGGAAGAGCTGCAGAGTTAATTTCAAATTATATCACAAGATGTTTTCTCCAGAACCATATGGGATATCTACTAGAAACTCATGGAACGGATCAGATGGACACGTATATTAAGAATATTAAATATATATTATATATTTTTCCAAATTTACTAAATGTCTTTGGTAAATTACAGGGAGTTTTTCAACCTTAGGTCTGTGTAACATAAATGAAATAACTTATACATGGAAAATACTATAGTATACAATATACCCATCTTCTCCATCAGTGTTTAAAAATGACATAAATATCAATACTCTTATCACAGATCATTACCCAGATATATTATCACCATTAGAATAAAGTACTTAGACATGTAAATGTTATTTTAATAAATGTTATTGAGGAAATGTCTTGCAGCCAATACAGACTCATACTCATGTTTAGAATCAGGCTGTATTGTGATTAGAATAGCTATGACCACATCATATTGACATGAAGTTCCCCTGGCTCAGCTGTTAGACCTGATGCACACGCTGCACACGAGGGCCGCCAGCATCTACAGCTCCTGGGCACAGGAACAGCGCCACCTGGAGTTCGCAGGGAAGAAGATTGAGGCTGACTCCCAGACACTGTGGACCAGCTGCTGGTGCCCACTGCTCCAAGGTCAGAGACTTTAACCCCTATCTATAAAACATATTTGCATATAGGCACCACTCAACTCTGTGTTTATTAATAGGGGTTAAACACAATTCATCATTGTTTCCTAGTCATTGGAGGAATGTTTTCAATGTCATTGTGCGGAACCAAAGGCACATTTCCTGTTTTCGTGGACAATAAGGTTTTCACATGTTAATGCTTTTCTGCTTATATTGGAACTAATAACTAGTATTTAGAGGAGAGTCATATACACTGAACAAAACTTTACATTTTGCATTTATATTTTTGTTCACATGTTTCATGAGCTGAAATAAAGATCCCAGAAATTGTCCATATGCACAAAAAGCGTATTTCTCTCAAATGTTGTGCACAAATTTGTTTACATCCCTGTTAGTGAGCATTTCTCCTTTGCCAAGATAATCCATCCACCTGACAAGTGTAGGGTTACAAAAAAGCTGATTAAACAGCATGGTCATTACACAGGTTCACCTTGTGCTGGGGACAATTTAAAAAAAACACTAACATCAAGTGGAAAGCCTTGCCAGAGGAGTGGAGGCTGTTATAGTAGGAGCTACTGAACATGACCTCTCCTGGTACTAATGAACATGACCTGTCCTGGTATTACTGAACATGACCTCTCCTTGGACTACTGAACATGACCTCTCCTGGTACTACTGAACATGCACTGAAAACAATGGGTACAAAAGCCATAGTAACATCAAAATAGTAATCAATATATATAAAAACACAGAATCCCAAACATAATGCTCATAAATCTGAGTGTTGTCAAAGCTGTTCATTCCACAGACTAGTGTGACGTATTTCCTATTGGCGCGGGGGATTTAAGCTATCGTTATTTTCTTAGGCACAGTCTTCTTTTTATGTTCGATCTGTTGGGACAGGAAGGACACTGAGCAATGGGTTTAATCTACTGATTAAATCTACTGATTACTACCCCATAATGTCAGTGGAATTCTGTTTTTAGAAATTAGTACAAATTAATAAAAAAATGAAAAGCTGAAATGTCTTGAATCAGTAAGTATTCAACCCCTTTATGGCAAGACTAAATAAGTTCAGCAGTAACAATTTGCTTATCAAGTCACACAAGTTGCATGGACTCACTGTGCAATAATAGTGTTTAACATGATTTTTGAATGACTACCTCATCTCTGTAACCCACACATAAAATTATCTGTAAGTTCCCCTCAGTCGAGCAGTGAATTTCAACCACAAAGACCAGGGAGGGCAGCACCTATTGGTAGATGGGTACAAAGATACAGGCGTCCTTCCAAACTAAGTTGCCGCGGAGGAACAAAACCGCTCAGGGATTTCACCATGAGGCCAATGGTGACTTTAAAACAGTTGCAGAGTTGAATGGTTGAGATAGAAGACAACTGAGGATAAATCAACATTGTAGTTACTCCACAATACTAACATAATTGACAGAGTAAAAAGAAGGAAGCCTGTACAGAATAAAGATATTCCAAAACATGCATCCTGTTTGAAACAAGGCACTAAAGTTAAACTGCAAAAAAATGTGGCAAAGAAATTACATTTATGTCCTGAATATAAAGTGTTATTTTTGGGGCACATCCAATACAACACGTTACTGAATACCACTCTCCATATTTTCAAGCATAGTGGTGGCTGCATCATGTTATGGCTATGCTTTTAATTGTTAAGGACTGGGTAGTTTTTCAGGATAAAGAAGAAACGGAATGGAGCTAAGCACAGGCAAAATCCTAGAGGAAAACCTGGTTCACTCAGCTTTCCATTAGACACTGGGAAATTAATTCACCTTTCAGCAGGACAATAATCTACAACACAAGGCCAAATCTACACTGGGGTTGCTTACTAAGAAGACAGTGAATGTTGCTGAGTGGCCGAGTTACAGTTTAGACATCTGCTTGAATCTATGGCAAGCCCTGAATATGGTTGTCTAGCAGTGATCAACAACAAATTTGACAGGGCTGGAAGAATTTTGAGAAGAATAATAGGCAAATGTTGCACAATCCAGGTGTGGAAAGCTCTTAGAGACTTAAACAGAAAGACTCAGCTGTAATCGCTGCCAAAGGTGACTCTAACATGTATTGACTCGGGGTTGAAAACGTATGTAATAAAGATTATATTAGTGTTTAATTTTTTTTAAACAATTTATTTTTTTACAAAAGTTACACATTTTTCTTCCACTTTAACACAGTATTTTGTGTGACAAAAAATGACGTCCATTTTAATCCCACTTTGTAATGCAATAAATGTGGGAAAATTCAAGGGGTGTGAATACTTTCTGAAGGCACTGAGATGACCCTTGAGAGAGTGGACTTAGTGGTCTTGTTCTCACTCCACTATAGCATTCCACTTAACACTCTTGCCAGTCTTAACTCTTTATATCTGACATAAGTATCCATACATTGTGTGAATCCCATAGGGATAGCCTGGCTGTGCTGTGATGCCAGGCGGCAGGTGCGAATGCAGGCCCTGACCTACCTCCAGAGGGCACTGTTGGTTCATGACCTGCAGACACTAGATGCTGTGGAGTGGGAGTCCTGCTTCAACAAGGTGAGAGGAGGATGCTGAACATCTTACATTATAGGAGGACCACTGAGAAATGGTGTGTGTGTGTGTGTGTAAGGAGAGTGGTGGGTCATGAGAATGGCTGCTGAATGGTTCCTCTGAAATATATAGTGAAATATATGATTAATTAAGAGTAGGCACTTGGGGCCAAATCCTAGCTTGCCATGGGCATTTATTTAGAATTTTATGGCAAATATCCCATTGAATACAACGCAGTATTATGCAAAAAAAATCTCAAGTTCGAAAATAAGTGGAAAATAATTAGGGTGTCCGTCTAATGTGAGCATTGTCAGTGTTAACTGTGTTTTAATTACTGTGTACTGTGTTGCCAGGTCCTGTTCCCCCTGCTGACCAAGCTGCTGGACAATATTAGCCCTGCAGATGTGGGAGGCATGGAGGAGACCAGGATGAGGGCCTGCACACTGCTGTCAAAGGTCAGAGTTCAGTCAACACACAACAGGCAGCCATTTCAAAGTATGAAATCTGTAATATGTGTTCAGACCGTAGGGTTGACTTTGTGGTGTTTTTTTGGGGTTGAGAAATTGACAAAGTTGCTAAATCCTTCCGCTGTATAGCATTGCTTATCCGTCTGAAGAGTGATAGTATAATATGCTGTGTCAGGTAGTGCCTGTCTACCAATGTCATATCTGAATATCTCACTGTTTTCTATTGCTTTGTTCTCCACTAGGTGTTCCTGCAGCACCTCTCTCCCCTGTTGTCTCTGCCCACCTTCGCTGCCCTGTGGCTCACCATCCTGGACTTCATGGACAAGTACATGCACGCTGGCTCCAGTGACCTGCTGGTAAGATGCCTAATATTGCACAGTATCACATGTCGATTTCAACTCCTATTAGCTCAGGTGCTTCTACGGGTAACTGCCAAAATAATGGAAACACTTGAGTAAATGAGGGGTACAAAGTATATTGAAAGCACAGGTGTGGTTCATGAGTTAATTAAGCAATTAACATTCCATGCTAAAGGTCATGTATAAAAATGCTGGGCAGGCCATTATTTTGGCTATCATGACTATGCCCCCAAAGGATGACAATGCCCCCATCCACAGGGCATGAGTGGTCACTGGATGGTTTGATGAGCATGAAAACAATGTAAACCTTCTGCCATGGCTGTCTCAGTCATCAGATTCCAAACCAATCGAACACTTACGGGAGATGCTACACTTGTAGAATCTATGCCAAGGCTCATTGAAGCTGTTCTGGCTTGTGGTGGCCCAACGCCCTTATTAAGACACGTTATGTTGGTGTTTCCTTTATTTTGGCAGTGACCTGTAGCTAGTCTAGAAAGTGCATCACTTTAGAACTTTCCAACCAGTGGTCAAACGCAAAGGAGGGCACACTCAAGAAAAATAATAGTTCATGTTCATTCCTATTCAGATCAATCAGTGTCTTTTCCTTCTGTGTGTGATTGCATGGATGATGGGCTGTTATTTTATTCCCCCGACCCCAGCTGGAAGCCATTCCAGAGTCTCTGAAGAACATGCTGCTGGTGATGGACACAGCAGGAATCTTCCACAGCGTTGACTCCCGTACGGGATACTCTGACCTGTGGGAGATCACCTGGGAACGCATCAACTGCTTCCTGCCTAACCTCCGGGAAGAGCTCTTCAAACAGACAGTCATACCGCAACAAGGTAGAGGACCACACACTACACCTGCATCTATTAAGGCCTTATTTTCTCCAATATGCTATGAGTATTAACAATATATGAATGTAGGTTAGTTAGAATACACTTCCTACATATTTTTCATGATGTGTACTTAGCCTTCGGTGTTTCAGTGTTCTTTCTGCTATAAAGCTACATAAAGCCAGATCACTGAAATGTAATGGTGCTCTGTGTCCATAGATCCAGCTCCCAGTCCCCCAGTGGAACTTGCCCAGCCGGCTGCCCCCTCCCCCCCAGCCTCGCCACCCCCAGCCCAGGCCCCATCTCCAGTGCCAGCTGCCCCCACAGAGCCAAAGACCTACAGCAGACCAGCATCGCCCCAAGATCCCCCACCTAGTGCCAACGGTAACCATGTTAACATGGCCAGTCATTTATGAAATCTGGCCAAAGCCAATGATCAATGTCAGTTTCGTAGCCAACAATAAATGAATGAATCAATGTCTTCTTCTCTTCCAGGAACTGACCGATCATCTCCAGTGCCCCCGTCGACTCCCCCCATGCCCACCCCAGTGAAGATGTCCCCCCAGATCTCTACCCCCCTGAGTCACTCCCACATGAGTCAGTCCCCCCTCATCCTGCAGCCCCTGGCTTCCCATCTGCAGGTGGGGGGCGTGCCCCCCATGTCCCTCCCCATCATCCTCAACCCCGCCCTCATTGAGGCCAGCTCCCCTGTCCCCCTGCTCCCTGCCCCCAGGCCCACCGACCTTAGTGACACCCCAGAGTTAAAATAGAGCCACCATAGCCCTATGCCTACTCTCACAGGGGGACACTGTCCCCCAAACAACATAGCTTTCCTTAGGCTCTGCACCCCTTCGCAGGAGGGGATAGACCAACTCTGACAGAGAGACCCTGGACATGCATGGTCACCTCTCAGACAACACTAAACAACACAGACACATCTAGCTTTGGTCTTATCTAACATCCTGGGGCCTGCTGTCCTTCAATATTCACGTATTCATCAGAAAATACATATTTATGATATACATATACGATGCTGCATGGATGTTAAGGACAGCACCTATTTGACTCGCTTCGATCTTTCCCACTTTTCCTACTGAGTCAGTTTCAACTTGAGACCTACAAAGTTAAATGCGTTGTTAGTATTGTTAGTGCTTAACATTAATCTAGAGGTCCTGAGAGAAATAAATCATAGTGAATAACTTATTTGGTTTTAGGTGCTGCATGTTGTTTACTGAATAGGATGTACAGAGATTAATTTACTCCAGTCAAAGTATCAGGGCACTGTGTCTTAAAACAAAAGAGTGAAATACTAGCTATATCATAACTCTTGTATCTGAAGGTTGAAATATAAGTGTACAGTAATATAAAGCATACAGTTTATATATTTCCATTATAAAATTGTCTGAGAGGTTTTTGAAAATAATTATATTAAATGATATCCTGAGATTTCCAAAGAGGGAGCAATTTGCCAACATGTTGTCACAAGCTTGTTCGCAAAAAGTTGATTACAATGCCCAAAATAACAAAAATATGTTTTAAAAGGACACTACGTATTCTTAAGTCCTCTAAACACTGTTATACCCAAGAGGGACAGAGGTGTGCATGGTTTGGTTGGAAAGATTGATTTGAGAAACTGCCATTGCTAACAAGGGCAGCACCTAGAACATTCCGAATGTGACGTCTGGCCTGGGCTTTTATCGATCAGGTTAGGGGAGTTTTATAGGAAGGTCTTAAGGAGATTATTTAAACGAGTACAGTATTGACTAGCAGATTGAGCATAGACAGCAATCAATAAATCTGGGACAAGCTGATCTTAAATTCAGTTTTCATTTTCAAGTGATGAGATGATTGGTCTGGATCATCTTTGCAAGTTTTCATTTGGGACTACTTTATCCCACTTGACACAGTCAAAGTATTCTTGCATGTCACTGTCTGTACAGTAAGCAGTACAGTAATTTATTGATTGCAGAGGAGTTCAGATATTGGTAGGTTGAAGTTAGAGCCTTGATCTTCTATCAAATTATACCCAAACCAGACACCTCACTGCATGTGATGATGGAAGAAGAATAGTTTTCAAAAGCATCAACCACTTGAACAGGGATGGGCAACTGACGGAGGCCCGTGGCCCTTGTTTGAAAGGCCCTCGGATCACTGCCCCCCCCCCACCACAGTCGGGTTCTCAACTTACTGTTGTGGGTTAGAATAGTAGAATACACAAGCTGCAATTTCAAAATGTGGTTGTGCATCAGCTGTTTTTCTATCTCTACTGATAGTAAGTCAATTAGCCCATGTCAGCTAAAATGTTTGATTGCCAAGTTAGTTTAGCGGCCAGCTATCCAGACTTGTTATCATGGTCAAATTACAGGCCGGGGGGCCCACATTGATTTTGTTAGTCAGTCTCACTCGGATATCATATTAACAACTGCAAACATTTCTCTCCACCCTATGGCAAAATGTGTAGAATTGCAGGAAATTTGCTGTAAAACTGCTAATTTTCCTCTCTGCCTCATGGCAAAATGAGTAGAATTGCATGAAATTAGTTATAAAATGCTAAATCTTCTCTCCACCCCATGTCAAAATCTGTAGAATTACAGCAAACATGCTTTAAAACCGCAACATTTTCTCTACACCATGATAAAATGTGTAGAATTGCACGAAATTAACTCAAACTAAAATTATCTTCACTGTCAAGATGGGGGCCACTAAAATGTTTTGCTCGCAATGGGGGGGATGTGGGATGTGGGTACGCAGACCCACGAGCAGCTGCATCGCCTCATGATGAGTTACGATTTTTTGTGGGCCCCCCCAGCCCCATCATTTCAGAGTGGTATACTACCAAGCAAGATCAATGACTTGGACAGCTAACTTACCAAAATATTCGGAAAATAACTTTATTATGCGAAAGATTAGCATGAAATGCGTATTGTCTAATTGACTCAACAACCAAAAAAATGCATATGTAAGTATAGATGTATTAATAAAACAGAAAATGAATAGTTATATCTGGTTGTTAATTAAAGTTAGCTGGCTAACTCATTGATGCTGCTTTGTAGTGTTACCCCTGTGGTGTCTATTTCGAAATGCCCAACCTTGGGATTGGCGTAACCTCTCGGCCGTTGCCCTTATCAGTCTAAAATTGTAATCTTATTTATTCCGCTAGGAATGGGGTGTTGGGGAATGAATACTCTTGTTGAAGAACAGTTGGAAGCAACTGCTTTCAGGTCAGGTTATATTACTCTCCTAATCCACTGCCTTATGTCAGAGAAATTAGAAACTCAATCTGTCTGTGCACCAACACTATACAATACAATGAAGGGTTGTTAAGTCTTTTTTGTAAGCTGTTCATTTGTTGTACTGCATTGTTAGGTATACCAGGCGCTAATTATTGAGTGAACAGGAAATTACATGTGTATATATAAATAAAAGGTCATATACTTTTTACAATGTAATAAATATAATGAAACTGGGTTGCTGTGCTATTCATGGGTGTTGGTAAATGATGCATCAATCAAATCAGAACTGGATCTGTGGTGTAAAACATCTGGATTTTTATTTCAAAGCAGAATGAGAAACACTTTTCTTAGTAAACTAACTGTATCAGAAACTACAGAGGGATTCTAGCAGAAAAAACAACCGTCAAAATTGTCTTTGTACATGGAATGTGAAAACAACATCAGTAAATAAGAGATAAGAATGACAAGCCATGGGATTATTGAGTCTAGTCTAAAAAGAAAGAATGCAATCCTGTAAAAGGAAGACAGTGTAACATAAATGCGTACAGTACTTCACTCACAAACATTTTTTTTTTTACGCCTTCCGAGGGATATCCAATGTCAAAAACGCCTACTTACAGCACCTTTGATCACACTATATCAGCTGCAAAAAACAAAGATCCATATGAAATACAACTGCAACCGTTAAAAAAAACACCTCAAATCAAGCATCTCTTCAGCTCATCTTCACTTGGCATCCAGCTTGGCCATTTCCTGAAGGTATATTCCGATGCTCTCACTGTCAAACAGTACAAAGTAAATGTTTTTCAGGGAGGAGGTCGTCGCAGAGACAAAATGGTTGGAGATGGCCTTGAGGATCAGCTGGGCGGCTGTTTGCTTTGGGAATCCATTCCTACAACCAGGAGAGATACACAGATGTGGGCTCAATCTCAATTTGACTTTCTACAATTCCTCACACCCTATCTCCTTTATTGGAGGAGATAGGTTCAAGGTCCTTCCCTCCTTTGACCTTCTTCAATGCATTTTGAGAAATAATGAATCAATTAAATATTAATTAAGAAAGAGCCTAGTTCAGACTGTTGAGCTATGTTAATTTAGTCAACAATAACTGACAAATGTCAACAACCAATTTTTCCTGACGAGATGCCATGAAAATTACCATAACCGTAACTACTGAGTTTTAATTTTAGGTGACAAGACCAGAATTCCACGTCCAATCATAAGCATGCATGCCTTTGCAGAATATTTAATGCAATCCTCTCGTTGGCAGAATTAACGTTTCTTTAAGTTGCGCGGTCTGATTGAGCTGATCTGCCCGGCTCTCCCACACTGCTCCCGGGCGGTCACTTCAGTCACTCATCAATCTTTTAACTGGCAGCAAGGACATTTCAATTGTAAGTAACCTAAAGTATACTTTTTTTTTTTTTACTCTCTCATACTATTTGCTGAATATTAGTAGTACAGTAATATTTCTGGCATTGTTGTGGAAAGCTCAAATTCTTCCATTTAAGGGAATCACTTATTTACCCCCACCAAGGTTATGAAGGGGAGCTGAATGCCTAAATTGTTTAACATGTAGCCAAGGCTTTGTAACCTGTGGTATATCATTGCTGGCATTGGTTACAATCTGCCACAATAACAATGTGCCAGCTATATGAGGGGATAGTAGTCTTGTCCAACTAGGCCTATCTCAATGTACACATGGAAGTTATAGGTGTACACTAATTAAATGCACTGACTAATATGTGACTAAAATGTCTGACTAAAACTAGACAAAGTTTTAGTCGACTGATAACGAAGGATGAAATTATTCAATTGTGACCAAGACTAAAGGTATTTTAGTCATATCAGTGTTTTTATTGTTACAGGTATAGATTTAAAGCTGTAGTAGAGTAGTCTCACCGGCCAGCAGGAAGTGAGGGGAAGGCAACGGACTTGAGTTTCTTCTCCTCTGCAGCAGAGAGGCAGGCCTTGACAGTCTTCTCCAGCTGGTCCTCACACTTCTCTGAGCCCCATTGAGGGATGTTACAGTGGATGACAAAACGAGCTGGCATCCCACTGGCCTGGCTCACCGCAACTACAGGAGGAAGACACGGAAACACACTGATGTTTCACTCTTTCTTTGTAGGTTTAAATATGCGCATTGACAGTGTACTTGAGGGTAGATGGGTGAGTGAGGCGAGATTATCATGTGTCAATGATGTTTATCATGTGTATACTATGTGGGTCTTTGGATAAACACATTTGGTAATAACATCATTTCATTACCATTGCATGCGAAACCTCTCATTCAGCAGATTTGACTCTATAGTTTCCAGATCTCCATACCTGATGCTACCTCCAAAGGTCCCTGTGCTTTCCGCAGTTCTTTCACTGCCTCCAAG
Source organism: Brachymystax lenok tsinlingensis (assembly GCA_030435695.1). Classification (NCBI taxonomy): domain Eukaryota; kingdom Metazoa; phylum Chordata; class Actinopteri; order Salmoniformes; family Salmonidae; genus Brachymystax; species Brachymystax lenok. The sequence goes on from CM059805.1 coordinate 15,679,563, forward strand.
AAGTCCCGCCCCCCTGTCTTCTCCAGGGCACTGCCTGCAGACAAGCAAACAACAGGTAAGAGGGATAATTATAATGGGCCGTGGGCCTTTCACACATCTGAGATGAAAAGACCAGCAGGTCTGGCATTCTCACCCACTCCCTCTTTGAGGTCCATCTCTGCATTTGTGGGGTTGATGATTCCCTCCACCTTGATGGTTCCAATTTTGCTAATTTCACTCTCTGTTAGTGAAAGCTGTTTTAGGGGATGTAGAGTTGAAGTTATAACAAAATTACTTAGAAACTTGACTCGTGTCATCTATTTCCAAGGTGTATGACTGAGGTATCTTTATAAAAGGTGTAATAGAATGACATGTCATTACTGACATGAGACTACATTTAATGGTACCTTTTGTCCAAGGAACAGGCTTTTCGCTGAGAGGATAGTGAATCCATCACCTGGCCCATCTTCCACTGTTGAGTTGGCTACAACAGCTTCTTTGTCGTTTTCCGTGTTTTTCTTTTAATAGAATCAATGAAAAACAGAACATACTCATGCTTCTTATAGCACTATAACAAACACATTGACAAATATTGAGATGTTTGCTGTCATTCCCGAAGCCCATTAATGTGTACTTACCCTCTGCTTGCGGCCTGGTTTGCCTTTGCCTTTTTTGGTGGTAGGTTTTTTGATGCTCTTGACGCGTTCCGCCCTCTTCTCTGGCACGGTCACCTGAGTGTCCACTTTCACTCGGCTGCCCCTCTTCTTGGACAGCAGCTCAGGGTGGATGCGAGGCAGGACCCCTCCGTTTGATATGGTCACCCCTCTGAGAAGCTGAGAGGCCACAGAACAGGTGAATCAGTTGACTATTCAGTCTGTGGTCAATTTCTTCCCTCTGAGAAATACTAGGCAAGTGGTAAAAATCCAGATAAAATGATAAAGATCATTTGCCTATTAATTGTAAATATTTCATCATTATTTGATCCCCACTTATTTGAATGTCCCCACTGTCTAAAAAAACATTAAATAAGTTTGAATGCATTGAGCATCTAACCTCTTTTATAGTTATGTCTTGTCAGGATTTAGGGCCTCAATAAAACCGTTTTCCCATTCGAGGTTAACCACAAAGCGGTGGCAGTTCATGCCTGATGAAATCCTACCTGGTACAGATGCCATTTGGCATCAACTGCACCTTCCTGAACACTTAGACAAAGGGACTACCTTCATCAGTAGTTTTATGGATCCCTATTGGGCACTAAAATCTACTGTAATATAATATGGTGTAGCGATTGTGCAAGTGAATCAGAACAACATAAAAATTGACTTTGCTGAGTTCATTATAGGACATCTTTGAAATGTCAGTTTCAAGGGGAATAATACTGTACCTGGTTGAGCTCCTCATCGTTGGCTACAGCCAGTTTAATGTGCCGAGGAGTTATTCTGCCTTTTTTGTTGTCCCTTGCTGCATTTCCTGCCAACTCCAAAATCTCAGCTAAACAAGAAATTGTCATTAGAAAAATTTTCTGCCACCGTCTACCAATAAAAATGAATGTTCATATTTTACATAATCCTGTAATTAATACACAAGTGAATTTAGGAACCTTGTTTTTGTGTTTGCTGACACATGATGACACTGTGTGACATTGGTGTGCGTTTTCACTCAGGCAAGATACCAACCTGCCAGGTACTCTATGACGGCTGCCATGTAGACTGGTGCCCCCATGCTGATGCGGTACTTGTGCGTCCCTGTGCGTAGATACCTCATCATCCTCCCCACAGGAAAGATGACCCCTGCTCTGGCGGAGCGGGACAGTTTGGTGGTCTTCTTCTTTCCTCCTCGGGCTGACATCTTGCCTCAGATATGTCTACCTGGGGAGGACAGCAGACATATTACCGTGGTTAGTGTTCAGGATGGAGATTGCAACTACATTCAATTGGTTATTTGTACTATACATGCAACAATGAACCAATTGAAATACACTAGACCCTATTGTGCAAAACTGTTTTTTTAATGCCCACTTGCCCAAAGGAATTTAGTAAAGACTACATTTACAACAGTGGAGGCTGGTGGGAGCTATAGCGGGACAGGTGGAGGCTGATGGGAGCTATAGCAGGACAGGTGGAGGCTGATGGGAGCTATAGCAGGACAGGTGGAGGCTGATGGGAGTTATAGCAGGACAGGTGGAGGCTGATGGGAGCTATAGCAGGACAGGTGGAGGCTGATGGGAGCTATAGCAGGACAAGTGGAGGCTGATGGGAGCTATAGCAGGACAGGTGGAGGCTGATGGGAGTTATAGCAGGACAGGTGGAGGCTGATGGGAGCTATAGCAGGATAGGTGGAGGCTGATGGGAGCTATAGCAGGACAGGTGGAGGCTGATGGGCGCTATAGCAGGACAGGTGGAGGCTGATGGGAGTTATAGCAGGACAGGTGGAGGCTGATGGGAGCTATAGCACGACAGGTGGAGGCTGATGGGAGCTATAGCAGGATAGGTTCACTGTAATGGCTGAAAGGAAATTAATGGAACAGTATCAAACAAATGGAAGACGTTTGACTCTGTTCCTTTTATTCCATTCCAGCCATTACAATGAGCCCGTCCTCCTATAGCTACTCCACCAGCCTCCACTGATTTACTCCAGCAGAAGCCTATAATTGTGCCATTTTGAAGCTTCTATGCATTGAAATGGTAAGGGTTTGTTGTGGGGGAAGAATGACTAGAGGCAGGTGTGTTTGACAGGTAGCAGAATCAAGAGATGAAGTCTGGGTATGAAAAGTAAACGAACGTGTCCGCAGGCTAAATGACTTATCATTCTTTAAACTGATAAAACATGCATAAACCGATATGTGCAAATCTGTAAACAGTTGAGGAACAAAGATTTGAGATTTACAGAAGAGGCCTATCTGGGGCATCATATTGTCCTCATGTAGGCAAGGCCTATACCTTGACTTTGCAAAGCTGATAAGAACAGAGACTGAATAAAACAAGAAAAGCACACTAGATATCATTAGCAGCTTATTCAAATTATTAAGGAATGAAAGGCCTACAACATTTAAAAGCCCAGTGCAGTCAAAAACGTGGTTTTCCTGTGTTTGATTTATTTCCACACTGAGGTTGAATAATACTGTGAAAATGATAATGCAAGAGCTGTTTGAAAACACTGTCGGGGAGGGGGGGTGGGGCCTTCCATGGTGACATCACTACCCGGCAAATTAGTTAAGACCAATAGGAAAGAGTTCCAAAGCTCTCTGCCAATAACTAGCTAATTTTCAGTTTTACCCTCCCCACTCAAACCACTCCCAGACCTTCCCAGGAAAATTCTTGCTTGAGAAATTGCTATTTTTAATTGAAAACAATCACACTATAGTACTTAATTGTTACCCAGAAATGAATTGATACTGTGATAAAAACTGCTGCATTGGAACTTTAAGAATTCAATTAAATTGCCAAATACTAAGCATTGTTCAGAGGAATTTTAAAGTTTTGCATGAGTATTAGTTTGATTTTCAAGATGGGAAGGTTACTTTGCCAGAGGTTGTAAACAAACTCAATAATACTAGTACAGAAGAGGTCCGTGGTGGCCTACAGCAGACTCCAGATTTAGAAATTCCATTTGCAATCTGAGACCCGATATATTATTTCGGATAGCTATGCCCTATTGCATTGAATGCATTACATTTTCTTGTGCATCTTGAATGCGTTTTGTATCCTCGATTGCTCCCATGCAAGGGCAAAATAAAAGAACAGGGACAAGATCGTGACACCTACTATAACCTACAATAGTCGATGCATGTCATTTATTTCATGTTTTTAGTAAAATGTGCCGTTTTAAAATGAGATCCTGAACGACATAACAAGACAATGTACAAATCGCCATGAATATACGACAAATTACATAAATGTGTATAGATAGACGTTCTATTCTGCAGGCATAAAAATACACACGCTGGTAGGCCTACGTGCATTTTTCGGATAGGGTACGAGTATTGAAAAAGCATTATGCACACAATCAAGGGCCTCGCTTCAGTTGGTCGCCTGTCCACTATAAATAACCGGCTGTTCTCAAATAGAAAGGTCTGGGACATCGGGCCGTAACCTTTCTTGCAATTATGTTGCTCACATGCTACAGCGCAACCCCCATTTTGTTTTCATTGCATTGGATGTGTAATCTCATCAGACATGGAAAGAAATTCTTTCGGAGACGCAGCTCGCCACAAAACGCAATAAGCCGGATATGCGTGAGCGTGAAATGTGTACCTGTTTGTCGTCCTTTACACGAAATAAATGCAGACCTGAGTATCCCTTTCACAAATCCCCGAGGAATTGCTATGACTTTTTTTCTTCACTGTCCTTATGCGTATCCTGTTCTTAAAAAACCCCAACTACAGCCACAACCACCGTACATTCATAGGAGGCTGGCTCAAAGCTACTACTGATGCTGCAAAGTGGAAAAAAATCTTTCCAGGGGAAAATAGAATGAAACGCCCCCTTAACATGGCTTCCAGGGGAGAAGAATGTTGGTTGAAATGAACGCGATGTGCTTAAAGATATAAGACAGAATTTGGCTTTGTATACCTATAGATACCTAGAGATAAGTTTGGGCTAGGTGTATATCATGAATTGTGGATACATACATACACTCCAGTCCATCCTAGTGTAAAGGCTACTGTGTAGTAGACCAAGAAATATGCATCATGGTTGCCCACCTTCATTGTGTAAATACTGCACAGTAGGCAAAAACCCCAACCTCAGGAGTATACTGTAGAGGCCAACACTAGCCACCCACTCCACAGTAGGCCTACCTGCCTGGAGCGTCGCAGTGCAATGGCATACATTTATTTTACCCAGGTCCAAAACGGAACGTTTCCGCCGGTCCTTTTTACCATATGCTATGAGGCTTTTTAACACTAACACTTAGTTTATTTATTTATGACGTGCTGTTTTTAGTGTCTGTGTGTCCTTGTGTTTTTATGGCGTATTTATTAGCAATGTGTGTTTTGGCTGGCGCAATCAAATCTCCCCATGGGGATTAATAAAGTACTAAATTATCTTATTATTGGCCATTTGGTTATTCTGTGTAATTAGATGTTGCCATAATGTTGCAAAATCTCATATTCCTAAAATAATTAGGCAATAGTCATAAAACATGTTAAATTTACATTTATAGGCTATTTAAACTGAAAATATACGTGACAGCAATTACTGGCATGAGAGAAAGTTTCAGTTCATAAAAAATTAAATGAAGGCAGTTGAAACCATATCACAGCCTGGTTCACTAGCTATTTTATGCATCAAGGGGAAATCACATGGGACTAGGCTGTCAGATGAACCAATCAGACGCTGTGACTCCATCTTTGATCTGCCAAAGTCAATTGCTAAATGGAGCCAAGTCTGTATTAACTTCCAAACATCTCCCAAGCTTGATTTGTCAAATCTCATAATACCTTGACATACTGACACCTTACAGACAATTTGTTGAGTTAGAAAGTGTCACTACTGTATATGTTCAAATTAAACTGGAAATGTTTTAGTAAGGGTATACCACTGATAATTGCTCCATCATCTGCACCTTTGCTTGTCTGTGATCCTGAACAGCGACAGCTTTATTCTAATGATATCTTCTCTTGTTCCTAAAGTCAAGATTAGGCCTGTGTCTGTCCAAAGACCAATGCCCTGCAGGCGCCTTGAGCTACCACAAGTCAATTTACCATCAATGGGAAGGATGAATGGATGGATGGACGCAAACCATTAATCTCATCAGCCCTGCCATCCTCAGTGTGCATCCACCGCCCTGGCCTATTATAATATAGGTAAGTAAGTGATACGTTAATTTGTATGGTGGTACTGTACCAATTACCTATATTAAATTATTACCTTCTTCCTCATTCTAAATATCAATGGGACCACTATTTCATTATTTTAATTTACACATGTTCACCATATGTCCTTATTGCTTAGAGTTGATGCGTCTCAATGGACAATCCCTGAGCTATTATAGCAGTCATAAGTCGTCACAAAATATGTTTGAAATGATGAAAATATCTGAAACATTGTACAATAGTGTTAATGAAATTATGCTATTACCGGGCAACACTTTGGAGAAACGACTTCCCTTTGCAGGCCCCGTTACTTATCCTTCAACAGAGGGCAGTAAAATAAAATGTTTGATCTATCGGACCATTATTTGTCCCATCCTTCCAATTCCTCTTATGCTATATAACAGTTGAGGAAGTAATTGTGTTGTTATTGATACAGCTTTATGTAAAAAATTATCTCAGGTAGTGTAAAGTGATGATATTGTGAATAAGAGCTTGCAAAAGATTCACATTCAGACGGAAAGAATGCTTTTGTCTCTCTTCTTGTCCTGCCCTGTTGTATCTTGCTGTCTACCCAGTAGAGGTCAGCATCTGCATGTCTACTTTGATTCATTCGACTCCAACACCATCATTAAGTTTGCCGACGACACAACGGTGGTAGGCCTAATCACCGACGACGATGAGACAGCCTACAGGGAGGAGGTCAGAGACCTGGCAATGTGGTTCCAGGACAACCTCTCCCTCAACGTCAGCAAGACAAAAGGGGCTGATTGTGGACTACAGGGAACGGAGGGCCGAGCACGCCCCCATTCACATCGACGGGTCTGTAGTGGAGTGGGTCAAGCTTTAAGTTCCTCGGTGTGCACATCACTAAGGCTCTATTATGGTCCACACACACCAACACAGTCATGAAGAGGGCACGACAACGCCTCTTTTGCGTGGGCCCACAGATCCTCAAAAAGTTCTACAGCTGCAACATTGAGAGCATCTTGACCATCTGCAACACCGCTTGGTATGGCAACTGCTTGGCATCTGACCGCAAGGCGCTACAGAGGATAGTGCGGACGGCCCAGTACATCACTGGGGCCGATCTCCCTGCCATCCAGGACCTCTATATCAGGCGGTGTCAGAGGAAGGCCCTAAACATTGTCAGACTCCAGCCACCCAAGTCATAGACAGTTCTGTCTGCTACCGCACGGCAAGCATTACCAATGCACCAAGTCTGGAACCAACAGGACCCTGAACAGCTACTACCCCCAAGCCATAAGACTAATTAACAGTTAGTCCGGGTAGCTATTTGGTTAACTATTTAACTATCTGCATTGATCCTTTTTGCACAAACCTTTATTGACTCATGCTACTGTTTACCATCTGTCACTTTATTCGTAGCTATATGTACATACCTACCTCAATTACCTCGTACCCCTGCACATCCACTCGGTTCTGGTACCCCTTGTATAGGCAAGTTATCGTTACTCATTGTGCATTACTTTTATCATTATGTGTTTTACTTTTCTATGATTTCTCTATTTTCTTTCACTCTGCATTGTTTGAAGGGCCCGTCGGTAAGCATTTCACTGTTAGTCCAACACCTGTAGTTTACGAACCACGTGACAAATGAAATTTGATTTGATATGATGGGTTAATAAGACAGTAATGTAAAATATTTTGGTCTTACCTTTTTGTGTTACTTTGAAAATGTCTGTAACACTTGAGAATCAATATAATCACACTTAAGGGATGACCTGTTTTTGTTTATTATAGATCTTTCACTATTATGTTTCTCATGTATGCCATCACTGTGAGCGAAACGGGTGTTACCAAGAGCATTGTTACTCCCAAACATCCAAGCTCACACAGCTGCAGGCTTATTTAGAAAACATGCTGTTATAAGCATGAAATATAGTTCAGATTGGCCTTAACCAACACTAGCACACCACACCCCCATCAAACTGAGAAATATAGTGTAATGCCATTAAACTTCTGAATTATTCAATATAAAGGATGGGGGAATGGGACATTTTTTGTATCTGCTGTCGGTAATGACAACCCAAAATCAGACAATGATAAAGAATATTATCCTTTTTCCCCCCCATTGTTCCTGTGGAATAGGACCAGATGGCAGGACCAGATGGCAGATATATGGATAGAAGCAGAGAGGATGCAGACACTTCTGTGTGTTAAAATTGGCCTTATTCACAGAAAAGGATGATTTTGTTTAATGATCTAACCCAGGGTGGGCCACCTTTTGTAGGCCTGCGTATCAAAAATACTATAATACACAAGGTGCAAAACAATTTCACTTAGGGCACCCAAAAGGTTAGGGATGTGTGGGTATGGATGTTGGTACATTTTTGTGTGGCCCCCACCCCCATCAAAGTTGCCCATCCCTGACCTAACCTATACTGTAGCCAGCTCACAGGATGGTCCTGTCTGTAATAGCCATAGTATGCCAGATGCCTGTTGCATCCTCAGGAGGAGCAGAAGAGATGGTTTCCCCAGGTCTGTCTGTCTGGGTTGTTAGAGGAAGCTTTGGGGGGGGGAAGAAGGCCCCGGAGTATCTGCACAACAGAAGCATGTACAGTCTTAGTCAGCGTTCACCAGCAGAATGGTGAAAACACCTGGATGCAACCATCCAAACAGACTCTGTGCCTGGTGATGAGACGACTGGACCTGTTCCCATTGGGCTAGACTTCACGAATGAGTGCCTCTGATGGATAGGGTCAATTCATAAATTTAATTTCATGTCTTCTGTTTCATTTCAATGATCTGAATTGACCCTAAAACTTCACCCATTTACTGACTAAAATGAAGTACAGTAGTACCAGAAATTTATCATTTTGTACAGCATTAGAGTGCAGGGGCAGATTGACCATCTAGCAATTCTGGCAAATGCCAGATGGGCTGGACCATTTCTTAGTTGGGTGGGCTGGATGAAATTGACACACAAATATATATTTTTATATAAAAATAAAACAAAGGCCCATGAGCCTGGTACGATTTTTGCACAATTTCTCTGTTATACTAATCTATAATGAGCCTTTGGCTGACCAGTGGGCGACAGCCGGCCCTTTAAACCAAGTTGGGCCTGCCTAATTTTCTGATGGGATAAGCTGAGGTCACGCAAACTCACATTCAAAGTCAAACTCGGCATCAGCAAAGAGACTAGCTCCAGCTCTGTCATCAGTTAGACTGCCAAAATCATGGATCGTAAAAAACGGAAAGGCTGTCTATAAACATAGGAGCACATTCTACATTGTCATCTCACTAAAAACGTCCTATTTGTTGGGTGGCTAAAACCATTATTTGGTCAAACAGTTTAGTGATTCCTGTAATAAGTGTCTTCCCTGTGCCAGTGGCCTCACTGTGCCCACATTTTCAGAAATGCGTTTACACAATTCTGATCTTTTTTCACTAATTGTTCTTTTGACCAATCAGATCAGTTCTGAAAAATATTCTATGTGATGTGATTGGTCAAAAAAACTATTTTTGGTGAAAAAAAAGATCAGAATTGGGATGTATGTGTAAATGCAGCCTTAGACATCCACTGTGTCCACATTGTGACCAGATTTCCTGATCCCTACCTGTATGCAAATTATTTGACAGCTATTCTTTCTAAATAATATTCATTTACTTTAAGACATATTGTTGTCATAAGTCAATGGTGACACTGCCACGTGTCATCGGATGAGATAATGATGATTTTAAATTATTTTAAAATTCACATTTTCCAAATTGGATCACAATGAGTTCATCAACCCGCATTGACACAGAACATGAACACACCTATACAGGCTTGACAAATTAGTGTCTACTGAGGATACCGAGAGGTAGAACATGAAGTGTCAACAAGTTTATTTACTGGAGGTCCTATAAGCTCTCTTGGGTGTCTGGCCAACCAATTAGCATGTAGATTACCTTTTCACCTGTTTGATTTCGGTTCAATTCCAAGCAATACGCAACTGCTCAGAGCCTTGTCTGTTGAGGTGTGGAGGGGGTTATTAATTGAGCAAACCTGCCTGTGGTCCTGTCGGTCACATCCATTGGAGGCCCTGTGCCGATTACAGGAGCTTTGAAGAATATTCACACGAGAGACATTAGTGGAGATTATACAGTGCGATCACTGTTACTTTCTTTCACTTAGATTTTACTGTCAGGGCCAGGTGGAGTTTGAACACAAAACAGCAGACTTTATCTGTCTAAATGAATAACTTGAATTGCTGCTTTTGCTTACCCAGGGGGAAAAAACATGGTCACATTAAGACTATGGTCAGTTGTTTTACCTGTCAATCTCTTCTGGAGTACCTGTTTGAACTCATGGATGATATATTGTATGATGGCGTTTTGTATGATTATTTTCCAGCTCTAAATACAGCATGAAGGTGAACAGGAATATGAGTTTGTGTATCATGATTCTAGACCCTTACCCTGGGAAAGTGACCCTCTGTACCAAGGTGTGGACTCCCCCGTCTTTATCTGTCATGTAAGGGTGGGGGAGATCATTACTCCAATGGCTTTGGTCAGTTCCTGCTTCTGCTGATGTCAGAAAGGCTTTAGAGAGACTTTGCAATTGGAAGACGGAAGGTTTTTCATCAACAACAGAAATCGGGTTGATTTAAGAGTGAGTTATGAATTCTGATAGCTTGACGTTTTGTAACTTCCTTTTGTGGTTACTGCTGCTGCATTCCTCGAACCACTTGTTGTGTATAACTCATTTTTCCACTTCTGCTTATCCTCTCTTCTGCTTAGTTCAGCCCCTCTGTGGTGAAGAGAGAGACGTACATATCATGGTCAGATACTCAGTGTTCCTTATTACCTGACTGGTCTAACTTTTTAATCACTAAATCTGACCACAGCTGACTCCCTGTAAATCAAAGGAGCCTGAACACTTGAGCACTTGTCCCCCCCCCCATAGTTCCCTGGATAAGTTAACAAGTGGGTTTGGGACAGCAGAGACGTATACTTTCCAATACAGTCTTATAGTCAAAGTACAATTCCTATTGTGTTTCTGCATTACTTGACAGGTTCTGTTATTCCTTGGATAAGTAGCCAGCAGAGACATATGGTAATACAATGGTTTCATGTTTAATCTTTCTAACATCCTGGGAGTTTTGTTGTGTTTGCGCTGCTCAAAATCATATGGAGTACATTTCATAATCGAGTGTCAGGTGATTCAGACCTGTGACAAACACATCAACAGCACATGGATGGAAGGGGATTCTAGTTATTTCCCAGCAACCACCGTAAAAGAGCCTCCAAACCGCACTCAGGTGGCACCGTAAAGAGCCAGCTGGAAAATAAATCCATGTGTGTTTACTCTACGGCTGTTTAGCTGCTTTCCCCATGCATTTATGAGTCATGTTAAGTAATAACGCCCTGTAAATTAGGATTTGTTTCAGGAGAATATTTAGTTGGTACTGTTATGCCTGTTAGGTCATGACCATCTGTGAGAAGTAGTCAAATCTGCTTTTGTCTCTGAAATAGAGCTGCGTTAGTGATGTCTTTCTACAACGGTAAAGTGAATGTGTGGCCAATTTACTGTACCGTTACTGTGAGAGATCTCGCCTAGTAAAAGGAACTGTCTTGTTTTCTGTCAGTTAAGGCCATATAAAAAGATGACTGAAGCTCTACCTTTCCAAAGCATTCCAAATGCAATAACCTTTACCTTTCTTGTGGTCGGAAATGACATACAACTTAGACTTACTGTGAATGCCATTGGTGGGCTCAGTCACGAGAAGAAGGCCCAAATAGCAGCCCCTTCTTCTGCTGAGACTGTTAAAGGTAATGTCAGTTCCATCCATCCATTCAATTCCATTCTCATAGGGCTCACAAAGGTCCTGATGGTGTGACAGTAGGAGATATAGTATGCAGGCGTCATTACTAGGATGAAAAGGATATATACAATATCCCTCACATGCCACGCTATGATTCCTATAAAACCCTGTCTTCAGTAATTAGGACTTAATAGCTTTAATAGCTCAAGCTTAACTCCGTCTAGACCAGATCGTTCCTCCAGAAATACACGCACAGCTCTTCCGTTAGAGAATGAGAAACATCCTAAATGAGGCTACAATGAAATAGTACCTGAGGGAGGGGGGATGAAGGCCTGAGGCGAATGGCCTAGTAGAGAATGGGATAGAGATTAAGGCTGTGGAGGGAAACCCACCAGTGTGCTGAGGGTCTGGGATATACCCCACTGAATTGGAGAGGCGCAGTGTCGTGGATCCACATTTACTTCAGTTGGAATCAGTCGACGCCTGATTGCTTTATTTGCCATTTATCAGGTCTTGACACTGCTAGAACTTCTCCTCTGAAGTTCTATGTCGTCGAGCAACATTCAGAATGAGAGCCTTGGGGAGAATGGGAGAGGAAATGCTAAAGGGCTTGAATTTGAAATGTATAAAACATGTTTTGACAAGTGCTCAGACATTTAGACGAATTAGACTTTTTACCTAATGCTATTAATTAAAAGGAGGGGCAGAGCAATATAAGACATTTTATAGTCCACTCTATGAAATTCTAAATAAAATAAAAAGTCCATAAGAAATACCTCTAGTCCACAATCGCCAAAATGGCTTTTCGAAATGTGTCTAATCATGCTAGACGCCATTACACATTCGTGACGCGGGTCACCAGAGCTGGAGGAAGCAGGGTGGGGTGGGAAAGTTGGGGGACGGGGACAGGCTGTCCCGCCAGTGTAACGATAAAAACATGCTAAAGAAATAGACCTATCATGCTGTCTCAGCGTGGACACCGATGGCAGGTATTTATAGGACCCAGACAAGTGGACGATAGTGCCTCTCCCAAAACCTGGGGCCCTCAAGACAGGCAAATAGGACACCCCCCAAGGGCCCCCAAGAATACCACCCAAATCCCCCTCATCTGCCCTTGGAACCAGGCAAGTCGTCCCAAAAAGAGTCTCCGAACAGAAATAAGGCTTTAAAGTGAAGGAGCTGAACAGAGGAGCCGGCTTCAGGTTTCGTTCAGACGGCGCTGTCGTGTCAAAAAAGGCCCGCAGAGTGGCGACAAGGCCCAGGCCATCGAGTTAACCCCACTGCCAAGCCCCGCATTCCACACAAGTATTTTTAGCGGTGGCATTTAAACTTGGCAGAGCGTCATCTCCCAGGCAATCTGCAGTATTTCCTGTTCCTGTGAAAGATGGAGGTCTGAGGACACAAACAGCCACCAAGGCAGGCCATGTCTAAAAATAAGCTTTTCATCTGCCTTATTTCCAATTTTGTCTCATTTTAATGTCTTCCGTAATACTTTTCAACAACAATTTTTGTCTTCTATACTTTGACGCTCGCCGAGGCACGTTATTTATGTGCTACACATACATGGAATGCTAGGACACCCAAACGAACGGACATCCCGATATGTCAGCCATTTCATGAATGTAATCTGATGCTGAGTTCAAAACGAAGAGTAGACAAAATAGTGCCCTGTCCAGTAACCCCACCCTTCAGATCTTGAAGGGAGAACTTTGGGGGGGAAAGGAGAATTACTCTCCATTTGATACCCGGGCATGGTGGCAAGGCCTTTGTTTGTGTCGTACTTTCACTTCATTGCCTGTGTAGACCAAAACGAGATTGAAGACGAGTGAAGGGAGGACGGGGACGGACAGACAGCTGGGTGGATGAAATCCAGCCTGCTCGGTCTTATAGAAATTCATAAATCACAACATAACTGTGAAGTTACTGAATGATAGGCTAGAGGGCGGCAGGTAGCCTAGTGGTTAGAGCGTTGGACTTGTAACCGGAGGGCTGCAAGTTCAAATCCCCGAGCTGACAAGGTAAAAATCTGTCGTTCTGCCCCTGAACAAGGCAGTTAACCCACTGTTCCCCGGGCGCCGAAGACGTGGATGTCGATTAAAGGCAGCCCCGCACCTCTCTGATTCAGAGGGGTTGGGTTAAATGCGGAAGACACATTTCGGTTGAAGGCATTCGGTTGTACAACTGACTAATAATGGTGACTTTGACTTTGACTTTGACTTTGGCATGAGAAGATTGCATCTGGCATCCGTGTTTTGTCCTCAACGCATCTGTTGCTAACGTCTGTATTTGCTAAGGACTGAAAAATGGGTTGTGAACCGTTGCTGTGCTGTAGGATCACTTGTGGTATTTTTCTGGTGCTCAAATAATCACTCCTATGAGGACAAAACATTTAGTTCTCCTTTGACTTATCATGGACAGAAAAATATTTGAAGTTGAGCTAATGCTTTTTAAATAGCATTGGACACCAAATGACCACACTAGCTAGCTAATGGTCAGATGATTTGTAATGAAAAAAACAAAACAGAAAAAATCTGTATGAATGTTGTACAACAGCTTATAATGGCCGTCTAGTTTCCGCTCTGTTCTCTCAACAGTATGTTAACCATGGAGTCCCAGTTGGGGACAGTTGGAGTTTCTGTTTCCATTTCAGACCTATTCATCAGAGCGCAGAAAAGTCACTTATCACTTACATTGATGTTGGTGCCGCTGTATTAAAAGCACACCCTTGACTCTCTGAAAGATCAGCGCTGCCAGACAGCACGAATGGCTTGAAATATGTAAAACGCATAAGAATTTTTCCCCGCTAACAAGGGAAAGTGTTACTGTGACCGTCTCCAAAATTTCACAGATTCTTTAATAGGTGCCTGATTTTCAACCTGTGGAGTATGCAGAGGTGTTGACAGAGCGTTTCCTAAAGACACTGTTTTCCATGACAGCGACTAATTACCGATGAAAGCCTGAACAAGGGTTGCCACAAGTGAATCATCTCATTTTATGGCCCCTGGCTAGATCGAGGGAGCTTTCCATATTTTCCCCATAAAGGGTTATATTCATCATTAAAATCCCCATTACGAAGCCATAAAAGTAAAGGTGGATTTTCCATTGCTTAATACCTGAGAACAAGTGAAAATGCAAATGTGAACTTTGACTCTCTTAAAATACTCAATCCACAAGGAAAAGTCAACATGCTGCTTTGTATAGCAGCACATGGGGTGATTTAATGTTGACTATTTACTACTGTTGCATTGGTGAGTAACATGGTTTATAGGCTTCTAATCCTCTCTGTATTACTGTTTTTGTGTTTGCTGAAACATCTGCTTATGAGAGAATACATAAAACACCTACCCACTGTCTAAACTCTGTACACTAGCAAGGAGGTAAATCTGCAGACAATTTCCCTCTGCGCCACTCTGCTACTTGACAGCAAAAGGTGGATACACTTTCTTGACAAACACTTGATACCTGAGTGACTCAGTAAGTGTGTGTATTAAGCATCTACAGCTAAGGCTGGGCTGGACCAACAGTAGCTGTGCATCCATCTGGAAAAGGAGTCAAGCTCAGAAATCATGAATCCAGCGCCACGGGTTGGCAAAGGACTCTACCATAAATGTGTGTCTATTGTAAAAAATGAATTTACTGTTCAATGACATATACAGTAGAATTTACAAATACAGATGTTTCTCAAAGTACAGGAGTTCCTTTCCCAGCAGGGTAGTGCCACCTGTCGAAATGCTTAGCTTGCTTACAGTACCATATTCAGCTCTATGGCGTTGACCTGATTGTAGGAGGGCCTGCAAATGAAAAATAGATAAGACTTATCAAGATTTTCCTAAATATGCTATCCCCAACACAGTGCACCGACTGTGCATTCATACACAGACTCGTCCATGCATAGGACACACACACACAGTCTTGTGGGGACATACAATTCAGTCCCATTCAAAATCCTATTTTCCCTAACACTAACCATAAACCCAAAACTTAACCTTTACCCTAAACATAACCCTAGCTTCTAAACCTTAAAACTAACCCTAGCTCCTAACTCTAAAGCAAATTCTAACCCTAACACTAATTCTAACCTTAACCCTAAACTCCCTAGAAATAGCATTTTTACCTTGTGGGGACTTCTGGTTCCCACAAGTATAAGTAAACACGCACACACATACACATGGGATGGTTGAGCTAACGTAGGCTAATGTGATTAGCATGAGGTTGTAAGTAACAAGAACATTTCCCAGAACATAGACATAATCTAACTGCACTGTCCAATTTACAGTAGCTATTACAGTGAACGAATACCATGCTATTGTTTGAGGAGAGTGCACTGTTATGAACTTCAAAATGTATTAATAAAACAATTAGGCACATTTGGGAATATTGATTAAAAAAATTGAACAGAAATGCAGTCTAAAACGTTGCACATACACTGCTGCCATCTAGTGGCCAAAATCTAAATTGCGTCTAGGTTGGAATAAATCATTATGGCTTTTTTCTTTGTATTTCTAATGTGATCTAATGTGTTATATTCTCCTACATAAATTTAACATTTCCACAAACTTCAAAGTGTTTCCTTTCAAATGGTATCAAGAATATGCATATCCTTGCTTCGGGTCCTGAGCTACAGGCAGTTAGATTAGAGTATGTCCTTTTAGGTGAAAATTGATAAATGGTCCGATCCTTAAGTTAACCAACAATGCAGTTTTATATACAGGGGGTTGAGGTAATTTAGGTAATATATACATGTAGGTATAGTTATTAAAGTGACTTATGCATAGATAACAGAGTAGCAGCAGCGTAAAAGAAGAGGGGGGGCAATGCAAATAGTCTGGGTAGCCATTTGATTAGCTGTTCAGGAGTCTTATGGCTTGGGGGTAGAAGCTGTTTAGAAGCCTCTTGGACCTAGACTTGGCACTCCGGTACCACTTGCCGTGTGGTAGCAGAGAGAACAGTCTATGACTAGGGTGGCTGGAGTCTTTGACAATTTTTAGGGCCTTCCTCTGACACCGCCTAGTATAGAGGTCCTGGATGGCAGGAAGCTTGGTCCCAGTGATGTACTGGGCCGTAAGCACTACCCTCATTAGTGCCTTGCGGTCGCAGGCCGAGCAGTTGTCATACCAGAGAGTGATGCTACCAGTCAGGATGCTCTTGATGGTGCAGCTGTAGAACCTTTTGAGGATCTGAGGACCCATGCCAAATCTCCTGAGGGGGAATAGGTGTTGCCGTGCCCTCTTCGTGACTGTCTTGGTGTGCTTGGACCATGTTAGTTTGTTGATGTGGACACCAAGGAACTTGAAGCTTTCAACCTGCTTCACTACAGCCCTGTCGATGAGAATGGGGGCATGCTCGGTCCTCCTTTTCCTGTAGTCCACAATCATCTCCTTAGTCTTGAACACATTGAGGGAGAGGTTGTTGTCCTGGCACCACACGGCCAGGTCTCTGACCACCTCCATATATGCTGTCTCGTCTTTGTTGGTGATCAGGCCTACCACTGTTGTGTCATCTGCAAACTTAATGATGTTGTTGGAGTCGTGCCTGGCCGTGCAGTCATGAGTGAACAGAGAGTCCAGGATGGGACTGAGCATGCACACCTGAGAGGCCCCCGTGCTGAGGATCAGCGTGGCGAATGTGTTGTTACCTACCCTTACCACCTGGGGGTGGCCCGTCAGGAAGTCGAGGATCCAGTTAGAGAGGGAGGTGTTCAGTCCCAGGGTCCTTAACTTAGTGATGAGCTTTGAGGGCACTATGGTGTTGAACGCTGAGCTGTAGTCAATGAATAGCATTCTCACATAGGTGTTCCTTTTGTCTGGGTGTGAGAGGGCAGTGTGGAGTGCAATAGAGATTGCATAATCTGTGGATCTGTTGGGCGGTATGCAAATTGGAGTGGGTCTAGAGTTTCTGGGATAATGGGGTTGATATGAGCCATGACCAGCCGTTCAAAGAACTCCATGGCTACAGACGTGAGTGCTACGGGTCGGTAGTCATTTAGGCAGGTTACCTTGGTGTTCTTGGGCACAGGGACTATGGTGGTCTGCTTGAAACATGTTGGTATTACAGACTCAAACAGGGAGAGGTTGAAAATGTCTCTGAAGACACTTGCCAGTTGGTCAGCGCTTGCTCGGAGAACACAATCCATATGGTCCTGCGGCCTTGTGAATGTGTGTATTAGTGGAGGCTGGTGACTTGAAAAATTGAGGAGGATGGGAGACTCACAGTATAGGCGCGGAACGCACAGAGAGTTTATTTAAAAAATCGTCAGACTAATTATTTTAACCTAAAGCATTTAATAAAGACTTTTAAAGTACAATATTATGGGGAATGGGAATGAGAGGGCTGAGAGCTGTGGGGTCTTTGTAATGCAGGTTTGATAGTTATATTTTCAATAATGAATGGTTAGCTGTTATGTGACAATTAGGTCAAAAACTCAATTAATGTTTTTGGTGTAGATGGCCTGTAAAGCTTACAGATTTAAGTCTAAGAGCATGAGATGAAAGTAGACAAACAGAGTGTGCGATATGAAGACATAGTCAGTGGACATTCTGAACCTTGTTTGAAGTCATTAGGTCACATGACCAAGGAGTTATTGAAATTCTACATTTTGAAACATTAATGTAAAATCTTGTGAGATGAAAATGGACAAACTAAAGGGTGTGCAATATAGAAGGGTAGTCAGTGGCTCAAGTGGTTTGAAAGCTCGAATATCCGTTGAATATTCACCTTTTCATCTGTCTTCCTGAAACTGATGTCAGGCAGAGGTCAACCTTCATTTTTAATTCGCACCTTTTCCTGTACCCCAGAGAATAAAAGGGGTTCTTAAACAAAAAGTCTACAACATTTTCGGCAGCGTTGGCCTTTCTACTATTCTGGCGGAGAAAACTGCACATTTGTGCTGGTAGCTAGCTAGCCACTGAAGTTTGCAAAGCATTCTTTTTTTTTAATTGCACTAACTGAACACAAAACTTAAGTTTTAAAACCAAGAAAACAATTCATAATAAAAAAACTAATTGGAATTGAATAATATCCAAAAAATGCTCAACTATCACTCTTCACTCATAATCTCTATCCATCAATGTCACCAAGCCTCTCAACACAGAACCCCCATAACGCTCCGTCGCACAATCCCATTACAACTCACTAGGTTCATTCTCTGATCCTAATTCTATAATTGGATGGACTTCCTCCGGAAGTGGTCATAATTACCATGTATGTCTATGGAAGGGGGTGAGGCTTACGAGCCCCCTAGGTTTTGTATTGAAGTCAATGTAGCCAGAGGAGGACGGAAGCTAGCTGTCCTCCGGCTACACCATAGTGCTACCCCAGACAGTGCTGTTGAAGTTACTGTAGACCTTCATTTCAAAACAGTGTATTTTAATCAATTATTTGGTGACATGAATATATTTAGCATAGTTGAATCTAAAAAAGGATAACTTTTTTTAAATGTTTCACTATTTTAATTTTTATGAAATTTCACTGAGGATGGTCCTTCGTCCTTTGAGGAGCCTCAACATGTGTATGTATTGGTATTGATATGTAGGCTACCAAATACCCGAAACTGCCAAAGGCGCTTCAACAAAGTACTGAGTAAAGGGTCTGAGTACGTATGTAAATGTTTTTCAGTTTTTTTTATTTTTAATAAATTAGCAAACATTTCTAAAATCCAGTTTTTGCTTTGTCATTATGGGGTATTGTGTGTAGATTGATGAGGGGGAAAAACTATTTAATACATTTTAGAATAAGGCTGCAATGTAACGAAATGTGGATAAGTCAAGGGGCCTGACCACTTTCCAAAGGCACTGTATACACATCTACACACACACATCTTCATCACAACCTGCTAGACAGAATTCGCAGAAGTAACTCCAACCACATAGTCAGTATGATATTCCATATAAGATATTATATTTAACAGCAGGTGTCCTCATGAGTTAGTACACATTAGTACACATTGCTTATATCAATGACATTAGCGATCTAATTTATTTCATATGTTCATATGGTAATGTGATGGGAGCGCAAGCACATTTAAAAAGGATTACTAACTACCTCCTAACATGTCTGCATTACCCTATTTAGGGCTCTTGTTTATTGGCCCGTCACGTTGACGGACAGTCACCCCAATAACATCCCATAACAGTGTTGGATTTCAAAGGCCCATTGGCACGCAAACCTGTCACGTGTGCATCCCTTTGAAGCTCATGTCTGGTTTCGGATGCAAAACAATACCAGGTAAACATAGAGCCCACAGGATCAGGTATTAGGCTGAAACCAGGGCCCAGCTTTTCAGATAGGATTAAATGCAATGAAAGAGAATGAATAAAGCGGGAGTCCGCATTTGTTCTATTCATTCTATTTCTATGGATCTAATCTTATCTGATAAGCAAAATCCAGATAACTTTTGAAAAACTGGGCCCAGAGCAGGAATCACCACTGCTTCACTCTAAGTAGAAGATAAAGGGTATCAAACATATATGTAATTACTAATAGTATATGCTTTAATTAGAAGATACCAACTATGCAGTGCATTGTCAAGCGAATAACATGCATGAAAATATTTAGTTTGATGTATTCACTCATATTAGAAATTACAGTAGATAAGCTATGAAGTCAAATGCATTGCTCCTTATAATAATAATGGGTTATGATGAGTTGAATTTATATAGCTCTGAAATGACTTTACACTTAACCACATGCACCAATTTGCAAAACACCATATTCACCCAATCAACAAATGTAATCAATTATTGGAAAATATAAATTATTTAGGACATTAGAATATAGGTTGTATACACTTTCCAAAGGTCACAATGTTTTCAAAGGAAATACGTCTGAGTGTCTGTGTCAGCCATTGTCCCTGGGCCAGTAGGTGTCATTCTTCCATCAGCACAGAGCCACTATGAATGTGTCCTGGTCCATGTGACAAAGGCCACAACCGGATTTTTCTCTCTCTCTCCCTCTCTTTCTATATATATTTCTCTCTCTCCTACTCACTGTTTCCTTTTCTCTCCCTTCCTCCGTCAGTCCCTTTATCTGTTTGAGTTCCGCCCCTGTCTCTTTAAGCTCGACAGGAGGCGTACTAGAAGCCTATGTCTTCGCCATGGTACAGAAGCAATGTAATATATGCGTAGTCCTTGACCGGGGGGGTAAAGTGGGTAGAGTTTATATACGTGCCAGGGTCGTCAATTCAACAGTACAGCCGCTCCAGTCACCAGTACAGGCATTAGGTGTGTCACCTCGCCTTTAAAGGTCTGCTTGGAGGCAATGGCAGGTCTTATGCTGGGCCCTTATTTAGCTCACAAAAACCCTATCCGTGTGGAAAGTAAGCACCTGTCACCTAGCGCAAAATAAAGGTTTGTTATATAGACACTCGTTGAGCTATCTAATCTAGAATATCCTGAATACAGCTAGATATCTGACATGGCAAATTGGTGTACAGAAACCTCTGTCCAGTTCTGCTGGACAACATATTTTTAGATCACTGCAACATACTGCTGCTTCAGCTCAAATGTTATCAGCCAACATTACTTTGTCTTTGACAGTCCCTGATATCCTCACAATGTTTGGTAGGGAAGAAGTACAGACTGAAACTGGAAGGGTGGATCTAATCTCGGCCACTGCCCGCCCACAATATAAGCCTACTGTCCTCATCGGTATCATGTTCACCAGTGCTCCACTATCATGATAGAGAGGCTGGTCTTGTGGTTTTGCATATCATGGTGCAACACGTCATAAGCTCCCACAACCCCTAAGCCCTGGTCCTAAAACATTCCCCCCTGTAGTGTTGCAGCTTCTGACTGCTGGGCCTTAGCAACACTGATTTATGGTTACAGCCGTGGATTAGCGATAAAGACACCTGTCCGGCCCTCCATCCCTAGACATTCCCACACTGAGGAGCCCTGTGCTAACCTGGGCTGGAATGTCACCTCGCTGACCCCCAGAGGTCAAAGGGACCATGTCCTATTGACAGCCCTACTCACTACACTCTTAGAGAGAAGAGTTCCAAAAGGGTTCTTCGGCTGTTTCCATAGGATAACCGTTTTTGGTTACAGGTAGAACTCTTTTGGGTTCCATGTAGAACCCTTTGTGTAAAGGGTTCTACATGGAACTCAAAAGGGTTCTACCTGGAATCAAAATGGTTCTACCTGGAACCAAAACGTTTTTTCAAATGGTTCTCCTATGGGGACAGCCGAAGAACCCATTTAGGTTCTAGATAGCACCTTTTATCAAAGAGTGTACAGCCTTGTTCCCCCAAGTCTGTTCCCCTGAACGATGTGCCAATTTCGGGCAAACCTACAGCAATAACTTTTACTGAGGAATGGCAACTTTAAGGAACAATGTGAGGATTTGTGATTGAACCAGACTATTTGTTGTTGTCTAACAGTATGGAGGAGATGCAGAGATATTGAGTCAGATGTGAAATTGTCCATTGGTTCTCCTCAATTAACCATACGTTGGGTTAGGGTACGAACCAATATGTCAATGGGTATTCAATACGGTTACCCCAACAGACAATTTGAACTCCAGCCCCTGTGGCAGACACGTACTGTAGCTGACATGTGACTGATTTGTGGTTCTTCTAGGTAGGTAAGGTTATGGTCCTCTGCCACCCTGGAAGAGCAGATTATGTTGTTCCAAATGCCTGGGTGGTCTAAATGGGTGAGACACACTGGCATACCTTCTTACCTGTGTCACCATGGGGCTATAACATGATACCACACCACCCTGGTCGCTACCACAGCTATTTCATTGCAAAGACAGATCTTTGTCACTGCAAGGACGTCGTTATTTTTATCACTTACTGGAAGGATCATCAGTCTCTAAAATAACACTAGCAGGATGTGCTGACCTCACAAGAAGCACAATGTATCCTTTGACTGGCACAATGCAGGTTATCAATGAATGGCATAGTGTGAAAACAGTATGGTTTGCTGCACTTAAGCTCAAATTTGTGTGGAAGTAGTATAGTACAGTGCTATAGGAGAGCATTACAGTCAAGGTCATTATAATCCATTATTGATTATTATAAATTGATCAATGTAGTTTTTATTCTAGAACTCACCATAAAGCCTAGCCTGAATACAACCTAGAATGACCTTTTTCTTGTCATTATAGAGCCTGCTGGGCCCTCTGAAGTCTTTTGTGTTGCTAACCCCCTTCCCCCATAGAGGAGCATCAATGAGAGACAGATAAGGGTCTAACAGCCCTGGGTAGCACACACCGTGTTGGACTCCACTGTGCTAAATCTATTGAGCTTGTACAACCTGGTCACAGGATGTCCCTCTTTGCTCCTGACCCCAGCCCAACATTCTCTAACGGAACAGAATTCATTAGACCCGATGAACAGATCATCATTTAACAGAAGGAGCAGTTTGGGGGGAACCTGCTATGTCGACCGATCTGGTTTCCATCTACCGTAGTTCTACTCTGCTTGGGATAATCATATCCTCTGTGTCAAATAGCTAAACCTTTCACAGAGCCCTTCATTTTTTCATATAACAAGCCATGTATCTGTCTGGAGCACATGGATAGAATGTATCTAAATTCTTTACAACTGAATGAATAAAATATATAATTTGAGATTATAGTCGAATACCAATGATGCGTTAGTGATAGAGAACCAAATTGATAATACGGAGTAGTGTAGTGCGAGGCAAAACAAGGGAGCGTTTACTTGCACCAGGTTCACTGACCTGGTTTCCATGACTACCGTCTTCTACTGCACATTAGTATTGTTGACAGAGTGAATTTGTCCAAAATAATTCTGAAGGGAGACTATTTTCTCTGCAATTACTATAATACTTTTTGGGAAAAAGAGCTCTGTGGGATTAACTGTTTTTTCAGATATGGCTGCACTGACTGATCAATCTGGTTTACATTAAGTTTATTTGTTTCAATTTGTGTGTCCCTCGGCACTCTGAGATGACTCCTCCAGACACCCAGGCCTTGAAAACCGCACATCGTATGAAAAAAACTATTCTGGTCACAGATGTTAAAAAGGTTTCTGATTCAAGTCTGTGGATGACTAATTTGAGCCACTGTTATGAAATCAGATTAGACTGACAGTATTGAAGCTTCCTGCAGCAGTGCCTCCAGCTTTTGTCATATCGCTCAACTATAATAAAGCTATAACCTTTACAGCAGCTTCCGCCATGAACATATGATATCCTATGCAATCTACTCAATAAATGGTCATTAGATCATGCCACTTAGATTTTCATATCTTTCCCCTCAACCTCCCTGTATGGAAAAGTATACTTCAGACCAGACCTGCCATGAAAAGCGTACTCACCATATCCCCTTTTCCCGGCTGTTGTGCATGCGTGCGTTGTCCCCATCTCTGCTCTCCATCCCCAGAGCTCTGAACATCCCAACCACCACAGTGACCCACTGCACATCTCAAAGCACCCCATCTTTCCCACACTGTAATTATGGCTGGGTAACGTTTCAAGGGACATGCTCACTTGAAAGCTTTGACTCTTCTTTTTGAAATGATATACGGTCTGGCTTGTGGCTCTCAGAGCTAAGAGGGACATGAAAGGTGGAAGCTAAGAATGGGCTTATTGTCAGAGGGGAGCCCTGGCCAGATAAGCTAAGTAGCTGTGACATTATTCAGGAGTTTGACCAACTCAGATGGGTGGTACCTTTTACCTGGCTGAAACCATTGGATGTGAGAATGTTTGAAACCGGTTTAGGAAATTACATTTGGTTTTGCCATACTGTCAAATGCTTACCTGACAGGTATTTACATAAATGTTAATTTGTAAAATATGTGTAGGATACTGATTTTTCAGAGGACACATCTGGAGGTACAGCACATGCTGTATGTTTGAAACCGGTTTATGTTTGAAACCGGTTTAGGAAATTACATTTGGTTTTGCCATACTGTCAAATGCTTACCTGACAGGTATTTACATAAATGTTAATTTGTAAAATATGTGTAGGATACTGATGTTTCTGAGGACACATCTGGAGGTACAGCACATGCTTGTAGTGTGGTCTTGTTAGTCTTTTAACAACAAATGGCATTCAAAATACACCCATTAGTGGATATTGAAATCCCTGAAATACTGTACGTACGTAGGCCTGTCCACAAATAAGCAAAGTCGCAATGACACAAAGAAAATGCACTGCACAACTAAAGGGCAAAATTATGTTGCATATAGAGGAGAATAGGTGGCAGGCCATGCTGCTTTTATGGGTGCATGGGTGTAAGCTAACCCCGGAGGGAAAGAGCCAGTGGCTTGCAGACGATGGTCCGCAGAGGGAGGGCTAGACGTTTGGCTCTGCCTAGCCACTTTGAAGACTGTGCGTGTCTCACATGCCTCACATTGAAGACGGGTCCTTGGAGAAGGTGTGAATAGCTCGTCCGATGAAGAGATGAGAAAAGCAGCCTGGTCTGTCAAGCTTTGACTCCTTTGCTGTATATAGATGCCTGCTATAGTATTGCTATAGTATTGCTTTACCACAATAGGTTCTGATGGTGAAAACCAGCTTCTATACAGGGCTGCTGTCATCCTCGTTTTAAAAGGCTATTTTTTTTTTACTGATGCACACTATAATCCCTGTGACATTTCTGAAAGTGATCTTAATGGGTTTGGTAACTTCTTGGCACTGTTTCTGCAGAAGATATATGCACAGGATGAGTGACAAGCAACACCATTACATGTTCTTGTAATTGTTGGTCTGTGTTGTGCTTCATGGCAATTTGTACCTGAAGAGGCCTGAAGACTGTATTTGAAAAGAAAAAGAAAGCGACCTTACGTGTCATTGCTTTGGGCTGGAATCTACTTGTAAAGGTAACCAATGGAAAAACAAAGATATGGGTCTTGCTTAAGTATATCCCAAAATGTGGTCAACAACTTCTACTCCCCATAATGTTATGTACATTACAAGACATAACATCAATGTAACATGAATGCAGTTTTTTTAGTATCCTCCAGTAAAAGTATTACAACGCTTTCCCTTCCCCAGCCGACCAATGACATGAAGATGCTTCTCCACGTTTTGGTTGGCTCTCTATCACTGAATCAAAAGGTATTTTACAAAGATAGGAGTTACCCTTATAACGCCCCTGACGGAATGAGTAATGTTATCTTGCCAACAGGTTCCGCTTTACTCATTCTCTTCCACTAGTGGGTTGAGCAAACAGCATGTTTAAGGAAACATGAGGTTCAGCTATACTTTGAATGAGGAAAATGGACTGAAACACGCTACCTTGATATCTGAAAACTTAAACATCCCTTTGTAGTGACGATTAACTTCTACCAGTATCAGATATAGTATTGAAAGAGTTCAGCGGTTTTGAAAATGGATTAAAACCATTTTTATGCATGCAAGTTCATTAGTTGAACTTGGCCAGTCACTGGAAGGTGAGCAAGCTTCTGGGAACTGAGATTATAAGTAATGTGGCAGATGTCCTTCATACACATCTTAGACTGGAGCAGGAGCAGCAACTGTTAGGTCAGATGGCGTCTTAGCCAGTTTCTTTGAATACTGCACATTTGCTGTCAAACGAGAACCTACACCTTTTGTAACATTAATATTATTAAGTACATTAGATAGTGTTTTTTCATGTTATTTTCTGTCAGAGAACGTGATGTGAGATAGACTGAACGAAACTCCACCTATCCATCTATTTTCTCTCTTTTTGATAAGTAATCCCTCAAGGCATACACTCCCATGCTACATTAAGTCAATGGCCAGAACTTTTCTCTTTTGCTATAAACATAAAAACAAAATCAGGTTTCCTTGGCAAAAGCATATATCTCAACCAGTGTACAATGTTTTCTTCCTACTGCAGATGGTTTAACATGTCTGTCTTTTCTGAGTAATATGTACAGTAAACTTTGAAGAAAATGTATTTAAAAAAAATTGGTCTGACTCCTGAAGGCATTTTACATGGTTAAATTGAGAAAACATATTCTATGAGACACTGACCACTATGCCCCAAATATGATACCCAAAACAGATATACGGAAATAAATCATGCAGTAAAACTATATGCATGTATGTGCTGAAATTCCATGACATGTTTTATAAAACGCTTAAAAATCACAGACCTGCGATTGAAAGAGAAAAGAAACATGGAGGAATTTCCTTTTGGCTGAGGATGCTTTGCTGTATCTGGTTGTTTTGTTCTCTGGGTAGCAGGGATGTCTATCTTGTGGAGAGAGCCACGATTATGGATTTTCCTTTGGATATGCCTGAGGTAGGACTTGGCTCCAGGGACAATCCATTACCCTAAACACAACAGCCTGATTAATTCTGTACAGCAGCCTGTCACTGACAATGATAATGGCGTAGGTGCAGATTGATGGGTTGAGTAAACACCATTACATTTATTGACACCGAAGTTCCTCACTATAATGTTCTTCCTTACTGTAATGCTATAACATTGACTGATCATTATTCCTGGAGGTATTGTACCTTAGATAATTACATCTTTCCCTCATGTTCGATTCAGCCTACCTGTTTATGTACAGTAGGTACATCAAGATCATAAAAATATTTAACCTCCCAACATGTATTTTTCCAGTAGCTGGAAATGTCCTCTTTCATTTGCTTTTCCCCCCCGAGTTGATGGATCCAACTGTTCAAAATGTAGAGCCAAATGTTTGATTGCTGTACCAAAGTCATAAATCAATGGCTTTTTCTTTGCAACTCTGCCTAGAAGGCCATTATCCCGGAGTCACCTCTTCACTGTTGACGTTGACTGGTGTTTTGCGGGTACTATTTAATGAAGCTGCCAGTTGAGGACTTGTGAGGTGTCTGTTTCTCAAACTAGACACTAATGTACTTGTCCTCTTGCTCAGTTGTGCACCTGGGCCTCCCACTCCTCTTTCTACTCTGGTTAGAGCCAGTTTGCGCTGTTCTGTGAAGGGAGTAGTACACAGCTTTGTATGATATCTTCAGTTTCTTGGCAATTTCTCGCATGGAATAGCCTTCATTTCTCAGAACAAGAATAGACTGACGAGTTTCAGAAGAAAGGGCTTTGTTTCTGGCCATATCGAGCCTGTAATCGAACCCACAAATGCTGATGCTCCAGATACTCAACTAGTCTAAAGAAGGCCAGTTTTATTGCTTCTTAAATCAAAACAACAGTTTTCAACTGTGCTAACATAATTGCAAAAGGTTTTTCTAATGATCAATTTGCCTTTTAAAATGATCAACTTGGATTAGCTAACACAACGTGTCATTGGAACACAGGAGTGATGGTTGCTGATAATGGGCCTCTACACCTATGTACATATTCCATAGAAAATCTGCCGTTTCCAGCTACAATAGTCATTTACAACATTAACAATGTCGACACTCTATTTCTGAGCCATTTTATGTTATTTTAATGCACAAAATTTTTACTTTTCTTTCAAAAAGAAGGACGATTCTAAAAATGTACTTTTCTTTCAAAAACAAGGACGATTCTAAGTGACCCCAAACTTTTGAACGGTAGTGTACTTATATCCTTTTCAAGCACGAAGGTCAAGGTCCAAAGTCAAGTTCAGATCAGTGTTACTCAGCCTTATACTTATATCTTTGTGATCAGCATGGTTGCGCCATTCCTGTGCAGAAAGCAGGTTGTTTCTAGGACACACCATTCAAAAGTTATATAGACCAAGGTCAAATTGCGGGGGTCAAATGGCGAGCCAATTGCTCAGCCTCTGAGAATCATAGGGAAATTATACTTATCTATGTGATCAGCATGGTTGCACCATTCATGTGCAGAACCCAGCTTGTTTCAATTGAGGGGGTCAAATTGGATGTCCCTATTCAGGTACCGGGTCTATGTTTTATTCAGTAGATGAAGGGTCATGTTGGAACAATTACTAAAAATTGTATTTTAGTGATTTATGAACATAATCGAAAAGGTTAACAACTGTTTGAACACTTAAATGTTTGCTCTAATGTTATGGTTTTTGAACTTCATGAAAAATCAAAGGCTATGAATGTTCATCTTACATGGCATACATTTGGGTCCAAGTCTTTCTTCAGACAAGAGTGGTTCAGCTTAGAACCTTATACTGCCTGCATGGGAACCATCCATCACAGTGCCTCAGGACTCTGGGGGCCTGTTGCGCACCGGACCTCCTTTGGAAAAGGATGTTTGTGTTGACTGTCCCTTTTCTGGACAAGTGTTTCCTGATTTGCCCTGAGAACCTGCTTATTTCATGGTAAGGGGAGTGAGTCATTCCCTATGGACAATGTAAACTATCAGTGGTATAGCAGATATCTTCATCCTTATAGTTTCACATATATCATAAGATGTATTGGTTGTGGAAGAGGCTACTTATTACCCAGGATTAGGAATAACATGTTGTGTATGAGTTAGGTTGTATTTATACTGGCACATCATTTTGGCATACTTTTTAAATAAACAATTTATGTTCATACCTACCCACCTACACAACTGAGGGGCATTGAACCATACACACTATAGACATATGTTTCTCTTCACACTTTACAGTAGCCTATACTCCACAAACAAGGTAGTATAATGGTAACCAAATTGTATTTAGCATCATGCATCAAATCGCATCTTGGCTAAGCTATATATGGACTCCCTTTCAATCACATCCAGCACATCAGCTTCCCTCCAACACCAACCTCCATGCTCCACCATCTCTCTTCCATACAGACAGTGTGTGTCCTCTCTGCGGGCCACCTCAGCCTGGCCTGGAGCTGCAGGGTGGCAGCTAAAGCCAAATAAATTCCCTTTGCAATACCAGACGTCAGCAGGTAAGGGGGGCCGAGCTATCTGCTGTATGTCTCCTGCAATGGTGTCCCCTAAACATCCGCTTTGGTGTGTGGAGCAGCGTGTCATTTGTTCTACCACTGGAGTTGCCCCCCACCTTCGCCCCACACCACCACCCCAACCCCCCTGATTGAGGGCTGTAAGAAATGTTGAGGTGCCTCTTCCCATTGTACCTCCACCCTTTCCTTTTTTTTGAAGGAGGCTGTTTGTTTCGGGTGTATTGTTTTGTGTCACTGTACAGTACTATTGTACCTGAGACACTTTTTTTGGGAAGTCTTACATTAGGTTAGCCTCCTGCTAAAACATTAGGCCTACAAAAAAAATTGTAAACGGTACATCAATTTCTAACCCACTGGGCAAAAAAGTCTGTCCAATAAAGGTACAGAGGATACATTTTCTATCCCTATTCATAATTAGAAATCAAATCTGCATCATCTGGGAGGTAATGGAAGACAACCAATGGTTTACAGAAGTTGTGATGTCATCCCCAAGACGGCCTCTTGATTCTCTTCCAGTAGCATGATGAATCGGCAGTAAAGCCAGCCCCCTAATATGCAGCCCTTGGAAGCGGAGGGATGATAGATGATGCAGACAGCGTTGGATCCTCCGGCTGGATCGTCAGGCAACTTTCCCGGGCCAGGTCACAGGAGTGTAATTCCCCTTCGGGCCAACCTGCCATGGGTCTGCGCTTGTCTTTAAGGCCATGGAGCGATGGAGGGATACTATGATATTTCCTCAACCTGTTTGGGTTTTGGGAGGTCTTTTCATGCATCCCTGGGTTCTTGTGTTTGCAAGTGTAGTAACTGTCCTTACGATGTACTACACATTTCTGTACATGTATAATTAGTATACAACTAGGCTATCAACATTAGGAGCTAGGTCATAGATAGTAGGTTTACACATTCATATGTTTCACATATTAACCTTGTCTGTACAGTTAAGTCGATAATGGTTCAGACAATCGATAGGCCTGTCTTGAAATGCCTTTATAGTTCATACAGTATGTCCACATTCTTAGTGCTCAATCACAGTGCAAGGAAACTTGAAGTGTATCAGCTCCCATCCAAATTTTGAACATTGATTTCTCAGTGTTGTCCTCTGGTGCCCTCTCTGTAGCAGCTACCCGCGACCGCCGTTAACACAACCAGCCGATCCCACGCAGGAGTGTTTGAAGTCCCATCTGCTCCCATTTCCTCTGTCCAAAGGTGCTGGCAACACCAAAGCATGGGTTGGCAAAGGATGGTAGGAGCTTACGGCACTGTCTCATAAAACACAGCTTTAATACAAATATTTTATATCTCACATAAAAAGAGCATGTTGGATTCCAACATCTGTCCCACATGTGAGGGTCAACCGCGGCTCTCCTCAGGTGGCAGATGTGTTAACACATAAACAATGTAACATTAGAGTGTAATGCAGGTGTAAAATGCCGGGGCTCTTTAATGGCACAGGTCGGACTGCGTAATGTCCTCTTTTGATCGATACTCCGTATTTCTTTGTGGTTATTGAATCACGCATGAGTTTGACAATGTGGGCTTGAGTGCTTCTTGTCGTGAGAGAGCCATATGCAGGGTTGTTAATGGTAGATTGAGCTTTAACGTCCTGTCCATACACCGAATGAGGATATATCATAAAAAAGGATTATTACATTGTGAAAGGGAAACGTTTTCATTAGGTGATAGTTGCAGATAGTAAACTGTGAGTCACTGTAACTCAAAAATGAATATTTCTTTTACAGTTCACTTTATTCAGTCACCTCTGGAATAATGTTTATCTATTTTATTGAAGATGGGTAAAAGGTTGACTTCAGTGGATTGTTCATGCCACACCGTTATTCTACAACAAATGATGAGAATTATACTGAAAAACAATATAAATGCAACATGTAAAGTGTTGGTCCTGTGTTTCATGAGCAGAAATAAAAGATCCCAGAAATGTTCTAAAAGATTTTGTGCACAAATTTGTTTACATCCCTGTTCGTGAGCATTTCTCCTTTGCCAAGAAATTCCATCCACCTGACAAGTGTGGCATATCAAGAAGCTGATTAAACAGCATGATCATTACACAGGTGCACCTTGTGCTGAGGACAATAAAAGGTGCAGTTTTGTCACACAACACAATGCCTCAGATGTCTCAAGTTTTGAGGGAGCGTGCAATTAAAATGCTGACTGCAGGAATGTCCACCAAAGCTGTTGCCAGATAATTTCATGTTCATTTCTCTACCATAAGCCGCCTCTAACCTCGTTTTATAGTATTTGGCAATACGTCCAACCACGTGTAACCATGCAGACCACGTGTAACCACGCCAGGCCAGGACCTCCACAACCCGCTTCTAGACCTGCGGGATCATCTGAGACCAGCCACCCGGACAGCTAATGACACTGAGGAGTATTTCTGTCTGTAATAAAGCCCTTTTGTGGGGAAAACTCATTCTGATTGGCAGAGCCTGGCTCCCCAGTGGTTGAGCCTGGCTCCCCAGTGGTTGGGTCTATGCCCTCCTAGGCCCACCCATCGCTGAGCCCCTGCCCAGTCAAGTGAAATCCATAGATTAGGGCCTAATTTATTTATTTCAATTGACTGATTTCCTGATATGAACTGTAACTCAGTAAAATGGTTGAAATTGTTGAATGTTGAGTTTTATATTTTTGTTCAGTATTTAAAGAAGAAACCGACATACAGTATCAAGATTCTGGCCTAACATAGTATTTTAGGCTAGGATAAAGGGTAAATGTTTTGATAAATATTTCAATGCAGCCAAACTGTAATAGTTCATTTATTAACAGTGGGTCTCCCCAAACAACATACATAATTAATGAACGCATAAGGAAACAAAAGAAATCACTGAACGTATGGCCAAAAATAACCATGTGTGTTACTCATGCATTAATATTGCTGTTGAGAGCCGAGGGAACATGTCCATTTTAGAATCAGTATTTTAGTCTTGAGCATGATCTGATGAATATCAAAACATGTCCTCAATATTCCTCAGTAATCTGGCACAGCATCATAAGAAAAGGCCCTTCTATAATTACTAGATGGAGCACAACCTAGGGCCTGTCAAACTCTGTCATAATATTAGTTCCTTTTTGCCATGAAAGATTGGCATATTTAGGAAAACAAAGGTAAGATATGGGACCTCCAATATGGCCCTCTCTAACAGTCATTACTGTGTGTCCATACTGACTCTGTCATGTGGTCTAATATAGTAAGGCAAGTCAGGGACCAGACTGAAATAGCTTCCCTTTGGTTTGCTGAACGCAAGTGGGATAAACTCCAAAGTGGGATGTACAGTGGCTTGCGAAAGTATTCACCCCCCTTGGCATTCTTCCTATTTTGTTCCCTTACAACCTGTAATTGTATCATTTGATTTACACAACATGCCTACCACTTTGAAGATGCAAAATATTTTTTATTGTGAAACAAACAAGAACTAACACAGAAAAAACTGAAAACTTTAGCGTGCATAACTATTCACCCCCCCAAAGTCAATACTTTTTAGAGCCACCTAAAAAGTCTCTTGGGGTATGTCGCTATAAGCTTGGCATATCTAGCCACTGGAATCTTTGTCCATTCTTCAAGGCAAAACTGCTCCAGCTCCTTCAAGTCGGATTGGTTCCGCTGGTGTACAGCAATCTTTAATAAGTCATACCACAGATTCTCAATTGGATTGAGGTCTGGGCTTTGACTAGGCCATTCCAAAACATTTAAATGTTTCCCCTTAAACCACTTGAGTGTTGCTTTAGCAGTATGCTTAGGGTCATTGTCCTGCTGGAAGGTGAACCTCCGTCCAAGTCTCAACTCTCTGGAAGACTGAAACGGGTTTCCCTCAAGAATTTCCCTGTATCTAGCGCCATCCATCATTCCTTCAATTCTGACCAGTTTCCAAATCCCTGCCGATGAAATGGATGGTTTTCTCGGGGTGATGAGAGGTGTTGGGTTTGTGCCAGATATAGCATTTTCTTTGATGGCCAAAAAGCTCAAGTTTTGTCTCATCTGACCAGAGTACCTTCTTCCATATGTTTGGGGAGTCTCCCACATGCCTTTTGGTGAACACCAAACGTGTTTGCTGATTTTTTTCTTTAAGCAATGGCTTTTTTCTGGCCACTCTTCCGTAAAGCCCAGATCTGTGGAGTGTACGGCTTAAAGTGGTCCTATGGACAGATACTCCAATCTCCGCTGTGGAGCTCTGCAGCTCCTTCAGGATTATCTTTGGTCTCTTTGTTGCCTCTCTGATTAATGCCCTCCTTGAGTTTTGGTGGGTGGCCCTCTCTTGGCAGGTTTGTTGTGGTGCCATATTCTTTCAATTTTTTTATAATGGATTTAATGGTGCACAGTGGGATGTTCAAAGTTTTGGATATTTTTATAACCCAACCCTGATCTGTACTTCTCCACAACTTTGTCTCTGACCTGTTTGGAGACCTCCTTGGTCTCCGTGGTGCCACTTGCTTGGTGGTGCCCTTTGCTTAGTGGTGTTGCAGGCTCTGGGGACTTTCGGAACTGCTGTATATATACAGAGATCATGTGACACTTAGATTGCACACAGGTGGACTTTATTTAACTAATGATGTTGTTCTGAAGGTAATTGGCTGCACCAGATCTTATTTAGGGGCTTCATGGCAAAACGGGTGATACATATGCACGCACCACTTTTCTGTTTAATTTTTTTCATTTCACTTCACCAATTTGGACTATTTTGTGTATGTCCGTCACATGAAATCCAAATAAAATCTATTTAAATTACAGGTTGTAATGCAACAAAATAGGAAAAACACCAAGTGGGATGAATACTTTTGCAAGGCACTGTATATGTAACCTGTAACATGCAGTATATTCAACATTAAAAATGCAATTTGTAACCTCCCTGGTATAGTATGTACAGTAGTAATGTAGAAGTTTGAGATTTAATATTTTTGTTAATCTGTTAATTTGCTGAATCATCTAGTCCAAAAAATAAAGATGCCTAATTTGTAAGGTCAAGGTGTTGACTGGAAAAGGAGTGACCAGTTTGTACAACAAAGTGAGAACACGTCTTCCCCCGAGCTTAACTATAACTCTGTTGACATCCACCACACTCGCAAGCTGTTTTCACTTTCCCTTAAAAGTGTCATTTTTTAATGCTCTGACATTTGCCTTTTAAGCTGTGATCTCTCAAGCAAGTGATGGAAAGCTTCCAAGTCCTCCAAAAGGCCTTGTTGTGAGTTACAATAGCATTTGCGCATGAAGTGCCTCAGCAGTGCACCAATGTGCTGCACAGCTGACACCAATCATAGCAATATAGTGCTAGCAGCAGTCTGGTGTTTACCTCAGGATAGGTGATGGGGTGCCTCAGCCCCTTCAAACAGACTGTTCTCCATCCTACACAATGTTCCCTATGAATAAGTGCTCAAGACAGATAATTAGCCAGCATGCAGCCAGCGATATTGCATACACAAGGAATATTTTAACTAGGATTGCATTTAGAAACAGGTGCACGTTTCAAACAGAGGTTAGACTAGCACAACTACTTGTGTAAGCATGAAATGCTTGTCCGGAAAAGTGTCTGTTGCAGTTCATGTGGCGAGACATGAGTTTACATTGGTGAAATGTAATGTTAAACAAAGACTCTTGATAAGAGCCAGAGTGTTTACAATGCCTTTCTCAGCTGTTCAGGACAGGAAGTACATGAGAATTGTATCATACCTGCATCTGTTCAGACGCCATTAGCTGCCTATTAACCATATTGACCATGGCATCCTAAAATGGGAGAGAGAGTGTTGCCTTGGCCTGGGCTTTGTGTAACCCCACTTGTGCACCAGAGGAAAGGTCAAGGAGTGGCAAAGACCAGTGACTCTGTAGGGTCAGAGACTGACACCGGACTCACAGGAACAACTGGCATGATTGATGTTTCTACTTAGATGACATCTGAACAGCAGTTCAAGGAAACACAGTATTCTGGTGCTGAGTAACCCCCCCAATATGATGCATAAGCTATTTGAGTATGGTCTGAGAATTTTTTAGTTTTGTTTCTAACATTGTGTCTCTATATCTCAACATTATTTCAGTCTCATTCCATCCCTCTCCCTTGCCACCCTTTTCCAGGTCATTGCTGTGAAAGTGTTCCTAGTGAATTTATCTGGTGAAGTAAGGATTAAATAAATACATACATTCTGGAGACAGAAACGTATGACTATCTCGCAGCCGAAACAGACTGCAGCATCAACAGAGCCGTCTAGCAGCAGACAGCTGTACAACGCGTCAGTCTCTCTCTCTGTGTGGGTAATTCTTACTGAGGAACCCTTAACCCAATCAGTGTGCAGGGGTCAACTCTACCTTGCAAAATACTGAGTAGGTTTGTGACAGACAAACTTGGCAATAATGTGAAGAACAGAGCTGTTGGTTGAGGTCAAAGGGGAACTGGGGAGACTATTCCTCATATTAGGGACCACGTTTTAAATACATCACCAAAAGAAGGATAGGGTATTACTTCCTGTTAATCGGCAGGTGGGTGAAGAGGGACACTCATTCAACGTTAGCTTGTAATATAGGCAGGAAGTCCTTTCTTAGGAAACCACAGCAGAGGGAGACAGTACACCTCACCAGGCCTTTTGAAAGACAATAGCTCGGGTCTAAAGATTAGGTTCTCCCTTCCCTGAGCAGCTCTCTCCTTTGTTAAGGTAGATTCTTTTTCAGCGGCAGGAGCTTCAGGCTGAAGAATGCGGGATGTTCCCTCCCCTCTGGTCCTGATGGACTTTGCAGGTTTGGGAATCAGGAGAGAAGTTGGTGATTGAAAAAAAGGGAAAGAGAGAGAGAGAGAGAGAGAGGGAGGGAGGGGAGACGGGGGCAGGACACTGCGACTGGAAAAGTTATCTGGACACTTGATAGGAGAAGTAAGGGAACTGTCTCTTCCTGTCCGTCTCTCTCTCTCTCTCTCTCTCTATATATATATATATTACTGTATATATATCGCTCTCATCCTAATACTTTCCCGCTTGTCCAATTTCTGTCCCTCTACCCCTGTGTATCCAAGTCCCAGTACAAAGGCCCTGGTATAAGAAGGGATAGGAGATGGGAGATGTGAGGTGGGCAGCCAGTGTGGATTGCCGTATCCGTAAGTGGATCTGCGTGCCAGATCCCAGCGCATAAAGCTGTCAAACACCAATTGGTGATGAATAAACTCTGGTTATCTGGGAGGGTGATGAACGGCAGAGTGGGATTGAGTGGGCAGTCCAGGTGTAATATCCTTCAGTCAAAGACAGTGGCATAGACTCAAACTGCCATTATGTACAGCCAAGTCATCAGTCTTTTCATTATGCCATTTGTTATTTGTCTTAGAAATATGTAGGGCACAGTACAGATCCAAGTGCTGGAAAATAGGCACAACACATTTTCATGATTGATTAATTGGATGGTGACATAAGCGGTAGTCACTTTGTACAAGGAGTCTACTGGAGTTTCCTTGCTCTTTTGAGGTAAACATGATAAAAATGTGTCATTGGGGAGTTAAATGTGCTTACACCCTGCCTAAATGTCAAAGCCCTCTAGCTTCAAATGTAACATTAATGTTGTAATAATGTTTATCTATGAGGTCCGGCCGTGATCAAGGCTCAGTTCATGTTGTTTATTTCTCTATGTAATGGCTCATGGCTCATTACGGACATATGTTGTTCCTAAACCTGAAGTTCTAGAGCATTCTTCCTCATTTTGCGTTGCTCACATTGCACCCATTATCTGTTCCACTAATTATTGTCGATAGCACAGCCTTTCTCATGCTCTCAAACCAGGTCACATAAGACAAAGGTGAGCGAGTGTGGGTGGAGGAGGTTGTTGAATGAAGGCCTTCTCCTTGTCCCCCTCCTCAGGGTAAAGGCGTACCCCTGAGGGCAGGAGTCCCACTGCCCCCTTTAAGTGCTACTCGAGCTTCCTGCTCCGGCCAGCCTTTGTTCTGTTGTTGTGAGAACAGGGGCTGCACAGAGAGCCTGGGAGCTCAGAGCATGTGTTCTTCTAATTTGCCTTGATAACTGCCAGATGATGAGGCCAGGGCCAAGCCTACGGGCTCTTCTAATGCTGCTCTGGTGCTGCTGGTGGTGGAGGGGACAGGAAGGGGTCCGTCTGCTAAAGTGGGAGAGGGGGAAGCCGGGGCTCCTAGAGAGCAGTTCCTGGCAAGACGAATCCACTTCCTGTGTCATGGGAGTTATCTGAGTCACCTGCTCATCTACATCTCGGGCCTCTACTGCGCCATTCAGAGTCAGAAGCAAGGCAGAACCATAGAGGGAAGTTGAAAGGTAAACCAACTGTCACAAAATGATCATAATGTCAGTTCATTTGATGACATATACACCACAATCTGTCATCCCTGTATATTACATACTGCACACTCATAGCCTATAGAGGCCTACAGGAAGTTACATAACAGGAAGTAACCTACTGTACAGAATGTGTGTTGCTTAGAAACAGACAAAAACAAATAAATGTTTTCTTGCTAGAAAATACTATTTAGGAATATTATTTCTGTATAACAAAAACTATTCAACAGGCCAACCACTTGCTTATTTTGCAAAGGACTGAGAGCAATTGGGATCATACTGTGGTAGCAAAGGTAACACTATTAAATACAATTTCAGGCAAATGATCTCAGCCGTAGTTAGGCCGCACACATACCACAGATATGTGAGTATAGTGAACGGTGTCCAATATTTAGTCATTTTGATATAAAGTGAATCCAGGTGAAAGCTATGATCCCTTACTGATGTCACTTGTTAAATCCACTTCAATCAGTGTAGATGAAGGGGAGGAGACGGGTTAAAGAAGGATTTTTAAGCCTTGATACAATCCCAAATCAAATCAAATCAAATGTTATTTGTCACTTGCTCCGAATACAACAGGTGTAAACCTTACAGTGAAATGCTTACCTACAAGACCTTAACCAACAATGCAGTTTTAAGAAAAATATTAGGAAGGTGTTCCTAATGTTTGGTACAATCAGTGTATGCCTGGAATGTCTAAGCCTATGTCATTTTGATTTCCTGGTTCCTTGGTTAAGTAGATACTCAGTATTTGTGTCAGCAGGCATCTTTCTAAGTGCTTATTGTTCAGTTGAACAAAACACTGAAACCTGGACTCAGAGCACAGATACATTTGAAGATCAACTGGATCATATTATCTTAGGTATAGTATCCAGGGACAGCGTGAACAGAGGAGAACACTTGAGCGCTACCTCTTTGATGAGTTCCAGTGCTTCCCCTCCTAGATTCAGAGAGGATCACCTTATTGAAATCCAGGATGCTGGCTGTCTGTCAAGGCACAGCTGCTGTCTAAGCTTTCAAGTAGCCTACGCTACTGGTCTTGAGAACGCCATGACCATAATGTCAACATGCACTTAGTAATTTGGCCTATTCTTTACGCTCTATGGCTATTAAATCTGTT
This sequence comes from Brachymystax lenok tsinlingensis, assembly GCA_030435695.1. Taxonomy (NCBI): domain Eukaryota; kingdom Metazoa; phylum Chordata; class Actinopteri; order Salmoniformes; family Salmonidae; genus Brachymystax; species Brachymystax lenok. The sequence goes on from CM059805.1 coordinate 15,718,273, forward strand.
CATGTTAGATCAGCCCACAGTCTGATGCGATCTTAATTTAAATGACTGCTCGTTAGGCATCAGCAGAGCTCTGTGTGTGATGGAGGGGCTGTGTCTCACCACGTATGTCCTCCAGCTCGACAGACAATTAGACTCCGCACCTCTCCTCCCTTCTCTCTCTGACTAGGAGATGCAGCACGTACATTTTGTAATCAGCGATGGGCCTCTTCATTGGTATTTAGTCCAAATGTTAATTTCACAGTTTCGTGAGCAGAAGTGCGCTCACATGGCCTTAGATTCAGTTAGCAGTCAATATGTGTGAATTGATGTGATCAAATGTTTTTTGATGACAACACCTGAAAAACTGAATGAGAACACATTCTCACATACTGTAATGACCTCTAGAAACTTTCAGTTGAAACACATTCCAGGTACAATCAATGGACCTACAGGTACTTTATGTCCGATACGCTCTATTTGTAGCCGATACCAGATTTGAGCGTCTGACTCTAAAAACCTTGAACATCATCACCCCAAAGTGACTGTGTCTCGGTCAAAGACCATGAAATGATAAACGCATATCTGATTTTCCACATGAATGACCCCCATGCAGCTTCCACCCACTGTCTGTATGATTATGTGAAACCATGACCAGGAAGCAATTTGCTAGGCCTGGGAAGTCTGAAGAAGACGAGAGGTCTGCAGGTCAACACAGCAGCTATTTCAACTTACCCCTTTCTCAGGGGTAAAGGTCAGCGTGTTTCGTGCAATGAAGTTTTCCTGTCTTCTTTAAACTGGAGAGATGGAGACACTATATTTAACCGCCCCATTAAACTGCACAGGCTGTATAGACAGGTATGGGGAGTTAAATGTTTCCAAGCCTTGAAAGGCAAAGCCAAGGGCTCTGGTATTTCCCATTGAATATTTACCATCCATGAATTCACTGTGGCTAAAAATATCACATATGCACTTATGGATGAAGGTAAAATACACTACATGACCAAAAGTTTGTGGACACCTGCTTGTTGAACATCTCATTACAAAATGACGGGCATTAATATAGAGTTGGCCCTCCCTTTGCTGCTATAACATCCTCCACTCTTCTGGGAAGGTTTTTTACTAGATGTTGGAACATTGCTGTAGGGACTTCCATTCAGCCACAAGAGCATTAGTGAGGTCGGGCACTGATGTTGGCCGATTAGGCCTGGCTCGCAGTCGGCATTCCAATTCATCCCAAAGGTGTTCGATGGGTTTGAGATCAGGGCTCTGTGCAGGCCAGTCAAGGTCATCCACATCGATCTCAACAAGCCATTTCTGTATGGACCTCGCTTTGTGCACATGGGCATTGTCATGCTGTAACAGAAAAGGGCCTTCCCCAACCTGCTGTCACAAAGTTGGAAGCACAGAATCGTCTAGAATGTCATTGTATGCTGTAACGTTAAGATTTCCCTTCACTGAAACTAAGGGGCCTAGCCCGAACCATGAAAAACAGCCGGGGACCATTATTCCTCCTCCACCAAACTTTACAGTTGGCACTATGCATTCGGGCAGGTAGTGTTCTCCTGGCATCCGCCAAATCCAGATTTGTCCGTCAGAGTGCCAGATGGTGAAGCATGATTCATCACTCCAGAGAGCACGTTTCCACTGCTCCAGAGTCCAATGGCGGTGAGCTTTACACCACTCCAGCTGATGCTTGGCATTGCGCATGGTGATCTTAGGCTTGTGTATGGCTGCTTGGCCATGGAACCCCATTTCATGAAGCTCCCAACAAACAGTTATTGTGCTGACATTGCTTCCAGAGGCAGTTTGGAACTCGGTAGTGAGTGTTGCAATCGAGGACAGATTTTTACGCGCTACGCGCTTCAGGACTCGGCGGTCCTGTTCTGTGGGCTTGTGTGGCCTACCACTTTGCGGCTGATCCTTTGTTGCTCCTTGACGTTTCCACTTAACAATAACAGCACTTACAGTTGACCGGGTCAGCTCTAGCGGGGAAGAAATTTTATGAACTGACTTGTTGGAAAGGTGGCATCCTATGACGGTGCCCTGTCTATGGAGATTGCATGGCTGTGTGCTCGATTTTATACACCTGTCCACAAAGGTGTGGCTGAAATAGCAGAATCCACAAATTTGAATGGGTATCCACGTACTTATGTACAGTGTATTATCATTACACATTTATTCAATGGTAATAACAGCATGAATTATGTTAATTTGTTAACAAATCCCTAACCCCACCAAACTTTCTCAGTGACACACTTTAAAAGTAAAATGTCTGCAATGCTGTTTCTAGTGCTAGGACTATTGAGGAAGACTGCTCAGTCTAAAGAGTGAATTTTAGCTGTCAACACGCAGTGATGCAAATGTTTCCGTTCTGCTCACCTCCACAGGGAGACTCCTCCACTGATCCAGTTGTCCGCTGTGAAGATCAGGACACTACATAGAGCAAGGCCACGTTACACCGGTGACGGACACTGACAGCCTAGACCATTAAATGCTTCATCAAATAAGTTTTACTGCACCTTGTAGGGGAACCACTGCGAGGTTAACAGGCATAATAATTACAAAGTCCTGTATTGCAGAGGATATGGAATAATATTTGAAGAGCCTGTTACAGATTGCTTATTTTGGATCGTCTCCAAAAATGGTATAAGCATACCCTCGATGGTACGACTTTGGGATCTTCAGTCTGGAAATGCTAAAGATTCCAGGTTTATTTACTCAGAATTGTCATGCTTTTCATTACTGTATTTCAATATTCAAGTCACAGTTTTATTATAATAAACTGAAATGCATTCCCAAGTTGTTGTTTATCAGACAACATAAAATAATAATATGAGATGCCATTTCTCAATGGCCTCAGGTTGTTTTTCACTGGATTTAGTCCACTTGAAGCCTGGAACTCCGAAGTTCAGAGAAGCCGTCACTCTAGGACATCTGCTTAAAATAACAAAACAACAACACTAGAGATTGGAACATTATTGGAACATCTATCTTAGTCCAATCCATTTTGTCTTTCAGACTTTGACTCTCTTGGAAACTGCAGGCACATCCCAGTCCTCACAGCTCTTAAAAATATTGTAGAACCTGGAATGTTTGGCCTTCTTCTTGAAGGCTCGATGATGTTGAATGATAAGTGACCATTTCATCTCATGATTGTAGTGTTGAATGACATTTCTTTCCATTTTTGGAGAGAAAGTATTGCCTGTCTGTAAAGTATGTGCATACAGTACATTCACAACCAGCAACTCTCCAGAGCTAACCACACACATGGTTAAAGAGCCAGATTGTATACACTGCAGCTCCAAACACACAGGTGAATGAGTTAAGAACCCAGATTACCAGTCAAAAGTTTGGACACAACTACTCCTTCAACGGTTTTTCTTTATTTTTTACTATTTTCTACATTGTAGAATAATAGTGAAGACATCAACACATATGAAATCATGTAGTAACCAAAAAAAAGTGTTAAAGAAATCAAAATATGTTTTATATTTGAGATTCTTCAAAGTAGCCACCCTTTGCCTTGATGACAGCTTTGCACACTCATGGCGTTCTCTCGACCAGCTTCATCTAGAATGCTTCTCCAACACTCTTGAAGGAGTTCCCACATATGCTGAGCACTTGTTGGCTGCTTTTCCTTCACTCTGTGGTCCAGCTCTGTCACGTCCTGGCCATAGATAGCACTCTGGCTTCTCTATGGTGTTTTGGTCAGGACGTGACCAGGGTCTTTTTTTGCTCTATGTTGTGTTTTCTATGTTGGTTTTGAGTTGGTTCCCAATTAGAGGCAGCTGGTAGTCGTTGCCTCTAATTGGGAATCCTATATAGGTTGTTCATTTCCCCACCTGGGTTGTGGGCTATTGTTTGTAAGTTGTATGTGCTGTGTTGCGCTACACTTTGAGTCCGATCGTTTGTTCTTTGTTTGTTTTACTGAAATTCTCATTCATTAAAGATGTGGAACTCAACTCACGCTGCGCCTTGGTCCTCTCCTTTACAAGATCGTGACAGAATAACCCACCACACCAGGACCAAGCAGCGTGGCCAGGAGGAGAAGGTGATCTGGACCTGGGAGGAGATAAAGGGGGGTTGGGAGACCCTGCCTTGGCGAGCGTTCCTGAGGGGTTCGCGGCCACAGCAGTCCCAGGATTTTTTTTGAGGGGCCACATGGTGCCGGCTCCACGCACCAGGATGCCAGTGCACCTTCCCAGCCCGGGAACGTCCAGTGCCAGCTCCCCGCACTCACCCTGAGGTGCATGTCGTCAGTCCGGTGGGACCTACACCGGCTCCACACACGAGGATGCCAGTGTGCCTCCCCAGCCCGGTACGTCCAGTGCCAGCTCCCCGCACTCACCCTGAGGTGCATGTCGTCAGTCCGGTGGGACCTACACCAGCTCCACACACCAGGATGCCAGTGTGCCTCCCCAGCCCGGTACGTCCAGTGCCAGCTCCCCGCACTCGCCCAGATGTGCGTGAGACCAGTCTGGTGAGACCTACTCCAGCTCCATGCACCCGACCTGCAGTGCGCCTCCTCAGCTCGGTACTTCCAGTACCAGCTCCCCGCACTTGCCCAGAGGTGCGTGAGACCAGTCCGGTGAGACCTACGCCGGCTCCAGAGCGCCGTCTCAGCCCGGTACGTCCGGCACCGGAGCCGCCACCGACACAATAATGCCCACCCGAACCCCCCACTTTGAGTTCTGGTTTTGCGGCCGGAGTCCGCACCTTTGGGGGTGGTACTGTCACGTCCTTGCCATAGAAAGCCCTCTGGCTTATCTATGGTGTTTTTGGTCAGGACGTGACCAGGGGGGTTGTTTGTTCTATGTTGTGTTTTCTATGTTGGTTTTGAGTTGGTTCCCAATTAGAGGCAGCTGGTAGTCGTTGCCTCTAATTGGGAATCCTATTTAGTTTGATTTTTCCCCACCTGTTTTTGTGGGTTATTGAATGTTTGTTTGTAGTGTGTGCCTATGCGCTACAACTGTGCCAGATCTTAGTTCTTTGGTTGTTTATTTTTGGAAGTTTCACTTGGAAATAAATATGTGGAACTCAAACCACGTTGCGCCTTGGTCCATGTTTGAGAACGATCGTGACAAACTCATCCCAAACCATCTCAATTGGGTTGAGGTCTGGTGAGGCCAAGTCATCTGATGCAGCACTCCATCACTCTCCTTCTTGGTCAAATAGCCCTTACACAGTCTGGAGGTGTGTTGGGTCATTGTCCTGTTGAAAAACAAATGGTAGTCCCATTAAGCGCAAACCAGATGGGATGGCGTAATGCTGCAGAATGCTGTGGTAGCCATGCTGGTTAAGTGTGCCTTGAACTCTAAATAAATCACAGACAGTGTCACCAGCAAAGCACCCCTACACCATCACACCTCCTCCTCCATGCTTCACGGTGGGAACAACACATGCGGAGACCATCTGTTCACCTACTCTGCATCTCACAAAGACACAATGGTTGGAACCAAGAATTTGGACTCATCAGACCAAAGAACAGATTTCCACCGGTCTAATGTCCATTGCTCGTGTTTCTTGGCCCAAGAAAGTCTCTTCTTCTTATTGGTGTCCTTTAGTAGTGGTTTCTTTGCAGAAAATTTACCATGAATGCCTGATTCACGCAGTCTCCTCTGAACAGTTGATGTTGAGATGTGTCTGTTACGTGAATTCTGTGAAGCATTTATTTGGGATGCAACCTGAGGTGCAGTTAATTCTAATAAACTTCTCCTCTGCAGCAGGGGTAACTCTGGGTCTTCCTTTCCTGTGGCGGTCCTCATGAGAGAAATGTTTCGTCATAGCTCTTGATGGTTTTTGCAACTGCACTGGAAGAAATTTTCAAAGTTCTTGAAATGTTCCGCATTGACTGACCTTCATGTCTTTAAGTAATGATGGACTGTCCTTTATCTTTGCTTATTCGAGCTGTTCTTGACATAATATGGATTTGGTCTTTTACCAAATGGGGCTATCTTCTGTATACCACCCCTATCTTTGTCACAACAACTGATTGGCTCAAACACAGTAAGAAGGAAAGAAATTCCACAAATTAACTTTTAACAATGCACACCTGTTAATTTAAATGCATTCCAGGTGACTACCTCATGAAGCTGGTTGAGAGAAGACCAATTGTGCAAAGCTGTCATCAAGGCAAAGGGTGGCTACTTTGAAGAATCTCAAATATAAAATATATTTTGATTTGTTGAACACTTTTTTTGGTTACTACATGATTCCATATGTGTTATTTCATAGTTTTGATGTCTTCACTGTTATTCTGCAATGTAGAAAATAGTAAAATAAAGAAAAACCCTTGAATGAGTAGGTGTGTCCAAACTTTTGACTGGTACTGTATATTTATGACCCCTGGATTATACTTAAGGCTCAAATGCCCAGTAGGGACACCATTACATTCTCCCTGCTTCCTCGCCAAAGGTTTATGCTACTGGTGTTTCACCATCTATATTCACTTTGTTAAATGATCTAACTATATGAAACCACTACGGTAATTCCCTCTCTTTGACATTGTCATCCAAGTGGAGTCTCCTGATATACACTCCTGATGTACAAAACATTAGGAACTGCTCTTTCTATGACATAGACTGACCAGATGAATCCAGGTGAAAGCTATGATCCTTTATTGATGTTAAATGTTAAAATCCACTTCAATCAGTGTAGATGTCAGTGTAGATGAAGGGGACGAGACAGGTTAAAGAAGGATTTGTTATTATCTTTAATTTAAAAAAAAAATTGTACTAATACACTTGCTCAGCTAAAGAGATTTTGTTTAACAAGTCATATTTTTGGCATCCTTATTTTTCATGTCATCTGACCATAGCACTGTTTCCAATCCAAGTCCCTATGCTGTTTAGCAAACTCCAGGCGTTTACATTTGTTGGAAGACATGAAAATAGAGCTCTTTGGCCACGCACACCAGTGGTGGGTTTGGCGTCAAAATAAGGATGCATAAGCAGAAAAGAACCCCATACCTACTGTAAAATATGGTGGGCTATTTTGCTTCTGTATGGAGGAATTGTGTAAGATCCCTCCCAATGTATTCTCCAATCTCATAAAACATTTTTAGAAGAAGTCTCAGTGCCGTTATACTCGCAAGGTGAGGTATTGAAAACAGGGGTGCCGATAATTTTGACCCCTATCTTTTTGAGAAAATAAATATTACTCGTTAAACAACATCTCTTTCTCTGAGCAATTGTATTAGTATAAAATAATATATTTTCCAATTGTTTTTGAGCATACATTATAGGTCAGTATTTGTAGAATTTATTTTATATAGTCTTTATCAAGAGTGCCAATAGTTTTGGACCTGACTGTAGGTGCCTATTTACATAATTGATGGATCATGGCTCAGACACTTTTTGGTTAACTGTGTGCTACTTGGATGGGAAACATGTTCTTGAGCACCTCAGTGCCATGGTCAAAGCTCACAATAGAAGACAGACTCATTACAGAACATGGGTACCTTCACTTTGATGTTCCACCCTAAAACGGAATCCACCAATGAATACACAGGAAGCTGGGAAGAAAGATCCCTCCCAATGTTTTCTCCAATCTCAGAAAACATTTTAGAAAAAGTCTCAGTGCCGTTATGAAGACTTGGACCTGAAACACAGAAGAATAACAAGAGCAGGAACACAGGCCTATGTAGTCATTAAAGAGTGCATAACTGTAAGATACATGGAATACAATTAAGACTTTACCTTGAATATGTTATTAATGTTGTTGCTTTTAACCATTTATCCCTAAAATATGTATTATCTACTGACCTAGTGCTCTTCAAACCAATCATACAGGCAGGACAGCAGGTATATTGTTTGCTTTATTAGCAACTTCATATAACAAGCTAGTTCATCCAGTCATTCAATTATAAGATTACGAACATATGCATATAGTATCCAAGCTCCTGCTATGATGAAATGTCTGAAAAGGTCATTTTTTCTCCCGAAAAAAATATCTCAGAAAAACAAAAGGCTCAGACAAAAAAAATCTGTAGATCTGAGAGTGAAACTGAGACAAAAAGCAGGCAGCTTCAATTACACTAACAATGTTCAATTGTTCTGGTAATGGTTCAAAAGTGGTAAAAGGATGGAGTATCCATCTGTTGCTGCTGGTTTTACTACAACTGGTCAATCGGCTCTTTGGAAGACGCCGTGCAACTTTGCCAGAAGTCAAGAGAGCATATTTCGGAAATAAGGCCACAACTTCAAAAGAGACCATTTGCCACCCTACAGCTACTCCTTAAGAGGAGACAGTAAATCCAGCTGCTACACATCAGAGAGTGAAACCACAAGGTTTTTGTGGCATATCGATGAGAAGTCAAAGTGGTATTTTATGGATATATAATGTGGTTATAAGTGCATAATACAGATGCACCTAAATATATTGCTGCCTTCAAGTGCTGTCAGGAAATCTGGAAATACAAGTCTCCTACTCGGAAATAACCACTTCAAAGGTTCTTCAAGTCAGAATTACAAATTGTCAAAGAGGGGCTGTACTGGCTGATTTCAACTTGGTTTTTCTCCTCCTCATTAAAGGCCAATACGGAGTTCAAACAATAACAAAGCTTTCACCCCGGCACTTGTTTTGGTAAACAGCTGAGGGATGAGGCTTGAGAAAAATAACCACTCTCAAAAAGGACTGATAATCCATGGATACCCCTAATTTCAGACTTTCCCATTTTAGAAAATACTGTTTTTATGCCAAATTATAATTTGTACAATTTTGGAACTATGATTGATGTATTTGACTACTACCGATGCCAAATAGGCTGTTTTCAACTAGAAAACTTTATTTTGATAATGTGGATAATATTGCTAGTTTGACAACATTTGTAAGCTAGCTCACTTTAATATTAGCAACATTAGCTAGCTCATCTGGCTAGCTAAAATCTCAATAGTTTAAGAATTATTATCAGACTTCAAAAGCATTTGAACGTAATAATGTCTTATTTACAACTTCACGAACAGGGAAATACGAGATTCCGAGGAGTACTTGAAGGCAGCATTTAACTTTATCATTAGGAAATGGAAAGAGATAGAAAAGGTCATGGGTCAATGTTTTCTGGCCGGAAATGACGTGAAGCAGATGAAAATGGTTGGGTGCACGGTAGAGATGTTGACTCTGCGGTTTGATCTGGGCAGTTCGATGTGGTTTTACAACCTGGTGCTAGATACAGACCGCGCCTAACAGTGGACTTAAATAGAAGGTGATATGGCCCTTCTTTCAAAGAGTTTGACGCATCTATAGCAGCAGGATATCCCCATTATCAACACAAGTGCTACGGAAACCCGTTGTTTGTACACTGCTTTTGTAATACCGAGAATTATATTGTCTTATTGTGCGTCATGCCCAGTTTTTGAAAGGTCTCCTTGGCCTTTTGTCCTTATGCTCACTCCAAAATTGATATTGTTGCAATTAACCAACGTCAAACACTTCTTTTACACACAAAAGGCGGTAAGCACTTTTCTATTTCAGGACAATAAGATGATTACTTGCATTTTCCTTCCAAGGACGCAATTGGAGGCTACTTCCTAACTGATTTATAAAACACTTATCTCTGATGCTTCAAAGAGTGCCCGGCTCCCCAACCTGTGTGTGTGTGCATGTGCATGTATGTGTGTTGTGTGTTTCTAGATTGTAGGCTATACATTAAACTGAAGGAGAGAAATCACCCTAATTCTCCTTACATTTAGCTACTTTTCTGAGGGTACAACTCTTCGAGGAGAACAAAAACATACTTTGAACTTAACCTGATGAAAGTGATAGACGTTAATTTAGGACAACCCTTTCATCTCTTTAATGAAAACATGGTATGAAACTTGTAGCTGTCAGACCTTTAGCAATTCTGGACAATGCTGCGACAGCAGAATTTTTCTCCTGGCCTCAATTCTACACACTTACCCCTCTGATATTAGGAGTGCCTCACCGTTGCTACTTTCTGTGCCTGTAAACTGTCATCTGCTATTAGTCTCCATTGAAAATGGATGAATCACCCTAAATGTTTAGAATCCCTTGAAGTTGTGGTGAATGGGCCTTTGGTTCTCGGTGAAAAAGGAGACTGGAAAGTATTTTTTTTAAATTGTTCATTAGCTAAGCTGCGTTATCTATAATGTTTCAAGCAATGCATAGTCGCTTTATAAAATAGCCCCTTTTACTGTAACCTACCCCAGATCTGTTGGCATGATATTGAGTTTCACATTTTTTCAAGTGTCTTGGCTCTTATGTACAACTTTCTCATGGTATTTTCTGGGAGACAGACAGACAGCCGTTGCTGGAAATATCATTTGCTGGGTCATCAACAGGACACACCAAATTGTGTTCCTCTTAAGATTTGCTCACATTTAAAACAGCACAATGGAACTGTTCGCGTTGAACTCATTTGGAAATGACCTGTAGGTGTTTTGCCCTGAGGCGTGTGAGTGAAAAGAATGGCTCCCCTCCACCAGAAGACATGTCCAATTTCTCAGGGCTTCAGAACTTACCCTGGTCGGGAAAACGGAGGACCAATAATAAGGACAAATCCAAACCTATTAAATTAGCATGATGACCATGCAGTAAATTGGAGTATTCAAAATCAGTCAACTGCAACTGATGTTATCCACAATTGATTCATTTATTAACTTGGCTCTTACTTTTGGCTCCAATAACTTGACCTTAAAAATGTACTAAATCAGTGTAAGATGCACTTAGGCTGTCATTCAAAAATAGAAAATGAATCAAGTGCTCTGGACAAAATTACCACCCACTAACTTCTGCAATGGTCATTAATGGGATGTCCCACACCTGAGTCAACAGAGCAAGCCACTGGTGTAATGAGAGGGGTTTAGTCCAGTCAGACTCTAGTCAACTGTGACATCGCTGCAATTACTCCTCATTGACATTCATCTAATGGAACGGAACAGTCCGCTCCCCTCAGAGCAGTTGTGAGCGTCTGTAGGAACAGGCTCTCTAGCCATCAGCAATAACTAGAAACTTCAGCTGATCTGATCCATTAGTACAGAAGGATTGTACGGACCAAGACCAGTGCTAATGTTATTCGGAGCTCCTGTTAGCACGGTCCTGAAGGGCTACTGATGGCCAGTATTTTACAGTTGGCTAATGTCATACTGTACAAGACTTGCATGAAGGTGTCAGCTAAGGAGGCTCATTAATTGAAGCGTGTATTACATGTCTTGTTACATGTCAACCTGAAATCTATATAGATATTTTGGAGACAGGCTATACTGTAGATAAACATATTTCAATGATGGCTTCATATTAGGCTGCAGTATATTATTGGCACTGTAGTACAATATTGATGCCAGGGCTTTACGCTGTAGTTCAGGAAATCTTTTTCTACATTCACCTGTATCAATATTTATTTTTATTGAACCTTTATTTAACTAGGCAAGTCAGTTAAAAACAAATTCTTATTTACAATGACACGCCTAAAAATATATACATCTCCACATGCTGTCCATTTCCAGCAATACCTGCTTGCAGTTCTCACAACACAGTTTGACGCACTTTGTTTTGGAGTAGTCAATAAGCTATGAAGCGTGGCCATCCAGCAATTCTGGCCAACACTGACTCGTAATCTGCCATTGTTAAGGGGATCACTAGGCAAAAGCTACCATACCCACCCACCCCCTCCACTATCCACTCAGGGGAGTGACGGAGGACCAATAACAACAGAGCCCCATGCTGGATGAAAGTGTACATTCTCGATTTATTGCCTTGAAAACACTTAACCCTCATGCTGACCCAGGGAGGATGAAACCCCTGCACCCTCCATCCACACAGAAGTGGTCCCCTCCACCCCCTGTCCATACAGAGGAGCTGTGCTGTGGCTCAGTGACACGACGGGTCCTTAAGGAGGGAACACCAGAGCCTCCATCATCATAGACGTGTCAGTCATCTCTCCATATGAAAGCTATGTCAAAGAAAACCTTGTTAACCCTCTGAGAGAGAGAGAGAGAGAGAGAGAGAGAGAGAGAGAGAGAGAGAGAGAGAGAGAGAGAGAGAGAGAGAGAGAAAACCTTGTTAACCCCCCCCACATTGTTCTGTTGTTTCTATCTTAATGCTGTTATCTCACTGGAAACATGTTGTTCTCGGAATCAATACTCTTGGACTCAAAACATGAGATACATGGATAACTCAAAGAATAAGGTTCAAGGAAACCACAGGGTTATCCAATGGGGAACCGAGGAAGGGGATACCGATATTACAGATAGTAGTACAGATTGAGTAATCTGTACTTCCCAGCCCTACTGTTCTACTGAGTCTGTACCAGCCAGGATTAGAGTTAGGTAGGGGAGGAGAGGCATGGGTGGAGAAGGGAGAGAGAGAGAGAGAGAGAGAGAGAGAGAGAGAGAGAGAGAGAGAGAGAGAGAGAGAGAGTTGTACAGTATGTACAGTATGTTGATGTCAAGGCTGATGTCTCTTAAATGTAATACTTGGGTTATTAGCTGTTAATTACATGCAATTGTTTATAATGCTTATGATGATACAGTCTTATAACATTAAAAGCATTGTGTGCATTCAGATTTGCAGTGTTGAACTATTAATCCAAAGGGTTACAATAGGCATCAAGCAAGCAATGAGAAGAATTTGACATGTATGCCATGTGTCAAAGAGACGTGGACCAGTAATCTCAAAGTATTACTGGTCCACGTCCCCGGGCCCGGAGGAGTAGGGTTTACGTGCGACCGGCAGCAACCAGTGGTAGGAACCTGGAATTTCTGCAGTCACCATAGCCATGAGATGACAGACAGGGTTTAGGAATTATCACGCAGATTACTGGTGCAGACTTGACTGCAAAAAAGACTGTGACTCTCGGAACCTGACGATGTCCCAGCTATGCAACATGAAAAAAGCTCTTTCTGCAACCTGCATCCTTCCTTTACTTAGTTGTTGTGATCTTATGTAGGAAATACAAAATGGCACTTGGAACACTCCCTTTGGTTAAAAAGAGACCAAACTACCAGGGCTTGGGTTTTTGGAAGGCACATGTACGTACAGTTCTATATTCCTGCTGTTGGAAGGACAGAGAAGTGATAGAATTTGGGATGTAAGTGTGTATGAAGTGATGGAGTGGATGCCTCCACTAAGACAGAGGGGAGCTTGGGGCTGGTATTTCAGTGATCCCTGCCAGTCTAATTTGTTTCTCTGGGCGTCTGATTAGCCCTTGAATTGCAGCGATTACCCGAGGTGCTCTCATGTTTTCTCAGCTGACAGCCGAGTCACTCTGCTGCAGGCAAGCAATTAGGTCTGTTTGCTTCTAATAGACAAAGTATGGACTGACATCTATAGACATAGTTAAAGGCGTTATTGGATTCCAGGAAGGGATATGTTTACCCACTGTCCTGAGATGATATCTGGTAATCGAGGTAACGAAGAGAAGAATGTATCTGGGACATTGGTTAAGTATGACTGACTGAATTAGTTGTCGGTTGTCACTGGAACTTTCGTTTTTATGCTCTTATAACGCTGAGTGTTTAGTGCTTTTTGAGGTTGGTTCGGTTTTGGTTCGATTATTAAAAAATAATCACGGATTTCGTTTTCGATTATTTTTGCGTTATGAAATAATGACATTAAAATGATTCTTGAGCTTTGTATTAGAAATTCCAAAGCCCAAAATAGTGAACATTCAATTGCCATAACATTTAAAACATTCCATTGTTTCTGTCAGGTCCACATTGGGAAGACATCAATAGAAAAAGAGGAAATTACTAAGAAATAGTTGTGTATATAACTTAGTTTTATTTGATGAATGTATTATTTTTCCTTCATTAAAATCATCCTCTCATCTCTGGTCAGGCCGTAGCAGCCAGACGGCTATGTTTGAGTCATCCTATTTAGCTAGGCTAGTAGCTAGCTAGTAGCTACCTAAGTATGCTGCAGAACTGTCTGACAAAATGTATTTACTAGTTCCTATTTAGCTAGGCTAGTTCAACGTAGATAAGGCATACTTTCAAGACTGCTTAATACCAACTACTAGAACTATCAATCGGGTAGAGCTCTTGTCGTTGTGTTGTGTTATGTACATTCCTCTCTCATGCAGTCTGTGTGTATCTGTCTCTGTCCGAGCCGGGAAGAACAGGTACAATTGATTATGTTCATTGTAGTTAATTACCAAGTTTCTGTACTGAACTAGGTTGAATATTTGATTAATGAAACTAATTTCAGCCCAGTGCCCCACATACACTACATGTACAAAAGTAAATTAGTGGATTTGGCTTTTCAGCCACACCGTTGCTGACAGGTGTATAAAATCGAGCACACAGCCATGCAATCTCCATAGACAAACGTTGGCAGGCAAATGGCCTTACTGAATAATGGTCATGGTTTGGGCTAGGCCCCTTAGTTCCACTGAAGGGAAATCTTAAAGCTACAGCACACAATGGCATTCTAGATGATTCTGTGCCTCCACCTTTGTGGCAACAGTTTGGGGAAGGCCCTTTCCTGTTTCAGCATGACAATCCCCCCGTGCACAAAGCGAGGTCCATACAGAAATGGTTTGTTAAGATCAGTGTGGACGACCTTGACTGGCCTGCACAGAGCCCTGACCTCAACTCCATTGAACACCTTTAGGATTAATTGGAATGCCAACTGGGAGCCAGGCCTAATCGGCCAACATCTGTGCCCGACCTCACTAATGCTCTTGTGGCTGAATGGAAATCAAGTCATCGCAGCAATGTTCCAACATCTAGTGGAAAGCCTTCCCAGAAGAGTGGAGGCTGTTTTAGCAGCAAAGGTGGATCAACTCCATATTATGCCCATGATTTTGGAATGAGATGTTCAACAAGCAGGTGTCCACATACTTTTGGTCATGTAGTGTAATTCTTGACTTGATTTCTCATGAATGATTTAACATGTGTTAAGTTAAAAAAAAGAAAAATAACTAAATGGAATTCAAGTAATTGAACCGATGTGGTCAATTAGTTGTTAAATAACCTGAAAAAATACTAAATTTAGATTAATCGCTCATGACTAGCTCTTGTGTTTATCCCAATTTGCTTCTCCCTATTTCATCACATTGAAGGTATTACTCAACCCCCAACAAGCAGCTGACAGATAATAGTCATAACAGGCTTTCAATTGACACAGAGGCAGAGAGGGTGCAGGGATTTCAAAGCCTTCTGAGAACAAACAACAGTACTTTGCGCTGATACAAAAGGTAAAGAAAATTGCCATGAAAGTTCTTATTTTCACAACAGAAGGAAATCCCCTTTCACCTAAAACGTCCAAAAACAGTCGTAGACTCAGCATTTTTTTTTTTTTTTTTTTTTTTTATATACATCTTTATTTCTTAGGGGGTGGATCAGCTTTAATATTGCAGATAGATTGTAGCTTCCATCAATGTAATTGGCTGCATCACTTCCAATCCCCCATATATTTTTTTGCAAATATATACACACTACCATTCAAAAGTTTGGGGTCACTTAGAATTGTCCTTGTTTTTGAAAGAAAAGGGTTTTCAAAAGGGTTTTCTAATGATCAATTAGCCTTTTAAAATGATAAACTTGGATGAGCTAACACAACGTGCCATTGGAACACAGGAGTGATGGTTGCTGATAATGGGCCTCTGTACGCCTATGTAGATATTCCATAGAAAATCTGCCGTTTCCAGCTACAATAGTCATTTACAACAATAACAATGTTTACACTGTATTTCTGACCAATTTGATGTTATTTTAATAGACAGAAAATTTGCTTTTCTTTCAAAAACAAGGACATTTCTAAGTGACCCCAAACTTTTGAACAGTAGTGTATATATACATATATACGCACACATATACATACATACATATAAATACATATGCATACATATCTTTAAAAAAATATATATTTCCTTTATTACCCTCCCTACCACCCCTCCCCCAATTGGAGCAAACTAGTGAACAACAATGCTTAAGATCTCAGCATTAGTAAAGGCTCAGACAGGTATGTATGCTCCACTAGTCTTTCAGGAACCTTCTCCTACTGAATTTGTCTAAGCATTCAAGAGAGGACAAAAATCTGATGTTCGTAGGAGCCAAAAGGTACAATCCACTCTGTGTTTGCTTTGGAATGTTTTTGAGCTTGCTAAAGTTGTATTGCCATTATTTACCATAAGTTAGATGATCAGCACCATCCCAACCATTTCACATAACATAGCGTGGTGTCTTGTATTATCTCGTGTCGACAGAAACACAATTCCCATTACTACTGAGCTAATGATCATAGTGCCTTAGCATAGTCTTAAAGCTGCAATATGTCACTTTTTGGGCGACCGACCAAATTCACATAGAAATGTGAGTTATAGATCTATTTCTGCATTGTCCATCTTTAAGGGAGATATTGTCTCAATTGAATCATGCTTTTCAAAAAATCTTGCAGAGGCCTATCAAGTCAGTCACTCTTGAACAACGCCAAGGTCACCTAACTACCACGACCCTGAAATCAATCTGGCAGACTGATGCGGTCTCCTCCTGCCCCATATTGCACCTCTATTGTACATTCAGCTGCCTTGAGGGTCACTTTAGAGTGGACTGACTGGACAGGCCTTTCATAAGACCCGTGTCAGGAGTTGGATAGAGAGAGAGAAGTGAGAGAGAGTGATGGGGTGGAAACTGTCCAGAGGGACATCAAAGCGGTTCCTCCTTTTTTCTTTGAGGTCGCTGCACTTGTGGACCCGAGGGAGGTAGCCATCACGCCACGGAGCCCTGACAGGCCGCTTCCTGCTCAGTCATTCCAGATCCTGAGTGATGGCTGGGGTGGAACCTCGATTGCCATGCTCCACAACTTAGCCCAGATCCTCACGCTAGCAGACATTGTGTTGGGTCGCTCTAGGGAATGATCTTGTAACTTTGTCAGAGACAGTATCTTTTCAGGTTTGAAGTAATAGGGTTACTCTGAATCTTGTAAGTATGCTAATGCATCCAATGTAAATGAGACTGTCTTCCTCTCACAGCACACAGAGGATATCTGAAGGCTGACATCAACAACATGAACAGAGTAATAACTTGAAGGAAAGTCATGGAAACTTCCAGGAAACCTAGGTTAAGATACCTACTGTATATTTCCAAATACAATTCTGTCCAGAACCTACTGTGTACACGTATCACTAATGTAATCTCATAAACATTGTTTTCCTCTATTCATAAATGTTGGGAAGGCATTTGTTCCACTAAGATTACTGTCTCATCCTCTCTCAGAGGACCCTAAACTCTACTGAATGTCTGATCCTAACTCGGATGTATAGGAGCTTTGATGAAAACAAATCCCACCCAAAGGCCTCTTTGTTATTGTCATACTCTCCTGCCAAATAGCTGCTATTACTACGCTGGAAAACGCTCTGGCCAGTACTTTTCTCCCAGTGTTGTCTACAGTACATCTAGGAGTGTTCTTTCAGCCTTAGCAGTTACTTTTTGTGTTTTAATGTTGCTTTAATGGAGCAAAGGCACCTATGTCTCACTGACCTGACAAGAATTAACATACAATAGTTGCCCCTTCATTTCTGCAAATTTTCCAACTTGTAATTGTGAACATGCAATTAGACTCCAATCCCTTTGGCAAGCTGCATATTCATAGGAACTCAATGACCTGCACTTAAATGATTAGAGATCCATAACAAATATTCAGTGATAGATCTTCAAGGTGTTTGGAACCAGAAATGAAACAAAAAAATTGAAAAACCTGGAGTTGATGCATTGCATCATACCCAAAAGTACTTTTACAGCTTGCACTAGGGCTAAGCCTCCATGCAGACAGTGAGAGAAAAACACACAAAAAAGCAGACTCTGTTAGGGAGTATCCATATCCTTTCTGTGAACTACCGAGCTGCATGCTTGGTGAGGAGATGAGGAGTTTCAGCCTGCTTGGGTTTTTTCTTGTGGTGAGGCAGTGGCACCTCTAGGAGGTCAATCTGTTAAAGAGCCCACTTCCTGGTTTAGGGGCAGGTGCTACACGACCAATGCCCCGGGGCTCTCTGGTTTATGTCTTTTGGCTGCACCTCAAGGAGGCATAGTGTTCCTCTGCTCTCGTATTCCCAGACTGTCTGAACTGCCTCCAGCTCACTGTTGTGACGTGCCGGCTAACATGTAAGGATTTCTGGCTGGCTGGACCCAATGCAGGAGACAGTAGACAGGCTTACAGTCAAACCTATTGTAGCAGGTCTGCGTGACCGTGCTAGCCATTTGAGCCGAAGTCCAGGTCAATAAAGGAACTCTGCTCCTACGCTCAGCTTCCTCCTCTGTTTTATTGGCCTCGCCTGGCCAAAGGCACATCACAGGGGAGGGAGGGAGGGGGCAGGGAGGGAGGTGGAGGGAGGAGGGGGCGGGAGGGAGGGGGCAGGGAGAGGAGGTGGAGGCAGGGTAGGTGGCGGGAGGGGAAAGGGAAGGGAGGGGAGGGGACAGGGAGGGGGCTGCAGGTGTCATAGATGATAGAGTTTAGTGTCGGAAGTGCCGGGTGCTTCCATTCCTCCCACCTGTTCTGCCTGCTTCGACTGAACCGAGTCAATTAGAGCTGCATCAGACTGATAGAAAACAGAACACAGAAACACAGAAACACAGTGTCTCGTTTAACTAACATTGTGGGGACACACAATTCAATCCCACTCAAAATCCTATTTTCCCTAACCCCTAACCCTAACCCTAATTCTAACCCTAACACTAACTCTAACCTTAATCCATAAACCCCTAACCAGACACTAACAAAATGTCCCCAGTTGGTCCAATGTGGGGAATTCTAGTTAAACACGCCACCCCACCCCCCCTCCATACACATACACACACACACACTCTGCTGTGCACAGTGAGAGATAGCAGCCAACAGGCTGATTAACTGGAAGCAGAGATTCTCAGACTGCTCTGTTTATTGTCTCTTTTACTCTATAGTTCTTCAGTTCCTTTAGGCTGATATGTTTTTCACCTGGCCATTAACATGTGTTGACAGAGAGATGACCTGCTCATAGACAAATATTTCATTGTCTTATGAAACTTATTCACAGACTAAATTAAACAATGAAGCACACAGCAGAAGAAAGCACAAAAAATTTAAAACTTTCCATCAATTTGCACACTTGCCATTTAAGATATGGTGTAACTAGATGTCACTAAAGGGTCAATATGTGAGTAAGTAATTTGAAAAGAAAATGGCAACTTTCCTTCATTTTCCAGTTACCAACTGTGTAGTTACATTCTGGTTATCAAAGTTTATGGAATAACTATAAGGCATAAGGATACAATGTTAAGTGCAACCAAAAACTCTTACCAGTAAACACCAACTCTTACAGATGGCTTTAATTTAGTAAGGCACATCTTGACCATCCACAGTGCTATTGGTTACGACTCACGATCCAAGCGGGCCAAACCAAAATCTAAATTAGTCAACTGGGGTCTGGGCATACAGTGCAGTCTGTAGCCAAAGGGCATGACCAAACAAAAGTAGGCCCAAACCATGAAACCAGGATCTGGTGCTGAAACAGCACTTCTCATCAGACTGCTGTTCTCAAAATAAACCTCGTCCAATGATCTCACTTAGTGTAATTGAATCATTCGACTCTGTTCTTTAGATATGTCATCTAAGTTCTCATTAATGATGGTAATGATATATGATAAGTGGTTGGGTATGTTTTCATTTCATTTTCCCTCAGGGTTTGTTTCATAAATCTTGATTGGCTTGGTTAGATTAAAGCTTGGTTGGCCTCTTTGGGACTGACTGAAATAGCTATCTATAGGCAACTGGTCATACAGATTACAATGTACAATCTTACAGTAATACCACGAGGGAACATATAGACATCCAACAGGAGAATAGGCTAGATGAAGTCTATACACCTATGTACAGTGCATTCGGAAAGTATTCAGACCCCTTCCCTTTTTCCACATTTTATTACGTTACAGCCTTAATCTAAAACGGATTAAATAAAAATAAATCCTCATAAATCTACACACAATACCCAATAACGACAAAGTGAAAACAGAAATACCTTATTTACAAAAGTATTCAGACCCTTTGCTATGAGACTCGAAATTATGCTCAGGTGCATCCTGAGTCCATTCATCATCCTTGAGATTTTTCTACAACTTGACTGGAGTCCACCTGTGGTAAATTAAATTGATTAGGAATGATTTGGAAAGGCACACATCTGTCTATACCAGGTCCCACAGTTGACAGTGCATGTCTGAGCAAAAACCAAGCCATGAAGTCGAATTATTGTCCGTTGAGATCCGAGACAGGATTATGTTGAGGCACAGATCTGGAGAAGGGTACCAAAACATTTCTGCAGCATTGAAGGTCCCCAACAACACAGTGGCCTCCATAATTCTTAAATGGAAGAAGTTTGGAACCACCAAAGTTGGCCACCTGGCCAAACTGAGCAATCCGGGGAGAAGGGCCTTGGTCAGGGAGGTGACCAAGATCCCGATGGTCACTCTGACAGAGCTCCAGAGTTCCTCTGTGGAGATGGGAGAACCTTCCAGAAGGACAAACATCTCTGCAGCACTCCACCAATCAGGCCTTTAGGATGGCCAGACGGAAGCCATTCCTCAGTAAAAGGCACATGACAGCCCACTTGGAGTTTGCCAAAAGGCACTTGAAGAACTCTCAGACCATGACAAACAAGATTCTCTGGTCTGATGAAACCAAGATTGTACTATTTGGCCTGAATGCCAAGTGACTCGTCTGTAGGAAACCTGGCACCATCCTTATGGTGAAGCATGGTGGTGGCAGCATCATGCTGTAGGGATGTTTTTCAGCGGCAGGGACTGGGATACTAGTCAGAATCGAGGGAAAGATGAACTGAGCAAAGTAAAGAGAGATCCTTGACGAAAACCTGTTCCAGAGCGCTCAGGACCTCAGACGGGTGAATGTTCACCTTCCAACAGGACAACGAACCAAAGCACACAGCCAAAACAATGCACGAGTGGCTTCGGGAAAATAGCTGATGCTCCCCATCCAACCTGACAGAGCTTGAGAGGATCTTCAGAGAAGAATGGGAGAAACTCCCCAAATACAGGTGTGCCAAGCTTGTACTGTAGCGTCATACCCAAGAAGACTCAACGCTGTAATCGCTGCCAAAGGTGCTTCAACAAAGTACTGAGTAAAGGGTCAGAACACTTACAGTACCAGTCAAAAGTTTGGACACACCTACTCCTTCAAGGGTTGTTCGTATTTTTATAGTGAAGACATCAAAACTGTGAAATAACACATGGAATCATGTAGTAACCAAAAAAGTGTTAAACATATCAAAATATATTTAAGATTTAAAATTCTTCAAAGTAGCCACCCTTTGTCTTGATTACAGCTTTGCACACTCTTGGCATTCTCTCAACCAGCTTCACCTGGAATGCTTTTTCAACAGTGTTGAAGGAGTTCCCACATATGCTGAGCACTTGTTGGCTGCTTTTCCTTCACTCTGCGGTCCGACTCATCCCAAACCATCTCAATTGGGTTGAGGTCGAGGGATTGTGGAGGCCAAGTCATCTGATGCAGCACTCCATCACTCTCCTTCTTGGTCAAATAGCCCTTACACAGCCTGGAGGTGTGTTGGGTCATTGTCCTGTTGAAAAACAAATGATAGTCCCACCACTTGTCCGGACATCTGCCAGTCTCTATGGGGGTGCCACAGGGTTCAATTCTCGGGCTGACTCTCTTCTCTGTATACATTAATGATGTCGCTCTTGCTGCTGGTGATTCTCTTATCCACCTCTACGCAGACGACACCATTCTGTATACTTCTGGCCCTTCTTTGGACACTGTGTTAACTAACCTCCAGACGAGCTTCAATGCCATACAACTCTCTTTCCGTGGCTTCCAACTGCACTTAAATGCAAGTAAAACTAAATGCATGCTCTTCAAACGATCACTGACCGCCTGTCCAGCATCACTACTCTGGACGGTTCTGACTTAGAATATGTGGACAACTACAAATACCTAGGTGTCTGACTGTAAACTCTCCTTCCAGACTCACATTAAGCATCTCCAATCCAAAATTAAATCTAGAATCGGCTTCCTATTTCGCAAAAAAGCATCCTTCACACATGCTGCCAAACGTACCCTCGTAAAACTGACCATCCAAACCGATCCTCGACTTCGGCGATGTCATTTATAAAATAGCCTCCAACACTCTACTCAACAAATTGGATGCAGTCTATCACAGTGCCATCCGTTTTGTCACCAAAGCCCCATATACTACCGACTACTGCGACCTGTACGCTCTCGTTGGCTGGCCCTCGCTTCATACTCGTCGCCAAACCCACTGGCTCCAGGTCATCTACAAGTCTTTGCTAGGTAAAGCCCCGCCTTATCTCAGCTCACTGGTCATCATAGCAGCACCCACCCGTAGCACGCGCTCCAGTAGGTATATCTCACTGGTCACCCCCAAAGTCAGTTACTCCTTTGGCCGCCTTTCCTTCCAGTTCTCTGCTGCCGATGACTGGAACGAACTACGAAAATCACTGAAGCTGGAGACTCATATTTCCCTCACTAGCTTTAAGCACCAGCTGTCAGTGCAGCTCACAGATCTCTGCACCTGCACATAGCCCATCTGTAAACAGCCCATCCTACATCTCCATACTGTATTTATTTATCTTGCTCCTTTGCACCCCAGTATCTCTACTTGCACATTCAACTTCTGCACAACTACCATTCCAGTGTTTAATTGCTATATTGTAATTACCTCGCCACCATGGCCTATTTATTGCCCTACCTCCCTTATCTTACCTCATTTGCACTCACTGTATATAGACTTATTTTTTTATTTTTTCTACTATTATTGACTGTATGTTTGTTTTTTAAATAAGCGCAAACCAGATGGGATGGCGTAGCGCTGCAGAATGCTGTGGTAGCCATGCTGGTTAAGTGTGCCTTGAAATCTAAATAAAACACAGACAGTGTCACCAGCAAAGCACCCCCACACCATCACACCTCCATGCTTCACGGTGGGAACCACACATGCAGAGATCATCCGTTCACCTACTCTGCGTCTCACAAAGACACCACGGTTGGAACCAACAATTTGGACTCATCAGACCAAAGGACAGATTTCCACCGGGTCTAATGTCCATTGCTCGTGTTTCTTGGCCCAAGCAAGTCTCTTCTTATTATTGGTGTCCTTTAGTAGGGGTTTCTTTGCAGCAATTTGACCATGAAGGCCTGAACAGTTGATGTTGAGATGTGTCTGTTACTTGAACTCTGTGAAGCATTTACTTGGGCTGCAATTTCTGAGGCTGGTAACTCTAATGAACTTATCCTCTGCAGCAGAGGTAACTCTGGGTCTTCCTTACCTGTGGCGGTCCTCATGAGAACCAGTTTCATTATAGCGCTTGACAGTTTTTGCGACTGCACTTGAAGAAACGTTCAAATGTCTTGACATTTTCCAGATTGACTTACCTTCATGTCTTAAAGTAATGATGGGCTGTCATTTCTCTTTGCTTATTTGAGCTCTTCATGCTATAATATGGACTTGGTCTTTTACTAAATAGTGCTATATTCTTAATACCACCCCTATCTTGTCACAACACAACTGATTGGCACAAACGCATTAAGAAGGAAAGTTAACTTTTAACAAGGCACACCTGTTAATTGAAATGCATTCTAGGTGACTACCTCATGAAGGAGGTTGAGAGACTGCCAAGAGTGTGCATAGCTGTCATCAAAGCAAAGGGTGACTACTTTGAAGAATCTCAAATATAAAATATATTTTGATTTGTTTAACACTTTTTTGGTTAATATATGATTCCATATGTGTTAGTTCATAGTTGTGATGTCTTCACTATTATTCTACAATGTAGAAACTAGTAAAGATAAAGTAAAAACCTGGAATGAGTAGATGTGTCCAAACGTTTGACTGGTACTGTATGTAAATGTGATATTTCAGTTATTTATTTTTAATAAATTAGCAAAAATGTCTAAAAACCTGTTTTTGCTCTGTCATTATGGGGTATTGTGTGTAGATTGATGAGGGGAAAAAACATTTGAATCAATTTTAGAATAAGGCTGTAATGTAACAAAATGTGGAAAAAGTCAAGGGGTCTGAATACTTTCCAAATACTTTTCAATTGTTTACCCTTAAAGTAACTGTCCAGTGAAAGTTCATATTCTGTTAACTCATACCCAAATAATGTGATTGACTCATCATATACTCGTATTTGTGGCCAAAGCATAAATTGAAGAAAAAACACTTAAAAAAAAAACACTTAAAATTTGTATCTCTGTTTACATTTTTTAAACTATTTTCCTCTTAGAGAATGATGTCATCCTCCTGAGCTGGCCAATCAGCAGTCTACTCGCATGAGTATTTTTTATAACCAGTATATGCCCACACCATTCTGTTGTTGGGGTACACTCCAACACTCCAACACAGAAAAGCTGCTTTTTAACATACTTAATAAAAAAATATTGGAAGGAAAACTATGTCACTCATATTGACATAAATTATAGAAGAAGAAACCCTTAAAACCCAAAAAGAGAAACTATACCCTCAATAGAGTGAGAAAAATTCACAAAACCGAACCACTTCCCCTCATTTGTAAAATATATGTATTTTTTAAACTAAAAATCACAGCATTTAAAAGTGCTTTTGTGTTGAACTAATTGGCAAATTAACTTTTAACGCTCAGCAATGAGACCCAGCTGAAGCTAAGGTGAGAGCCATGGGTCCAATTATGTGGTGGGACACAGAAACGTTTAGACACGAAAACAGGCTGTGGACATCGGTAATATATCAAATGCAACTAAGCAAATAAGCTGTGCAATTCAATGACACACTTTGACAGAAAATAAATGATACACAGAGAGTTCAATTTCAGCACTCGGCACAAATTAAGCTCATAGATCAAGACCAAACGATTTTCCTCCACTGACTCTGATAGTTTTTCTTTCTTCATTAAAGTGACTGTCGCTCCACATCTGTGCTGAACGACTCCATGCCTTCGAAAACCTCAGCGTAGCTGTTTCTAATTTTTAGTTCCTTACACATGATTAAACTTCACCAATAGGCTCAAAGTGAATGGGGGATAAGGAGGGTGGATTGGGCGCGGGGTGGAGGATGACCCCAAAGACGGTAATAAGCACCCTGTGCATTTCTTCATGCTTATGGGACTCCTCAGTGAGAAGGCTGCAGAGAGACATGTCCAGATGTTTATTGACACATCCTTCTGCTCGCTGCTATGCCTTTTCAGACACAAACAAGTGGTCTTATAGGATGTGTTAAGAGTTTTAATTCATCAATATCAATCAAACAATGGGGCATGTGGCAATTAACTAACTATTTGCTGTTCACTAATATTTCAAGTCCTGCGCTTTAATGTCTTAACACACACGTAAGAAGGCTACAAACGGTTATCTAAAACCCTGCAATTCCCATTCCATTAGTAGTGCAATTCAAGCCCTTGCCCATTGGCAATGTAAATACAGTACACATAGGTGATGAAAATCCATACCAAGTCCTGGGGGTGAGCTGTGTAGATTCAGCGCAGACATGTGCCTGGGTTTAGAGTTTATGGTCTGGCTGAGATGCCCATGGCCTGGCAGGTGCCTTTCCTCCTCCTTTAGCGGATGTCGAGCTGAAGGGGCAAGCGCTCACTCTCCCCAAAGCGAAATGACCTGACCATAAGTGCACAGAGGACCTATAATTTATTTGACATGGATGTCAGCAATACTTTAATATCCAAAAATAAAATAACATTGAGGGTGGAGTGCTTGGCTAATTATAGAAGTGTGAGAAAACCACACACACCGCCAGAAGGCTCGAGGCGTGGGCTACTACCACAAAGGCCCAGACACAGTAATGTGTTTTGGCCTCCCTTCACCGTAAAGGACAGAGACGAGAGAAAGAGAGACAGGGACACTGGCATGGGGAGACGGAGGCCAGCTCTAGCTCATTAGAGTCCATGTAAGATTGAGCAGGTCTTTGAAAGAGTGAAGCCC
This sequence comes from Brachymystax lenok tsinlingensis, assembly GCA_030435695.1. Lineage (NCBI taxonomy): Eukaryota > Metazoa > Chordata > Actinopteri > Salmoniformes > Salmonidae > Brachymystax > Brachymystax lenok. The sequence goes on from CM059805.1 coordinate 15,744,142, forward strand.
TGTGACTGTCCAACTATACAATAATGCATGGCAGAGCAGAAAGGCTGTAATGTTCATATTTAAAAAGCCACAGCTGTTTGATAATGTGGTAAACCAGAAAGAAAGAAAATATGAAACTACTTTTAAGCTCTCTGGAAGGTGTACTGTGTTCAGGCAAGCTGTGATTTGATATCATATTATTTTCCTCAGAATCCTTGCGTCAAGAGTATGCACACATTTAGTTCTGTTATTTGTATTTGGGCATGCATGGTGGTCCAATCGCAGACATGGGGAAGTGATGTGTTCTCTCTCTGGTTCTTAATGGAGTTGAATGCTGCTATGGACAGGTCCCCACTAGCTAACAGGACAAGGTCCTTCTCCGGACACACCTGCAGGTGATTTGTAATAATTAGCCGTAGGGACTGTGAACATCCTCCTGAACCCGGAGATTTCCCCTCAGCATCACATGAGAGGTGCACAGCGATGGTTCAAGATGGATCACAGCAATTGTCCCCACATCACAGGAAAGGCCTTGCCCATCCATTTAGAGTGATTGCCTCGTTTTTTAAAAACTCCAACTCTCAACAGCGTGAGAGTGATGTCCCCTCCTTCACCCTGGCCTGGTTCTATGTTGTTACACAGCCGAACTGTTCTGCTACGAAACTTTAAACGTGCTAGACTGCTATACAGGCCATTAGCTTGTTCAGGTCGTGGATCATGTACAGAGCCACGGTTTCTACTTCTAGAGTAATACACACCATGGGACACATTTCATTAACAGTGACTTATAAAGTTCAGAGATTTTCCTCAATGTACTCATATGCCAGAAAGTGGGCCTGTAGTCAATCTAACCCAATTAGTCTTGTCAAAGGTTACTCAACATACATTTTCAACAACCAAACTAACACAAGCATTATGTAACTACACACTAACAATACCCCCTGGTGTGGAAGGAGAGGAAGTTGATCAACTCAACAAAGCAATGCCTCAGTGCCTCCACAGCAGAGGACCCCATTCACAAAATATTTTTTTTTTTTTACTAATGCCCACAGTTCGGCACAATATGACTTACTGTAATCAATGCTCTGATTTCTCTATGATTTAGCAAGGCTTTGATGTTGATTGTTGCCACACAGGACTTGGATTTGCAGACACATCTATTTAAAGGAGCTTAAATCTCCTTAAAAAAAAGAACCAGTGAACCAATGAAGACATCTTGCCCCATTCTACCCTCTTTGCTCTGGAAATAGAGTAATGGAGGTGTAAATAACTGAGAACAGACAAATGGCATCTGGAGGACACATGATTCACTTCCACCTTCACTCATGTCAGATCTGCAGAGCCCATGCAGAGTAATTAAGCATTAACTATTGTAAGACCTTTCCGCACCATATCATGCTACTGGGATGACATAAATAATGCTTGTGTGTGTGTGTGTGTGTGTGTGTGTGTGTGTGTGTGTGTGTGTGTGTGTGTGTGTGTGTGTGTGTGTGTGTGTGTGAGAGAGAGAGAGAGAGAGAGAGAGAGAGAGAGAGAGAGAGAGAGAGAGAGAGAGAGAGAGAGAGAGAGAGAGAGAGAGAGTCTGAATCTGATTCCTGTCTAAATTCCTGCTCATAAGTGAATAGGTTTTTTTATGTGGATGGTCTGTGGGTGCAGCAGCTTTTTAAAATGTTTACCCTACAAGAGAGAGGTCAACCGTACCTCTCTAAATATACATTACTGTCTTTCTGAAGAGGGCTGGTGCCTCCCCATGCCTCTAAGGAATGACAGATAACATCCCTTCAGAAACGTGCTGTTAGGGCAAATACAAGCAAGTATGTATCTGATGGTGAACATGGCTAATTCCACTCCTCAATTGGTTATGAATGACTTGCAGCTTCAGTGGGCCTTACGTTAATTTCAGAGAGCATGCATGAACCCATATAGATGCCTCACTGCACAGGCTTGGGCCTTTAGCTGTCTATATAGCCAAGTTATTGTTACTCATTGTGTATTTATTCCTTGTGTTATTATTTATTCCTCCTGTTATTATTTTTCTATATTTTCTCTCTGCATTGTTGGGAAGGGCACGTAAGTAAACATTTCACTGTTAGTCTACACCTTTTTGCTTGCGACGCATGTGACAAATAAAATGCGATTGGATTTTTAGCTCAAATTATGTTTTTTTCTGAACATGAGAGGCAGAGAGAAATAAATATGCAATTCACTGTTTTACTCTAACCTAGGGTTTCCCAGACTCGGTCCTCGGCACCCCAAGGGGTGCACGTTTCGTTTTTTACCCTAGCACTACACAGATGATTCAAATAATCAACTAATCATCAAGCTCTGATCATTTGAATCAGCTGTGTAGTGTTAGGAAGAAAAAGAAACCTGCACCCCTTTGGGTCCCGAGGACCGAGTTTAGGAAGCGCTGCTCCAGCATAATATTTAATACTGTAGGAAGCATACATCACTCAGTTTTATTTATTTTACAACCAAGTGTTTAAATTCATTCTGTCAACATTCTAAAACACTAATTGATGCAATTTGTATCACAGCTGGGATGCTGGTAGGGTGTTCTGGTCACAATTTACAAATTTAATTGGATCTAATCTTACGATTGCAATAAATGTGGATTTTTTACGAGGTTAATTTCTAAGTAGGTTTTTAGCTCCCTGAATCACAAAGCCAGCTGGCCATGTCAATGTTGTAATTACAAAGGTTTATAGCAGCATGGGTTCATTACATGCTCTGGATGGACCCAAGTCACTATAAATCATAAGCCCTGGTATAGAACCGAAGCACCGTAAGATGTGGTTGACAGAGGGGACATCTCTTGGACTGACTACAAATAAGTTGAAAACGCTTTCTGTGGTGCTGTGGAAATGTGACCATAAGCGAAACAACCCGTGTGGTTTTGTAAATGCAATTAGACAGCCACCGGTTGAGGTTGGACATCTTGATTCTGGTGGCCGACGAGTCATCTGCATTCAAACCCACAGTGGTAATGGCTACAGACAGTTTCCACAGCTCAACAGCAAACAAATGCTCCCGTTATTAAAACTATCGTGCCCTGCAATTAGAAGGATGAATCAATATCCTGTGAAAAGGATATAATTAGAGACCGCAAAATGTAAGGGGCTATCTTTATAAATGTTTACCTGTCTCACAAAAGAGTGGACACTAATTTATAGATGTACTTCTGAGAGACTGATTACCTACTAAACATTCTATCTGGTTATGCTAATCTGGTAAATATTTTGACAACAAATGACATTAAACATGTTGCGTTTATTAGAATGCCATAACTTAGTCAAAACACATTTTTCAAATATGGAACAAGGATGGGACCAACATTTCTAGAGTAATCCTACGGACCTCACTAAGGACCTCAGCCATCAACCTATGCATGGTTCGAGTGGCATGGTTCGAGTGGCATGGTTCGAGTGGCATGGCTATGTACGACTGACTACAATGCCTGGCAGGCATCAGAAAGTGCTAACACACCCCACAAATGCCCTTACCACAGACACGCACATACGCCCACAAGCACTTCCATGCTCTCTCTCCCGTTAATTTCTGCTCCTAGGCTGTGCAAAATACTGTCCTCTGTGCCAGCTTTCACATGAACTCTGTGTCCAGGGGACAAGTGTCCTTTTGTCCTTAGGCTAGCAGGGAGCACTGCTACTCTCTGTGCCCTGTTGAAGATACTGAAAAGATTGAAAATTGGTGCATAGGGTCAGGTCCCCATTTTATTTCCTCTTGTGGCTACAGTAGCTGCTGTTTTATCATGTTGTATCAACGCATGTAATGTAGCACCATTGTGATAAACAGTTGTGAATAAGGACTTCCCCAACACACACACACACACAACCATAGCACATGCCATACACTACCTGATCAAACAAAGCGGCACAAACAGAACCCAGCTCAGCAGCTTTATTGTGGCTCTGGCTGGATAGTGATTTTAATTGGGTGGGAGTGCTGTACTTCAAAGAACCCGGAGACTGAACTAAACACTGTTATTTGACTGTGGGTGAAACAATGACTGCAAACTAATCAAAGAGGGAGGGATGTTTGTCTTTCCCTGACCAGGCTATACCCTCTCCTGACAGGGCAACCAGATCCATGAGGTATTCATACCTACTATGTAAGAAAGAATCAACCTAAAGAGAAAATGCTCACTCTCGGCCAGTGCCCATGATTCCGTTGGTCAAGCAAATTGGGGTTGATGCTGGCGAAAGACTGGACAACACAACTCAAAGTCCCTTTTCAGTGTGGCTGAGAATAATGCTCCTCTTCTATCTTTACATGCCCTGACCCTTGACACAGAACGTCCTAAGAGAGCTTGTTCCCTTATCTCCAATGAAAGGAAGAGGCTGATTAAAGTGGGCTTCAACATTGCGTTACATAATTTGAAGTAATTTGAAGTGGGAGTGCCAGCCTTTGATTTCTTTGACCAGAGCAGGCATTAAAGAAAAAGTGAAAGTCCTGTAAAGCAACTAGAATGAACTTGAGAACTTAATCAAATGCTATATCAATTACTCTACACCCAGACTAGTGTAGTAGTGGGATATTAGGACCCAGCAGCTTCAAGATTAATACCAGAACAAATACACTACGTGACCAAAGGTTTGTGGACACCTGCTCGTCGAAGATCTCATTCTAAAACCATGGGCATTAATTTAGAGTTTGCCCTCCCTTTGCTGCTATATCAGCCTCCACTCTTCTGGGAAGGCTTTCTACTAGATGTTGGAACATTTCTGCAGGGACTTGCTTTCAGCCACAAGAGCATTAGGGAGGTCAGGCACTGATGTTGAACGATTAGGCCTGGCTCGCATTCAGCGTTCCAATTCATTGACAAAGGTGTTCAATGGGGTTGAGGTCAGGGCTCTGTTCAGGCCAGTCAAGTTCTTCCACACCGATCTTGACAAACCATTTCTGTATGGACCTTGCTTTGTGCATGGGGGCATTGTCATGCTGAAACAGGAAAGGGCCTTCCCCAAACTGTTGCCACAAAGTTGGAAGCACGGAATCGTCTAGAATGTCATTGTATGCTTTAGTGTTAAGATTTCCCTTCACTGGAACTAAGGTGCCTAGCCCGAACCATGAAAAACAGCCCCAGACCATTATTCCTCCTCCACCAAACTGTACAGTTGGCACTATGCATTGGGGCAGGTAGCGTTCTCCTGGCATCCGCCAAACCCAGAGTCATCCGTCGGACTGCTAGATGGTGAAGCGTAATTCTTCACTCCAGACAATGCATTTCCACTGCTCCAGAGTTCAATGGCAGCAAGCTTTACACCACTCAAGCAGATGCTTGGCATTGCAGTTGCTCCTAGACGTTTCCGCTTCACAATAACAGCACTTACAGTTGACCGGGGCAGCTCTAGCAGGGCAGAATTTTACAAACTGACTTGTTGAAAAGGTGGCATCCTATGACGGTGCCACGCTGAAAGTCACTGAGCTCTTCAGTAAGGCCAATCTACTGCCAATGTTTGTCTATGGAGATTGCATGGCGGTGTTCTCGATTTTATACACCTGTCAGCAACGTAATTTAAAGGGGTGTCCACATAGTTTTGTATATATAGTGTATAAGGAAGTGGTTCGGGTAGGCACAGGTAGGGCCTTATTGTTACAATAGTTACTTTAATGTGCAAAGAAACATGACAATTGGAACACACCTGAGAAGGAGAGTACCTTTGAACAGTGATGGGGGTTGCAGGTTGGTGTTGATGGTGTTGGAATTCCTCTTAATTTTTTATCAAACTTAGGGCTCGGCATAGGCTAGGCATTGGCCAACAAAATCAATAGGCAATTCGATTAACCATATAGGTCTATTTAAGTGAACTTGAGCTTGATTTCCTACTCTTCGACATTAGACAGAAACTGACTACTCATGAGGAAGAGTCTATAACGTGCACTTCGGTGAGCAATGGGTTAGCGTGTTCCCTTTGCATCTAGACTGTGCAGACCTAAAAATATCCTCCGCTAGTGCTGGATCAACCGGGGCAGCAACACCGACGTGAATCCCGCCCCGACATTTAGCCTAAATAAACTAATAGGAGGAGCATGTAGGCAACTAACTCTACAGTGGCGCAAAAGGCCCACGATAACCACTTTAGAGCAGAGGCGAGTGAGTGGGTCGGGTTTCAGCTGTTCAGAGAGCGCTCTGGTGATCTTGCATAGATAGAAGGCTAGATAGAGACTGTCGTCTGGGACACTGCAGGACCGCTTTGAAGATCTCGTCAAATGGCAACGCTGAACCACAAGGCAAATGAATAAAGCTCCCTTTCAAATCGGACATGACTGATTGCCTCATAATACTTTGATATAGACACTGAATCTGAATATAGTAAGGTGGTTGGAGAAGAGGACAGCTGCAACTTGCCCAAGGCAACTCCCCTGTCAAAAGTTAGGACGTAAGGATTTATATCCCTTACAATTCGCTTTTCACCTTTCTCCCGATGAATGTTGGAATTTCGTTGTGGATAAAAATCTAATAAACGCAACAAACATGGAAGAAGATCAAAAGTGGGGAGTTGCTGGTAGAAGTGTAGGCAGGACTTGCAGTGAGCACCCTTGCAAAAAACGCTTTTGGAGGAATTGGAAAGATTTGTCTGGTATAACTGTCGGCATCGTATTCTCTGTATTGTCTCTTGGATTTTGCATTCTCGTTTACCTGAGAACCTCTGAGCTTCAGTCCAGGATCCTAAACTTGGAAAAACAGAGAGATACGCAGCTCTCCGCGTGGATCTCACTCGAGCAGGTGGAACCAGTTATCTTTGGCCGAATAGATCAGATTCTGGAAGAGGTAAGGGTTATGGCCAAATTATTCCACATTAAACATGTATTTATCCACATTCTTTCTTTTGTAGGCCTACTTACTGTAGCATTGTTCAAATGATTAGGCTATAGGTTATGAACATGTTTTTACACACTTTGTGTAAAATGTTTCCTCACCTGTGGGGAAACATTTTAAATGACTATTTAATCATTCCGTTGGTCATGCTACTGAAAATATTGATTAGCCTATTTTCTAAAAATCATATTGTGTATTTTGTTTACATATCTTATTTTAAAGGGCATGGATGGGATGTGTAGCCTACCCCGCATATCGATGTCTCTCACTCATTCCACAAGTAATAGAAGCAGCGGCAGTTCCGATTGGTATTAGACCAGCTGCTCATGTTAACATGCACGAGAATATAATGTCCAAAGTTCAAATAAGTTCGTTTGTTATACTTTTTAACAAGAAAGATATTCATTTGCGGATACATATATTTAATATTATATTTAATCACATGCACTCTCATTGGCTACCTCTAGATTCCGATGGAATAACACATGCATGGAAACGCGCGTCACATCCATAGCACGCTGGCTTTAGTTCAAAGTCTAGTTCTATCCCTAAATTGAAATCGAATGAGAGGAGAATTTGCGTACGTCTTTGGGACATCACCATGGTTTAGATAACATGACTGTGAATGACCCTGGGATCACATCTGTTGTTTTAAAATCTGCTTTTCAACGCGCCCTTGCGCTGGCCTTTAATTGACCACTTCCACAGCTATACCAACAACCTCTTATCTTGTGATTGAAGTCCCGCAGTGCCCCTGTTTTCCCTTCCCTTGTTTACTCTAGCCTACCTTTGTTTGTTATGTTCCCCTCCACTTTTACTCGGGACATCATTGTAAATGCACTTATTGTAGAGACAGCAGTGAAGCTCAAAGGGGTGCATAAGAATACTTTTTTTCCCCACTGCAACCATGGTCACCACACTCTATTTTTAGGATACAAATGTATGTGTTCCTATAGAAAATTAACAACACAGTTTGTATCCTTGAAATCCAAGATGAATAAGAGAAAAACCTCTCACGGTGCATTAGAAAAAATTGCCTACAGTGAAAGTGAATATCAGCTTTTGGAATTTGCCGACTTGACATTGTGCATGTCACAAATACCCAAGGATCTTATAGGTTTGATACATTGCTTATTATTATTGGAGTTAGTGAATATCTGCTATTTAGCATAGAGCTAGTGGGGCCCATGATCATAATCTTCCTCCAGTCTTGCTGTTTAGATCTGTTTATATAAATTCACATTATTAATGTGACGGAACAGCAGATGTTACCGCTTTTCACACAACACATTCCAGAACCTCCAACAGTTTTTTATTAATTTAGTGCAAGTTGAAATCATCTCTGGAAAAGGTAGCTGCACAGGCCTAAATTATTACTCACTATTCACATTAAGATTTTTGAGGTAATATTGCATACATTATTGGATAATGTATGTGGTTCATGTTTTTGTACTCTAATGTTTGTTCCTCGAATATTATACATATTTCCTGCTCTGTATCTCTGTATTGTTCTGAAAAAGCACAGCTGTATGGTAAAAATGACTTGTGAACTTCTTTTCTATGCAGTTTAAGCCTCTCCTGTAGAAATATCAGGGCGGCAGGGTAGCCTAGTGGTTAGAGCGTTGGACTAGTAACCGAAAGGTTGCAAGTTCAATTCCCCGAGCTGACAAGTGACAAATCTGTTGTTCTACCCCTGAACAAGGCAGTAAATAAGAATTTGTTCTTAACTGACTTGCCTAGTAAAATAAAGGTAAAACATATATATATAACATTTATTCCACTGATTGAAACACAAATCAAGAGTCTTGAGAGACACTCTCTGACTCCCCCTGAACACATCATTATGTCACCCTAAAACTGGCCTGTTCAACATTAAAATTGACCACAAAGTGTTCTCTGTAGGCTTGACAGAGGCCTAGTGCACATTTCTCCCTCTTCAAGCTCATGTGAGTTTCAGTCCAGATTCCGAGGTGTAGAAAAGTGAGAAATACGTCTCCCCTTGCCCGGTTTCCTCGCTCTGGTCCCTGCTGGTCTGTCACCCCACAGTGTGTAAACTAGATGTGGTGTTGAGGTGCTCTGGGCAGCCAGACCATTGCTGAGCACTGAGCACACAGCCACCTGCCGTCTCTCTGCATGTAATCTACTGCTGTAGTTCGATAGAGCATAAAGCACCAGCGGAGTAGTGGGGATAAATGCTCCATGTACTAATAAGACAAGGTAATAAAAACAACACACTCTAGGGGACGCCTCTGTGCTTTCTCAGAGTAAAGTTGCGTGATAGAGTCAAAGCCGTATACTGCAGGGCTGAGGCCGAGACCGGAGCTCAACCTCTCACAGTGATTTAGCAGTAACAGAGTTCAGGACTAAGTGAAGGGTCAGGGCTGAGACTTCTGTAGAAGTGGATAAGAATGAACTCTCTAACGTTCTGCATGATGGAATCACTTTACAATTCTCTTCTTGTATAACAATATTTTGGATACCAAGTCATTTCCAAACAACCACAGGCTCTAAGGAAAGTGTATTGTAGATGTGGACTCTTAGAAAAAAAATTGCTATCTAGAACCAAAAAGGGTTATTCAGCTGTCCCCATAGGATAACCCTTTCCACAGAGGGTTCGACCTGGAACCCAAAAGAGTTCTACCTTGAACCAAACAGGGTTATCCTATGGGGACAGCTGCATAACCCTTTTGGAATCCTTTAAAAAAAAAAAGTGTGCATGTAGAATTAGGGTCCTTCAGAAAGCAAAGAAGTTCTTTTACAGCTCATTTAACAATCTACAACTGTGGATCTTTGGCGTGTCTGTTGGGTCCGTAGGGAGCAGAATTTATAGAGGGCAAACGAGTGTGGAGATTCATCTCTTTATGACACATGGAAACAGCACAAAGATTGTTGATTAGAACAAAATGATCAATAATGTCCTGGTGTTAAATGATTTAAGACCATGTGACTGATGATACCAATGTGTTAATGGCACGTCTGTTAGAGAAATCAGTGAGAGTCAAGTGGGTATAGGTTTCACAGCAGAGCTATGGAGAATACGCCCCAAAGTCCCTCAGTCCAGTAACAGAGATGTAGCCACAGGACAGGGGGACAGCGCTCATTATAGTGCCTCCATAGCAGGGCCCCTGGGCAGCAAAGTAGGAGGGTCTTAGTAGTAATCTGACTTTGGGATTGTAAAATGTTTTGTCATTCTTTTTAAAATAGAATATATAAACCAGATCAAAAACTCTGGCATCGGGTTACCATTAAAGTGGGGAGGCAGAAAGGCGGAGAATGTACCTTCCTCTTTACCCTCCCTTTCTCTCTCCCCTTAACCCAAAAGGAGCGAGAGCCTCAGCTGCCATGTCTGCACCATAACACCTCACCATCCGTCTATCCACATCATGCCTGTTATCACTTTCAAGTCAGTCAGCTAGTAAAGAGACCACCCTACTCATTCTTAATCTAAATAAAGATACGCCTGTAAATTTGGTTAATATTGGTCGTTTGAAGTCCTGTAATTACATATTTTTCTTCTCCCAGCAGACTTCTCTATTCATTGAGATTTAAAGTGCCTGTGGTTGTCAACTGTGACCCTTGATGTGGTTTCGGAAGCTTTTAGTGTCACGTGACAGATGAGATTCAGGAGCATCAGCACTATGTATTGTCTTTTTTTCGTTCCATTATCCAGGTGGGAGAATTCTTTACAAATGTTGGTATTTTGTCTATTGAAAGTTTAACTTGGCATTTCAGAGATCAGTAGAGAAAATACCTGGAAAGCATGTTAGCTGGTCTTTTTTAAGAGATCTCCAGCTGAGTCTGAGAGAAAGGCTTGCCAATATCAACTAAATACATTCCTGGACCCATTCATGATTAATATAAAGTAAGTTTAGAGAAATATGTCAAAAGCCAGTTTGAGATTGATTTCGCATGAGAGTTCGGGAGCGCTTTACTTCCAATCCCATGCTATCTGGAGCCAGCCAACCACATTTTAGGAGCATGTCTGGCTGGTTTGACATGACCGTAACGGCGTATTCCCATGCTGACCTGAGTCAGTGATATGTACGGAGGAGCTATAACACGTTCATACATTTTAAGTTGATACCAAGAATGGATTCCCTTTTCCATTACCAGTTTGCTCCATTCCAGAGTCTCTAGTGCAGTATCTTGGTTAGAGGCCGGATAGAAACATTGAGGTAACATACACAGTACATTTACTGTACCCGATGCTTAGAATTACAGAACACTCATAACTATAACATGTCAACTCCAGCACCTGTTTGAGGCCTCTAAACAGCACACGTGGCATGCCTCTGATAGTAAGTACAAGGAATGGCCCTGACTGCTATGCAGTGGGACAGTACTGGAAGTTCTGTGTTAGTTTAGGGTTGAAAATCAAACTATTATTTTATCTAATGAGGTCAAGTGTCAAACTTTGATACCTTGATTAAAGATGAGAGGTGTCTTTGTCATTTGATAATTAGGTTGATGTGCTTTTGAACTCTGAATTCATCACCATCCACAGACTAACATTCTCTTCCATTTTTTTCCCCACGTGCAGAAATTGGCGGCTCGACTTCCCAAAAAACGAGAGACCAGAGAAGCACCCCATAGCTGCGTTTGTCCACCAGGTAAGCCTAAGCCTCTGTCCTGCCAACTCTCATCTCTGACCCCTCACCCTTGACTGATTCTAGCACACCTCTACAGCTGTGCTCAGGCGTAATCAAGGGTTTTATCCACCGTGACTAATCTGTGCTGTTCAAATCCTGCTTTGGTTTCACCCCTCTGGGCGAGCTCAGTTTGCCCTGCTTAAATGGGTCACTACCCTGAATATGTAAGCGTGGGAGGGGGCGTTTACATTTGGCAAACCGCTGCTGTAGGGTTGAGTAGGGACAGTGAGATCTGTGTGGCCTGGTGCCAGTCTGTTTCTGCTCTCTTGCCAACTTCTTATGGAATTGTAGACGATGACAATGGAGTAGGCAAAAGCACAAACAGATCTGGGATCAGGCTACCATACAAGGATCTTTAAACATCTCTAAAAGCATACATTTTTTTGTATAATGGTGTTGCTATATCAACATTTCATTCAATGTTTTCATTATTAGTGTGATATAATTGATTGTGGTCATTCACTGTACTTAGGTTGTCAATGGGAACAGTGTGCAACACTCATGCCATAAGCGGAAGATGAGAGAAGGAGTTTAAATGAGGTTATCTCAGTTGCATAATAGCACTCTGTGCATGTAATGACACTTTTATGATTCACTGCTGATTGATGTTGGATACTGATAACTTGTGTGCATGTTTGTGCATGCTTCTGTTGTTGAAAGTGTGTAACTGACAGCCATTAGCGATACGAAGCAAACCATGCAAACACTAAAAACGTCACAGCAAGGTTGGAGGGTGAAAAGACGAACAAGATCAAAGCAAGTAAGGGAAGATTTTATTGATGCAGTAGCTATGGCACAACCGCACAATGCAGGATTCCTTGTCTGAGTTTTAGGAGGGGCAACAGATGCAAGGATCCAACAGGTTTTACTGGTATATACTATGTGTACACTTGATACTGTACATGCCAAATCTTGCCATCCTTTTGCACGTGCCCTCAGGCTAGCTTCATTATGACGACAGGTGTAGGTGTATTTTGGGCACAGTTGGCAGTGGTTGGCGGCGTAGGCATTTTGTGTCACATTGGGTCATGATGCAAGCTGGTGTGACGAGGTGCCATAATCAGGGCATTCCTAGGCCTCACGACAGGGCACGGCAGCCCACTGATAACTAGCCACATCCGCTACACAGCTAACCCTGTAGTTATAGTATGGGTGGACTGAACGGAACAGCAATGACTGCCAAGAAAAAGCATTCATTTTTTTTCCATTGGAAACCGTATGCCACAGAGAGCTGTGCACCTATGGCATGTATTTGATTAGTACCAAACATTCTGGAACATCTTAATTGGGGCTGTTCGCAAACACAAAGCATTGTGTCTGACAAGGAAAACTTGTTGTTACGCGGAGTAGAACAGGGGAACCCAAGAGCAGACTCAGACGAGGAAACTGGGATGAAGTAACCAAGGTATTTATTGAAACACAGGGGGAAGATGGAGTGCAAGTCAGGGGAAGCTCGGGTGGGCTGCAGGGAACCAGGTGCGGAGGCTGAGGCTGGAGCGAGAGGGGTTGGGATGGGGTAAGCAGGTCCGGAGGGGAATCCAAGGGAGTAGTAGAGTGGGGAATCCAGGACAGAGTAGCAGGATGACGAGACGTGGAACTGGAGACAGGGACCAGAGTCAGAGCGAGCGGTGTTCCTCTCCACTGTAGTGGAGAGGAACACAGCGTGAGGCAAGGAAAACAGGCACAACAGGATAACAGGATCTAAATAGTAACAAACGGCTAGAATCGTAGACTGACTGTACAGAAATTACGATCTGGCAGCGTGGAAGTGGGAGGGCTGAGTATTTGTAGAGGTCTTGATTATGGAACAGGTTTGCAGGTAGTGGGGATCTTCTCTGACTCCAGCACACCTGTCTCCGTCCACACAATCACACACACAGAGCGAGAGAGGGAGAGAGTACTGGGGGAGTGGCGGCAGGTCAAGGAGACACAGGATGAGCAGTAGAGGGTGTGGCAGGAGCAGATGTAACACTTGTATTGGTAAAGGTTCTTCTGTCACTAAGCCCACCTGCTGTTTCTCTGCTCAAGCCCCCAGGTGTCAGTCATTAAGTAGTAAAGAGTGTGTGTGTGGTGTGTGTGTGTGTGTGTGTGTGTTTGTGAATGAGTGGGCCTATGCGGAACAGGCCTGTGAGAACCAGCGAAGGTGAGAGCGTACACACATTAGTGCTAATTGGTCTTGTCAATAGGATGTCAGGGTCTTAACTGACCGGTAAGTGTCTTCGGAGGTCCCGTGAACCAGTTAAGGTGGACGCGTTGTCAGAGCTTCTGAGAGCAACCCTTTCTTTTCAGGTGTGAGAATCTTTTAACTGGAGCCATCCCAGATGGCGTGTGTTTTATGGCCTGGGCAGACTGTTTGGCAGTTCCTGGTCACTCATTTCAAAAACTGCTGTTAAATGTACATCTGAGGCTTTGTTTCCATTTTTTTTTTGAGGTTTTTCAACATTTTCTCAAAATGAATGTTTTCTAAGTACATTAGGCTAACCATTCCTGAATGTACTTCATGTGAAAATGTACTTTTGTTTTTCTGACCTAAGCTGTCAGTGTATGAAGACAACAGTTCCAAACAGTAGCATAGCCAGACATTTGTTGGTGGGCGGAGATTTGGCTGCCCCTCCCAAAAATTACAACAAAATAAAGCTAATTAAAGCTCAAATATAGGTGTGTTGACTGTGATAAAGGCACTGGATTATGAGCTGTCTTGTTAGATAAATGAACAAATGAAGTAGGCAGTGGCATGTCTAGTGGATTCGGCGTTTCGTGCTCTCACGGCCCGGGTTCGATTCTCAGTCAGGGAACTAATCTTTGGGGCGACGGGTAGCCTAGTGGTTAGAGCGTTGGGCCAGTAACCGAAAGGTTGCTAGATCGAATCTAAAACTATGTTGTTCTGCCCCTGAACAAGGCAGTTAACCCACTGCTCCTAGGCCGTCATTGTCAATAATATTTGTTATTAACTGACTTGCCTAGTTAAATAATTTTTTTTAGCATATATCCTTATAAGCACTGTGAAATATGCCTCAATACGGTCATATTGGGGGTTTGGCTTTCAGTTAGTTATTTTTGGCCACCCATCCCATGAGACTGAATGTCATTGCAATTCATCTGAATTTATTCCAGTGCACTGCTTGCTATGAATTATATCTGATGGGGTATGCCTGTTTGGGGTGGGGGGGGATTTGTTAGGTTAGGTGTAGGCATACAGTCTTTATAAGCACATCAATATGATATTTCCATCAGAAAATGTTTTATCTTTGTAACATTACATTTTTTTGTTGATGTATCTACAGTCAAGCTGGGCGATGTTTGTGTAATGTCCACATGTAGCCTACACCTGTAGGGATATTAGTTATGGGATTTTTCTTCCGGGAAAGATCTAACGGTGGACATAAGGAGAGACCAGACCAGACAAAACTAGCCAGCATATTGTGTTGTAGGACAGCTGAGCTGACTGAGGACCGCAGGCATTCAACTCGCTGTAGTTGATATCGTTTCCACACTAACATGTATTTACATGACGTGATGAAACGTTGAAACCAAGTTGAAAGCTACTTTAGTAGCAATGCCTTGTAGAACGAGTGTCTTATGAAACACATTCCAGACGCTGACTCTCGCTGACTCTCGCAGGGAAATATATGCGAGATAGGATAGCCAGCTGCAGCTATCACCAAGCTATGCTAGCTAGCTGCTGTCAGTTTGGCTAAACACAAGGTCAGCGCAGGCTTTAGCCTACACATGGAACTGAATCAGCTGACTATCTCGAGATGGTGAGTCAGTCAGGCGGGGAGAAGTCCTCAACTTGAATGGCAAAGACACACCCAAGAAACACCCACATCAAACCACACCCCCAAGACCACTCTTGTTTGCCTTCAGTAATGGCCGCTAGCAATTCTTAATGGTCATTGATGAAAAACAAGGCCAAATCAGGAAGTGCAGTTGCCCTTTTACAATGACAGACGCCCTGGTTCGGTTCATCAGGACAGTGTGGCTGTTATCCCTTTGCAGCCTGCCACCAGGATTCTGAAGCAATGCATTGTGGGATATGTGTATGTACAGTGCCTTCTGAAAGTATTCACACCCTATGACTTATTCCATATTTTGTTGTGCTAAAGCCTGAATTTAAAAAATAAAAAATTCACCCATCTACATAAAATAATGACAAAGTGAAAACATGTTTTTTAAATGTTTACAAATGTATGGAAAATAAATACAGAAATATCTAATTCACATTAAGTATTCACACCCCTGAGTCAAAACTTTGTAGAATTACATTTGGCAGCGATTATAGCTGTGAGTATTTCTGGGTAAGTCTCTAAGAGCTTTCGACACCTGGATTGTGCAACATTTGCCCATTATTATTTTTAAAATTCTTCAAGCTCTGTCAACATGAAGCAGCCACCACTATGCTTGAAAATCTAGAGAGTGGCACTCAGTAATGTGTTGTATTGGATTTGCCCCAAACATAGCACTTTGTATTCAGGACAAAAAGTTGATTGCTTTGCCACATTTTTTGCAGTATTACTTTTATGCCTTGTTGCAACAGGATGCATGTTTTGGGATATTTTTTATTAAATTTTTTATTATTCTGTATTCTTCCTACTTTTCACTCTGTCAATTATGTTAGTATTGTGGAGTAACTACAATGTTGTTTATCCATCCTCAGTTTTCTCTTATCACGGCCATTCAACTCTGTAACTGATTTAAAGTCCATTGGCCTCATGGTGAAATTGAGTTGTTTCCTTCCTCTCCAGCAACTGAGTTCGGAAGGACGCATGTATCTTTGTAGTCTGGGTATATTTATACACCATTCAATGTGTAATTAATAACTTCACCACGCTCAAAGGGATATTCAATGTCTGCTACCAACAGGTGCCCTTTGCGAGGCATTGGAAAACCTCTCTGGTCTTTGTGGGTGAATCTGTGTTTAAAATCCACTGCTCAACTGAGGGACCTTACAGCTAATTGTATGTCTGGGGTACAGAGATTAGGTAGTTGTTCAAAAATCATGTTATACACTATTATTGCTCACAGAGTGAATCCATGCAACTTATTATGTGACTTGTTAAGCACATTTTTACTCCTGAACTTATTTAGGCTTGCCATAACAAAGGGGTTGAATACAGATATTTCAGCTTTTCATTTTTAATCAACTTGTAAAAATGTCTAAAAACATGATTCTACAACAAAATGTGGAACAAGTCAAGAGGTGTGAATACTTTCTAAATATGGCTATACAGTGCTCCCAGTGTCCATCTGGGCCCTGCCAATCAGGGCGGCACACAGTGTCCGCATGGCTCCCATTCTTTTGTTTATTTAAGTAGTGGTTGCTGTGTTGCCTGAAGAGGAATGCTTTCGTCCTGAAGAGCTCTCCAATTGTCCCTCAAACGTCAACAGATGTAGTATTTGATTGATTGTGACCTTGTTGTCAGCTTCACTTGACTGAAAGGAACTACTGTTGAACTACAGCTTCGCTTGACTGAAATTAACTTATCATTGTAAAGTCTGCGTAGTTGTCCCTTTGGTGCAAAGGTGATAAATGCAGTATGTACGGTGTGGTGTTGAGGGGAATGTTTTGAACTGTGGTCAGAGTGAGTACTTCACTCGAAGGACACTAGGCATTAATTATGGCGTGACATGTTTGTGAGAAGTTGTAAAAAAGATCCTTTCGTGGGACATGCTAAACGGAGCTGGGTAGTTAGCATGCTTTAAACATTTCACGTTTCATTTACGGTAAATATCATGATTATGATATATTTTCTAACAATTCGTGACACAACTCCTCAATGCCGTTATAACACTGACGACTCTCTAATGTTGTCTAATACCAAGTTCCTGGATGGCTGAATTGTGCCCATGAACCGTCTGGGTATGCAGAGATGTGTACTGTACATCCCTGAGTGTCTAATAAGCATCACATAGTGCCATAGCGAAACATGGCGAGGGCGTCAGTAAGACCCTCCATGTGTCACCTTCCCATTACCTCATGTTAATGGTCACATGTTGACCAACGACAGTCATATTCTTAGCAGCATGGATTAACGTATTTCACAAAGCCTTTGGCTCTGAGACTGTTGTTTTGGTTGGCTGGACATTCACAAATTGTTATTTTTAATGGCTTGGATGTTTGTGGTGTTTATTCTGGATTTTGGAAATGTGTTAGCTGAACTATTGCACATAACTGTGGTGAATTGATTATCACATTAAAGTCCCCAGTTGCATAAATATGATTTTATGAATATGAAAATAAAACATTCTCAAATGTATGTAAATGTATAGGTTATTCAAGGAGAAATGCTCATAAACATAATGATAATGTGAGATGATCTTGGTAACAGGGACAGCAGGAAGTTGTCACAGTCAGATAAACAGAGAGACAAAGGGAGTGAAGCATTTGTATTGTTTCATATCATGCGTGGACGATACAGCGTGTATATGTTAACCCTCTGATTTATGGGTGTAAAAATGTGTGTGAGTATTTATCGGCTCTGTCGTCAGGTGTTTACATTGATGTCTATGCCATCAGAGGAGTCGCGCTTGGCGATATGGTGACTTTGTGCATGTTTGTAGCAAATTAATAACATTCATGTGTATATATACAGTATACATGTATATCAATATTTCAATAATTATAACTATATTATATATATATTCATATTTTTCCACCGAATTAATACAAGTAACTAATAATCTGTCAAAGTGTAGGAAAATGTCTGTGACAGGGAGATTGATCCAGGCCCTTGTTCTAAGAGTTGACTCCAGAGCTGACTTGAATCAACACATTGTTGGCACTTTCTTGGATCTAACGTCTGCAAAAAGAGAAAAGAGAGAGCCCACCCCTTCCCCTCTTGTCATTTGCATTCCCTGGATTTAGCTGGTTTGTGGCTTGAAATAACAGTGTTATTTTACCTTTATTTAACTAGGCAAGTCAGTTTAGAACAAATTCTTATTTTCAATGACGGCCTAGGAACAGTGGGTTACTGCCTTGTTCAGGGGTAGAACGACAGATTTTTACCTTGTCAGCTCAGGGATTCAATCTTGCAACCTTTCGGTCACTAGTCCAACGCTCTAACCACTAGGCTACCTGCCGCCCCAGTGACCAACATTGAGCTAGGAGGGATGGGAGGGTGTATGTAAGGGTAAAGGGGGGGATTCTATCTTTGGAAGAGCATGTCACTGCCACTGGTTGGACAACATCCTGGGACAGGCAGGCCAGAGTGGATCTATCATCTCCACATTGCTTTGGAAAAGAGCAAGGCGTGAGCTCTTGTCCCATCCATCTGGGAGGATTAATCCAGGGGGAAAAGGGGGAATGGGAGAGAGCAGGAAGGCGGCAGAGGATAAAGGCCTTTAAAGCCTGCCTCCCGAGAGGGAGGAAGAGGGCTTTGACAGTTTACCTGGCCGGGATTGAGGGGAATCCATATCCAGAGACAGAAGAGGGTGTAATCAGAACCCCTTGCCACAGGGCTGGCAGCCTGGCATGGTTGGCATAGCTGACCCCTGCTCTACCCCCTCACCACCCACGCCACCCACAGAATCCAGGTCAATGAATTAGCCAGCCAGGCAGGCAGGCGCTGCCACCCACTGTCCTCACACAGCCACTGTCTGGCCTGAGGCTGGGCATGACGACAATATGTACATTAGCATAATGCATATTCTTTATTTCCTTGTATTATTTTGTTTTACAATATTTAGAGAGAGTTTATTTGTATTCATTTTGTTGTTATTTTAGTAATTATTTTTCAGATGTTTAAAGTACAGTTTTAAATGCAGATGTTAAATGCACATTTTGTGTATCAAAATGTGTCAGCGTTCTGAAAAGACAGTCCATTCCTATTGAGTCTACATTAGCATGCTTGTCCATGAATCTAAATTGGACTTGTTTAGAGGAGGAGAAGGAGCACTTGGGGAGATAACGCTATGTGCAAACATTGTGACTTTTTTATTGCCCAAGGTACAAACACTTGTCAGTGTGGCTCCAGTGCCAGTTTCTCTGCAGGGCAGTGGCGCTCAATGACTAACTGGCACGCTGGGCACTCAGCGCATGCCTATAGCCTGCTCGCTGACAGACCAATGCAGTGTTTGTGTGTGTGTGTGAGAGAGAGAGAGAGTAGTTTCTTAGGATCCCTATTAGATGCTGCACATGCAGCAGCCACTCTTCCTGGGGTCCACATAAAATGTACATGACAAAGTACAGAACAGTTATAGACAAGGATATTAAAGAGTCAGTTAAGTTAGATACAATATGTTTTTTATGTTTTGTTTTTTTACTGGCTTTATGCCTGTGTAACCTCAATGACATGGCTCTATACATAACTGCGCGACTCATTAAATCTGTTTTTGGTTTGGGTACAGTGAAGAAACCCATAGTGGCGCGTCTGGTGGGGTATGTATGTATGTCTGTTTGAAGTGTATGCAAATAGATTATACAAATGGTTAGGCATTTTCAACACACAAATGTTTCTTAAAGACTAGAAGAGAAGTATTACATTTCTTCTCAACCCTCAACCATGAAAGACTATCAAGAGTAGCGGCCCAAGGCAACTGCCCTGAGGGATACCGCACTGTTCCATTTAAGAATACTTTGAGTTCTATTGGATAAGTAACTCTCCAACCATGTGATGGCCATAACAAGTGAGTTTTAGCGAGAGAGTGAGAAAGAGAGCAGCAGAAAGAAAGAAAGAAAGAAAGAGAGAGAGCGAAAGAGCGAGACATTGGGAGTGAGCACACACATGACACCTAAATTAACCCAGTGTAGTAAAGCCAGTGAATCCAGAGCCTCTTTAAAAAAAAAACTCTCCCTGCAGATGATAATGTAGTTCAACAAGACCCCTGTTTGCCCTTGTAAACAAGAGGTTTCCTCTAATCTGGGGTGGGGGTGAAGAGGTCGTGGGGCTGGTTATTTAAGGAGTCCACAAGTTCACCTTGATATCCCTGCTGACAGGAAGAGGGGTTGGCGGATCCCCTTTCTTCGCCTGTGATTAGTTTTCAGCGCAGCTGCCAGTGTGTGGCCATACTTGGGGAGGGCTGTCGCCTGCTACAGACAGAGACTAGATGAGGGAGAAAGGTGGACAGAGAGCAGTCACAGCACAGTAGAGCTAGCTGACCATCTGGTTTCTACATAACAGTCTGGTCCTGACCAAAGAGCTTGCTGCCACTCGATCCCCCTCCCACTACTCCATCTCCAACAGAACACTCACATCCTAAACTTGTTAGCATCTTGTTTGTAGAACTTTCACAGCCAACCTAATGCTCCACTCAGGTGGAAATGCCTTTATGGCTATTTGCCTTCCTACCAGTTATTTCCGTATTGAATTTGAAGAAGGGTTGAGCAAATAGAGAGAGTATGCTCTCTGCAATATCTGAAGATTGTTTTGCTGATATAAATACCAGTGAATTAGACTCTGAATTAACGCTGGTGCTATGTACATATAGGCCTACACTGTATGTATCCAATTTCACATTGGCTTTTGGTCTGTATGTTGTGTGAATAGGCTTTAAGAAATGCATGGTCATTCAGCTCGAGTTGGCCACCAAGAAGCACCAATTGTGCTGCTACAAATAAAAGCATGACAGGGAATACATAGGTGAAATTAGATGTAATACAAACTGATCTCCAGGTTCCACCACTGAGCCCCCAGGACAATTATAGTTGGATAGGAAAACAGAAATGCACCGTCTTAGCATGGAGAAGTTTAATCATGGGTAGAAAACCAAATACAGTACAATGCCATTCTGCTGCGATCTGACCCTAGAGGATTAATTAAGGAATTGTTTACATGAATGTATCTCTGTATGTTTTGTTTTGTTGGAACATGCCAAGGGCTGTAGACTGTAAATGTAACTGAGCTTGATAGCCAACTCTGCAGCGTGCATATTTTGCATTGACTTTGACAAATAAACAAAGAAAGGAGGTTCCATTAGATATGCAAAAGACCTAGCAGTATACCTAAATAAATCGCCCCTCTCACAGTTTCAATTATCCTTGACCATACAATTTTCAAACTCCTGAGTCCTGCATTCTCAGAGGAATACTGGAATACCAGGGCTATTTTCCTTTGGTCTGTAGAACATTACAGAAGTTTGGCCTATGAACATTCATGCACTTGTATGTGAAGATCTAAACATGTAAAACTTAGCAAGAGCAAAGAATTGATCATTTTCTTTGGATGGAGACCAACCAACAGAAACATCTATGCTTCAATTTCAAATTCAGTTATGGGATTTGGAGAGGGTTCAGTACTTCTCCAGATGGCACGGAAATCAGGAAGAACGACCAATACAATACAATGGGACTCCAGTCTGAACAAAGAAGACCAATACAATACAATGGGACTCCAGTCTGAACAAAGCAGAGATATCCCATAGAAACGCTTCAAGATTACTTCCATTGAGTTTGAAGCAGACATCTCAGTCATGTTTGAATGCCAATATCGCAAAATAGCTAGCACTGGTCTGAGCTAAACTTATATAATCTCTTTGGCTCACCGAATAAGTCACTCAAACTACAGTGTGTGTACATATGTGTATCTGAGTTTCTGCTGACACATTGGTCACGACCACAAACCTCAGACATTTGCCACCGATAATTAGTCCCTGTGTGTCAAACTTGTTTCACTGTAACTATTCTAGCAAAAGAAAATCTATAAAATGGAAGCCACATTCGGTATGACAATACAGTACTTCTAAAGCCAGGCCCTGCTCGGACAGCATTTTTAGGGGACCGTATCTGTTCTATCATCTGTATATGCAGAGAATTTCATAACTTCATCATTTTCAGTTATGCATTAAATATAATAGAGCCTGAGAACTGCTTAGAATACAGAAAGGCTGCTGTCTTGGAAAGCTAATCATGTCCTAATTGGCGTCATGGTGTGGTAAGTCTCAATGAAAAGTTATTGGTTGTTTAAACAACACTGTGTATTCAGTCATAATGAGACGTATTTGTCAAGTAATTTTACTCTCCCTGTACGATGGAGATTATCCACATTTAACTAGATTCACAGATTTCTTGCTGCTTGTTGCATTTGACAGTTTTGATGCTTCTGAGAATTTGCTGTGGAAAATATCAACTAACCACCTCAACAGTTAGCTACTTCAACTTGGCATATATATTTCAACAATAACAACAAAATATGCCGTTTGTGCCTGTGTAGATAGGTTGATTATACCTACCTAATTTTTTATGAAGATACTTTATTCAATAATGGGCTAAAATGTGATACCATGTGTAATGTGAGTGTGTGGCCCCAGGCCCTGAGGGGCCCCCCTCTGTATGTTGGCACCGTTCACAGTGGTCCCTTCGCTCGCTCCAGACATCCTGTGGGTATCAGAGCAGACCACAGCCAGCGTACCACAGGGAGCACGCTCTTATGTTAACAGAGCTGGGACGCCTGCCAACAGCAACATATTTCATAGAAATTTAGGGAAAACTGTATTTCCCTATTTCTCTCGTCGGCTATGGAGGGCAACGGTAGTTGGAATTGCAGTAGCTCATTTGCTAAAGGTCATGTATTACCTTTAGAAGTTCAGGCATAATTAGGGAGTTGAACGTTTGGGCAAGAGGGGACACCGTACACTGGCGCCCCTCAGAATGGCTTCCCGCCACCTCCTGCAGATGAATCGCGTGAATTGACGTCTTTAACTCGGACAGCAGATTGGCCAAATGAAAGCGCTTGAGTGCTGATTGTTAATAAGGGCTATTAGGAGCGTGGATGAGTCTTCCTCTTGTCTAATGGGGCTAAAGAAGTGGGACATCTGCTTCCCATCACACTCTGATTGGGCGAGGGACTGGAACCTTGAATAATATTATATTCTGGTGGAAAAAGTCTCTCTAGAACTATCCTCCAATACCTCTGAAACATCAACATCCAATAGGGGGGAGGGGTGGTTTATTTACCATTTTGACTATGATGGATGTTGCCCTTCTCCTGAGGCCTGGAGAAGTTTCACATAAGACTTTCTGTTTTACACTTTCTTGTCTGACACGTCTTGCTAATGATGATAGGATAATATACAGGATGATAAGGCTGTGTCAGTGAATTTATTTCAGCGGTTGTTACCGTATCAGGTTCTGTTGACATGTGTAGGCCTATCGTTCATTACCCATTCACCTCAAACCAAAAGTGCTGTGCCTTAAGTTCTGGAAAACCTGTGGAATGTTGAAACACAACCTCTGGAGTACTGGATATAATGTACAGGATATGATGCTAGATCTGGGCCAAAAATACATGTCCTGACTACTGTTGTCTGTAATGCTTTCCCCTCAACAAACAAGAGATTTAATGGTTGCTAAGTTGCACCATGCAGTCAATACGAACAGACTTTGTGTACTCTCTCCACTTTTCAGTCCATGGAACAGGAGGGCCTCAGAAAGCTAGCAGCACTGAGAGTTCTTTATTTCCATATCTTGAACAATAAGGCTATTGGGAGGAGCTTGCTCTTATGTTAGAGGTGGAGCTCTGTGGAAATGTAACTCTTCAATGAATGTGACGTGACACCCTTATACCCTGTGTTGAAAATAGGATTTGAATTATCGACTGCATATTAAAGGGATCCGAATCAGAGTGATCCCTCTAATTTTAGGATGATGTTTCTTTTGACTGATTTATTCCAGTGCCCGGTGCTTCATATGCTGCATTTAAGCATACAGGCAAGTGGTTTTCGAAATATATAAATGGCTAAAAGTATAGGTAATGGTGGTCACATAAGAGAGATATTTACATTTCTGAAATATCAGGTGTTTCAAAGTAAGGTCAAATCAAGGACAACATTGGCACACACACACACATATATACACACACACACACACACACACACACACACACACTATACATACACATGGATTTAGTACTGTAGATACAGTGGGGCAAAAAAGTATTTAGTCAGCCACCAATTGTGCAAGTTCTCCAACTTAAAAAGATGAGAGGCCTGTAATTTTCATCATAGGTACACTTCAACTATGACAGACGAAATGAGAAAAAGAAATCCAGAAAATCACATTGTAGGATTTTTAATTTATTTATTTGCAAATTATGGTGGAAAATAAGTATTTGGTCAATAACAAAAGTTTATCTCAATACTTTGTCATTGCCAACAAAGGGTATATAACAGAGGTCAAACGTTTTCTGTAAGTCTTCACAAGGTTTTCACACACTGTTGCTGGTATTTTGGCCCATTCCTCCATGCAGATCTCCTCTAGAGCAGTGATGTTTTGGGGCTGTCGCTGGGCAACACGGACTTTCAACTCCCTCCAAAGATTTTCTATGGGGTTGAGATCTGGAGACTGGCTAGGCCACCCAGGACCTTGAAATGCTTCTTCACGGCCACTCCTTCGTTGCCTGGGCGGTGTGTTTGGGATCATTGTCATGCTGAAAGACCCAGCCACGTTTCATCTTCAATGCCCTTGCTGATGGAAGGAGGTTTTCACTCAAAATCTCACGATACATGGCCCCATTCATTCTTTCCTTTACACGGATCAGTCGTCCTGGTCCCTTTGCAGAAAAACAGCCCCAAAGCATGATGTTTCCACCCCATGCTTCACAGTAGGTATGGTGTTCTTTGGATGCAACTCAGCATTCTTTGTCCTCCAAACACGATTTAGTTGAGTTTTTACCAAAAAGTTCTATTTTGGTTTCATCTGACCATATGACATTCTCCCAATCCTCATCTGGATCATCCAAATGCTCTCTAGCAAACTTCAGACGGGCCTGAACATGTACTGGCTTAAGCAGGGGGACACGTCTGGCACTGCAGGATTTGAGTCCCTGGCGGCGTAGTGTGTTACTGATGGTAGGCTTTGTTACTTTGGTCCCAGCTCTCTGCAGGTCATTCACTAGGTCCCCGTGTGGTTCTGGGATTTTTGCTCACCGTTCTTGTGATCATTTTGACCCCACGGGTGAGATCTTGCGTGGAGCCCCAGATCGAGGAAGATTATCAGTGGTCTTGTATGTCTTCCATTTCCTAATAATTGCTCCCACAGTTGATTTGTTCAAACCAAGCTGCTTACCTATTGCAGATTCAGTCTTCCCAACCTGGTGCAGGTCTACAATTTTGTTTCTGGTGTCCTTTGACAGCTCTTTGGTCTTGGCCATAGTGGAGTTTGGAGTGTGACTGTTTGAGGTTGTGGACAGGTGTCTTTTATACTGATAACAAGTTCAAACAGGTGCCATTAATACAGGAAACGAGTGGAGGACAGAGGAGCCTCTTAAAGAAGAAGTTACAGGTCTGTGAGAGCCAGAAATCTTGCTTGTTTGTATGTGACCAAATACTTATTTTCCACCATCATTTGCAAATAAATTCATTAAAAATCCTACAATGTGATTTTCTGGATTTTTTTCCCTCATTTTGTCTGTCATAGTTGAAGTGTACCTATGATGAAAATTACAGGCCTCTCTCATCTTTTTAAGTGAGAGAACTTGCACAATTGGTGGCTGACTAAATACTTTTTTGCCCCACTGTATGTGGTAGTGATGGAGTAGGGGCCTGAGGGCCCACAGTGTGTTGTGAAATCTGTGAATTTATTGTAATGTTTTTAAAATTGTATAGACTGTCTTAATTTTGCTGGACCCCAGGAAGAGTAGCTGCTTCTTTGGCAGCCTTGGTGCTTTCCTTATGCTATTTCCCCTTATGTCCAATTGCCTTTTCATATGAAACCATAACCCACAGATCCACTTTATATGGGTGACTTTTTTTAAAAGTGACATTGCCTGGTAAAAATGTGGCCTTCTTCTTCTTATTTGAATTGCAGGACTGTAAACTTAGGCAAGTCAGGGAAACGATTGCCTATGTTACCTGATTTGACTTGAATGAGTATTACTCACTTCTTACAACTCTGTCCCAATCTTTGTAAAATCCAGTAATGGGGTAGAGAAGGTGACTCATATCTCTCCTATACTGTACCTATATATTCACAGAGTGACACATTGTGTCAGGAATACCAGTGTGAAATAAGGAGTGTGTCTCCTGAGAGTTTTAGTGGCCTTAGTAACTAGCTTGCAGGGCCCTGTTACAGGGAGAAGTTAAGTTGCATCACAAACAGACACCAAAGGGCTGCCTCCAGTCCAAGGGAGCGGGATCCATTTCATGCCCAAGAAACTCTTACGGGTTGCTTTGATCTCTGCCCATCACCAGTTGCCTAAAATGACCCACAATGCTTTGGGAATGTATACTGGAGCCCTGTGAAGGGCAGAGTATAAACACATTCTCATACTCTCTCTCCCTCAAATCATGTCTATCTACATGTCTACAGTATGCAGTGTATATTACAAAACATTTGAATCAGACAGATATCAGATAGTGGTTCTGTTTTCTCCGTCTCTTGTCCAGCTCACTCACTCACTCACTCACTCACTCACTCACACAATTAATCTACTGTTGGTGTCTTATCCCCTCATAAGGACATTTGGTCTGAAGAGAATAATATGTCAATAAAATAACTAAAATCTGATCTGGACAACAGTGGATCTGTTGTCTGCAAATCCTGAGGGTTTTGTACGTGTACCTTTATGGATGTTAGTAACTACAAGTACAAAAATATAACTGCAGAATTCAGTCAAGTAGCTTGTTTTGTTGGTGATCTGAATTGCGTGTGATGGCAAGTCGGTACAACTTTTTGGATGAACGGTAACTATCAGTTGGCCTATCCATGGACTTCCGAGAGGCACAATATTAACGTTTCCTCTTTGGAGTCAAGGAGGTTGAAGGAAAGGTCAGGTCTTCATATTTCTCTCGAATTTAGTTTACTCTGCAGGTCTGTCACCCTTGCTCTTGACATTCTAGCCTTTTTGGAGTTCCTTATCGCTGAATCAGTGGAAGATATAGAACACTGACGTTCACATGTTTTACATTTGTACTGCAATCATAATACAAAGAATTGTTGTTTCATTCTGAGTTACACCGATGAGGTATCATACTGGATCCAACTGAAGTGCACTTATTGGAGTACTCTCAGTAGAGGTCAAGTTGTGTGACGACTTCAATTCAAATAAATTATTGTAAATTCATTGGTTTTATTCACAACACTCAGTTATACTCAAAAAGTGAATATCGGAAGATTTGTACACAAAAAAGACCAAGGAATTCATCTCAATCCCTCTTAATCCATCCGTTTCTCATCCAGCTATTATTTTAGTTCCTTAAGGAAACAATCATCTCTCCACCTTCAATGGAAGCTTTGTTGCTGTTTTGACTTGGAAGTAAGTTCAGAGTGCTTTGGATTCCTCTCAGGTCAAAGAATGCTCCTGCTCCCACGTATGAGCTACTTCTCCCCTTTTGTCTTGCAAATACGTTAGAGCCTCAAATCTCTGAGGTGAGGAGAAAAATGTGGAAGAGCTTTATGCGTTTAACAGGGACACTGGATCTCATCCTGGCTGTTGATCCACCACAAGCACATAGCGGGGACCCTGGTTGATTAACAAGGTTAACTGAGAAACAGTGAGAGAGGCTATTGCATTGCTGGGATTCCATTGTTACATGAGATACCAGTTACCTCAGAATTCTGCTCAGGCACAATTGGAGACAAAAAGTGTATCCAGGCCTCACATTTTGAGTATAGACTATCATTGTGACTGCATTATCAGAGGACCTGTTAAGGCCATCCCTAGCGGGGTCTGGGTATCCGTCCATCCATCCGTTTGTCTTATAGTAATGTAGTGCATTTTCTTTTTAGGTGTAGGAGCGCAAAAAATATGTAGATGACGTCATAATTTCCTCAATCAAAGTAACCGACAGATGTAGCCCATTGAATAGCCTATCTTTACAGGGCTCTCCAACCCTGTTCCTGGAGCGCTACCGTCCTGTAGGGTTTCACTCCAACCTACAGGATGGTAGCTATCCAGGAACAGGGTTGGAGTGCCCTGTTATAGAATATGCATAAAATGCATCCTCCAATTGCAACATCTGCCTATCCTCTCACACATTGTCTCAAGAACATGTTCTATTTTTAACACTCTCAAACACCAAGTTAGATATACCTACTTTTAAAATAGGCCATCATCACTGTCAATCGTGAATGATCATTCTTCACGTTTTACCAGTGAAACTGCATCTGCATCTGCATCTCAGTCAGTTTCGTGGGGATAGGCTATTCATTTCGATCTACTTGAATTACTGTTTTGTGAGCAAATTAGAGCAGATGGTGTTCACAAACTATTAGCCTTTCTTTGTTTAAATCAAAGCATATGTCCTGTCTAGTGGCTCTGAGTTTTAGCGCATGAGAATATTTTTTGACTATTCAGCTTCAGCTGTGTGCTTTTGGTGTAAAACATTATAGGCCTACTATGCTGTGCTATTATATCCTGTTCTGTTATGAGAATTAGACGTTTATCCATGTTTCTCAAATGTCAAATTTATACATTTTTGAGGTTAAGTATTAACTCTGAATTTTTAAGGCTAGGGTTATGTTTAGGCATTAACTCCGAAATCTTAAGGTTAGGCATTAACTCCGAATGGTTAAGGTTTGGGATAGGCTAACAATAATTTCAAACACAACTTTCTATCGCTGGATTCGAACTTGCAACCTTTGGAATCAGAGGCAGATACCCTAGCATAACCAAAACCTACTTGAAGGAATCAGCGATTACTGTTTCCCCTAGTGGCCAGTTTCCACGTCGTCTCCCGACATCCTCAGGCATTGCACAGACATGGATGGACGTCGAATACTGACTTGTATCACGGGTGACCTGGCTGCTAACTTTACTAAAGGAACACGATTGTGAGAAGTGAGAAATATTCTATTTGTAATAATAATAAGTGATGAGTAGGACTATTAGGCATAGCCAACAGATCTTGATGAGTGTTTATTTATTGGAGCGCTAAATAAACTTTGATTTGATTAGTTTGAACTCATGTTTACAATATACCCTATTACAGAATACAATAAAAAAGATGGAACTATCAATTCATGTAATTTATTTGCATAGATTAAGTCATCAAATCAATTGACAAGTAGAGAACATAAATTATTAATATGTAGAATGGCAGGAAATTAGTTTTAAAAGAGCCATAAAATCAAGCTTTTGGTGTGGTGTATTAATGCATTGCAATAAACTTTAACCTAAAGGCATTATTACCTCCAACTTGGCCCAGTTCACATTTCCAATTTCCCACCCTCACGTACCAAACTAGAAGGGCTCCTGCATCTCAACCAATAGCCAATATACAGTCGGCTAAATACCCAAAACAGGGCTACAGCAACTTCCAGATAGGGTTAGGCTCTTGGCCTTTGCGGTGACCACTGGTTTGGGTGTCCTCGGTAGAACTGTGTCGCCGTAACCAAGTGGTCGCATATTGTTCTGGGTCCCACTGCGCAAGAGGGGAGTGGTGGAGTTTTATGAACGTCAAGGCAGACACGGTGAATAAACATTTTCTTTCAACGTTCTGATTGGCCAAAGTTGTCAAGCATAAGCCTCTAACAGGCCTCCACAGTGCACACACAGCCTACAGTTCTTCATCCTTCTCGCCACCGCCAGAGAGAAGAAACCATAATTTATCTCTAGGCTGCTGTAGCCTACATGTTGAATCTTTTTTTCATGGAATTTTTGTGGTAATTAAATAAAATGTATTTAAAATCAGAATACATTTTCTGTGTATTTTCAAATTGAAAAAAGGGAAGGAGCGCCGCTCTCTCGCGCTCCCCCAGCACTACACACCTGGTCTGCTAACAAACTCAAAAGGGAACTATTTGGAAACAGGACAGGACAGGCTATGTGGCGGAGGTCTGGGAAAGCGTAGCGCGGGAGATGAAGGTAGAGGTCAGAAACGGAAAGCGAGGTTAATCATTTCCCCAGTCCCTCTCACACACAGCAGAACATATAACGGGCTCTTATCAATTCCAGGGCCTAGAAGCCCTAACCAGGGAAAGAGTCGTTCTGTTAGGGCTGCAGGCCTGTCAACAGAGCTAAGGCTTCCCAGATACCTGCCATCAAACCCACATCAAAAGACCGAGAAACTGCCTGTCAGACCTGGTTCGACTGTTATAGTCTCCATGCTCCTTGTTGGGAAATTACATTAAACAATTTGTGAGATCGGGAGGTCATAATTGACTTGGCGATTCCAGAAAAGTAACTCAATAGTTATGTTGACTGATCTCATATAATTTGTCCATTTCCCAATTAAAAGTAATTGGATAGACATTGGTCTGCTTTTTAGCATGGCAGTAGTATTTTATAACTGCAAAATGTACATTTTGACGTCTTGCTACCTATGTTTTTTTATTGTGTTTGAAACCTCCCTGCTTAGATAAATGGGTATGGAAAGGTGGAACGAGACAACAACGACAAAGGGACAAATTGACTTTCTAGAGGGTCTTCACACTTACTAGACTTTTCTCAAAAATACCTTCAGCTACACATCCAGTACCTTCAGTATGTATTCACACCCCTTGAATTTTCCACATTTTGTTGTGTCACAGCCCGCATTTAAAATTGATAAAATTTAGATTTTTTTTGTCACGGGGCTACACACAATACCCCATAATGTCAAAGTGTAATTATGTTTTTCGAAAATGTAAACAAATGTATTACAAATTAAAAGATTAAATGTTTTGAGTCAATAAGTATTCAACCTCTTTGTTACGGCAAGTCTACAGTGCATTCGGAAAGTATTCAGACCACTTGACTTTTTCCAAATTTTGTTACGTTACAGCTTTATTCTAAAATGGATTACATTTATTTTTTCCCCTCATCAATCTACACACAATACCACATAATGACAAAGTGAAAACAGGTTTTTAGATTTTAATGTAAATAAGAAATACCTTATTTACATTACTATTCAGACCCTTTGCTATGAGACTCGAAAATGACCTCAGGTGCGTCTTGTTTCCATTGATCATCCTTGATGTTTCTACAGCTTGATTGGAGTCCACCTGTGGTAAATTCAATTGATTGGACATGATTTGGAAAGGCATACACCTGTCTATATAAGGTCCCACAGTTGACAGTGCATGTCAGAGCAAAAACCAAGCCATGAGGTCGTTTGGAATTGTCCGAAGAGCTTCGAGACAGGATTGTGTCGAGGCACATATCTGCGGAAGGGTACAACATTTTTTGCAGCATTAAAGGTCACCAAGAACACAGAGGCCTCCATCATTCTTAAATGTAAGAAGTTTGGAACCACAAAGACTCTTCCTAGAGCTGGCCGCTCAGTCAAACTGAGCAATCGGGGGAGAAGGGCCTTGGTCAGGGAGGTGACCAAGAACCCGATGGTCCCTCTGACAGAGCTCCAGAGTTCCTCTGTGGAGATGGGAGAACCTTTCAAAAGGACAACCATCTCTGCAGCACTCCACCAATCAGGCCTTTATGGTAGAGTGGCCAGACGGAAGCCACTCCTCAGTAAAAAGCACATGACAGCCCGCTTTGAGTTTGCCAAAGGGCACCTAAAGACTCTCGGATGATGAGAAACAAGATTCTCTGGTTTGATGAAACCAAGTTGGAATTCTTTGGCCTGAATGCCAAGTGTCATATCTGGAGGAAACCTGGCACCACCTCTACGGTGAAGCATGGTGGTGGCCGCATCATGCTGTGGGGATGTTATTCAGCGGCAGGGAATGGGAGAGTAGTCAGGATCGAGGGAAAGATGAACAGAGCAAAGTACAGAGAGATCCTTGATGAAAAGCATTCAGGACCTCAGACTGGGGCC
This sequence comes from Brachymystax lenok tsinlingensis, assembly GCA_030435695.1. NCBI lineage: Eukaryota > Metazoa > Chordata > Actinopteri > Salmoniformes > Salmonidae > Brachymystax > Brachymystax lenok. The sequence continues at coordinate 15,776,242 of CM059805.1, forward strand.
GAAGGTTCACCTTCCAACCGGACAACGATCCTAAGCACACAGCCAAAACAGCGCAGGAGTGGCTTCAGGACAAGTCTCTGAATGTCCCTGAGTGGCCCAGCCAGAGCCCGGAATTGAACCAGATCGAACATCTCTGGAGAGGCCTGAAAATAGCTGTGCAGCGACGCTCCCCATCCAACCTGACAAAGCTTAAGAAGATCTGAGAGAAACTCCCCAAATACAGGTGTGCCAAGCTTGTAGCATCATACCCAAGAAGACTCGAGGCTGTAATCGCTGCCAAAGGTGCTTCAACAAAGTACTGAGTAAAGGGTCTGAATTTTTATGTAAATGTGATATTTCAGTTGTTACCTGCTTTGTCATTATGGGATATTTCTGTAGATTGATGAGGGGAAATGTTTTTTAAGTCCATTTTAGAATAAGGCTGTAATGTGGAAAAAGTCAATGGGTCTGAATACTTTCCGAATGCACTGTAAATAAGTAAAGGAGTAGAAATGTGCTTACCAAGTCCCATAATAAGTTGCATGGACTCACTCTGTGTGCAATAATAGTGTTTACCATGACCACCTCATCTCTGTACCCCACACACACACACAATTATCTGTAAGGTCCCTCAGTCGAGCAGTGAATTTCAAACACTGATTCCACCACAGTGCCTCTATTGATAGATGGGTAAAAGAAAAAAGCAGACATTGAATATCCCTTTGAGCATGATGTTAATACAAACCCTTTGGATGGTGTATCAATATACCCAGTCACTACAAAGATACAGGCGTCCTTCCTAACTCAGTTGCCGGAGAGGAATAAATAGTGACTAAGGCCAATGGTGACTTTAGAACAGTTACAGAGTTTAATAGCTGTGAAAGGAGAACTGAGAATGGATAAACAACATTGTAGTTGTACAGAATAAAAATATTCCAAAGCATGCATCCTGTTTGCAATAAGGCACTAAAGTAACACTTCAAAAAATGTGGCAAAGCAATTCACTTTTCATCCTGAATACAAAGTGTTATGTTTGGGGCAGATCCAACACAACCCATTACTGAGTACCACTCTCCATATTTTCAAGTATAGTGGGTTTGCTTGTAATAGTTATGGATAAAAAAGAAATGGAAGGGAGGTTATACTTTTAAATCATCTGTCCATAGAACATTCCTCCAAGAGTCTTGATTATCATCAAGGTGCTTCCACCTTATGATTAAATCACAATGGATTAGCTCATTTCCATGAAACAGCTGCATTGGCAGTATGGGATTATGGAGCATAAATTCAATTGTTTCTTTCATCTTCAAAAAAACTGAAATATTTACTACACAACAAACATAAGAGGATAAAAAACCAAAAGAATAACAATAAAAATGAAACGACTAAAAAGCAACCTAAGGAAAAGCAAAGCTGAAAAGGTGTGTTTTAAGATCTCTTTTAAGTACAGTACCAGTCAAAAGTTTGGACACACCTACTCATTCAAGGGTTTTTCTTTATTTTTACTAATGACCCCAAGCGTAGGTGTGTCCAAGCTTTTGACTAGTACTGTATGTCCACAGTTTCAGCCCCTCTCAGGTTCTCTGGCAGGCGATTCCAGTGGCTGGGGGCATAATAACTAAAGACTGCCTCTCCATGCCTCTTGGTCCTAGGCTTTGGGATAGTTAAAAGGCCAGTGCCACAGAACGTAAGTAACCTACTGGGTACTTAACCCAAAAGCATGTCTGACATGTATTGGGGTGCACAATTGTGGATTGATTTAAAAACCAATAGAATAATCTTAAAATTAATTCTAAAACTCACAGGCAGCCAGTGCAGACCTTAAAACTGTTGTAATGTGTGCTCTTCGTCTGGTCTTGGTCAGTACCCGTGCTGCAGCATTCTGGATGTTTTGCAGTTGACCAATGGTGTTTTTTTCTTGCTAGCTAGTTATCTGGCTGTGGCCATCTGGGTAGTATCAACAAGGGCTTTCTACAAAATAGCAACTTTAGCGTAGAGAGCTTTGAATCTAGACCATAAGCAGTATGCACAGATGTGTTGCCAAACAAAACATTCACTGCCACCTTCTGGTTAGGAGTATTTTAACAAGGCTGATAGGCTGACGACTTCCAAGGTCTTTGCTGTGTGAACACAAATAGATTCACTGCCGACACTCTGTTCAGAGGTGCTAAGTTCTGTCGGCAGGCAAATGTTTGACAATCCTACTGGTGTGTCTGAGCTTTTAGATCTCTTACTGTATCTAGCTATAGTTCAGCTAAACATCAGCATTCAGCTACAGCCAGTACATTTATGTGAGGATACAGAAATGATTTTGTTCAGCTAGCTAGATACCTAGCTGTGTAGCCTTTATTATAATATGAATGACACTGTATGATGTTAATTGGTGGGTAAGCTTACCAGCTTCGTCTACTTCTCTGCTATCCATAGCTGTGCACGGAATCAAAGTATTCCATACTGAACTTACGGTACAGCTGTTTTTGTAACTGCGAGGGAGAGCGATTTAAGTAACCCCTCGCCTGCTCTTCGCTAACAGCTCTTTGTGTCAATACTGATATTCCAAAACGGAACCGTTACTACTGTAGGACACTCGCAGACGCTGCAGGACCAAAATCATGAGGAGAAAGAACAGAGACTCCTCCTACACCGTTTAAGCTAGAAACGTAGTTCCTACTTCAAAAATTTCTCAAGATTCTAAATCGCCCCATTGTGACATCATCACTTACAACTGATATTCTCTGTAATGGAAATCATGCAACTTTTGACACAAATCAGCTAATAACTCCACATTGCAACCACTTAGACAAAATACTTACCAGCTTAGTCTACTTCTCTGCTACTCAAATATGGAGTTTGGACCAAACATTTTATTCCAATCAAAAGTTTGAGCAGTTTAAGTAACCGCATCAACAACATTTTCTGTAACATTCTTGCAAACAATGTCCATTTTGACCACTACCGCAACAAGTTAGACAAAAAGTTAGAGCGTATGGGATATTCGTCTACTTCTCTGCTATTCCTAGCTGTTGGTGGAATCAAAATATTCCATACGGTTTTTGTAACTGCTTTGCCACGTGTTTTTCAAACTTTCTCAAACAGCTGCCGTTTTGACCACTAACACTATTACATACCACAACTTTACAACTTCTGACAGCAATTACACAACTGCTTACCATATCTAGTGACATCAACCACACAATTACATACCACAACCGCACAATTTCTGACAGCAACCACATAACTTATGACCTCAACCGCACAACTTCTGACCTCAACCACACAATTACGTACCTCAACCACATAACTTCTGACCGCAACCGCACAACTTCTGACCATATCTAGTGACCACAACCACACCATTTTTTACCACGACCACACAACTTCTGACCACGAAACTTTTGACCATACATCTAACTACTTACCATATCCATACAATTTTTACCACAACCACACAACTACTAAACCACATAACTACTGAACCACATAACTACTGAACCACATAACTACCGAACACAATTTCTGACCTCAACCACACAACTTCGGACCTCAATCGCACAACGTCTGACCACATCTAGTGACCACAACCACACAATGACATACCTCAACCACATAACTTCTGACCGCAATCAAACAAATTCTGACCACATCTAGTGTCCACAACCACACAACTCCTGACCTCAACCACACAATTACATACCACAACAACACAACTTCTGACCACACAACTTCTAATCACACATTTAACTACTAACCATATCCAAACAACCTTTGATCACAACTTCTGACCAAATCTACTGACTTTCGATGAAAATTAAAAATGACATTTGAACACTTCTTTCACTACCACAAAAGTTTAAAGAGCTTTAGCTATCCCCACCAACTTTACTTGTAAACTTACTATCTAGTGTACTTTTATATTCGTATTGGAGGGGGTAAAGGTTCAGTGTTGATATGCGAACGTTACTTGATCATGAAGCATGTTGTTAATGTTAGTTATCTAGCCAGCTAGCTAGCTGGAGTTAGCTGTGTATTGTCAGCTAATTTAATATGTACAGATGAGAAAATAAACACTTTAATTGTCTGCACATGCTTGTGGATTGTTGCATTATTCAAGAGTGTAATATGGTTTGGTTGCAATATTCAATATTTTTTTTACATGTTTTAGAAGAAAAGTTGCTCGGATTGTTAAATAGTTTGTGCTTACTGGCTATATTTATGGTCAATTTGAGCTGCGGACCAAAAATGTTGCCTTGCCAGCCACAACGAAAGGTAAGGTAAGGATGTCATGTGAATTGAAAAGTAGAAATGTCTTTCGCCACTCTGCTCCTCTCCTTCATCTCTCATAGTGGAAATAGGGCCCTTGTTCCTAGCAGTTATAATGACACATTCCCTCAGATATCAGAGGGCATTGTCAGTTGTTGTGAATAGAGGTTATCTGGCTCTGTATCTCTGGTACCTGGCGGCCCTTATCTAGGGGTCAGAGGTCATCCCTGCTGCTGTGTCCCCTGGGGCTGTGAGAGAGGGGAGATGATGACACCAATCCGTCACAATGACTTCCCCAGCTGTGAAATGAGAGAGCCTGTGCACCGAAAGCAGGGAGGAGGGGAGGAGGGTGAGAGAGGGGTGAGAAGGGCGACCTAACAGAGCCTTGTCAGTCGTTGGGAGAAAAAGGCCCCCGTCCAGACAGTTGGTTTGCTCATCTATCCGTTAAGCAGCCATTTGATGTCCCAAAGATAAACAAGGATATTTACAGTGCTGGAGACCTGTGACGAGCCAGCATCGGTGGCCCCTCTTTACAGAACAGCCCCTCTGTGGGTTGTCTGGCAGATGTGTGTTTAAATGTTTGTGTTAGCAGTGTGTGTGTGTGTGTGTGTGTGTGTGTGTGTGTGTGTGTGTGTGTGTGTGCCCGCGAGACAAAAGAAGAGTTGGTGTTCTCGACCATGGTGTGTCTTCAGATCTGAGGGTTAGTGTACATGTCACATACGCTGTGTACATTAGTGTCCCACAACTGCTGTGACCTGAGTCTGCCCTTTTGACCTCAGGAGCCTCTGTTCCACTGTACTTTAAACTGGCCACTCTCCCACACACCACGTTCACAGTAATGAATAAGATGGTAGCTAGCTGCTTAATTGTTAGAGGTCCCTTTTAAATCAGAGTGATAAAGACGTTTCTGGAGGTTTGAATCTCTTTTCAGATGGAGACCTTCTAATTGCCTAAAAGGAATCTGTGACTAGGGGAATAAAAGCAACAACGGTACTTCAAAGCATACTCAGTCATAGCATTTTAAATGTATTTTTGAGAGCGGAAGTCTGTTTTGCTGTTACATAATGAACCAAGGCAGATATTGTTATGAATTTAAACTCTACTAAAATTCTTCAAAGACCTGTTTTTCTTGTTTAAGGTCCACTCTCTTTGTGGCTATTTTTCTGACACGGAAGTGCCAGCGTGTAGGCTAGCTAGTTGATATGGTCGGTGGTTTCCCCCTCCATGTTTTGGTGCCAAGAGCTGGGCCTCACAGTGAAATGTAAAACACCGTCCGGATAAAGCACCCCCTCTGCTCTCCCAGGCACAGACCCACCAAACCTGATATCATAATTTACTGTAGTTCACTACATCCCCCAGCTCAGAGCCAGGCCAGGGGGGGCAGACAGGCTTTCACAGCCAGGTCGAGGTGGTGATGGTGGGGACCGGGGCCGCGGGGTAGGGGGGCAAGTAGTGTTCTCAACCTGTCAAGGCCCTTCATAGTAATCCAGGATTAGATCCCCGCTGTGTGTGTTTGTGGCGGTTTTGTTTGTGTGGGTTGCATCCCCCCCTGTTTACCCGTCATCAAAATCAGCTCAACAGGGAACTTATGTTAGAGTCTAATCCACTGGGGGTTGGTCGAAGAGGGGAGATGCGTCTCTCTCCCCCATGGTAACAGTGGCCATCTAGAATACAGCCAACAATGTATGGGTCATTCAATTACCGAAGATGCTTAGATGGTAGAGACATGCCAAAGACAGGCATACTTTGTTAAGTTTTATGTTAGAAATTGTGAACTATCCATAAATTATAGAAAGGCTGTGGATCTGACATTTCTGGGCCCCTCTTCCCGACAGATAATGGTCCCGAAGCTTCTGTGCATGTGTGGGATTCTCTACTTTACGCACATTCTCTGCTCTACTTGTAGAGAACAGGCTACTCTGGCAAATTATGTTAGTTTAACCAGTCAGGGATTGCTGGGTCGCTAGCGGGCTCGTCCCGACACTACCAGCGAAAATCTAAAGCGCCAAATTCAAAATCCCAAAATGGAATTATTAAACATCCACCAATATGCAAGTGTTCCATACTCATCAAAAGCTATGTTTCTTGGCAATATCACAGCGTTGTCAGATTTCAAAAAGGCTTTACGGCGAAAGCAGCACATTTCATTGTTTGAGGCTAGCACCTCACATATTTTTCCAATAGCCATGTATCGATTAGCCATCATGGCACACACATAACACATTTCACAGCGAAAACAAATCAATTACCTGTTGAAGAACTTCTGCTGAGGTCATCCTAAGTGTCCAACGAAGACAATCCATGGTTCTTTTGTTAGAAAAAGTAACGTCTTTTATCCATAAATCCTCCATTTGGTTTTGCGCGTTATAATCAGAAACGACAGCCTCCACTAGTCCATGAAACGCGGCGCGAACTCGTTCAAATTATACCTATAAACTTGTCCAAGAACAATCAAACATAGTTTTAAATGTATCCTTAGGAACACTTTTACGTATATTTACTATTATAAATCAGCCGGAATATAAACTGATCAATAACGAGGCTACAAAAGACACTCCGTGACTTCTGGGTATGCGCGCCACGGAACTTTTCTCAGAAAGAGGGTCTTCATTGTTTGGTGTTTTTCTCTGCTCTAAATTCATCCAAAATGGAGGGAAACACCGTCTCAAGGCTGTTGACATCATAAGGAAGTGACGTGTACTGCATTCATATGCCTATATATGGTCATTTTCAATAGGGAGGGGTTCCCAAATGAGCAATGTGTCAAAATCACTTTTTCCAGGACAGAGATTCCTCAGGGTTTTGCCTGCTATATGCGTTCTGATTCACTCACAGACAAATGGTTAACAGGTTTGGAAAATTCAGAGTGTTTCCTATCCAATGGTACTAAATATATGCATATCCTATTTTCTGGGCCTAAATGGGAGGCATTTTACTTTGGGCACGCCAGGCTCTCCAAAACGGTCACCTCATGCACTGCTCCCAGAGAAGTTAATCAAGTTTGAACAAAGCTGAATCAATGTCTGCAAGGTCACATAATGATAGTATTCTACATAACAGAACCGAATATAATAGCGTAGTATAACGTTACTGTAAGACAAAAAACACCACCAATTTTCTTATTCAATTTTAGGGTGATTGTGCAAATGGTTAAATTGTTTAGTCATTTGGCCAAAACTCAACAGTGTGCGCCACTATGCAAAATACAGTTGAAGTCGGAAGTTTACATACACTTAGGAGTCATTAAAACTTGTTTTTCAACCACTCCACAAATGTATTGTTAACAAACTATAGTTTTGGCAAGTTGGTTAGGACATCTACTTTGTGCATGACACAAGTAATTTTTCCAACAATTGTTAACAGACAGATTATTTCACTTATAATTCACTGTAGCACAATTCCAGTGGGTCAGAAGTTTACATACACTAAGTTGACTGTGCCTTTAAACAACTTGGAAAATTCTAGAAAATTATGTCATACCTTTACAAGCTTCTGAAAGGCTAATTTACATAATTTTAGTCAATTGGAGGTGTACCTGTGGATGTATTTCAAGGCCTACCTTCAAACGCAGTGTATCTTTGCTTGACATCATGGGAAAATCAAAATAAATCAGTCAAGACCTCAGAAAAAAATTGTAGACCTCCACAAGTCTGGTTCATCCTTGGGAGCAATTTCCAAACGCCTGAGGGTACCATGTTCATCTGTACAAACAATAGTACGCAAGTATAAACACCATTGGACCACGCAGCCGTCATACCGCTCAGGAAGGAGACTCGTTCTGTGTCCTAGAGATGAACGTACTTTGGTGCAAAATGTGCAAATCAATCTCAGAACAACAGCAAAGGACCTTGTGAAGATGCTGGAGGAAACAGGTACAAAAGTATCTATATCCACAGTGAAGCGAGTCCTATATCGACAGCAAGGAAGAAGACACTGCTCCAAAACCACCATAAAAAAGCCAGACTCCGGTTTGCAACTGCACATGGGGACAAAGATCGTACTTCTTGGAGAAATGTCCTCTGGTCTGATGAAACAAAAATAGAACTGTTTGGCCATAATAACCTTTGTTGTGTTGGAGGAAAAAGGGGGAGACTTGCAAGCCGAAGAACACCATCTCAACCGTGAAGCACGGGGTGGCAGCATCATGTTGTGGGGGTGCTTTGCTGCAGGAGGGACTAGTGCACTTCACAAAATAGATTTCATCATGAGGCAGGAAAATTATGTGGATATATTGAAGCAACATCTCAAGACATCAGTCAGGATCTTAAAGCTTGGTCGCAAATGGGTCTTCCAAATGGACAGTGACCCCAAGCATACTTCCAAGTTGTGGCAAAATGGCTTAAGGACAACAAAGTCAAGGTATTGGAGTGGCCATCACAAAGCCCTGACCTCAATCCTATAGACAATTTGTGGGCAGAACTGAAAAGGCGTGTGCGAGCAAGGAGGCCTACAAACCTGACTCAGTTACACCAGCTCTGTCAGGAGGAATGGGCCAAAATTCACCCAACTCATTGTGGGAAGCGTGTGGAAGGCTACCCGAAACGTTTGACCCAAGTTAAACAATTTAAAGGCAATGCTGCCAAATACTAATTGCGTGTATGTAAACTTCTGACCCACTGGGAATGTGATGAAAGCTGAAATAAATCATTCTCTCTACTATTATTCTGACATTTCACATTCTTCAAATAAAGTGGTGATCCTAACTGACCTAAGACAGGGATGTTTTACTAGGATTACATTTCAGGAATTGTGAAAACTGAGTTTAAATGTATTTGGCTAAGGTGTATGTAAACTTCCGACTTCAACTCTATGAGCTTCGATTGAAACTACACACAGGCAGGCTATGCTACAATTTGTTAACACCGTCTACTTTAACATTTGTTTCAAAACAACACTGTAGGCTACTTCGAAACAACATGGTAAGGTACTTCGAAACAACACTGTAGGCTACTTCGAAACAACAATTTAGGCTACTTCGAAACAACACTGTAGGCTACTTCGAAACAACACTGTAGGCTACTTTGAAACAACACTGTATAACTCAAGAAGATCTAAATGCATATCCAGAGGAAACTGATTGAGATCAAATGGTTACTATGCAGATGCTGCATAGACATTTCACCAGTAAAACAAAACCCCCAAAAATTATTCTGTGAGAAATATGGGAGGGACCACAAAAATGTGTGTGTAAAACAAGCACCTTTCGCCAGTGTAGGCTGTTCTCTACGAGTATAGCAGAGACGTGTGTAAAGTAGAGAATCCCGCACATGCGCAGAAGCTTCGGGACCTTTAGCTGTTGGGAATAGGAGTCCAGAAAAGTTGGACCTGCAGCCTTGGCTAGTCCTGGATAGACTATTTTTGCTCATTTTGACGGCAAGGAAATATAGCCAATTTTCAGTGCGGCCTTGAAGACCAAATGCTGCCCTCGGGAATGAGTCATGTGGGATATTTCATCAGAGAACAGTGGACGCAGCATTTGTCCTAGGAAGCCTGGGTAATGTGCAGACTGTCGAAAATGTTTGGCTGTGGGTCATGGGTGTCCATGCCTCTGGAATATAATGGACTCGGGAGACGCAAACACCTGTGTTTGGCAACAGGTTGAATCTCTCTGGCCCAGCTTGTGATGTGTGTCAGTTTTGACCTAGTTACCAAAGTTTGTTTCCTTTTGTGAAACAGGCCTACACTACCACCATAATATTGACTGTATAAGAGAGAACTTCAAAAGGATAGTTGTTTCAGTAGGCTTGGGTACAACCTCAGTGAATTGGAAGCTTAAAGATAGGCCTCTATCAGTATTTGCCGTCACGCTTGAGCCTCCTGTGATTACTGATGCGCGGTGACATGGATATCCCAGATTATGAGGGCTAAAAGAGAGCTGGGTTGGACACCACTGTGTAGCCATGGTGGATTGGTCTCACTCCAGCGAGCCAAAATGGATTCCATGACTCCCTAGCTTGCAGCACCATATCTATGTGGCTGTAGTTTGTAGGGGAGGTGGGCACTGCAGTAGTGATGGGGGAGTTTGGTCAGGGGTTCTGCTTGGCCAATCTGAGATGCAGGGCTGAAGAATGGTGGGCGTTGCGCAGGGGAACACGTTTTGTTCTGGGGATAATAATCAAACAGCAGATGGTTTGTGAGCCAATGTGGCCACCAGCTCCAGCATTATCAGAGAAGGCCCACTTCTATATCCTGGAGACCTTTCCTTTGTCCGGAAATTTCCAGATTTGAATTATCACCCCAAGGAATCCGGTGCAATTTTGTATTGTTTTATTAGAGTCCATTTCAGGCCAGGGGTCCATATTTCATGTTTTGAAGTCTATAATTCCTGGTGCATGACCAGAGATCACCCCAATGTCATATAACCCCACTCCTTTCACATTGGGAGGTTTTACATTAAAAGGCCTTATTTTACACAGTCATGGATGATGACTGTGGCCAGATGAATGGTAGCCATAGATACGCCTGACAATTGTCATAATTGGATCTGGTGAAGTAGGGAGAAGTAGTTGGAGACTGATTTAGACGGGCTTGATGCACATGTGAATGATGTAATACTTCTATCGCATGTCTCGAATGTGGGAAGGCTGTTCTTCAGCGTAATCAAACACCCATGCATTTTGATGTCAAACAGAGAATTCAATTATCCTCATTGTCCTCATAATATACAATAGGTAATATTGTTGAAAAAACTCAACATCAGCGTCAAGATGTTCTCAGCGCAATTCATTTTCTGACTGATCAATTCAGAATTGGAGGCTGGACATGCTTTCTCTGAAGAGCTCACTTCCCCGTGTTTTGGAATGCCCTGGAGCAAGTGTTCCTTATGGGAGTTCTCTGAAACGAGACATGCCTAATTTCTGCTTTGGACTGTGAGAGAGTCCATATGCTCCAGATAAATGGGATATGGAGACAAACATGGCCTGTTCCCTGTTTATTGATGTCGTATAATGTTTTTTGAGTGTGCCTGTGTACATGGAGGGGGTCACTACGCCACAGAGGTTTATTATGCTGTGTGTAACGGGACGGGTCTCTACACACTGTTGTGTATGTGCTTTACGCAGCCATTCAAACCTATTAGTTAGACAGTGTTTTGACATCCATGTCATACATCCACTTTAGAACATCACAACACGCTTTTCATTGAATCAATACACAAATAATTAATGCTTTGTGGAGCCATAAACTTTGTTGTGGAACCATGTGTGTGTGTGTGTGTTTAAACAGAGCCGTTTCAGTCCCTTTCCCATTCTCTGGCCTTTTTTCCCACTTTGCATGCATCCTACAGTGGAATAGGTTCCCAGGTAGAAAGGGAGGGTGAGCTGGAATCTATGCACCTTGATTGACTCTCCTGGAATGCAAAATCTGATTCAAACCTATCCACCTCTTTGTCCATGTCACCCGTATCCATGGAGAACAACTGCTGTTGGCAAGGCAGGCCCAGAGGCCCATAGCAGCCCTACCTGCCAGTCTGAGACCAGCGCCAGCAGTGTTTTTGAGAGAGACCAGTAGGCAGGTTTACGGCTTGTTTGGTCTATGGGAGAGATCCACTCTCAGGGGGACCCTTGGAATAGACCAAGTTTGGGTTTCAGGGGTTCACAGCTGGGGTGGCATGTGGGGGTATAAGGGGGAGTTGAGGTTTGCAGAGGTTAATGCCTGGGCATTCAGTGGATATGAGAGGCAGATGAAGATCACAGCAGGTCTGTCTTCTGTGTAGCAGCGGAAGACATCTGGAAAGAAAGTGAGCGAGAGAGAGAGAGAGAGTGAGAGAGGTGGATGTTTGTATTGACAGAGCAGGTTCTGGGAACTGACTCTTTTTCAGCGTTGTCTATAGTTACGGCCAGACAGGGACAGATGAGACTGAGACCAGAAATTCAGCTTCAAAAAATCTCTACAGATTTAGAATGAAGGGCGCCTTCCCTTTGACATCCCCATGACGATGTGACGCAAATATAGGACAAACACAGAGATACTCAAAAAGATTCTGCCGTACTCAGAAATATGAACACGCTACCGTCCCATTTTGAGTATGAATGGAGTCCTCAAACTTTTTTTACCTAAAATATTGAATCCAATAATAACCTGATAATACCCCCAACACCCACCCACCAAAACACACACATACACACCTTCAAGTAGACCAGGTCACCAACCAAAACCATCTTTACTGTGGTCCTTTACTCCAGTGTAGTTATACAGGATTTTATTTTGAGATGCAACCCAGAGGGGTGAATAAAATGTTCTCATGTCCCTGGCAACAGTCCTTAACTAAGCAATAGGGATCGGTGCTAATAGCGGTAACAATTTACAAGCAGCATTAGGCATGGTTCATGTTTGATCCTTTTTGTTTTTGCTCAGTTTTATGAGACACATCTCAGAACCTCTGTTCCAGCTGAAAGGGGGGAGGGAGGAGTGAGGAGGGGAAGGGGGAGATGGGGTTCAGGGGGGTTGTGGTTGAAGGAATGTAAGAATGTCTTGTCAGTCACTCTACTGGACGTACGCTTGTGTTTGCAGCCAAGTCTGTTTTTCCCATTTAGGCTTCCACCTTCTCGAGGACGAAACCTGATGCTTTCGTGTGATTTGGGTTTTCACTTTGTTTGTCTTTGCAGTGGACATGTCATCCTTCATCAGGCCTGTGTTTATTTTGATATTCTGTTTGGGGGAACAGAAATAGACAATTGATTGGGTACAGTCTTGATATTTCTCAGGGGAAGTGCAGTGATGTCCTGTGGTCTGAAGTCCTCCATCTTGGTCTGAATGTGCTTGGTCATAATTCGTGGAAATTATATAGCAGCACCAATAAACATTCTTTATGGGAAAATATAGAGTGACTGACCCGAGCTTTGTAGACAGACAGGACATAATTCTTTATTTCTCAGAACCCACACTAGACCACTTTTTTCTTTTTGCGCAGTTCATATTTTCATTCCCTCACAGGTATGTCTCAAACTCAGCATCACTTCACCTCGAGATTAAAGGAAAACTCCACCCCAAAACAATCTTTTGCTATTTGTTTTATTAGTCCATTGTTGACATAGTCCCAAAAGTTTTCAAGCTACAGTATGTAACTTTCAAAATACAGAAATCATCCCCGTATGATGTATTTTGCATCATATGCTGCTGCGTTTTGCATCATATAATGCAAAATGCATCAAATGGGGAGGATTTCTGTATTTTGAAAGTTACATGTCTTGAAAACTTGATTGCTGACAAGCAAAACATTTTGGGACTATGTCAACAATGGACACATTTTGGGGTGGAAATTTCCTTTGAGATTAAGTTGTGTTGCTGCATTGTTTTGAAATTTTAGTAGATTGTTTACAGCCATCACAGCTTAGTGTGTTTGATTAATTTGTTTGGCCACAGGATCCACTGCTTTGACTAATGATCCCGATGACAGTTTCCAACACATTTCCAAAACATGAGCCTCAACTTGTGACATTGCGGTGTCCACACTAATGACAAACAGCAGACTTAGTGCAATGGACCTTTTCTCAGCTCCTGACACTGTAACATACTGTAGATGTGGCTGCATACCTGTGGTTGGACCACTGGATGCTTTCCTAATTCTAGCTCTTTTCTGACTTTCAGGGTCCTCAGATAGGGTGAAGCAGGGGAACATGAGGGACCATTAGGCAGGGAGAGAACGGGGCAGTTTGTAGACAGGGTATTATTTCAGAGTATCTGAAGCCCAAGCTTTGCAGCAATTCTTCTGCGAGGCAAAATAGGCCCGGCAGGAGCTTAGATAGAATCCCAAGCTCATCTTACTGTTCGCTGAGCTGCAGGAACACTTCAAGGACTCGGTGCACATTGGTGTCCAACTGGTAATAACTCTAGCATCGGGGCTGGATACATTCTGGTGTACATGGAGATTACCCCAGGCACTGGCAGTTAGCTTTATTACCTCTGACAGTCTTTACTGCTCAAATATCAAACACATAGAGATTCAAATCTTTTAAGACAGGGTAAAATATTTTTGCTCGTACACTGTTTTTCCTTTCCTGATTTGTAGGCCTACAATTCGGGGTTGTTCCTCTTATAATCAAACCCAGGCCGTGTTTTGGTCCCTTTAAGCAGGTAAGATTTGGGTTGTTTATACCACTGCTGGCTCTGTTTTTCTAATTATCCAACAGCCAATACTAATTTAAAGCCCCTTTTAACACTGTGCTCGGTGTGTAGTGTAAAGCTGGCCAAATGCCAACCCTTCAGCACACATGGTAAAGACATTGAGTTCTTCCCCATTTATTTCAGCAATGCAACCAATGTCTGCTCTCGGAGCTTCTGTTTTAATAACTTCAAGCACGGCAACCCTTCTTTCTCTTGTAACCCAATATGAAGAGGCATTGGCTCCTAAAATCCACATTGCACCTCATTTTTGCTCTTGGCAGCAGAGTCGTTGGTTATGAATTGAAGTGGGGATTGAGTCTCCAACCTGGTAGTCCTAGGAGAGTTCTGATGTCTGTGCTATGTCACATTACCAGTGTGTCTTAGCTGGGTGAATGCATTTGTCTAACTCAGCACTGAAAGATGAGAGAAGTCGTTATGGAAGTGGAACCTCAGGGAACCTAACAAGCTTGTTTTGGTTGTTTTAAGAGCTGGAGAGATTATGAATATGACTAATTGCCATGTAGAGGTCAAGCTGTGATTTGATTTGGACCAAATTATGATATATGTCAGCAGCACACTGAGATATATGGAGCACTGATGTCATATATATTATGCTAACTGCAGCAACCCTTGGTGGTCACAGCCAAGAAAAGGTTCTTGGCTGTAAATCCATAATGTCAGCTTGAGAAAACGAAGGATTATAAGAGTAAACATCAACAGCAAGGTCTTACATATTCAAAACTCTTGAAACACTAGAATTGTATGCATAACACTCATTTGCAGACGTGACAAAATATTCCAATATTCCATAGATCTGTTGATATGGTTTATGTACCTTACCTTGTTTGTTTTTGTAGGTCTGTTTTTACAGGGGTCAACTGTTGATTCATTCATCAGATTTCGAAAACAATAACACACACCTAGATAATGTCTCAGATCCATCTCTCAGCAAAGCCGTCAGTGGATATGCATATACATTAGCCCTGAAAGGATGAATGGAGGAATGCTAGCTTGCATAATGCATTTACTGTTGTAAGTATAAAACACTCCAAAGTGCTCAAATGTTTTGTCCCCCGTTGTAGAGATGTTGTTTTAACCTGACCCACGTTGCCATTTTTCTTGGGAAAATAATGTGTTTGTGGGTCAAGAAGTGCTGGGGTTTCCTCTCGTTGACGCCTCCTGCCTGTGTGGCCAAGGGGAAGAGCATGGCGCCTTGTTGCCGCTAGCTACGTACTGTAGCTAACAGTCGTATGCTCTATGGCCCACCATGCACACATGCCAGGCCTATTATTAAGAGAGGAAGTACTGTAAATGAATGTTATTGTTCCTAATCCAAATGTAGGTACTGGCATTGAGGTAACCTTTAGGCGGCAAACTATTTGGATAGATTGACGTAAGCTTTCCCAAGATAATATCAAGACCTAAGCATTTTATTTGGGGAAGTAGGCATGGTAAATAATCCAATCGCAATTACTCCATCAGATGAGAGGAAATCAAGAGAGCCCTAACACAGTTTCCCTGTCATCTATCATAGGCTGTTTGTTCCTGTAATTCTTTTGCTAAACGTTGTATTTAGCTGTACAGTACCATACCAAATCCCTCCCAATAAACCCCAGCAAACAGAGCACTGGGTCTGCCCTTAAACCTCTCCACCTCTGACAAAACTATACTCACCCACTTTGGGCCCCGGTCCAAAAACTACAGGATAATGTCCAAATAACTCCTGATGATTTTAAACATAAGCAAATGAAATGTAGCTGCCACGTGCTCTCCCAGCCATGCATTCAAATCATGGGTTGTTTCCTTTGGCTGATAACAAACAGCTTAGGAAGTGCGCAGTGCATGACATATTGGTTTTCATGACAGGCCCGTGGACTTGTGAAGGTTATTTAACAGCTACATTAAGGCCTTCTAGGGTTACAGTGGGAGCATCCTTGAGAAGGCGTTGAGGAGGCTTTTCCGGAGTTCGCTGTTAAAACCTCCCGAAACACAGCACGTATTTGCTCAGTGGAGTTTCCCTTTTCCCGTGGTCCCTCCCTGTTTTAAAGTAAGTAATAGCCTAATTTCTTTAGCATCTGCCGGATTATGCAGGTGTTAGTACAATCTTCTCCCTTTTAACCATAGCTTTATTTGTGTAAGCCTGAACTGCAGACCAGTAGCTGTGGTGTTTTAAAAAGGTGAGGTTGCCCTCCATTTCACATTCCTGTCTTTTCAAAGGCCTCCTCTGGCAATGAAGTCAAATCGTTTTTTAAACCCTGTGCCACTTTTGGGTCCTGTTAATTCATGGCCTTTAGGTCCAACAACAGCTCAGTCTGTACAAAAGAAAATCATGTCAGCTTGAATGAAACTTCAGTGCAATTTGAATGCAAACCCGCTATTAAGTCAATGAAAGAGGAGACAGGGTGAACCCTCATTAAAACCAATGCTCAGTTGCAAAAGCCTGATGGTGCATTTCCAATGACTTTGTGAATGAGCAAGTCAGGGAAATGTAACCTAGTATCCTGCAGCACTGCTGTTTAACCTAATTGTTTAATGACATAGTTTATGCTTTAAATGTACGTTTCAAATGCTCTTGGTACAATGTTAGTTACATAGTGTGGCAGACAGTGGGGAGTTGTACTGCCACTGACTAGAGTGGTATACTACGAAGCAAGCTAGATCTACTCAGGCTTTTATAAAGCTATCCAGCTTCAGTTAGCTTCACATTCCAGGTCAGGCTTCATCCATACTACGATGATGGATATTGCTCGTCCGCTTGCTGCTAACTCTAGCAGGCTTGCATGTCTTACATGGCTAATCGAATGGCACCCTCTTAATTGAGACAATGCTGAAGCATCAATCCATGGGCAAGTCAGTGCCAGATTTTCTTTTGTGGTGAATGAAAGAAAGGTTATCTTTCAAATTCAGAAGGCAATGGTGTGAAATAGGCTTTTAGAAGTGCCCTTATTTTATTACTTATTGTTAATGAGTCTTATCACACTCCTATCGCACCTTCTAACTGTGGAACAGATTGTTGCGTTGTGGCCATAGACATACAGTACAGTATAATCCATAGAAGGGTTTTGGAATCTCTTATCCTGGCAATTTGACTGTTAAACTCATGGGTATACTAACAATGGCTGCCAGTCTTGACTTGAATGGGAACTGCCATCTATGGATTATGTTTCTACAATGGCTGGTTGCTTGAGGCTACAGAAGGTAGTGCGCACGGCCCACTACATCACTGGGGCCGAGCTCCCTGCCATCCAGGATCTCTATACCAGGCGGTGTCAGAGGAAGGTTCTAAAAATGGTAAAAAGACTCCAGCCACCCAAGTCATAGACTCTTAATTAAATATTTAATAAGTAATCTTGCTCAAATGAAGGAGATGTTGACATTCTTTACGTGAGGGAGGGTATCGGATTTCATTGGTCCCCAACTCGGGGTTTAGAAACTTAATTCAGAATAAATGTATTAGCCCCCGAGTTAGCCTACCCTAGAGCAGGTTAGTTCTGAAGGATTTGTTGCCATACAAATGTACCTGGCTAAAAGGTGAGCCACTTTCATGGTACCGGTTATCCCGAGTTGAACTCAGTTGACCAAAGTTACCTCGCTCCTCAAACCTGATTTGTAGGATTGGACTCAGAGCAAGGTTTCTAGTACAGAGGCTCATGATAGGGTACATTCAAAACAGAGCTTTTATTGCCTAAGGTTACAACCTAAATTAACTTAAAATGTTCAGCAAATAACTTGCAAACAGAGCTACCCATGCTCTCTCAGGCCTCCCTCTCATGCGAAACCAGCAGCTGATAAGTGTGGTGGCTGATTGAGTAGCCAGCCACACCCTTAATGAGCCTATTGAAGTCAGCTGTGCCTGTGTTCTCATGCCAGTGGGTGCATACCAGGCTGACTAAGTGGCTTGTGGTGCTGGTGCCCCTCACGGCGCCACACTTCCTTCTCATGAGGAAGGCTCGCAGATGACCCATCCCAAGGCTTCAAGCTGATGGACGCATTCCAGGCTGACCACATGGCTTGTAGTGGCGCCCCAGTAGTAGGGTAGAGGATTTATTCTGTGGCAGCCCCAGTGGCATAGGACTTCTTTAGGGCATGAGGGCAGTGACTGTGCAGGCTCTTCCGGATTGACACTGTACAGGCCAGCAGCAAGTCAGCTCCAGCAGGTCACCATGGAAGGAAAGAGTCTTCTTCTGCAGAGTGAGTCTGGTAGAACCTGCGCCACGTCCTTAACAGTGTTTTGGTGTGTTCGCAACTATTTGATTAGGAAGACCACCAAAAACCCTGAAATTTCCATCCCTAACTATAACATTTTCCAACAAAATAGAACTGCCAAAGGGGGCGGTGTTGCAATCTACTGCAGAGTTCTGTCTTACTATCCAGGTCTGTACCCAAACAATTTGAGCTTCTACTCTTAAAAATCCACCTTTCCACAATCAAGTCTCTCACCGTTGCCGCTTGCTATAGACCACCCTCTGCCCCCAGCTGAGCCCTGGAAACCATATGTGAACTGATTGCCCCCCATCTATCCTCAGAGCTTGTGCTGCTAGGTGACCTAAACTGGGACATGCTTAACACCCCGGCCATCCTACAATCTAAGCTTGATGCCCTCAATCTCACACAAATTAAATAATCAATTAACAATTGATCAATGAACACACCAGGTACAACCCCAAATCCATAAACACGGGCACCCTCATAGATATCATCCTAACCAACTTGCCCTCCAAATACACCTCTGCTGTTTTCAACCAAGATCTCAGCGATCACTGCCTCATTGTCAAACGACCACCCCTCAGCGAGCAGGCCTTTCTAATCGACCTGGAAGGATATTGACCTCATCACGTCAGTAGAGGATGCCTGGTCATTTTTAAAAGTGCCTTCCTCACCATCTTAAATAAGCATACACCTACATTTTTTTTTACCAGGAACAGATATAGCCCTTGGTTCTCTCCAGACCTGACTGCCCTTGACCAGCACAAAACATCCTGTGGCATTCTGCATTAGCATCGAATAGCCCCCGCGATATGCAACTTTTCAGGGAAGTTAGGAACCAATATACACAGGCAGTTAGGAAAGCTAAGGCTAGATTTTTCAAGCAGAAATTTGCATCCTGTAGCACAAACTCAAAAAAGTTCTGGGACACTAAAGTCCATGGATAATAAGAGCACCTCCTCCCAGCTGCCCACAGCACTGAGGCTAGGAAACACTGTCACCACTGACAAATCCACTATAATTGAGAACTTCAATAAGCATTTTTCTACGGCTGGCCATGCTTTCCACCTGGCTACCTCTACCCCGGTCAACAGCCCTGCACTCCCCACAACAACTCGCCCAAGCCTCCTCCATTTCTCCTTCACTAAAATCCAGATAGCTGATAATCTGAAAGAGCTGCAAAATCTGGATCCCTACAAATCAGCCGGGCTAGACAATCTGGACCCTCTCTTTCAAAAATTATCTGCCGAAATTGTTGCAACCTCTATTACTAGCCTGTTCAACCTCTCTTTCGTATTGTCTGAGATCCCCAAAGATTGGAAAGCTGCCGCGGTCATCCCCCTCTTAAAAGGGGAGACACTCTAGACCCAAACTGCTACATATCTATCCTACCCTGCCTTTCTAAGGTCTTCGAAAGCCAAGTTAACAAAACAGATTACCGACCATTTCGAATCCCACCATACCTTCTCCGCTATGCAATCTGGTTTCAGAGCTGGTCATGGGTGCACCTCAGCCACGCTCAAGGTCCTAAACGATATAACCGCCATCGATAAGAGACATTACTGTGCAGCCATATTCATCGACCTGGCCAAGGCTTTCGACTCTGTCAATCACCACATCCTTATTGGCAGACTCAACAGCCTTGGTTTCTCAAATGATTGCCTCGCCCGGTTCACCAACTACTTCTCTGATAGAGTTCAGTGTGCCAAATCGGAGGGCCTGTTGTCCGGACCTCTGGCTGTCTATGGGGGTGGCACAGGGTTCAATTCTCGGGCCGACTCTTCTCTGTATACATCAATGATGTCGCTCTTGCTGCTGGTGATTCTCTGATCCACCTCTACGCAGACGACACCATCCTGTATACTTCTGAACCTTCTTTGGACACTGTTAACTAACCTCCAGACGAGCTTCAATACCATACAACTCTCCTTTCGTGGCCTAAATGCAAGTAAAACTAAATGCATGCTCTTCAACCGATCACTGCCCGCACCTGCCCCCTGTCCAGCATCACTACTCTGGACGTTTCTGACTTAGAATATGTGGTCAACTACAGTGAGGAAAAAAAGTATTTGATACCCTGCTGATTTTAATGGTAGGTTTATTTGAACAGTGAGAGACAGAATAACAAAAAAATCCAGAAAAACGCATGTGAAAAATGTTATAAATTTTTCGGTGAGGAATCAGCCCAGAACTACACGGGAGGATTTTGTCAATGGTCTCAAGGCAGCTGGGACCAGTCACCAAGAAAACAATTGGTAACACACTACGCCGTGAAGGACTGAAATCCTGCAGCTCCCGCAAGGTCCCCCTGCTCAAGAAAGCACATATACATGCTCGTCTGAAGTTTGCCAATGAACATCTGAATGATTTAGAGGACAACTGGGTGAAAGTGTTGTGGTCAGATGAGACCAAAATGGAGCTCTTTGGCATCAACTCAACTCGCCGTGTTTGGAGGAGGAGGAATGCTGCCTATGACCCCAAGAATACCATCCCCACCGTCAAACATGGAGGTGGAAACATTATGCTTTGGGGGTGTTTTTCTGCTAAGGGGACAGGACAACTTCAGCGCATCAAAGGGACGATGGACGGGCCATGTACCGTCAAATCTTGGGTGAGAACCTCCTTCCCTCAGCCAGGGCATTGAAAATGGGTCGTGGATGGGTGTTCTAGCATGACAATGACCCAAAACACACAGCCAAGGCAACAAAGGAATGGCTCAAGAAGAAGCACATTAAGGTCCTGGAGTGGCCTAGCCAGTCTCCAGACCTTAATCCCATAGAAAATCTGTGGAGGGAGCTGAAGGTTCAAGTTGCCAATTGTCAGCCTCGAAACCTTGACTTGGAGAAGATCTGCAAAGAGGAGTGGGACAAAATCCCTCCTGAGATGTGTGCAAACCTGGTGGCCAACTACAAGAAACGTCTGACCTCTGTGATTGCCAACAAGGGTTTTGCCACCAAGTACTAAGTCATGTTTTGCAGAGGGGTCAAATACTTTTTTTTTTTTTTGTTATTCTGTCTTTCACTGTTCAAATAAACCTACCATTAAAATTATAGACTGATCATTTCTTTGTCAGTGGGCAAACGTACAAAATCAGCATGGGATCAAATACTTTTTTCCCCTCACTGTACAAATACCTAGGTGTCTAGTTAGACTGTAAACTCTCCTTCCAGACTCACATTAAGCATCTCCAATCCAAAATTAAATCTAGAATCGGCTTCCTATTTCGCAACAAAGCATCCTTCACGCATGCTGCCAAACATACCCTCGTAAAACTGACCATCCTACTGATCCTCGACTTCGGCGATGTAATTTATAAAATAGCCTCCAACACGCTACTCAACAAATTGAATGCAGTCTATCACAGTGCATACCCTGGAACGAACTACAAAAATCACTGAAGCTGGAGACTCATATCTAACTCACTAGCTTTAAGCACCAGCTGTCAGTGCAGCTCACAGATCTCTGCACCTGCACATAGCCCATCTATAAACAGCCCATCCTACTACCTCATCCCCATACTGTATTTATTTATCTTGCTCCTTTGCACCCCAGTATCTCTACTTGCACATTCAATTTCTGCACATCTACCATTCCAGTGTTTAATTGCTATATTGTAATTACCTCGCCACCATGGCCTATTTATTGTCCTACCTCCCTTATCTTACCTCATTTGCGCTCACATACTTTTTTTCCCTTCTTTATTTCTACTGTATGTTTGTTTATTCCATGTGTAACTCTTTGTTGTTGTATGTGTCGAACTGCTGTGCTTTATCTTGGCCAGGTCACAGTTGTAAATGAGAACTTGTTCTCATCTAGCCTACCTGGTTAAATAAAAAAAATAAAGAATTGTAGCGGAGTCAGTCATCTTCAGTAAGAACGCATCGGCCTCAGGAGTCATCGGACGTGGGCATTTTCACGGTTGTCAATCCATTTCACAGCTGCCACACCAGTCATCACGACGGCAAGGGCACAGAGTCAAATGGTGTGTGCTTTCTCCACACCATTCCCACCATGCATACAGACCAGGGAGGTCTTCAGGGACACTACTAGACTTATTGGGAACAGGGGGAGATCAAAAGTGCTCCGCTGTTCATCTTCAGCCATCAACAGTCGAGGGACCTTTTCAGAGAGGGCAGGGCCACTCTTGCTGTATGTTTTTGGTTTGTTCATCTTACATGAAGTCCAGAAGGAACCTTGCATCATTTTCTTGCAGCCACCCACACACCCCTGGGTACAGGCACCATACTTGCAGTTCTCTTGTCCTTTGTCGTTGCCATCTAAACCCCGAAACAACTCACCATGCCTCCAAGGAGCGATGTACCATACAACCTAGCTCAAGGTCATCCAGTAGGGCACTGCCAGCATTTTCCACCAAATGTGGAAGCCAGTGGGGAGGTGTGGTGCCACTGACTGACCAGAACTAGGCTAGGTTTCAAATACAGAGGCTCATGAGGGTAAATTCAAAACAAAAGCGATTTTATTGCAAAGAAGGTTACAACCTAAATGTTCAGCAAACAGAGCTACCCATGCTCTCAGGCCTCTCTCTCTCTAGTGAGGGAACCCAGCAGCTGATAAGTGTGGTGGCTGATTGAGTAGCTAGCCACACCCTTAATGAGCCTATTGAAGTCAGCTGTGCCTGCGTTCATTTTCAAGACAGACAGGCTGACTACATGGCGTGGTGCTGGTGAAGGCGTGGACACTATGTGGCTGCCATTCATAGGAACACCAAAATACTAATGTACAGCAGCCTACATTTATAGTATCTTTCATCACTAGACATGCAAAACCATGAATATACTGCAAGTATGTACAGTACTCACAACTCAAAAGCAGACCGGTACAGGTATTCAAATAGATTACATGTGTCAAACTCATTCCACATAGGGCCGAGTGTCTGCGGGTTTTCGCTCGTCCCTTGTACTTGATTTATGAATTAAGGCCACTAATTAGTAAAGAACTCCCCTCACCTGGTTGTCTAGGTCTTAGTTGGAAGGATAAACCAAAAACCCACAAACACTAGGCCCTCCATGGAAGGAGTTTGACACCCCTGAAACAGATCCTGCTCTTGGAATTCATCCAGAACCTGTAATTGGAACTAGATTCCACTGTAGCCACAATTCATTTGTTGCTGTTTCAAGTCCATGATTTAAATAGAGGAAAATATGGCAGTTGTAGAAACAAAGGGAGATTTATGCACCTCTCCATTAAACCACTCACTTCAATGGAGTGGAGGAAGCCTTTCTGCCCAGTCTGGAGGGCTGTTCAACTTTTAAATGTATTGCTCTCCCTCCCGAGAGCATTTTGGGAGAATAATGGTAAAGTCAGGTTAATGGTGGCTTTTCTGGCACAAACACAATGGCGTCTTTGTGGTGATCTGTTTTAAGAGGCACTGTGTAATTATTTAATCTCAGGCTTAGTGACGTTCTCTGGTCCAGTTGTTTGGGAAAATATTTCAGTCTCAACCAAGCCATTTGGAATAGGTGCACTCCCATTTTCTCTCTTTCAGACATTCCAGGAATGGTGATGGACTGAATCAAGATGTTTTATTTGTGTGCAGAAAGTAAACGGCAGGTCCTCTGATCAAGTGATTTTCAAACTTTTCAAACTTGCAACCCAGGGACTCTTATCATATGTTAGTAAAAAAATTAAGTCAAGTCTTGTCATCAGGAGAATAATAATTGCAAAGAGAAGTAATCAACATTTTAAAATCAATAGATTTGTTAAACAGTTTCATTATTTTGACCTCTACACATCATTTTCCAATTAAATGTAAACATAGTATATTAGCTGGAAAGGTATCTTGGCGGTGTAGAGATTTTTTTTGCTGTTGTAAAGCAAATTTCCAGCAATTCTACACAGTTTGGCATGGAGCTGAGAGACAATTTAGCAGTTGTAAAGCTCATTTCTTGAAATTCTATACATTTTACCATGGCTAATGTTGTGTTCCTCTGCCCAAACACAAAATAAATGGTCATGTGTCCTGAATGCCATTTTTTATGTTTGATTCTACCTGACTGTCTAGCTTTTATTTGATTATATCATTTCTGCATTCTTTCTATCTGGTCGTTTAAGACACTGAAACTGTTATTCCATCCACTTAGATGGCCAGTGGTAATTTAGACAGGCCTGCTGTGATCGGTGTTACCCTGCTTTGATAACCCACAACATAAAGTAATTCCTATTACATTGGTAATTTACTTCACAACATTTGAAGATTTTCTCATGGTCTGATATTGAAGTGCTTTTACGTGCATCTATCAATGTGGTCACTTCTCTCTGCACATTGCCTCTGAAGTTAGTACAGTATATAAACCATTGAAGGAGACAGTGGAGGGGGGAGGGGCATTTAAATGGGGTACACCATGTGGTTTCCCCACTCCCCCTTAGCTTATTGACTCTTTATCTAAAGTTATTTTCCACTGGCTTCCATGTTCCATGGTAACTAATGGAGCCAGAGTCCATCATGCATATACACCCACCTCTTCGCATGAACAAGCTTATACACTAAATGACACATAGAAAATGTGTCTGGATGTGTATGTTTGTGTTCCATTGAAATGTGTACACAATATTCTGCTTTTGTTGGACGGCCAAAGCAATATCACTCGTGGGGTTTAAAAGTCGTCTCTCAGTAGTAGTATAGAGCATCTTTTCATGAACATTGGCCTCCCCTCTTTTCACTGTGACATTTTCTCATAACATGACGTCAGCGAAGCATGAGCCAAAAAAATCACTAGAGCCTTTAAAACTATGAGCTGTGTTTAACAAGGCAACAAACCTACAAGGGCTCCTTGTGAACGGGTCTGTGAACTGTCACTTTTGGGTACACTGAGAGAATGGCGGGACCTCTGTCTGTATTGGATCTCTCTGCTTAACATTGGCTCCCTCTGGCTTGCTGTCTACTGTTCTAGACATGCTGTCTTTTCACAAGGACTCTCCCCAGGACCAGCTGAAACGAGCAGAGGAAGGGATGTGTGATGAACTGTTGATTTGTCTAAACGTGATATTTTTGTGGAGCGCTGGGAACCTGATAGGGTCGTTGTTAGCATTTATTGGTTCCCTGTGGATGGCAGGACGGCAGAGGTGCAGAGGTGCAGGGAGAGGCCAATCCCATTCTTTAAAAGAAGTCAACTAATCTCCCTCGCCTTTTGGACCAGCCACATATCCATATTTTTATTTGGAAGCCGAGCAAGTTTATATATATATGACAAGGTTATATATAACCATAGTGAAGAGGCATGAATTTTGCAGAATGATTTTTCCAGATTTCAATAAGAGGTGGAAGTTTTTCTCTCAATGACAGAGGTTCAAAAGTTCAGTCCTTTTTTATTCTTCAACAGTTACAAACCCCTGAGTAAATCCTGTCCTCTGCTTGCATAATTGTAACTGAAAAAGTGTAAAGGCACATTTGCAGAGAGCAAAGTCAATTGACTGTTACTGCAAAGTATTAGTTTCCGCTCAAAAATCAGGAAATGTGAATGTTTCGTTGCTTGAGCGTTATGTGATTTATATTAGCCCTGTGGTGTGTGTGGTAGAGCAAGTTCTGTTGATAATGAAATTTGACCCTTTTTCTGCCTAAAATAGCATCGTTAAATTATTACCTGGCTGTGGCACACACCCTGTTGTACTTTTGGCTATTGAAAGCAGTGCCCCCTACTGGCCCCAACGACACCACTTCCAGCATCAACCTTTCCTGGATGATCTTTAATAAAAGTGCCGACCAACCATACCCAACGCTGCTTTAAGATGCAACAGGATGAGAACAAGGGTGTTCTATTTCAGCATTAGCACTGCCACAGTCCATTCAATAGCATGGCTCCAGACTTACCACAGCACAAAGCTGACTTTTTTTAATGCTGCAAGGTTCTCACCCTAAAGATGTCCAATGAGACTGACCCCTGGGTAATGGCTATATCTTACATAAAGCTAAAATAGACCGTGTCCTTACGCTGTAGCCTATTCCATATCACCCCGTGGTTTCTCCTGCCTGGTCTAGTGTATTGGAAACTTTCTACTACCCTTACAGTACATTTATGACGGCCACTTGTTTACAAGGGCAATTGGAGAAGCAGGGAATCCAGGAGATTGGCTCAGGAAGAGGGGGTTGGGAGGGTATTTTCAGCACCGGAATTCCGTGGGTTATTCCTGGATATATATCGCAGGACACGGATCGTCTCAAGATGGTAACCCACCTGCCCATAGGCCTCTGATCCAGTGTACTCAACCGACACAAAAGGTCATGTGAATTTAGCCTCAAGCTAGGGATATGACAGCCTTTTTGAAGTTTTGAGTTATTGTGGATGGATATGAATATGTCCCCCCACCCCTAAAAAAAGTATGTGTTTTGGTTATATTATTTATTATTTAATGAGCATGGCTTTATTTCTATTATAGCATATTGGATGACTGTCATTCACATTCCATTCACCCAGTTCAACGTAACAGCGATTGGTTTAGGCTACTACATGATACTCAAATTTTCCCTATACCCATCATGAGGTTGCTACAACCTAGCCTATGAATGAAAGTTTACAACGTAGGTGCACACAGGCCGAGACAAAAATGTGACATATGGACAAACAGTGACACATTAAATTCCGCCTTGCACACTCTTGCCTGCATCTAGCTGATCTAGGATGTAATCATTATTACAACAGTTGCAAACAAGAGTTTCTATTGGACAAATTCAGGTATGTTTATCCCCGTTTCATTCCATTTGCTTCCATTTAAGAAACGTTTTTCAACAGAATTGGCGGAATGAATACACCCCTGATCACACGTAAACACAGTTCACTTTCATAGCAGCCGCGCGCTGTATTCCTTCACGCATCTGTGCGCTCTCCTCCTCTCACCTTTTCCCTTCGCTTGTGGACTTTAATGCACAACACATCCACTGTATGTGAGCAGGCAAAAAAACATTCCAAGCCAAAACATATCATAACCGGTACACACAGCCTACATCGTCGTCACCATATTCGTTAAAGGAATGTCATAGTCAACATAGCTAATATAATTAACACGTTAGTAAACCCGCTACAATCATGCAGTAACGTTACAGTGTACAGTCAGTAAGCAGTGACAATACATTTGTAAAACCAAAAGCTTACCGTGACTTGGAAGAGTTCCAGTGTTGTGTTGGATAGTCATAGCCAGCTAGCTAACATAGCATCCCTCTGTTTGAGCAGGGTGTTTGAGTAGGCTAAACTAGCTAGCTGCATTTGCTAGCTAAGTAAGTGAAACTGAAAGTGAACAAAAAAGGACAACCTCTCTCTTGCTTCTCCTTCATTTTGGAAGAAATGAATTTGTTCAAAACTGTTCAACTATTGTCTTTCTCTCTTTTTGAATGAACTACTCACCACATTTTATGCACTACGGTGCTAGCTAGCTGTAGGTTATGCTTTCAGTACTAGATTCCTTCTCTGATCCTGTGATTGTGGACAATATTTCAGTTAATTCCGCAAGAGATCTGATAGGTTGGAGGACGTCCTCCGGAAGTTGTCGTAGTTACTTTGTAAGGGGGGTGGGAACCATGAGCCTCCTAGGTTTTGTATTGAAGTCAATGTTTGCAGAGGAGAACGGAAGCTAGCTGTCCTCCGGCTGCACCATGGTGCTATTCTACAGAGTACTGTAGACCTTCATTGCAAAAAGTGTGTTATTATTATTTGGTGCCGTTTGAATATATTTAGTATAGTTTTATCTAAAAAGGATAACTTTTTAAATGTTTTCCTATTCTTATTTTTATGAAATTCACTGAGGAGGATGGTCCTCCCAATCCTCCTCCGAGGAGCCTCCACTGCTCAGTGTTGGGTAGATGCTTGCCCTCTGAACTATTTATTAAAAGTGGCAAGGGACGGGGAGAGATTGCATGTAAACATGCAACATTAGACATCCATTTCCAACCGCCACCAGCTCCTTACATAAGCAGGACAACAGGTGTCAGTGGTACTTTGACAGCATTTAGCTCGACTGAAGAGAAGCTTGGTGCTTGGCTTGCTCGATATCATTGCATCGAAACAACTTCCTCTTTTATGTGTGTGTCTGACTGTCTGTGTTGCATGTGTAGCCTTTGGCCCGTAGCGTGTACAGCTTTGGCCTCAGCACCCCTGCAGTGTATTACTGGAGTTGTGTGGGTGCCATCACATGGGCTATATTTGCAGTGCCATGCCTTTGTACCAATGTTGTCTATAGATGTCCCAGAGCGGCCTACCGACCTGGCCAACAGGATGTGATGGTGAGCCCAGAATGCTGTTTGAGTCCATGCTTGCTTCCCCATGCTTACGTGCAGGGGGTTTAGGCTTTCGCGTCTGGGGCTGCTCACCCCCACAATAATTATTGGAGCACCCCAAAATGTTTGCTCCGCCCATCAGTGACTCCACTTTTGCTGGATGGGCGTGCTTTGGCGAGCATCCCGTCTCTTAGCGTTGTGCACGAGCTTGCAACGCAATGCTTCATTTCTGGCTTTTTTAATTGCATTATTCCTTTTTTGGCTGCATATTGAAGGCTGGCCAGCACTTCCACACATAGCTCAGCACAGTTTCTCTAGTTTCTAGTTTCATAAGCTGCCAATATCCCTTTCCAGGATATTCAGAGCTGCATATACACAGTCAGTACAGATCTAGAATGACTGTGCAATATGTGAAGATGTTGGCTTGGTATGAGTAGGCCCAGCCTGGGTAAAGGGATACTGCTTTAGTGGGTGTGGAGTGTAACCGGTGACTAACTGCCGGTTGTTTCTCAACCAGGGCGTCCTGGGTCGAGGGGAAAGAGAGGTCGCAATGGGGATCCAGGTAGGTTTGCAGTACTGTACCTGCCCTCCACTGTCCTTTAGACACCTGTAGGCCTGTAACACAAAACAGGTGAAGTAACATCATAAACACACTAAATTCAATCTCCTCTCACATGTTACGCTGACAATGACCTTATTTGAGAAAGCAATATAATAAGTGTGTGTATGTGTTTTTTGAGGAATATATTGTGGTGATGATATTGGTGAATGTTCCACCAGATTGAGTTTAGTGTTTTGATTCTGCATTGTGATGAAGTGAAAGCAAAACGTGTCAGCCAGGAACGCGATCACCGCCCATTCTGGTGTAATCAAACATCTCCTGTGGGTTTTACCCACTCAGGGTTGAAATTCCTTGCACCTAGGTTTACTATAGCCGAGGGTAGCGTCCAAAATAGTCAACAGAAGTTGAGAAAGAATCCTCCTCAAATACTAGAAAAAAAAGACTCACAAAAAACAGGAAAGGAAAGAATAATGCAGCCCCCAAAGGGAAAGTTTGTCACCCCTGACCAGATAATCTGTTATTCCTGGATGTTATTGCTCATGTCAGACTGATCTCAGGCCTGTAGGAGTGGCCAGACAGTCTGCACTCCCTCTGTCCGTTTGGAGAGTCATTTGAGTAAGGGCGGCTACCTCTTTTAGGGCTGTTTGTCTTATGTCTGTGACAGCTTCTTGCAGTATAATAAGTCAGGTTTGAGAGAGACTCTGGCCTCCTTCATTACAGTGTGGCTCCATGTCAGGGTTCTCAGGATCCTGAGCCCCAGGATTCTGTCTCCTCCTCACTGAACAGACTACTTGTCCGGCTCCAGACCATTTAACAGACAAACCATCATGTGCCTACTTCCATTCCCATTTTTCACTGTGTTTTTAATGCAAACAGTCTGGAAAACCCTCATTATCCTATTTTTCTTTTCCAGTTCAGGCATTTCTTTTTCTCATACAATCCTAAACTAGGACCAGACAAAATATTCCACTGAGAAGATAATGCTAGTGATTTGATGTGACGTTAAGGGAAGGGATTTGTCATCAGTGATTTTCCTCAATGTTCTGTGATTGATGTGATGCCATCTTTTGTGAGCCTGTCTTGATTTTGCAGTAATTTATTCTGTCTGGTGACTGAGGTCTTTCTGATTAGTCTTCTGAAAGGTCAGAGGGGGGCGTGGTCACAATGTAAGATATACCTCCTCCTAGGCTCTGATTACTAGTGGAGCATTGCCTCTGTACCTGCCATGTTTTTCTGATGAGAGTTTTAAAGGTTTATGTAACTGATCAGGCGGGGCTCATGGAGTACAACGTAGGAGTGAAATAAAACGTTAGTTCAGGGAAGTATTTTCAAAGAGCCAGTTTCCAGGATTTCGAGTAAACATTTATTCCAGGAGAAAGGATGTCTGTGGGCTGTCTCTCCGCAATGGAAAAAGTCAATGCATTGAGTAGTGCATTAATCTTAACTGGGTGTGGAGGAAGCTCTTGAGGAGCGACTCCGGTTTGGCGTTGGGCTCAGGCTACAGGCGGTGTAGTGTCATTTGGCATCTTCCTGGCACCAGTTTCAATCTCTCCATCCCTGTTCTCATCAATCCAGGAATTGGTAGGCAGACTATTTCCAACACTTCCAGGGAGGGGAAACGTCTTAAGGCTAGGAATGACCATCTTATGGGAGGGCTGAGAGAGATTTTGGAGTCGGGCTCCCAAAATGAATGTTTCGATTTATGCACCAATTTTCTTGATGTGACACACGGAAAACTGATCCTAGATCAGCACTCCTACTCTGAGACTCTTTGTGGATACGGGCACAGGTCCCGTATCCACAAATATTAGATCATAATGAATAAGATTGTACTACTACTTCTACTCTGAGACGCTTTGTGGATACAGTACTCTATTCTATGCAATTAAAGGTGGTTAGAGCTAGACAAAGAGTTTGGAAGAACTCATTTTCTCACTAGTCTAATGAAGTCTTCTTTACCTTCACGGGACATCCACCTTTTGTTATTTGTGTTTTGTTGATGGAATTGGTGAAAACACCTTCTCATAACTAAATAGGCATGTTTGAGTCATGATATTTACTGTTCTATGAATCAGTCAATGGCAGGAAGGTTTTTAGGGTGATGCATTGTACCGCTCCAGAACAAATCCAAAGCAGACAACCACTGTAAACTGAACTGCAGAACACTTCAAAAACTCAATTTGATCATGTTTTTCTACACTGTATGACTAATTGAATCTTTCTCCCTCTCTTTTGCAGGACCTCCTGTAAGTAGACCTGATGCCTTGTGTGACCATGCAGAGAGTGGTAAAGTGACTGTGTTTTTGTGTTTGGGAGTGTTTGTACCATGGATAAGTCTTTGAACGTCCAGTGAAATCTCTGTTTGATAGCACCCCCCCCCCAACCCCATCTTACATGGATGCACCCTTTTGGTGTTGCTGTGTGGTGTGTTTGCAGAGAGCTTGTAAAGAGGGGTGACATGATGATTTTCAAAGCATATCATTGTTCAAATATACATGTTAAGTCTCTCTCCCTTTAGTGCACAG
Organism: Brachymystax lenok tsinlingensis; assembly: GCA_030435695.1. Lineage (NCBI taxonomy): Eukaryota > Metazoa > Chordata > Actinopteri > Salmoniformes > Salmonidae > Brachymystax > Brachymystax lenok. Next base: position 15,808,103 of record CM059805.1, read on the forward strand.
TAATTACATTATCAGGACTGCTAAGCGTTTCACTGGTTCGGCTCAGTGAACTATCAAGTGGACTTGACATTATGAATAGCATTGTGAATGTTATTAGGCCTTTAACTAAAAGTCACTCCTTGGAAAATATGAATCAAAGGACCACTGAGGAGTCTTTAAGGTGCTTATGAAGTCAGGAGCCCAGGCGTGTTTTCCACTCCCAAACTCCTCCATCATGCCTCTATTTGAAAAACTCAAGAAGCTTTCGGATGTCTGAGAGCACGTCTTCCCTGTTTCCCCTGTATCCTGCCAATACTCAGGGATCCTTAGCCATGTCAGCCTTAGCCTAGCATCTCAGAGCTAACCTTCTGGTTCTGTGGGAGGGCAGTATGGAACACCTTGGGCAGGGCGTTAAAATTGGGCACAGCTGCGAACTGGTGCTAAGAGAGGGTGAAGGTCGTGGCCTAGCTTCTGGCCATGGCAGTGATTGATCAGTCAGCAGCAGCCGGGCAGGGATGGACATCCAGACCAGGGTCAGGTATAGCCAGAGACAGACAGGCAGGCCAGGGAGGAGTGGGTTTGTGGGTTCCGGAAGAAGACACTCATATCAGGTTGGCTGCGTTGCACACTTGATGAAACGTTAATGGTTAGCTATTACATAATGATGAAGTTGATAGTATGAGGATGTACAGTAGATGCACATTTCACGGGGTAGGCATTGCTGTCACTTGTACTTTCATTACGTGAACAAAGGAAGGAACCTTTCAAAATGATTTTGTGGAAGTTTGAGTTCTGGTTGGAATCGTTTTGGAAGTTAAGTGCCATTATGTACTTTTGTGTTAAACCTTTCCACTTGAAATGCATTAGCTATTCATACTATTACATAAAGAAGCACTTACACTACATGACCAAAAGTATGTTGACACCTGCTTGTCGAAAATCTCATTCCAAAATCATGGGCATTAATATGGAGTTGGCCCCCCCTTTGCTGCTATAACAGCCTCCACTCATCTGGGAAGGCTTTCCACTAGATGTTGGAACAATGCTGTGTGGACTTCCATTCAGTCACGAGCATTAGTGAGGTCTGGCACCGATGCTGGGCGATTAGGCCTGGCTCGCAGTTGGCATTCCAATTCATCCCAAAGGTGTTCAATGGGGTTGAGGTTAGGGCTCTGTGCAGTCGAGTCAAGTTCTTCCACACCAATCTCAACAACCCATTTATGTATGAACCTCACTTTGTGAACAGGGGCATTGTCATGCTGAAACAGAAAAATGCCTTCCCCACTGTTGCAAGCACAAAATTGTCTAGAATGATGTAGTGTTAAGATTTCCCTTCACTGGAACTAAGGGGGTCTATTTTTTTAACCAGGTAAGTTGACTGAGAACACATTCTCATTTACAGCAATGACCTGGGGAATAGTTACAGGGGAGAAGAAGGGGGATGAATAAGCCAATTGGAAGCTGGGGATGATTAGGTGGACATGATGGTATGAGGGCCTTATTGGGAATTTAGCCAGGACACCAGGGTTAACACCCTATTTTTTAGAGTGCCTCCTGTCTGGCACCCCAACACCACTTCCAGCAGCATTTGGTCTCCCATCCAGGGACCAACCAGGACTAACCTTGCTTAGCTTCAGAGGAAAGCAAGCATCAGGATGCAGGGTGGTATGCTGCTGGCCTAGTCCAAGCCATTAAAAACAGCCCCAGACCATTATTTCTCCTCCATCCGAAAACCCCCAGAATAATCCGTCGGACTGCCAGATGGTGAAGCGTGATTCATCAGAGAACGCATTTCCACTGCTCCAGAGTCCAATGGCGGCATGCTTTACACCACTCCAGCCGACGCTTGGCATTGCGCATGGTGATCTTAGGCTTGTGTGTGGCTTCTCGGCCATGGAAACCCATTTCATGAAGCTCCTGACTAAAAGTTATTGTGCTGACGTTGCTTACAGAGGCAGTTTGGAACTCGATAGTTGAGTGTTGCAACTGAGGACAGATGATTTTTACACACTACGTGCTTCAGCACTCGGAGGTCCCGTTCTGTGAGCTTGTGTGGCCTACCACTTTGCGTCTGAGCCATTGTTGCTCCTAGATGTTTCCACTTCACAGTAACAGCACTTACAGTTGACCAGGGCAGCTCTAGCAGGACAAATATTTGACGAACTGACTTGTTGGAAAGGTGACATCCTATGACGGCGCCACATTGAAAGTCACTGAGCTCATCAGTAAGGCCATTCTACTGCCAATGTTTGTTTATGGAGATTGCATGGCTGTGTGCTCGATTTTATACACCTGTCAGCAACGGGTGTAGCTGAATTAGCCGAATCCACTAATTTGAAGGGGTGTCCACATACTTTTGTATATATAGTGTAGCTATACACGAGAGACAGAATTGCGCAGGTCTCCCGGAACTTACCCTGCAAGTGAACTTTCACATTAGGAATAGCACTGTGAATTTTTGTATCAAGTTAAGTTTTAAATCACTGATATGAAAAGGTTTTTTTAAGAAATGTCCTCTGTGTTTGATTAATCGCCTCAGCTTTTCTTAACACGCTCCTCCATATTGTGGCCTTTGACAATTGAGTGAGGAGTTGAGGACAGACGATTTGTATAAATAATCTAAGCCTCTATTTAAATTGGGATGTTATGCTAACACAATTACCCATGTGATTGCAACTGTAAAACGACATGAAATTTGTGCTTTCCTGTTCCCCGAAACCGAGGGCTTTGGTCCTTTTAAAAACATAATAGTCTATAATTTTTCATAGGTCCCCAGCCCTCCCTGTGGCCGTGTGTGTTTAACACACTCTAAAACAATCAGCGTTGATGGGAAACACCTTTAGACTTAAATGAAACTAAACAGCATAAAAGCTCTCCATCAAGCTCCACCGTTCTCAAGATTCAGGTTCAGCATTGCTCAACACACACAGTTGACCACTATAAGTGTTCATTTGTCTGAGAATAACATATTGTTTAAATTGAATTGCTAACAGACCTGTTTTTCAGACCCGTTTTTTTGCCTTTTCTGGCAGCTTTATGGTTAGATAACAATCAGCTTCAGATCGACAGTAAATCCTGCTTCTGCCAGTGTCTGAGGGAAGTAATGAAGTCCAAACCTCTCTCCCACACCTAAAACCCTCACTACTAAGGTTACAGAGAGGCCCCAGGGGCCACGGAAGCCCCTAGCGGAGGCCCTCTCATTCGTCCACTAGCACCCGGCCCAAATGGGAGCCACATGTGCCAGGTTACTGCGTAATTCCAATGAGAGGTTTCTTCCGGAGGTAGGGCACTCCTGACCCCTGCAGACGACCCCTAGAGGCCCTGTAGCAGGCAAGCAGACAGACACCCATGTGCAGTGTGTTCTCACTCAGTACCTGGCCCTGCACCTCACCTCAGCGCTGCCCCAGACCTCCAGGACCATGCAAGGTGCTTCACAGAAGTACCAATCATTAGGCTTTCTAACAGCAGCCACTTGATTCACTTCCCAGATCTATAAAATGTTGCTTAACTAAAGAAGATTAAGAGGAGATGGGGAGTGTGATAGCATATCTGCCCTTTAGGATTTTCGATGGATTGTTGATGCAAGATTAATGACTTCCCGTCTGGAACTGTTGGCCAATAGTGGCCCACACACTCAGTATAGGAAGCAGACACAACCATGACTCTTGTTGGCTTTTCAGGGAAGAATAGAGTCACAACGTCAGTCTTTAAGCCCTAGAACTCTGTCATAGAGATAACATACTCCTCTGTGGACAAACAATGGCCAGTGGCTTTGGGAAATGTCAAGGGTTCCTGTTCCCGTCCGACCAGTAATTAGTGCTGTGTCCTTTGCTAAAACAACACAGACATAAGAGCTATTGATTTATGTTTCCGTAGCTCACAGAAAACAAAACACACAATATTGGAGGAAATGTTCCTTTGGCAATATTGAACGCTGTATCGGACATCCTTATGGCTTTGTTGGTTGTTCAAGATGCTAAGCCTAAGGGGAAAAAAAATGTCATTCAAATTAGTCACCAGCTGAATAAAGAATTTACATACATAAATCCATGGCATGCCTTCTTACAAGACCTGTCTTTGCATGCATTTACATGCTGATTGAAATGCATTGATTTTATGGTATGTTCTTTAATGTTGATGAGAATCTACAGTATATTATAGATAATGAATACCTTAAACTTCAACTGCTATGGTTTATGATTCATCCTCAACTTAAATAAGCATGTTATCAGCTCTTTAACCTGTTCAACTCTGACCCCCTCTGGTGGCATTTTTTAATGATGCATAATATTGTATACTACCCTCATAAAGTACAATTTGGTTAAAAAAAAGTCCTACAAACACATGCTTAGTACTGTTAGAAAGTTAAGAAATGTGGGATTCTGATAACGGTGTCAGACACAATGTGACTATTACAGAGCCTGAGATACAGCAGCCTCAATTGTTACATTTTGGGGAAAAAGAGATTAGAAAATCTAGGTTTGACATAAAATATGTCACCAATTACTGTTCGAAAAGGATGTAGCTTTCAAATTAAATGTCACTTTCTATTTATTTTCTATTTTCTGATCTTTTTTGGGGGGCGAGGGGTGTAACTCACCGTACCCGATACTTTGAACAAAGCAACTGCTCAGAGTTAAACAGGTTCAAATCAATTAGGTCTATCAAACCAAATGAAATTATGTATTGTTTGATTTGTTTCTTCTTTTGTTGTGGAATGGTGTGTTTTGTTTTCTTTCATGGCTGCTTGTTATAACTGAACTTGCCAAAATACAATGAGCACTGAAAAACACGTTTTTTAAATAGAGTATTAGATCAAATCAAAATAATCTGCAATGAGAAAGTTAAATAATGACATAATTATGTAGAAAACTGTCCAAAAACAATTGTCTTTTTTGACCATTTTATTCTGGCCTGGATCAGTGTGACTTTTTCTGGAATAATGTCAAGTTCACTTTCTATTTTGTATCCATTTCTCTCACCCCTTTTCAGGGTCCACCCGGACGATCAGGCTTTCCGGTAACTGTCTTTTAACTGTCTGTCTGTCTGTCGTTCTGTCTGTGTGTTTTGAGATCTCTCTGATCTCTCTGCTGAGAAGTTGTTTTTGTCCCAGGATAATATCCCAATTCAATGAATGATCATTGGAAAAACACACATAGAGGACAATCAACCCAGGAGTTTGATGACTTCAAATTAATGAATCTGTATTTACTGTGATTGACAACTTCTCAGCTTAGATACCACAGAGATATCTGCTCAACAGAGGGACTGAGTGCATTATATGCGCAGTTTATACACTCCTTTGTGTGAGTTTGAATACCTTTGTAGACATACAATGCATTCAATAAGATTTACAGTTGTCTTTACTTTTACTACATTTAGATTGGACATATAATTTGCATTGAAAAGGTTATGCCACTTTTCATGAACAGCCCATTAGAAACCCAATTGAATAAGAATGAGAGACCTCCACAGAGCGTCCCAGACATAAGTACTGTAGTTTTGATATCACCTCAGACCCTCTTTTGCCTAGCTCTTTGCTTACTGTGTCCATGTCAGCTTCCTGGTTACCCAGCTCTAACATGACTAACTCAACCAGCCAAATCCACATGGTCTCCATCATAGCATGGCAACAGGAGGCCATCTTAGATCTGACCTTTGACCCAGCTGCCAGTTCCAACCTGTGAACCCTCCTCAGTCCTTTCAGGCTCACTGGTGAAACAGGCCCATAAAACAGTCTGAAGTTGAATAGACGGCTCATAGGGCGAGCTTTTCAAGGGAGATTAGCTGATAGGTTTTGTCAAAGTTCAGACGTGATCCCTTCCAGGTTTTTTGATTGATGATGCTGTCAAAGAACTGGTAATTAAATCAGAAGTGCTCTCTCCTCTTCTTGGGAAGGATGTGGGTTTGGAGAGGAAACTTGTCTGCATTCAAATCAGTAATTTCTACCCTTTTTCCATAGTGTTGTATGTCAGATTTGAGCTTTGAACAAAAGAGCAAAACCACCTTGTGTGATGTATGAACTATAAGCGCTTTTTCCTTTTGTGATTTATCAAAGGACGTGAGCTCCATACAGTCCTGTCACAATGACACGTCACTTTTTTCTACCTCGAGCCTGCTGTATATTCATGTGACCTATTAGCACATTTCACAATATCTTCACATAATTATCACATTCAGATGTGTGGTTACTATCATAATACTTTGAAACCCTATACATACTCCTTCAGTCATGCCTCATCTAAAGTAATGCAGGGGTCTTGAGTGTGTGCATGTTGAAGCAGAAGCCGTGCTAGCGGTGGTGAGGGGAGCCGTTATGACTGCGGTCAGTCTGGAGAGTGAGAGTGTGCTGGTCCCTAGGCTATAGTCCAGCTGAGTCTCATTACTCCTGTTAAAGGAGAAGTCCACACAAAAACGATATTTTGCTATTTGTTTTATTAGTCAATTGTTGACATATTCCCAAAATGTTTTGCATGTCAGCAATCAAGTTTTCAAGACATGTAACTTTCAAAATACAGAAATCCTCCCCATTTGATGCATTTTGCATTATATGACGGAAAACGTAGCAGCATATGATGCAAAATGCATCATACGTGGAGGATGTCTGTATTTTGAAAGTTATGTGTCTTGAAAACTTGATTGCTGACAAGCAAAACATTTTGGGACTATGTCAACAATGGACTAATGAAACAAATAGCAAAATATCGTTTTTGGGTGGGCTTTTCCTTTAATACACCTGAGAGGCATCCACACTGCACCACTGAGTCCCTGTGTAAATCCTCCTGTCCTGAATCCTGACTGTACTGTGTGGGTGGGTGTAGAGGGAGGTGTATGTGTGTGTGTGTTCGGAGGGGGGTCAGCAGTGTGGTCAGGGACCACTGAATTTGAGACTGCCGCAGCCCCAGCAACTCTATAACCCAAACTGGGAGGGACAGGCACTGCAGAGGGAGAGAGATAGGGAACAGGGGGTGGTGTGTGGAGAGAAAGTGGTCGCTTCAGCTCTTATCTTTTTTTGAGGGGCAAAAGACTTCAACAATAGAAGGAACACACATTGAGTAATAGAGTGGGGATCGTTCAGATTTCTGTCTGAGATTTCTCGGAATGCTGTCTAGCACAATAACAGACTTGGCCCTGTGCGGGATAGAGGTTAGAGAGCCGGCTGTTCATCTGATGCTCGGAAATCAACAGTTTGAGGGAAAGCAGCGTTAAGTGGCCACAGGAAATGGTTTGCCTCACTTTTGCTCGTTCTGCTCCTTATAAAGGCATTATACTGAATATGGGGGAATTTTGAGCAGTTATGATATTGCACGGCCTTGTCTTGAATCAGGACCTTGGACAGGGCATATAGAGCACTGCCTTAAGCCAGCATATCTCTAGAGACCTGATAGCAATGCTCCAGTATGGGGATCATTGTTTTTAATCACAGCGAGCTGTAGCTGTTTGTTTTTGTGTAATTAGGCAACTCTTTTCTTTATTTCCTCAAAATAGCCATCACCTTTTTAAGGAGTTGGACACACTGAAAGATAGTCAGCTTGATATTGATGTTAGGTTATTAATTAGGTCTATACTATATTGAGGGGGGGTGTAGCGAGAGCGGAAGTCTAACCCAGGCCTCTCCACCCAACTCCCCTCACAGATTCAGGTATCCAGCACATGTTGCGTTGCTGTGCGTTGTAATGACTTATGGGGCTGGCCCCAACCTGGTACTTGTTTCCGTAACACGTCATCGGAGTGAGTTGTCAAAAAGCTGTCATCGCCAGCCTTCTCCAGGATGCCTGTCATGGGAGAGAGGGGCGAGTTGCTCCTATTAAGAGGCTTTAGGAATGAACACCTTTGCATAATAAATCATTTCAGCGCGTCCAGAGTTTATGGTCATTTAGAGTAGTGTGAACAAAGGTTATGCGTGGCAGATGGACAAGGGCATGACCTGGGGGAGGAAGGTCATTATGGACTGTCACGTCCACTGGTGATGTTAACAGTGTTGCAAACAAAAAAAATTGTTGTTAAACCCAATGTGTCTCAAATTGGACATGATACAGTATTTATGACTTCCACCCAGATGTCTTGTAACCCTCTATGGGCAAAAGAAGAAAACGGGGCAATATGTTCCAGCAATTTATTTAGTTATACATGAGGAACTAGAGAGTTCTTTAGTTGTCACATAGGGAATGTCACTGTTAGTTGTGGTCAGCTGGCAAATCTAATCTCTGACAATTATCTGATGTGTAAGTATTAAGTGAAACTAATACAGTAGTTATGACATAATGTTTACCTTTTTGAACCATTTGTTTCTAATAATCCCTGATGATTGTTCTCTGACCACCATTGGTTCTCTGCTGCACTGACTTCTTTCAAGGTCTGGCATACTGTAGCTAGCCATGGGCCTTGAGGGAACCTACAGTTCTGGGCATGGCTGCATCAAAATTGCTCAACCTACCATAATGTTTACGAATAGTTCCAAAGCTACAGAGTGGCTTGACTTTATCAGAGTTGACCTACAGAGCCCGACCGTCTGCCATCAATTTAAACACAAATACATACTGCAATCTGTGTTTGCTATAATATTACATTTTGATGGCATGACAGAATGAAAGCTCACCATAAGTTAACCTGTTGGCTGTGATTGTAGTAGTGCTGGAGCATATCAGAATTGTTTACCCTTTTCCTCTTGACTTTGCGTTGCTTATTAGGGTGACAAAGGAACAATGGGAATTCCTGGAAGATTGGTGAGTGACATGAGAATGTGCAACCGAGTAGTGTGTAGAAACAAAGGGACTTTGACCAAATAGAGGACACTTGAGTAATCACTTGAGTAGCATGTCTTCGACATTTTAAAGAAAAGACTGAAGAGAAATGGCACCGATGGTCAGGTTATAACCCAGATAAAGATTTTTCCGAATTTTCTTTCTGACATTCTTTGTTAATTAATATATTGTTTAATACATGCATATGTAATTATTGTGAAGTTTAGTACAGCCCATTGCAGAATGCAACCCTTTGTGCCCCTTCATAAATGATAAAAACAAAGGTATCACAGAGTATCAAGATATATGAGGAATGGGTTTGGTATAGTTTGACATAGCTAAAGATACAGTGCATTCAGAAAGTATTCAGACCCCCCTTGACTTTTCCCACATGTTATTACGTTACAGCCTTATTCTAAAATGGATTAAATCCTTTCCCCCCCCCCCACCATCAATCTACACACAATACCCCATAATGACAAAGCAAAAACAGTTTTCTTTTAAAACATTTTGCAAAACTGAAATATCACATTTACATAAGTATTCAGACCCTTTACTCAGTACTTTGTTGAAGCACCTTTGGCAGCGATTACAGTCTCGAGTGTTCTTGGGTATGACGCTACAAGCTTGGCACATCTGTATTTGGGGAGTTTCTCCCATTCTTCTCTGCAGATCCTCTCAAGCTCTGCCAGGTTGGATTTGGAGCGACGCTGCACAGCTATTTTCAGGTCTCTCCAGAGATGTTTGATCAGGTTCAAGTCCGGGATCTGGCTGGGCCACTCAGGGACATTCAGAGACTTGTCCCGAAGCCACTCCTGCGCTGTCTTGGCTGTGTGCTTAGGGTCGTTGTCCTGTTTGAAGGGGAACCTTTGCCCCAATCTGAGGTTCTGAGCGCTCTGGAACAGGTTTTGATTCAAGGATCTCTCTGTACTTTGCTCCGTTCATCTTTGCCTCGATCCTGACTAGTCTCCCATTCCCTGCAGCTGAAAAACATCCCCACAGCATGATGCTGCCACCAACATGCTTCACCGTAGGGATAGTGCCAGGTTTCCTCCAGACATGACGCTTGGCATTCAGGCCAAAGAGTTCAATCTTGGTTTCATCAGACCAGAGAATATTTTTTCTCATGATCTGAGAGTCCTTTAAGTGCCCTTTGGCAAACTCCAAGTGGGATGTCATGTTTCTTTTACTGAGGAGTGGCATCCCTCTGGCCACTCTACCATAAAGGCCTGATTGGTGGATTGCTGCAGAGATGGTTGTCCTCTCATCTCCTCAGAGGAACTTTGGAGCTCTGTCAGAGTGACCATTGAGTTGTTGTTCACCTCCCTGACCAAGGCCCTTCTCCCCAGATTGCTCAGTTTGGCCAGGTGGCCAGCTCTAGGAAGAGTGTTGGTGGTTCCAAACTTCTTCCATTTAAGAATGATGGAGGCCACTGTGTTCTTGGGGACCTTCAATGCTGTAGAACGTTTTTGGTACCCTTCCCCAGATCTGTGCCTCGACACAATCCTGTCTCGGAGCTCAATTTCGGGTCTCAAAGGGTTTGAACACTTATGTAAACAAGGTATTTCTATTAACAAAATAGATATAAATATGCCAAAAATGTCTAAAACCTGTTTTTGCTTTGTCATTATGGTGTATTGTGTGCAGATTGAGGAGGATTTCTTGTGTGGTTAATCCATTTTAGAATAAGGATTAAAGGTAACAAAATGTGTAAAAAGGGAAGGGGTCAGAATATTTTCCAAATGCACTATATGTACAGTAGTTGTACTGTAACTTGGCATGTTTGCATGATGCTGACAATTTAACTTCACAAACAAGGCTCTTATATACAGTAATGGTATTTATAAGTTGCTCATATCACCTAATATTTGCACTTATACTGTGTGTGGACGTGTCCTGCTTTTAAAGCGTCATGTCATAAATGCCTATGACTGCTTATAAAGCCATTTAGCAGACATTGTATCATGTTAATGGAGCTGATCTTGTTACAGTAGTTGCATTCAAACATGCCAAATCACTGAAAAGTTTTAGAAATATAAAAAAGTCACCGATCGGAAATGATCAGTTTTTTGTAAAACATCATCGACTATTCCATTACTCGCCCCTCCCCTCCCACCCTCTTTCACACTTGTAGCTTTCAATTTATTCATACATTTATTACAACACAATGATTTTGCTTTAAAATGTGTATATTTGTTTTAGGCCAATTGTTTATCAGACATTTTTATTATTCTTTATTTTAGAAACACAACTTCCCCATATTTCAAATCTGTTTCTTTTTTGGCTTGATACTGAATATATTCACATGTTTTTGTGATTCCATGTGTATTTTGTAGTTTTTAGAATGCCTTTAGGGGAAATGTTAAAATCAAATGCTACTTGTTTACCGGATTTGGAATTGCCTGGAGACATTACATGCACACATTCTTTATTTTAAAGATGAGGAAAACAGGTTGCGCTGACATGTTGCACGCACACTTTTAGTTTTCTCATTTATTTAGATGTGTGTACGGCCATATTTCAAGGCAATTTTACCACCGCAACATACCAGCACCTTGGCTCTCTCAGTTTTGCTCAGTCATCGTACTGGAAGTGAATTTTCACAAATCCGACTCCGGTTTGTGGGCTTGAAATTCTGGCTTTAAAAACACTCCCTCATTCCCCAACCTGGGGCGTTCTACAGTGTCGCTCCAACTGTGAGGCCCATGCAGAGTACGCAATATTTCACACAGTGTAGAGGAGTTAAACTACTTTGTGGTCCTCAAGCGCCTCCTCAAAGGAAGTCCTTTTTTCTGGCCTATCCCTCGCTCCCAGGCTCACTGCCTCTCCCCTCCCTTCACTCACTACTACTTCTGTGAGAATGTACGTCTCGACACCAGACAGCTCCCCGTGGCCCTAGACTTCAGCCCAGCCCAGCCTCCTCTCCCCACCCCCCATTCCATTCCCTTCCTCTCCCTGTGACCACTTCTGAGGCTGATGCATGCCCTGTGTCTCTCTGTGCCTGTCTAACCCCGGTTCCTCTCTTTCTGTCTCTCTCCTCCTTCACACTTTGCATGCGACTGTCTGCTGTGACTGACCAGGGGTTAAAAGGATACACAGGGGAGAAGGTAAGTCTATAGGGACATCTGTTGGAACAGCCACCCTCCAAAGCCTGCAGGAGAGAAGGCAGGGAGAGAGGCTTCAGCAGTCTTAGTGGGTGGTGGTGGTGCTGGTGGTGGTTAAAAGCACACACTTGTTCACTGTACAGTAGTGTATGGAGGTTATATTTGATTTATTTCAAGGACCCTAGGTCTGTATTTTTAAAGGGCGTTAGGGTCACATTCTGAAAACCATTTCCCACCCTGGTTGGATTACCTGTGGGGTTTTTTCTCAATAAAACAGAATAGCAAAGAATTGTCACATAAGAGTCTCAGAGTTCTAAATTAAGGCTCCCTCTAGAATGTTTATGACATTTATGGAGATCATGGTATAAGCAGATTCCACTATAGGTTTCAGGACCCTACGACTTGGAATTATATACAATGATGACAAATCTGCGTTGCATCACCATGACATCTTAGTTCCATCTCGAAGATCTCAATATGTGTTCACTCCCTCGGATGACCAATAGTAATCTGACCATGCAGACGTTTCCAGTCCACTAAATGGCCACAGTTGCAAAAGCGATCAGATCTATCCACAAAGCAACCGCTTTGTGGATTCACTTTCATCAAACTTGAGGTGATTTGTGATGTGCAGAGCTGAATGTGCGGCTGGAGGAGAAACATGCGTTGCATTCTTAACTGTCATACTGTAGAGAGTAGCAAGCTAGCCAAACAACTCCAATATGGCTCAGCCAGTCTGCCTGCCGGCGGAGAGCCTCAGGAGTTATGGCTAGACTAATGTGACCACCAAGACGTTAAACGGAGAACCAGACAACAGCACTGGCTTTGGGAGGTCTCAACAGATCTGGGTCCAAAACAATCCAATGGCTTTACTCATATTTCTCTGCACCAATTGTTTTAGGAGTGTAATATTGTGGTCCATTTCCCTGTGTGTGGTTAGCTCTGGGGGCCAGGATTGAAGATGAGGAAACACAGGGGTTAGACAGGGAGGCTTGGCTGAAAATCTTCATTAAATATGAAAACATCCTCTCCAGAACAGACAGAGCCAACACAAGGGGAACTGGCAAAGTCCAGCTCCGGCTGGGCAGCTTTTATATTCTTCTCTTAAAACATTAAAACAAATGAGTTCTGTGGGTTTGGTGGTGGGTCGTAATGTATGAGGCAAGTGACTGGCAGAAATACAAGAGAAAAGGAAAACAATGATGAATTGGTTAAGCAGAGAGAGAACCACTTGGCCACTTGCGGCTGACTTTATGGGTATGGGAGGATTTCATATTGGAGGAAATTAAATCTCAAGGGCAGTCTCTGTCCTTGGTGTTTCATAGGCCTTGGCTGTAAATGTATGTATTTTTTGGGGTGGTTTCTGGTCTTAGTCGTGATTTTGGGGCTCTTGAGGTTGACCCTTTCCAACACCAGTAATCTGACTGCTCTATAAGGGCATACATTTTGTTACGTTACAGCCTTATTCTAAAAAGGATTACATGTTTTCAATCTACACACAATCAATCTACACACAATACCCCATAATGACAAAGCAAAAACAGGTTTTTAGAAATGTTAGCAAATTTAGAAAAAATAAACAACTGAAATATCACATTTACATAAGTATTCAGACTGTTTACTCAGCCCTTTTTGAAGCACCTTTGGCAGCGATTACAGCCTCGAGTCTTCTTGGCTATGCCGCTATAAGCTTGGCACACCTGTATTTGGGGAGTTTCTCCCATTCTTCTCTGCAAATCCTCTCAAGCTCTGTCAGGTTGGATTTGGAGCGTCGCTGCACAGCTATTTTCTGGTCTCTCCAGAGATGTTTGATCGGGTTCAAGTCCAGGCTCTGGCTGGGCCACACAAGGACATTGAGACTTGTCCCGAAGCTACTCCTGCATTGTCTTGGCTGTGTGCTTAGGGTCGTTGTCCTGTTGGAAGGTGAACCTTCACCCCAGTCTGAGGTCCTGAGCGCTCTGGAGCAGGTATTCATCAATGATCTCTCTGTACTTTGCTCCGTTCATCTTTGCCTCGATCCTGACTAGTCTCCCAGTCCCTGCAGCTGAAAAACATCCCCACAGCATGATGCTGCCACCACCATGCTTAGGGAGAGTGCCAGGTTTCCTCCAGACGTGACGCTTGGCATTCAGGCCAAAGAGTTCAATCCTGGTTTCATCAGACCAGAGAATTTTTTTTTTTCATGATCTGAGAGTCCTTTAAGTGCCTTTTGGCAAACTCCAAGTGGGATGTCATGTGTCTATTACTGAGGAGTGGCATCTGTCTGGCCACTCTACCATAAAGGCCTGATTGGTGGAGTGCTGCAGAGATGGTTGTCGTTCTGGAAGGTTCCCCCATCTCCATAGAGGAATTCTGAAGCTCACCTCCCTGACCAAGGCCCCTCTCCCCCGATTGCTCAGTTTGGCCGGGCGGACAGTTCTAATACGAGTCTTGGTGGTTCCAAACTTCTTCCATTTAAGAATGATAGAGGCCAATGTGTTCATGGGGACCTTCAATGCTGCAGAAGTGTTAGGGTACCCTTCCCCAGATCTGTGCCTCGACACAATCCTGTCTCGGAGCTCTACGGATAATTCCTTCAACCTCATGGCTTGGTTTTTGCTCTGACATGCACTGTCAACTGTTGGACCTTTATATAGACAGGTGTGGGCCTTTCCAAATCATGTCCAATCAATTGAATTTACCACAGTTGGACTCCAAGCAAGTTGTAGAAACATCTCAAGGATGATCAATGGAAACAGGATGCACCTGAGCTCAATTTTGAGTGTCAAAGCAAAGGGTCTGAATAATAATGTAAATAAGGTATTTTCTTTTCTTCGGTTTGTCATTATGGGGTATTGTGTGTAGATTGTGTGTAGATTTATGAGGAAGAAAATGTATTTAATACATTTTAGAATAATGCTGTAACGAAACAAAATGTGGAAAAATACTTTAGATCTTCATTTGTCCAGTTTGGTGAATCTCTGTACTATGGGAGTAACTGTAGACCCCCAAAAAAATTCTTAGTGGTTTGCCTTTTGTCCACTGTGAGGCACAGGCACCATCAATCTATCTTCTCCAGTAGCGCTGCGAGGTGACAAACCCACCTAACCAGAGTGTGAAAACAAATATCTCCCCTCCCCAGTAGACATTTGTTGAGAAACATTAAAATCACCTGCGTTTATGATGGCTGGTTGGGCTATCAAAGATGTCCCAGTGATAAGGTTTCTGGGGAGAATGCTAATTAGGGGAAAGTGCTGGAAACCCGAGCAGGCCCTGTCTGGCCCCAATGGGTTCTGAGATTTTGCTGGAAGGGTCCGTAGGTCTGTATAGATGGGGCTGACACTGTGCAAATCACCCACTTTGTGCCAGAGGAGCCCAGAGGGTTTCCCCCTGTTTTTACAGCAGTGCTGCTGACCTTCTGAGCACTGCTGTCAAGGTTTAAAGTATGGCTCTGAAATGAGAACTTTTGACTTTGCTGAAAATGTATAGAAATAAGAACGCTTTTGCTCTTAGGCTTTTTTACTTAAAATGTGGGAAAGATTAAGTGTGTGTAGGAACTAGACTTGCTGTATGTGTTACAGATGGTATTTATGAAATAATTTCCCTAATTTACAATTGTATTCATGTAGAGTGTTGTACATATTATACAGAATTACTAAGGAGAACATCTGGTGAGCTGGCTAAGACTGAGAGAGGTATTATTTTGTTCCACTGTTGGTGCATCTTCTCACTGTCTGTCTATCTGTCCATAGGGAGCGCCAGGGGAGCCAGGCCTGTCCATCATTGGGCCACGAGGACCTCCTGTAAGTGTCATCACTTCTAACTACAACTAATAATACTGTGCATAACCTGTACTGTTCACTGCTGCTTTAAGTCTTCAGTTCAATGACTCATGACCTGCCACTCTGAATAAGCCTGGCATGATTGTAATGTCATGAACATCAAGAGTTATAGAAGAATGTATATTGTGAACCCCATAATCATGACCACATACTGTAGCAAAAATACCAGAGATTCTACGTTTGCCTGTCAGGACTTTCCAGAACAAGTTCTTAAGCTTGTCCACCACAGAGCTAATGGAGATTGAAGACTGATAATTACAGGTTGTTTGAGAGTACTTTGGCATTTTCTGAGGAAGCCAGAGCTTCGATTTGGCTGTAATCTGGATCATTCCGTGTTTCCTCAGCATGAGAAGTGAAAACATTCCTATGCCTCGTAAAGTATTCCAGACACCAGAACCCAATGGTCCCTATTGTATTAAATAATTGATGTTCGTGAGATAAAATAAGACTTTATCCTGATTCAACTCCTTTCTTCCCCATTTCTATTCTTTTTTATTAGTAGACAGACAAAAGGGTTACAGTGTTGGACCAGTGGTGTGCAATTTCCTTTTTGATTATGCTGTGAAGAATTGGACATGTTTTATTTTGAGGTTTTCTTGTTCCACCCTGGTTTTTGGACAGCGGGGTTACAGTACCTTGTTGTAGAGCCAATAAACTGGCTACTCAGGAGGACCAGACATCTGTTTTCCCAATTGACAATTAGCTACATACCTGTGTGCCCACTACCCTGGCTGGTAATAAGGCATTTCTAATGAACACCAGGCTACAGAGGAAGTAAAGCACAGCAGGAGAGTGAAGGAGTACATGGAGAACCAGTCAAGCAAGGGTACTTAAAAGGTGATTTCCCACAGCAGGTGAGGTCGATAAGAGAGACTCACTCTTGACCTTAGGAAAGGGAGAGGGAGTTGATTTGGTGGCGAGGTGGAGAGAAAAGAATGGAAATTACAGCTTAGGTTAGCCAGGTGGTTCCTCTTATCTTGACTGACGACTCACCCTGAATTAAATTCCGTTGCTCTATTGGTCGCTACAAACATTCAGTCTGAAACTGCCATCCTAGAAGTTGTTTTTGTGACGTCAAAATGAGGGGCGTCGTACAAAACAAACTCATTAGCGATTGGATCGTCTGTAAACAACCGGAGTATCAAAGTTGATAACATCGTCACGTAGGCCGGTTCCGGCCCAACCCATTGGTTTCTGGGACCAATCAGAACGGTCAGAATGTGTTCGCATTTTAGAAATCGTCGTGGAGGGAGGCAAATACAGACTCATCTGGGAGAAGAAACATTAGTTGGCCAGAGCGATGTGAATGGGTAGCCAGGCAGCCTCTTATCTGCCCGTGTCCTGCACACTGTCATTTCACAGATGACTAGACAGGACCTTGTTCTACTGCAACCTGACCGTAGGGAAACAAAGGGAAAGGACCCCTGAGGTTGTATCAGATTCATTCTCTATGTTAATGGAACACATACAATTGTCATATTGAGTCCTACCGAAGAGTATGTTAAGATATGTTGTCCACATGAGGAATTAGCCCTCAAAG
The DNA here is from genome assembly GCA_030435695.1 of Brachymystax lenok tsinlingensis. NCBI lineage: Eukaryota > Metazoa > Chordata > Actinopteri > Salmoniformes > Salmonidae > Brachymystax > Brachymystax lenok. The sequence continues at coordinate 15,825,291 of CM059805.1, forward strand.
TTAAATCAAATGCGTAATCTCAGTAGCTGTATCCTTACTAAATCAAATAAAATCTAAGTTTATTTGTCGCGTACACAGATTAGCAGATGTTAAAGGTGCAGCGAAAAGCTTGCATTTCTAGCTCCAATAGTGCAGGAAATGTCTAACAGTACAATACTGAAACACAAATAATCCCAAGAAAGTAAAAAAGAAGAAAAAATGAAGAAACAAAAAATTCTGAAATATCAGAACGAGCAACGTCAGAGTCCGGAATATAAATATGGGCTGTGTATAGACAGTATGGACAATAAGTAAGTAGGAAAAAGGTATGAACAGCAGTAGTTATATAGGATGAGCTATGTCGAGAATACAAAATGTACAGTGAGCTACAAAGTATTGGAACAGGGACATATTTGTATTTGTTTTGGCTCTGTGCTCCAGCACTTTTGATTGGAAATGATGCAATGACGATAAGGTTAAAATGTAAACTGGTGAGCCGTTTAGAAATTACAGTGCTTTTTGTACATAGTCCCCCCCCATTTTAGTTTACTGTGGATGCCACCATGATTACGGATAGTCCTGAATTCATTGTGAATAGTTATGTATCAGAAACGTACAGACGCACGTATATCATACCCCAAAGACATGCTAACCTCTCAGCATTACAATAACATACTTTTGTGGTGGTTTGATATTTGTGCGTCTGTAACTTTCTGACTCATCATTATTCACGATTCATTCAGGTCTATCCTTAGTCATTCTTATTTACAATAAAAGTGACTCTAAAATGACACAGTACATTATTTACCATTAATTTCTATTAGGCACAAAATAATCTGAAACACAACCAAAACAAACAGCATCCAACAAATTTGTAGAGTCACAAGTTTGATGTAGTCGTTGTGTGCAAGGAATATGGGACCAAATACTTCACTTTTTACACATATAACTGAATTTGCCCCAATACTTTTGCTCACCTAAAATAGGGGGACTATGTGCAAAAAGTGCTGTAATTTCTAAACGGTTCACATGATATGGATCAAAATACACGCAAATGAAAGCTGACAGTCTGCACTTTAACCTCATAGTCATTGCTTGATTTCAAATCCAAAGTTTTGAAGCATAGAGCCAAAAGAAGAGAAAATGCTTCACTGTCCCAATAATTACAGAGGGCACTGTATACAGTATATAAAGTGAGTAATCAATTAGCTAACATTTTCAGAGATCAAAATAATGTTGCAGGACTGGTAATGCTAACTACAGAAACGATTTCATAACAATAAACATTATGTAAAATTTTTAAAGTGAGCAGTGTTCAATGACTCTATGTACATAGGGCAGCAGTCTCTAAGGTGCAGTGTAGAGTACCGGGTGGTAGACGGGTAGTGATGACTGTTTAACTTAACAGTCTGATGGTCTGGAGATGGAGAAACTGGAGAAACTGGAGAAACTGTTTTTCAGTCTCTCTATACCACCTTTGATGAACCTGTACTGTCCCCGCCTTCTAGATGGTCGCAGGGGGAACAGGACGTGGCTCGGGTGGTTGAGATCCTTGATGATCTTCTTGGCCTTCATGTGATGCCAGGTGCTGTAGATGTCCTGGAGGGCAGGCAGTGTGCCCCCGGTGATGCGTTAGGCTAACTGCACCACCCTCTGGAGAGCCCTGCGGTTGCGGGCGGTGCAGTTGCCGTACCAGGCGGTGATACAACCCAACAGAATGCTTGTGCGCCTTCTTCACCACAGTGTTGGTGTGGACGGACCAATTCAGGTCCTCAGTGAAGTTGAAGCTTTTGACCCTCTCCCCTGCGACCCCATCAATGTGGATGGGGGCGTGCTCTCTCTCTGCTGTTTTCTGTAGTCCAAAATCAGCTCTTTCGTTTTGTTGATGTTGAGGGAGATGTTATTTTCCTCTGCCAGGGCTCTCATGTCCTCCCTGTAGGCTGTCTCATCGTTGTTGGTAATCAGGCCTACCACTGTTGTGTCGTCTGCAAACTTGATGATTGAGTTGGAGAAGTGCGTGGCCACGCAGTCATGGGTGAACAGGGAGTACAGGAGGGAGCTGAGCACATACACTTGTGGGGCCCTGCGTTTAGGATCAGCGTAGCGGAAGTGTTTTTGCCTACCTTCACCACCTGGAGTCGGCCCATCAGAAAGTCTAGCACCCAGTTGCACAGGGAGGGGTTCAGACCCGGGGCCCTGAGCTTATTGATGAGCTTGGAGAGTACTATGGTGTTGAAGGCTGAGCTGTAGTCAATGAAAAGCACTAGGATGAATAAATAAAACTAGATGTGATAGGTTACTCTTGATTAACCAATGATGAAGTCAGTTGACCATATATACAGCTCATCACTTTTTGCAAGTTCAAGCACAGAACAACAGCAAGATTGATATTGTGAATAGTTTTTTATCAGTGTTCTAGTTCATGTGCAAAGCTTGTAATACGCCATGTCCTTCACTGTCTTTCCAAAACAGACAATCCCTTTCGGAGGAAAAACATGCATAGCCTCATCTGTTTCATTAGGAGAGTTCACCTCTTCTTTGTAATTTTCTCCCAGTTTGTCTTTACTGCCCCCCTCTCCTTTTCCTGGGATATTGAATGGCTTCCTCTAGTCCCACAGGCCGGGTAGCATATCCACACCTAGTGCAGAATGTCTTCAACCAAGCATTTTCATTAATCATTATTGCCATTTACTCATTCAGTTTGTTTGGCTTTTTCTCTTTTGCAGTCGATCTTGATTCAATCAGAAAGTGCCATCCTTTGTTTCTTTCATTATTCTAAGACTTTTCAGTGTTGAGTTTCTCCCTCTTACTTCCTTTTGGCTCTCCCGGTAGTCTGCGGTAGCACTCCCCCTGTCAGGGTCAATTACAGCTCTGCCCAAATGTATTACTATAGAAGAGAAAAATGGCACCCCCTCATGCTGACCCTCTTTCACCAGATTTTCACCTCAATCTTCCAGCAGAAAAAGAATCCCTCTAACTCGACATCTATTTCTGATTCACTTTAGGGACAGCCAGGAACAAGAGGCTTCCCAGGCTTCCCGGTAAGACTTTGCAGCTTCCCCAGTCTTTAAGTCTTTATAATCTGTGTTTTAATGTTAGGTTACTATTTTGCAAGTGGAGCTTTATTATATAGTCGGAGCTCCCAAATGTCAAAACGTTAGAAATAAGATGTTTCCTGGCTGGTAATCTCCTGTGAGCAGATTCTGCGTTAACACGAAGTTGACCAAATTTCTTGAGATTTTACTTTTGGGTTAACCGAGATTCCCTGGCTGGTTAAGTGCATAAGTGCCCTGATTATTGGTCTTGTTTTAGTCAAATCTACAGCCAGTCTACTGTCTCCTTTATGCCTCCTAATCAGGAATAGCACCATGTCCAATAGCAAAGCTGGCTCTTTATGTCGAGAGTTTGGGACTATAAGGTTCTATCTGCAAAAAGATGGTTCTGATAAAATTGGCTTTAAAGTTCCGAAGCCTCATTGGTTTGAATGGTGTCAGCAATTTTTCTGTTGTGTTATTATCGACATGAGTTGGGGTATTTAGAGGACTATATAGGTAACCTTATAGTCCCAAGCTCTCTAAGTTTTAACGTGCTTGTTTTTAGTTTTGTGTCAAGTTTGAAAACAAAACATGCTCCATTCTCCATTTTTTCTTGACCTGGAAAACCTGCTCTTCCCTTCCATAACTAGGTTCATATCAGTGCCATGGTCTGTGCAGCCATGTGCGTTATAACTGCTTATAACCTGCGTTTAAATGTCTTCCCCTTTTTTTTTACCTAGGGTCCGATTGGGTTGGACGGCAAGCCCGTGAGTTTTGCCCCATTCCTGACAAATGTTGAATAATTGAGTAATTGAAGTACTTTAAGAGCCTAGAATCCACCACCTTATGATGATGATGAGGATAATTAAGTTAATAATGATTAGGGTCATTATTGTAATAAAATCTCTATTAGTATCATTATTGTTATTATAGGGCAGAGGTAATAGAGTTATTTATATTTCAAAAAAGTTTCCCCAAGAAATGTAAACAGACGGAGCTGTAGAAATCGATTTGATTCTTTTACCACATGCATTCACTCTTTTATGCTCACACAGGGGCAGAACGGCTTGAAAGGAGACTTGGTAAGCATCCTTTTACACACAGTTTTGCAGTTAATGTGAAACAGTGTAGGCCTTTTGCAGTCTGTAGTGTAGAGATACACTCCTGTACTTCCACAGGACGCAAACATGGTCTTTATGCGTTTTGAATGCATTACAAATGTGATCACCATAAACGTGCACGTCGGTAAATTCTGCCTAAGCACCATTTGTTTTCCAGGTGAACCTCATAGCAGGTTGTTTACCTTGTGCCCTAAGTGTAGCCACTAAATCCATTGGGAAAACACTGTTGTGGCCTGATTTGTTTGGGGAGAGTAATGGGAAAGCAGTGAGATGCCTATTTTAGTGACAGGGAGAATGTCTGGCTTTATTTAACTAGATGGGTTTTTCAGCTGTAATCCACTCTCGGGTTCTCAATCAGACTGGAGATAAAACTGACTGAGTGTGAATAGTCTGGGTGCAGCTGGTGCAGAGGAGTCAGGCACAGGACAGCAGAGATGAGTACCAAAAGTAATTTTACTCAAAAACACGTACTCATTACAATAAGAATAACCAAGCCCACAATACGGACCAAAACACAAAACAATCACGCACAACAAACATGGGGAAAACAGAGGGTTAAATAATGAACATATAATTGGGGAATTGAAACCAGGTGTGTAAAACAAGACAAAACAAATGGAACATGAAAAGTAGATCGGCGATGGCTAGAAGACCGGTGACGTCGACCGCCGTACGCCGCCCGAACAAGGAGAGGGACCGACTTCGGCGGAAGTCGTGACACTGAGATAAAACACTAAGGAGTAAAGGCGAACAATTGTTTGACTTGTCCATTTCATGCATATGGTGATTCCAATTCTTTGAGAGTCAAATTCTTAAACACTTAAATACACCTCTAAATATACAGTATAAAAGAACAACTAATAAAACAGGCAGACCACAGAAAGCATCAATTGGTGCATTAAAGGCTAACCATAAAAATCTCCTCTCCAAAAGAATCACTCAAAAATGACTTATTTAGGCTTCAGAGATATACACATTTCTCCACTGAGGTGTCAGGGGATACAGATGATTTATCCCATTACTCTGACATCATAATAGGCCCACATGAATCCTGTGGAGCTCACTGTGAGGCTTCTGAATGAGACACAATGACTGTTGAACGTCCCCTTCACCTCCAGCCCTGTGACCGCTGGACAAATCTCCTCTAGGAGGTTGAATCATACTTTTATAGATCGCCTTCCTCTCCAATCTCCGTTTTCAATGGAGATAAAAACCAGTTCACCTAAAGACTATATTCTTCTTGGACGATGGTTGTGGTGCCACTGGAAGCTGTTTCTACGTCTGGTCCTCCAGGCCAGCGGTCTGGCTTTTATCAGGCCAGCTGCCGGTTTTAGGGGCCTTTATGTCTCTGTTAGAAAGCCATTACTCTTTGTTGGACTTGGAGAGTTATCATGAGGGGCCTTTGTTTTATTAGGGGTTATTCACGTCGGCTGTCTTTCGCTCGGAGCGTGTTTGGAGTGCTGCCTTCCTACAGAAGCTCACATGCAGGGAGCCGACCTGGGCCAACACAAATGGCATGCCTGTCCGGGTCCAAGTGGGTGGATAATGTTCAATGTTGATTAATGTTAATTTAATTACTTTTCCTCTCTTCCCACACTCCCAACAACTGTCAAACAGTATTTTAAAGGGTACCGAAGGCCAGTCTGTTAAATGCATAAATTATGTCTTTCCAGTCTCCACAATGCCTTTATGGAACTCCTATGCGCCAGGGTCACGGTCATGGAGTGTGCTAGGTGTCCAACGGTGCACTTTCCCTGGGTTCATTTATCAACTAGTCCTGCGCCACTGACAGATGTTAGACAGCTCTCCCCAGGCCTTGATGTGTAGTCAAACGGAGCAGAGCAGGCTATAACAAGTGGTTGGTACAGCCCTTTGGTTGGTGTCCCTGTTGGATCTAGTTGAATTCTCCCCGTGTCCATTTATCCTCTTAAAATAAAACCATTTATCCTCTTTTATCACATGCATTGTACAGTGAAATTAAACGTTGCGCTTATAAAATGCTGATAGTTTGATAACATTGTGTTTTGACATGGTTTTAATCTGTTGATTGATATACTGTTTATTACTTTTTAGGGTCAACGTGGTCCCAAAGGAGTTCCAGTAAGTTTTTTTTTCCCTTTCAGGTTTTGACGGCTTTGTACTTGATTAATGTGTCTCTCTCTTCACAATGATCTGTTCTCTTCACTCATTCCTCTCTCCTTCTTCACCTCTGTTTACCTACTAGGGTGAATCTGGTCAGAAAGGGGAAAAGGTGAGTTTTTCAGTGACATTTTCTGAATCTGTGAGAGCTATTATATGCACCCATAATGTTAGTGGTATAATCGACTGTAAGCCAACATAAAAGTGTTTATAGTGAGTCTCTAACTCACTATCCATCTCTCTCTCTAGGGCGTATGTGGAGACTACAGTCACAGGGTAAGTGAATCATCTCGTATTAATCCATGTATACCTTGGAATGTTTATAAAGTGACTCTAGATGACCATACTGAACTGTAATAATTTTGTTGTTGTAAAAATTGCCCCTCGGCGATCTCTTACCGTAACACTGCAGCGGATGGTGCTAAAATGTAATTGTATGCTGAGTTGGAGTCTCTGTGATGTGTTCTCTGTAGCAAATAATGTTGTTCTCTTCACAGGTACAGACATAAACAAAGTTAATTGTGGGGTCTGCACTGTAATAGCCGAGTGTGTAAAAACAGAGGCAAGACAAATGAGTCTGATGGGTAGCACATGCAGCACATACTGTAAGAGGAAGGCAGCCCCATTATGCAAATCAGGCTTTCTCTCAGGGGCTTGGCTGTTTGAGTGAAAACAAGGCAATTACTGGTAGCCTGCTGGAGCACACACTACGTGATAAAGTTCTATGTGTGGGGGTGCCAAGAAAAATACTCTCCTGTGTGCTCAGGGATTGTTCAGATAACTAAGTCCATTTCCAATGTAATTCAACCTCCCATTGTGTAATGCCTTCTGTAATGTCTCTTGTTTCCCCAGTAAAACATATTGTAAGTATCAAAGAGCTCATGACAACAACTCAAAGCATGTTGAAAATAATGCTTATTTGATATACTCTGCAACATGTTTAGGCTAAATAAACAAGTATAGCAGAGAATGTGTAGTTGAGAGGGAGAAGGTCAGAGCATTTGGGGTTGTTTAAAACCTTCAACCTGTGCTGGTGCCCCCGCCATACTGTGCGTGCATTGGATTGTTTTCATACACGTCTCGGAGCCCCCCAGGCACACTCACTGCATGGGAGGTCCCTGCCAGCGGGTGGATCCACTTGGGTCCTCCTTGTCCTACAGGGGGAACTGGGGACGGGGTTGGTGTTTTTAGGGAGTGAGACGTAGATATGAACAGTTATTATATGTGGGTGTGTGGCCCATGTGGGTGTAGGGCCTCTTTGTACAGGATCTTCCAGTGAAAACCCTGGCTGCTGTAAATTCCAGTCAGGCTCTTAAACGTTAAGGTTTGTGGGTGACCCCAAAACTGTGTCCCAGTCGTGCCGCAAAGACAGCCAATGCTCCACTCCCAGGCGTCCCTAACCCTCTGTCCTCCACCGGTGGGGTCAACAGGTTACAGTAGAGTAGTGCTGTTCTCCAAACCAGGCCTGGTTCTCACACTGTCCACTGTTTATCTAGATTCAGAGTGGACATATTATAACAGACATCGGCCTCAATTTTCAACTCTTTCCTTCATTATATTTCTGAATGCCAGAAAATGCAGCACATACTTTGTTTTACTCTGTTGCCACTGTATCTGGTAAAAATTGTTTTGTGTCAAAAATACATTTTACATCTACTTTTTGGGGGAAATTTAAGGTGGTGCAACTTACGGCATGTGGGTGTGTATGGTGGATAGCTCCTGCAACGGTGGGAGATTAACAACTGTTCATGTATTTCCTCCTCCTCCCTGTCTCTACTTCTCAATAATCACATATTGTACATATTTCCTCATTGATACCTCAGCATATCATTTTACTTGATCAACGTTATGTTAAATTTAGTTTCAAACGTCTTTGACACTGAAACGTTGCTTTGGCAAATTCAGATAATATGGGGATTTTAAATATTAAAAAGGTGGGGACATAACTTTTTTTTTTTTACCAAAATATACCTTCCATCAAGTTGGAAATATACACTCTCTGTTAAAAGTAGTCAAGTTGTACAGATCAGGTTCTGCTATATTTGAATGGAGAAAGCAATGGGACCGTACGTATTGTAGCCCTCTTTAAAACTGTACCTGACAATGCTGGTGAATCTCAACAGAAGCGGCGTATTGTACAGCCCTGTGTTGGAGGATTGGCCACAGTAAGTCTGTACTCTCTTTGTGGCAAGACTGAATCCTACCTGATCTCAGCTACAACAGGACAGGGGGCAGGAGAACAGTTGATCTGGGAGATTGATGTCTAAACAACTAAACTGCTGCTCTTATACAAACTGCTTATTGCTTAAACTGGCAGTGTTTTATCTGATCAATTACCATGTTGTACAGTATTTGACCTGAAATAAGGTAGTGTATATCATGGTATTAGTATCCAATCTGACCATCGAGGCACATCAACACTCCCCTTAGACACCAACTCCTGGCCTCTAATTTGCACTGTTGTTACTTCGCTCGCTCTCTCTCTTTCTCTCACAGCTCCTCTCTCTTCTCTCCCTGCCTTGCCTTTTTCTTGCTGTTCACTCTCATGTTTTGTTTCTATTTCTCTCCTTCTTCTTCCCTTCCCTTCCCTACCCCCTTCTCATTCTGCCCTGTTTCCTTTCCCTGGCCTCCCGGTGAACTTGTTGCCCCGTGACTTTCTTACACCGCTGGCCACCTGTGCTTTGTGACCTCAGCAGATGTTGCCCATCACCGTGCGCAACATGCCCCAAATAAGCCCTCTAATCCTAAAGCGCCTCAAGGTACATTTCTCTCTGTCCCTTCCGGCCCCTTTCTGCCTTTCTCAGATTGCCAACCGCCGTCGACCTCCGTCAAACCCCCCGTAACCCTCTGTTAACCCTCTATGGCACCTGGTTGTCTCAAACCTGAATTATGTGATAAGAGGACAAGGGTAGAGTCCGAGATACACTTGGTAGATACAGTTGGAATCCCAAAAATAAACAAATCAATACTATTTACTTTGAGTGTATTTGTGACCATAGAAGGTCACGAAATGTCATATATATGAAGTGGATTATGTAAATGCAACAGGCTTCAAGGCCAATTTAAATTCCATTAAAATCCCAACTTGGCTTGTTATTTGGTCCAACAAATCCTGCTTTTCTGTGGGAAAAATGAATTTCTTTTAGGCAAACATAAAAAGCCTAGCTTCTATGATTTCCATAACCTTAGCAAAGATATGAAAAGAACAGGAAAGAAAAGTGACCTTTTTTCTGTCAGGAATTGAGTCTCCAATCCTCTGAAAGGACCTCAGTGTCCATTCCTGTGCCCAGAGCCCAGCCTGCTCTGTTAGAAAGAGGGCCCCTGGCACAGGTGGACCCCTGTTGGCATCCCTCCTCCATCTTGTTTCCCCCGGTGTGCAGTCTCTGTGCCAGGATGGAATACCTTGTTTGGAGACAATGCTACACACTGTGGTAGATCCAACACTAAAGACGTAGAGGGGAAATACCACCCAGACCCAGGTGGAATTGACTCTGCTTTTTAAAACGAGCCCCTGGAATCAGTCCGGTGCAGCATAATGGAATGTGTTAATTTAATGGAAGTACACCTGGATCAAAAATCATAGCTAGACACATCCGTCCTGCATGGAATTGATAAAATATGAATCTATTGTCGATGGATGTGTTCCGGATTATCTCAGCCTCGATGTCAGGCCTGGTCACAGAAGTTCAGCTTGAGCTAAAGATGTGCTCCTTGTAAACACTGTGTAGCGTACTCCACAGTGATTAGGAAATGTTTAAATTCAAGGCCAATATTGTGTATAATGAGGTTTCTGAAGTTAAACCACATG